>CM034536.1:32707304-33241997 GCA_020002185.1 Paraescarpia echinospica
AACACTTGTACCAGTGTCAGTGAGCTGCCAGCTAAGACATTGACAACACTTGTACCAGTGTCAGTGAGCTGCCAGCTAAGACATTGACAACACTTGTACCAGTGTCAGTGAGCTGCCAGCTAAGACATTGACAACACTTGTACCAGTGTCAGTGAGCTACCATATCCAAGACATTGACAACACTTGTACCAGTGTCAGTGAGCTGCCAGCTAAGACATTGACAACACTTTGTTCAGTAGCGCTGGAGCTGCCAGCTAAGACATTGACAACACTTGTACCAGTGTCAGTGAGCTGCCAGCTAAGACATTGACAACACTTGTACCAGTGTCAGTGAGCTACCATATCCAAGACATTGACAACACTTGTACCAGTGTCAGTGAGCTACCATATCCAAGACAGTGACAACACTTGTACCAGTGTCAGTGAGCTACCATATCCAAGACATTGACAACACTTGTACCATTGTCAGTGAGCTACCATATCCAAGACATTGACAACACTTGTACCAGTGTCAGTGAGCTATCATATCCAAGACAGTGACAACACTTGTACCAGTGTCAGTGAGCTACCATATCCAAGTCATTGACAACACTTGTACCAGTGTCAGTGAGCTACCATATCCAAGACATTGACAACACTTGTACCAGTGTCAGTGAGCTACCATATCCAAGACAGTGACAACACTTGTACCAGTGTCAGTGAGCTGCCAGCTAAGACATTGACAACACTTGTACCAGTGTCAGTGAGCTACCATATCCAAGACATTGACAACACTTGTACCAGTGTCAGTGAGCTGCCATTGTACCAGTGTCAGTGAGCTACCATATCCAAGACAGTGACAACACTTGTACCAGTGTCAGTGAGCTACCATATCCAAGACAGTGACAACACTTGTACCAGTGTCAGTGAGCTGCCATATCCAAGACATTGACAACACTTGTACCAGTGTCAGTGAGCTACCATATCCAAGACATTGACAACACTTGTACCAGTGTCAGTGAGCTACCATATCCAAGACATTGACAACACTTGTACCAGTGTCAGTGAGCTACCATATCCAAGACATTGACAACACTTGTACCAGTGTCAGTGAGCTACCATATCCAAGACATTGACAACACTTGTACCAGTGTCAGTGAGCTACCATATCCAAGACATTGACAACACTTGTACCAGTGTCAGTGAGCTACCATATCCAAGACAGTGACAACACTTGTACCAGTGTCAGTGAGCTGCCAGCTAAGACATTGACAACACTTGTACCAGTGTCAGTGAGCTACCATATCCAAGACATTGACAACACTTGTACCAGTGTCAGTGAGCTACCATATCCAAGACAGTGACGACACTTGTACCAGTGTCAGTGAGCTGCCAGCTAAGACATTGACAACACTGGTGAACTACCAGGATATCAGACATTATAAAAAAACAGTGGATATATGAAACAGTCAAGCTAAGGTAAAGTCACCATTAACTATGCAACATGTTCCTTACATGCAGTTAGTCAGTTACACTTATCCGGTACTGTTAATTGCCCTGGCCTAGCCTTGGGTTCCCCAATTGTTGCCCATGTCTATGACTTTTCGGTATGTAATAGTAATATTAATATGTTAAACCAACTTTTTACAATGTATAGTACTGTGCAGTGGCTAGAGCTTCGGACTCTTGACCGAGAGAACCCAGGTTCGAATCTTGTGCTGCAGTGTCTACTCAGCTGTGCCTGTATGAACGAATAACTGGTGATAGACAGTGGTGGATCTTTGTGTACGTAGTCTTCGCACATTAATTGCAGCGTGGCTGGATGCTTCCTGGAGAAGTCGAGATGGTGTTCAATTAAACAGCTCTGTTTGCCATGGTCAGGGAGAAATACTGCGTTATATAAAAACTTTAGTTGAGTGCAACTGAACCTAACTCAATATTCTACTATATTCTACTTTAAATTAATTAATATTTGTCTGTGCCAGAGTGAGAAACATGTCAGTATATTACAGTAAACATCGCTTACCAACGCGTGCAGGGCGAGTTTGAATCGTCCAGCACTTTGTCCCACTTTTTCTCCCAGACCAAATGTTCAGCTGCAGCCCCCCAGAAATCTTCGGGATTCTCCAAACTTCGGCAGTAGGCGTCATCGTAGAGGCGAATGTCACGGAACGGCTGGGCGTTTGCCACTGTACTGTTCTGACGCCATGAGCTGTCACTGCGACTCTCCCGCAAATTTACGAAGTAGGCCGCCGGCGACTGTGTGCTAAATGGCCTCGTGACAGTGTAACGCAATATCAGTTTCCGAGCGGCTATGCTGGCACATCGTGTTAGCAACATATTTACTTCTATCTCGACCGATTGCCTCTAATAACACCCAATTTCTCAGCGATGTGTTCGCGAGCGCCCGAAGATGCGTCGCTGTTCCGTAAGTTAGTGTGAATTTAGTGTCAAACTTCCGCTGAGCCCTGGCCTAGGCACTCATCGACATCGATCTTGTTGTGGGGTGATTTGAGGTCAGACCACAGTTTTACTTCCTGGGCCTGCGTTTCAACTTTCAGTAAACAATTTCACAAAAAAACAGATACTCACCAACATTGACATAGACTTGTACAGTTGAGCGGGCGCAATGGCTTCGGCGTAATAGCAGCAAGGTTTTGACGTTGAAGCTATTGGCGCTGAAATATATGGCAGGAGAGGGTGCGGAAAGACGGTCCCTCTAGAACGGCCACCCTTATATCGCAGCCCCCTCTCTATATTTCTGCCGTAAGGAGCTGTAGCATTTTGACGATCAAATGCAACGCTTCCGTCTTTGGTCTAGGTCATATGTAATATGACATATTCTATACACGGCGATGTCTAGTTTTTGGAAAAAAAATCGAAATATATCGATTGTACTCCACTGCGACTGCGTCGCTGATCTAAGCTAGGTGAATGACGCAACTTCGTAAGCCATCATGAAATGAGACAGTCAACTACAATCTGCATTTTGGAATACGACTTATTACTGCTCCTCAGCGAACAGTTTTAACCCATTGAAAAGTTACCGTGAATACGTCCAATTTTGTCCAAGCCGGGTAATTCAGCATGATGCCACGGTGGGATAAAATGGCCCCCTCAGTAGTGCGTTGAAGCGGCATTCGGGACTGTTTTACCCCACGTATAACTAACCATGCGATTGATAGTTTACAATGTGTACTTTTCAGCTAAGTTATTGGAAGTATTTTTCTACTATGCACTATTTATTTTTGTGAAAGAAATCGGTTTTCTAGTCAGTATTGCTGGGGGCCGGCTTACCCCACGATATGGGACCGTTTCACACGGAGTAGTGGGTAAAACGCCCCCCGTGATGACAGTTTTGTTTTTGTGATAACTGAACAATCAGTTCCTCAGGGGCCGTCTTACCCCACCTTCCCCTACAGCCCCAAAGTTCCGATACAAATTCGTATCGCAGATATAGGCATATATATCTATATTAATAATAATAATAATATAATAATAACTGCTTTATTCACAGACTCCATGCAACATACAAGTACATTATCATGGTTCTATAGTTGTGTTATAAACAATAGTTACAATGTACAGAATGAAAAATCACCCGTCAACAAAATGTATATACAGGGAATTGAACCAGTATTTCCATATTCTTGACATGTATTTCACGTCACTATTAATAATGTTACAAATCAATATGTTTTTTGAGAACTGCAGTCGGCATATAAACCTATATGTCAAATTTATAATAACAGCAGCACAGTTAGGTAAATTATTGTTAACAAACATTTCACTAGCACTACAGTATCTGTCATAACCTAACACCATTCGAAATATATTGTTGTAAGAGACATACAATTTCCTGATTGCATAGTTATGAAAATTCCACCATAGATGGGCAGTATACATAGGTGAGCAAAAAGTAGTAAACAATGTCTTCTTTACATCATTTGAACACATGAAATTTTCTTATGATCATGTTGCCTTGTGCATACAACTGGCGACATTGTCTAGGTATATCATTGTCATCTAGCATACTATTTGAAAGTATATGACCCAAATATTTTACAGATTGTACCTCACACAGTTTTTCGTTACCAAGCATAAAACTTGGAAATTTAACATTCTTACAACTCTTGTTTCTAATTATCATGACCATACTCTTTTTGGCATTGTACCTTATGTCATGAGATACTCCATATTGATCACAGACGGTGAGAAGGGTCTGTAATCCCCTGCTGGACGGACAAAATACTACAAGATCATCAGCATACATAATATTATTTACACAATTATATCCTACATAACATCCTGTATTGCAACTATTAAGTACAGTGGATAAACCATCCACGTAAACACTGAACAAATAGGGGGATAAAATACCTCCTTGTCTAACTCCATTACTTACATAAATACTGTCAGACACATGACTACCCCATCTTACACACATCTGTTGGTTCGCATACCAAAACACTAGAATTCTAACAATGTAACCAGGAACATCTCTGTCTATTAGCTTTTTAAAAAGTACACTATGGTTTACACGGTCAAAAGCCTTAGATGCATCAAGAAAACACATAAACAAACAAAAATTAACACACACATAGAGGTGCTAGGCTATTAGCAGAGATTAGCAGCTAATGTACGCATCGCCGGTGTTTTTTTTGTACATAAAAACACTATTGGCTCTGTGAATAAACGACAGGTTTTTCATTTCGTATGGTATTTTGAAACAATAAATCATGGTATACATAACATGTATGCTACTTTACCATGGTTTGCCCGGGTTTGTGACAATTTAATTGACAATAGCTTCTCAATGTATTGCAACAAGCAACAAATCAAACAAGGAATGTTTTTAATGGGACTCCATGATCCGGGAGTACTCTCGAATCTCTTTACCTCTGTCATACAACATATATTTTAACTGACAATGATTATGGTATTTACGGTCAAGCGAACACCATATTCGTACACTATATCACTGTTTTATCAAAAGATATTACATCGAACACATCAGCTTCTCGTACGAGGGGCCGGAATCCTCGTGTGAGGATATTTCAAAAATGAATGCTACAAAGATCATTATTTACTTACAGCCACCCTAAAATATATAGCAACATGGAAGCAAAAGGCAATTGTTTGGCTATATACATTTAAAAGTGTTAATACAAACTACAATTAAGAATACTACACCGGTAGTTTACTAGAATAACGTTGTTGAAGACACAACAATTAAATTGTATGGACTGCGCAATTTTAATGGAAAGGCTGACGACACGAGTTTCTACTTTTCCCGATTCGCCAGTCGCCGATTTACGAATACTAGTCTAGTTTACGAAACACAATAAACCCGTGTATTGCGGCCAACCATTTGTTATCATTTGTAATGATATGTTCTCAGCTGATCATACCACTTTCAGTTATGTCAGTTGTTGTTATGTATAGTGTGAGATGTACAACCAGTAGCGCGGGAACGACATTCATATAAAAGTGCACATTAACAGGCTACGCCGTCATAAGAATGTCAACAAACGGAATAAAATTACTTAATTTCACACCCATTTAAGGAATAATAAATATTTATTTACAACTTTAACGACTTACAATTAGCGCCCATTGAAGTTGCAACCTCTCGGGTCTCAAGCGATTGTATTTGTGTTCGATCGTTTCGACGCAAAATTCCTTTGCAACGCTGTATTGTGTTTTTTTTTTCAAACCTAAGACGTACACTGAATGATGGCACGCCAACCAGGTTTATTAGTAGTTGTAGCTGTCAATTTAACACACACTTTCACCTTAACTTTGATTGCTTCAATCAAACAGAAAAATGAGACAACGTTCAAGGAAATATTGAATTGCATGGTGCACGTATTTAGCACGCGCAACAAAATGGATATGCAATCTGAAATGTTCATCAACATCCCTAGCTGCAGTAAGGTCAATGAATTGTCCCTAGGCTTCAGGAGCCAGGCACTGGTAGTAAGTTGGTGAAGCCTTCCCTCGGACTTATTACAACTAAAAAGGTACAACAACAACTATAATAGTACAGGGCTACACTTTAGTTTCGAAGTGTGCGTGCTTTTGCCAGTTTTGGGGAAGGGGAGAAATGGGTGGGGTGGGTTGCTTTGGACAACATTTTCGCCATCGCGCCGCCTATTACTGGGAAGGGGAGCAGAAAACCATATGTCTGCCCTCCAATTACACACACCTTTCAAAGTCGACAAAAATACACATCAATCGTACGTCTCATAAAATTTAGATTTCCACCCGCCATTTACGCTCGCCACAAAAACATTCACACTCGCATATAATGGGGGGGGCAGGCCCATATGTCTGCTCCACGGAGAAATTCGGGGGCAGCTTCCCCCTGTTCCCGAGCCTACATGCATGTACAACGCAAAATCGCAAAATTTACTTTTTTTACTATAACTTGCAAAACTGTTACGTCCGCGTGGTGCATGGAATTGTATTATAATAGTCGTTTATACATGCAACATTGGAACTTAGCTTCTGAATCGAAGGAATCAGAAAAAAACATCATCTGTTCGTAAAACAACATTGATGACATGCTATCTGGGAGTTGTTTATATATTGCTTCATGTATATAAAGATACCTAACTGATGTTTGTACAGATCATCCAATTTTAATAGTTTTAAATTAGAGAATAGTGGATCTGAGTGTGCAATATAGTGTGATAGTGTGATTATTCGTATAGCTTTCTTTTGTAGTATTTTTAATTTGCTTCAGTTTGTGCTTTCTGAATTTGCCCATAATAAAGTACAATACTACAAATGTGATGAGATTAGCGAGGAGTAAATTGTTTTCATGATGTAGATAGGAAGAAAGTGTTTTAGCTTGTTTAACATTCCTACACCCTGTGCTATTTTTGTTGATAGATTGTCAATATGAATCTTCCAGTTTAGGTGTTCATCTATAGTTATTCCTAGAAATTGTGTGTTTTTTTGCTTCCATGAACTTTTATTTCAGCTTTGTCAGTTTTGTATTTCTTCCCGTTTGAAGGTGAATATAATGCAATTTGTTTTTTGGTGTTTAGTGAAAGCTTATTTGCGTGAATCCACGTAGAATTTGTTTGTAATTGTATTATTCTTATTCAACAAGAGTGCCAAAGACTTGTGTAATCTGCAAAAAGTATAGGCTTTAAAATATCTTATACATGTTCAATATAATTTATATATAGAATGAAGAGTAAGGGACCTAATATTGATCCTTGCAAGAAATTTCCTTATATTCCGATTCAGTTTTGTTGTATGACACATACTTTCTGTTTTCTATTCTGAAGGTAGCTTTTGAACCAGTTGCAGGCAGTACATCTTACACCATAGCATCGGAGTGTCTTTATTAAGGTATTATGGTCTATTGTGTCGAATGCATTAGAGAGATCCAAGAATACACCTACGGTGTGTTTTTCGTCTTCAATGCTACGTGATGTTTTATCAACCAAATCAATTAGTGCCATATATGTAGAATATTTTTTCCTGAATCCATATTGCTTTTTATATATTATATTATGTTTGATTAAAAACCTATAAAGCCTATTGTACATTAGGCCTTCAAGTATTTTTTGAGAAGCATGGGAGGATTGAAATTGGTCTGTAATTATTGTTTAACAGTTCGGGGTTTTCATTGGTCAATTTACTACGCCACGGGCAAGTTGTCAGTCTCCATGATATTGGACATTTTTTATTAGAATCTTCCCATTCTGAGTTAACAACTGACATGAAATTGTTGAGTGTAGTTGCAAAAGGTTAGTTTGTTTTAACACATTTAGGTGCATGATACAAAAAGTTGCCGTTTGTTTCCCATCAATACTACGTAAGTGTAGGCCTCCATATCCTCCCAAGTGCTTGAGGTCCAGTCACATCGTTCTATGTTAATTTCTTTCCTTGGACTCTTATCTACCATTTTTTTACTTGAAACCAGGTAAGACACCGAAAACATCGGTACGCAGACCCTATACCTAAAGCAACAAAAACATTGAAAAATATATGCTTTAAATCCGCTATCATAGATCACGTGACTCAACAAAATCATATAATAGACTGTGAGGGGGCCAAATTTGTAGACATTCAGGAAGTAGGACAGGAGAACAAGAAACACCGAAGAAGCAATCTGGATAAGAAAAACCAAAGACAACATGACTCGAGATGAGGGCCAGTACCGGCTTTCACATATAAACGACCATCTCCCGAAGAGCCACCCATGGCGCGGGCACGGCCGGGGGGGCACACATCAGAATTAAAAAGCAACCTCTCCAAATGCAAAGTAATCACCTAATCAGACAAGCATATCATCCTGGAAAATGAAGAACTCGAGACTGTGGGAGATCGAGTTCTGCTTCTTATGCAACATATTACTTTTTACACACACACATACACGCGCGTGCGCTGTGAGATAGAGAGAGAGAGAGAGAGAGAGAGAGAGAGAGAGAGAGGGAGAGAGAGAGAGAGAGAGAGAGAGAGGGAGAGGGAGAGGGAGGGAGAGGGAGAGGGAGAGGGAGAGAGAGAGAGAGAGAGACAGAGACAGACAGAGACAGACAGAGACAGAGAGATGTTGACAGGCGAATAGCCTTAGCATCAGCAGCCTTTTTTAAGACTCAGAAACAACATATTTCCAAACAGAGGCATCTTAATACGAAGTGCAAAAACCTGGACATTATGTCTGCCTGTTGAAGTTTTTGAGATGCGTTGCCTGCGGGCTATTGGAGGTGTTACTAGGGCAGACAGACTACGAAATAGCCAAATCAGAGAGGAGACATTCACCTCTGAATCCATCTGATATATCATCAGACATAGAAGACTCCGGTGGTTTTGGGCATGTCTGTCGTAAGCCAAACGAAAACCTCATAAAATAGCTTTTAATGAAGACTTTAAAAAACACAGAAACCGAGGAAGGCCGCGGAAGAGGTAGAGTGACCATGTTAGACTGGACACTGCATGGGCTCTCGCTTTTAACAGCACAGCAGTGTGCTATAGACGGACGAAATTGGCTTAGGTATTTAAGTCAATAAGTCAAGATTTTTGGAGAAGATTTTCTATAGAATATTGTTCCTATAGAATTTCATGCCCCGAACAAAGTTTGCCGAAACTACTTGGTACCGTGCTTTCAAAGTATGTGTACCGAAAATTTGAGGTGGAAGACAAATTGTGTCTGTGTGCGGGATTACAGCATAGCAACAATAACAACAACAATACATATTAATCATTTGAACCATTCAATCTAATTAACTGCTTCACTCTTGTGTGATAACTGTTAGCTCTTGTCGAATAAAATCACTGAAATCGGCTGACTTGACCGACTAATCTGTTTGAGTCAGCAAGAAATTAATTGTGGTCTGATCCCGTAAGCGGTTTCATTGCAAGAATAAAATAGTGGCCTGTGTCCAATAGTAGAGAATATATCCGATAGGTGGCAACCAAAAGGTTCTTCCGGTTTTCGGAGCTGGCTGGCAGCGATGGTAAATAAATGCCACGTTTTAAGTTATTTTCACTAAATTATATTTCATGCAGTCGTTTTATGTTCGCGTATTGTTGCTTTGTTTGTTTGGTAAACGTTTGCTTTAGGCCCATAAAGCTGATGAGGTGCATGCAATGAATGTTAACGATAATGTCAACTTGGTCTTGGAGATGAAGTTGAATCGAAGGCTGAAGAGAAGCCTGGCTTGATTGCCTTGAAGTTGAAGCCTTGATTGAACTTGATTGAACTCAGTTGAAGTTGGGCGGGCCTTGACTCGGGGCTTGAAGTTGAACCGTCTGAAGAGTTTTAATGATTCAACTTCAGTCTTCACAGTTCACTGATCTTCAGTAATCAGTTGAAGGCTTAAATTGTACTCAGTCAGGCTGGGTGACCCGTAACTTCGTAAGGTTTACCCCTCAGAATCAGTCAAACACCTCTGCGGCTCTACGTCTATGACTCTACTAACTCAGTAACTGTATCACTGATATCACTGTAGGCCTACTCTATTCTTCTAGGCCTACTCTATTCTTCATTTCTTGTCTCTTAGACTTAGTAATCTAACACTACTAGTACTACACAGTAACAACGCTGCTTGGCCAAAATTAATTCTCCTACTACCAGTACTTACCCTAACTTAGCTTAACCCTATGCAATCTGGTAGACTCCTATAAAATCCAGGATGTTGTTGTGTAAATGAGTACCTTGCTATAGCCAGTGGTGGATATTTGTGTACGAATAGTCTCCACACATTAATTGCAGCATGACTGAATGATTCCCAGAGAAGTCGAGATGGTGTTCGATTGAACAGGTCTGCCAGGGAGTAAAGTGTAATTGTAAAGTGCTTTGAGCAGTCTTTAGGAGTGGACACTGTTCTATATAAGAACTTACCTTTTTAAATAAGGGTATTTGCTACTTCTGCATCATGTTTCACTATGGGTATAAATGTTGTACTATTTCCATGCAAGTAGACTTTATAGTTGTAAATACATTGTTCGGTATTCCAGTGCCTATCTATGAGACTTTTAAATGAGTTGCTAGATGCATTTATAACTTCTGATAAATTATTCAAATTATTAATATCGCTTTTACTGTTATTTAATGCCATATATATTATTAACACAAAGTAGTTATGCAGTCCAAAATCTTCAAAGCAGTTTTTTATTAACTTATAAACATACATATTTGATACAGCAATATCGTCACTGGTCTAAATACTAATAACTTAAATAATTCACATCATACATTCTAAGTCTAACAAAACATTGGCTATAAGAAGAAACAAACTTTCTCATTCATTGTCCATGCTCTGCAATGAAAGGGGCCTTCTGATTGGTTGATCGTGGGCTCTGTGAATAAGATTTGACTTATTAATTGCAGAGCCGAGCTCTGCGAATAGCCAGTGGCATAAATTTATATACTCCGTAAATAAGACTAAGTCTAAGAAGCATAAAGCCATAAATCTTGAGGCGGAGCTAACATAGCCATAGTCAGTCACTGCGACAGTCAGACATATTCACACAGGGATCCAATTCATATAGTCATAAACTAATAGAGAATTCAGATAGCGCGATAGTGCAGTGATTAGCACACCTGACATGTCAACGCTCTAGATTGCATTCAAAATCTGGACCCAATAGTCATGGTTTAGTTGGTGTAAATGCATTGGGAACTGTGTATCCCTCATGACTTGGAAATCACATTATATTAATGTCGGTCCTGTTTCAATTTGGGACATAAAAGAATGACTGAGGATGACATGCACCCTGGCAATAACCACCCTCGGTGCAAAGGTCAGGTTGGTAATTAATAATGTTCTAAAAAGGCTGACTAGCTGAATGAGACCTCGTTTTATCAATTGCATGGCCACCTTCATTTGGTTAAACAGTTTTATTGTATTGGGGGAGAGTTTGCATGTGGTGGGCATACTAAAACTAAAAGGCAGAAAAATGCTACTTTACTCTCATTAATCATAGTCATTTATTAATCCACATGTTACATTGTAATTCAAGTGGACTAGTTTGTTAATTAAATATATAATATAATACAAGTATTATAAAATTAGGAGGTTCTAAGCTGCAGTCATTACAAGATGTAAATCATGTATGCAATGAAACATGTCCATACTGTAAAGGTGTAAGTACAGTTGGAAATGTGGTAATAAAAAGACACTTTACATTTATCAAATATCTCTACTAATTCAGTAATTGTATGTCCCTTCATACTCAAATCTTTTTTCTTCTTTTCAGTCAGCGCTATTCAACTTCCAGAGTCTACTGACTGTTGTATTGTTACTCATCTGTACGTGTGCATACGTCAGGGCTCTGACTCCACGGATGCTTGACAAGAATAAAGAGGGGTATGTTGAAAAGAGAATACTAAGCTGCATGACGAGGGAGCACTGATTTATCTAGATGTGTTAGAATGATATTGTGTTTATTGCAACAATATTTATATAAAATGGCAGAACCAAGAGCTGTCACAACTCAAGTTATCAAAATTCACGTTAATAAATTTGTAATGTATGTATTATACAATAATTATTATGTATGTTATTGCATAATTTTGTATGTATGTATGATGTAGGCTGTATGTATATATTTAGGGTAAGGTATCATATAGAGGTTTTTTTTATAAATAATATATAATAATAATACCCAATATCTGTAAGGATTGAGTAAAATTAACTATTTAATATACAACCATTTAATTTTCACTTGTACTTGTACAGTGATCCCCAACTATTACCTTTCATTTTTTATTAAAGCTACCAAGTGCGCCTTGCTTTTTTGCATTTTAATGAGATCATAAAAAGTTAATGTTTTTCTTTCCAACTTGTTTCTGACATTATTGTTTGTTTTTAATTTCAGGCTTCTGGGAATCTTCTGGAAATGTGCACGGATAGGTATGTGTTGCCTGTCTGCTGCCAAACGTTATCAGATATTCAAAACTTATGTCATGTAACTGATTATTAAAAAAATGCTAACCTAAACCTTGAATAATGGGTTCTTCTTCCTTGTTCCCTGTACATGGGTGAGGGTCAGGTATAGTAGTCGAACCACTCACTCTGTTCTTTCTTTAAATAACTTCTCTCCATCTTTCATCCTCACCCAATCATCTCATGTTCCTCCTCACACAGTCCCCTCATCCCGTATTGCCTTTTCTTGCATACCTGGAGTTGTGGCTGGCCTGCCCATCTCTCTCAGGACCAAATCATAATAATATTAATAATGGTATTAAAGTAAGAATTGTCCCAACATGTATCACTTTGGTACCTCTATATACCGTGTTCATTCTAATAATGGCGAAGTGTGCGGAGACGAGCTATACAGTGCGCCATTAAAAGGGACCAATGCGAGTGTTTTCCACCAATCCGCCAGGTGGCACCACCACATAGTGAGGCGTAATGCCAGCAGGGGCAGCACTCAAAGGGCTTGGGTGATCGAGGCTACATGTCATGGCGTTCGAATTGATTTCAGTCATTCGCGGATTTCACGTGTACAAACAGTGTTGGGACCCTAAAATCGGAGAAAAAGTTCAGTGTGTAATCGAGGAAAGCAATAAGTACGATAAACATGCTGTTGCTCTGATGAAAGATGAGACCATTGTAGGACATGTACCTGCAGAACATAGCAAAATCTTCAAGTTGTTTTATCCGTCGGGAGGCAGTATCTCTGCAGTTGTATCTAGCAACTGAGAAAAGCGACTCGGTTTAGTAATCCCTGCTGTGAAATAGTGGGGTGCTCCTTTATTAGAGCATGCGCCATTATTAGAATGAACATGGTAATAGTTATAAAAAGAGCAAGTTTTTATTGAATCCTGTTGATGCATTAAAATATTACCACTTTTTAAATATACTCTGTGGCTCTATGCATGGCATTAAATATATGGAAGGGTAAGTAGGTTTTTTTTTCCTTGTGGCATTTCACATAAGGAAATTTGACCTTAATATGTCCATCTGTGCCAACAGTAGTGTAGGAAGAATTGAACTGTTCCTACTTTAGAATGTTCTGGTTGTGAAATTGTGTGATTTACCAATCCTGTCATTGCAGGTGAACGGAAAAGTCCATATGTGGCCCTGAGCTGCATTGCCATGGCAGTGAGCATTCTATTTTGGTCCTGAGGCTGGGTGGATGGAGAGAGAGTATGAGCAACGTCTGACTGAAGTCTGAGACATGTGGCCTTGTGACGTCTCACAGATAGCAAGATCTGACAGCAGCCATGTGTTTGCTATAAAACTATGTGTACATAAAGCAGTAGCAGCACGACTGCCAAACACTTCCACTCTTCATTGTACAGACTACCTACAACGTCCAACACTAACTGCGTAATTATAAATAAAATATTAAAATGTTGATCTGCAGCAACGAGTCCATGATACTAACTGCACTGTTCTACTCCTGTCATACGTTTTTCCTAATGTTGCAAGTCACCATATCCATGTAATGAGATTAACTCAATGTTTGTAGTGACAATACTACAAACTGAAATTGTTGTGTTCGCAGTTTCCATTACATTCATGTAGTAATTGCATCAAAAACAATTACAAAAGCATGTTTTCTGTGTGTAAACAAAGTCAATCGTTCAACGATTCATTTATTGATGTTATTGTTTCCCAATGATTACATGTCATCTTTAATGATGTGCACTATCTATTAATATTATTACTGGAATGTTTTAGTTTTAATATCTTGGGTCAACGAAGTAGTAAAAATATTAAATGATCAGCTAAAATTACAGTAAATCATACTTCTGTTGTCATTTTATATTAGATGTCCTTGTTCTGGGAATGTTTTGTTTTTGGCATAACACAGCACACATACTTGTCAATTCAGTTTCTCACTTAACATCGACATAGTGACTACGTATGCAGGCACAAAATATCTGTGAATAATCAGTATTTTCCGGAGCATAATTTTATTTTAAAAACTTGTACAAAACAACATCAACAACAGTGTCACATGTTTAACTTTTGTTTCAATAAATTACAAACATCACAGCATACAAAACTGGGTAAGATAAGTGTATAATAGTCTGCAGTATTGGAAAAAGTAGATTAACGGAAATATAATGTTTCAAATAACATCGATACAATAGCACTCTTGCGACATAAAACTGAAAGGGTGAATACTAAAACTGTGGATGAAGGGATGGCCATTAAAAACACCACCATTATACAGTACTGAACAAGTGGGTTATTTTTCACTAACAAATACGGAGCTCCTTGAACGCAGTTTTAACACTCGACCATTTCTTCTGTTAGTGAAATAACATCCATGATTTGGTTAAATTACTGGTAAAGCAAAAACATCTGTTCTGTCTAGTAATAAACTGTTCTGTCCAATAAGTGTAAATAACACGCATGCTCCACATTTCTGTGGAATCTTGTATGGTTTATTTTCAGAGAACTAAATACTTGAAGCTAATGAAGCCCCAGAACTTGGCTAATGAAGTTACAATCACTTGTAAACCTACATGGGAGCTTGTGTGCTATCTCTCTCAAAACATTTCTGTCTATTATACAAGTTCTGCTTTGGTGTTGAATCCGATAGCTCCAAGTACTATTTCAATCTGACTTGTATGATGTTCTAACATGATTTTTTTAGAATAAATGCATGCACGACTTTAACAGTCCAGCATGCTTTCATATCAAATTCCTTTCTCATTGCGAACAGACCTAATTCGTCTTTTTCATCCACTCGATGTAGAGGTCGCCTTTCACAAGGCACAAACACATCTGTTCACAACTACCAGGTAGTTTCATAACCTCATCTCGTGATCTAATACTGCAACATGAGCTTGTAGGGTACAGCAGCTGTCATTCTGAGCAATATTATACCACACCTATGTCATACGTTGTAGTATGCTGATAGCCACTGCGGGATGAGCATAGTTCACACTTGACATAGAGTCAACTCTAGGCATCTCTCGGCAGCAGTTCTGTTGGGACCTCATACCATGTGCATAGCTGCATAATACCCAACTACAATCTGCCATCATGGCTCGTTGCATTATGTTGCGCTGTTAGACTCACATTTCCACTAATAGCACTTTTCTTTGGTGGAACTGAAGTGGACGCGCTTCTTGCTAGTGACACACATCACAAGACCACATATAATGCATAGATTGTCCGTGATGAGTCGTAATTGCGTCCAGTAGTGGATGCCACGCTGTCGGATCCAATAGTGGATGTCACAGTCCACCATGATAGTGCCCAGCGTGATTAGGGCAATAAGTAGCTGAGACGCACTGTGTTGGAAGTAGCCAGGCAGGAAGCACGCAGCGCAGCCCGCAAGCAATGCTACGTATGCGTACAACACAATCATGTCCCCGCCAGGCACATGGCGTAGGAACGCACGTTTGTCTTCAGGACTCTCATACAGGATGTAAGAGGCAAATATGAGGTAGATACCAATGAGTGTCTCGCCGACACGTCGCATCTGAGATGTCTTCTGTCGTGATGTGTTCAGTATGCATGAGTAGAGGATGAAGAATCCAGCCACGCCAACCATCCGGTGACAAAGTCGCACCTGAGGAATGTACAAACAATGGCAAATACGTTACTGATGCCACAGATTCCAACAGTAACAAACTATTTGTTTTTGTCACCATGTCCAGACAGTATCTCAGGTTGTATCTATACCGAATTAGGAAAATTAGGCCATTACTACTATCTTACCATAGAACAGTAGCATTGGTTAAACATGTGCACTACACTACTTGAATTTTGTAGGTCCACCCAAACAAATAAGAAACTGAACTTTGTCCAAGTTGATGCACAAGCCCATGACATTATTTTCTAGGGCTATAATCACATATCTGGTAATGTATGTAATACATGCATGTAATAACATTAGCAGTTCCAACAATTTATGCTTCACAAATAACACTCTGTCATTATTGAATTGCAAATGTATAAATTATATTAAACATACAATTATGTTTGTTAGTAAACACAATATTTCATAATCAAGACCATTTAATTAAAATACACACAACAAATATAATAAATTATATTTATGAAATACTTTTTCATGAAAAATTCTAACACGTCATGTTACTGTACACACAAACTGAGGCTCTGGTATTGGCAACAGTATTATGAAGGAGCTTAGGGTTGTGTAGAGATTCGGAGGACATGAGAGAGGAGTGGAGAATGAAACTAAAAGATGGAGGACAGTGGAGACGGTTGGTGGAGACAGCAGTGCAAGGACGGTGAGGAGGAAGAAAAAATAAATCGAGAACCAGAATCAGTTCCAAACTCTCCTTGGATATACAGGGAAACAAAAGGAAAACAACAACTTATCTCTGAGAATTAAGCCAGGCTCAAGGCATGCTAGAAATCAGTGTGACAAAAATGGAATGTTGATATATGTCTGACCTTGAGCCAACGTGAGTAGCGCAGCTTTCTGTTGATGTAGACTGTGATAGCGAAGACAATGATCTGACACGCCTGAATCAAAGCAGCCATTCTCTTCTTCATGTTGAAGCTCATGCATATGCCACAGATGAGGAACAACACCAGATGAATGTAGATGGTGTTGGGCTCAAGTGGTGGGTATCTGCAAGGGGCATCACAAAACATTGTTAATCAAGTTTCATAGATTGACACAAATTGTAGACATGTTAGTGGATAGGAATTCTGTAATATACAATGTCATCAAGAAATAAAAGAAATCTGCTCAAACTAACTGATTGTCTGGCTACAACAAATACTGTTGAATGAAAACCAGCCGCCATACTGTTTGAATGATGCAACTGACAACACATGATGTTGTGGTGTTTCTCTTACAAAATGGTTAGTTTGTATTTGCCTTGTGTAGTAATTGTCTAGCAGGGTTGCAATTCCGCTAGCAGAAACTGCCATAAACCTATTTTTGTTGTTCGCTGGCAGAAACTGACAGAAACCTACAAACAACAACAGTAGTTAGTTGTAGTTAAATCTAGACTGGGAAGAAATCTAACTCTAACTAAGACTAAGTCTAAGTAAAGAAGTCTAAAGAAAGTTTACTAAACTAAAGTACCCCTCCCCATATTGGCGAATTGGCTTTCGGTTTTTTTGTCAAGTAACATATAGAGATAGGCTGGGCGTTCCCTGTAATTGCTGAATGAATCGGAAAAGGTAAGTCAAGCCCAAGGGCCAACGCCCGGCTGAACGCCAGAACGGTCACGCCCACGGCCATGGCAAGACCCCAAACGGCAAAAGCTCTTGCCTGGTCCTAGTCGTGACAAGTGCGGTGGCAGGTGAACAACATTGTTTAGTAATGGAACGTCTACTTACTTTTCCCACGACGCTCGTTCTGCTAACAACATAAGAAATGTCAAAGCATTCACGAACGGATAACGCGAAAGCGCAAATGTAGAAAACCATCTCGCACTACTCAACACAGAGCCTACGGAGGCTGACATCTTGAATGTATCCTAGTTGGTCTCAACGCGACGCGTATTCTATGAACGTGCGCACCACCTCCAGTCTGACATCCCTTCTGTGTGCATTTCGATAATATTTTTAGGTCAGGCAATACGTGTTGATTCCTCATGGGAAATTACGAATGCCAACCATTTGGAAGCCCAAGCAAATATGCTAAGTGTTAATGGCCATGCGTCGTCTCACTTTCCGAACGGCGAACGTGACGCTATACGTCACAAAGTAATAACGTATGACGTAGTGGACACATGTTGACCAATACGAATTTAACATTTAAAGTGGCGAGGCATAATGCTCTGTATTAATGACATTTCAGTATAGACAGAACTGTCTTAATTATTGTTAATTAAGTTTTTTAATTTTCTAACGGCTAATTAAGAAGAAGAAGGCCCAGTCAACTATACTAGTTCGGAGCCTGCATGGTGATTGACTTTCCTTCTCAATCTGGATCATCTTTCAGGCCTTTAGGCTGCACACATCATCATAATTCAACATTAGTTAATATCTAGAACCGAAATCAAGATGAATGGCAGACGCAGCCACCTGGCGTATGCATGTCTAATAATTACCCCCATTGTAGTGATGAAACCAGTGTGACATGTTTTTTAAGTACGCGCGCCTTGTCTCTACTGCCAAGAATGTAGTTATAGTAATAGGCGGTGACTTTAATTTACCTGGGTGGAATTAGGCCACTATAAGACCCTCAACAGTGGAACGGGCTACCATGCAACGCCTACGCTATGCCTTCGTGGACGTGGATCGACATTATACAAAATTTGAACACAGAACATTTATGGTCCAGCTCCATGCATGCACATAAGAAGATACCTCCGAGACGGCCCGTTCGCGATCCTGTGTAAATAACTGAAGCCGATTGGGACTCCACGAAAGACTAAGTTTTCCACATTTCTGAAAAGAACAACCCATCTGCCAATAACACTAGCACGGTAAGCATAAGGGAGGGTCATCAGATGCATCCCAAGTGCAACTATTATACCCGAGTTGTTTATGAGACCAATAACATGAACAGGAAAAGGTGTAGATTTAGAAAAGGCGGAAAAACTTAGTACAAGGGTGGAACAACAGAGTGACAGAGAATAGTCTAGGGGGCCCGAAGACGTCCAATTGCACCCCTCGAGGCTCGCCAAAAACCTCCACTGGCGGCCAAACCAAATTCATAGTGGGTGCATGTCTGAGCCGAGACGGAGCTTTAGCACGACTCCGGTATCACGCTGTTGGGTCATTACATCGGAAGACGGGGGGTGTACTGTTGAACTCATTCAAGGGGTCTAGGGGGGGCACGTCCCAGGTTCCCCTGGATCCGCCTATTCAGTGAAGAGACAAGAGATAAATTCAAATCTCACATGCGACTCATCAAACGGTGACTTCGCAGGCAGCATCAGATCGAACCACACAGAGGGCGTCTTCACTGAAGACCAGACAGAGAAACAACAACACAATAACAAGTTTTGGTGTATCCACACTGAAGATTTTATTTAAACTATAGGTCATAACGCACGTAGAAGACCGACATAACTATTGAATAAATAATTCTCTTTTCAGCCCTAAACACCATATCTCCTAGTACGAGTTCCGCCAGAGGTGTTCGCTGGTCCCAAATTGTTTTATTTGCCCCTCAACAACCCCGAAATAACAGTGCGCCTAAAAGGAGTGGATAAACTTCTCAAAAACCTCAACCCCGACAAAGCACAGGGACAAGAGAGCATCAGCCAAAGAGTACAAAAGACGAGAAGAGATTGCGCCAGCGTTCACTACACTCAACAAAATTATATTGTAATTGCACACAAGAACCGACCGTTCTTATAAATGGGAGAAAAGCAACTTTTCAAACAGGAGATCGTTACAAAGCAGGAAACCATAAAACCATATTTTTAACTAATGTTCCATGCAATATAATAGAGTGTATTCTTGACTTTGCAAAGGCCTTCAATAACGTGAGCCACTGTTTACTCACCCACAAACTGGATAGCCTGCAAGATCAACTAGCTACTGGATCTAAAGCTTCCTCCGGGACCGAGGGCACGCAGTAATGGTCAAAGGTAGCAAATACACTTTCATGTATGTCAACTCGAGAATTCGCCTTGACTCGGTCTTTGGAATAGCCCTTTTCTTCTTTTAAATCTCAACGACCTTCCTCTCTCTCCCCCTCTCTGTCTGTCACCTGCGCATACGTTTCCTGCATAGACACCGTGCGTACGCAACCCTCCGCTGAGGAATACTAGTTCCGTTAGGGAGAAAGCAGTTCAGCTTGGAGGGAAATACGTCGTTATGTTTGAATTAAAGTGTTCACATAAACATTTCTCTGAAAGATGTCCAACACTACCTCCCACGACGGCGAAAAACGGGCCTCCAACACTATTTACCCCCGATGGCGATAACCTTCAACACTAACCTTCCCTGGTTTTGATAGCAAAATTAATCTCCAAAACTAACACCTTTTCTCGACAAGGTTTGTTGTAAATGTTTCCTGGCTGAAAAACGCACCCCCCGAAAGTCAACCACGCAACGGGCCTAATAAACCGCGCCGTTGATGCAGGTTAGGATCAAGACTTAGTGTTATCACAACACAGCGGCACGCGGAAATGCGGCAACCAACTCAAAGTAAAGGATGGACGATTCTTGACAGCCTTTATCTCACGACTGGATCCTACGGTCACAGGTTGATGACATATCTTTGTATGTGAAGTCTGTGCATAAGCTCGAGGCCAAATGTGTGAAACAAAAACTAAGCATGAGAGTTATGCCTCATTCAAGGTTGATGTTATGTGCAATGACGCAACTAAGTTTTATGACCCGGACAACTGGCCATCTGGTGTATAGTTGAGCAAATTCTTTAACACCAAGAACTAAGTTATGGAAATTAACATCACATACTTTAAGTGTAATGGATTTAAAGGTTTTACGCCCTTCTTAAATGAGTTGTTAATGAAATGTGATATACTTTGCCTACAAGAGCTTATGCTCACTAAACAAGATTGCCATATACTAAACACCTGTCACGATGGTTATGTGGGTTAAGGTGTTTCTCCTGTAGATGCATCTTGTGATATTTTAACTGGTAGGCCGTATGGTGGTGTAGGAGTTTTATGGAAACATTCCCTTGATCAATACATCACCATTCTTGACCAATGCTATGACTGGCTATGCGGCATACGAATTTGTTGGGATAATAAGGAGTATTATCTACTAAACGTATATTTACCTTATGGCTTATGAATGCGAGGAAAACAGGGACAGGTTCAATGATTATATATCCTAAATTGCTGTATGTGTTAATAATATTAATAGCTCATGTATCACTATTGTTGGTGATTTTAATGCGGATATTTCCAAGAAATCATTTTTGGGGAATACCTTACTTGAATTCTGCAAAGGAACTACATCATGGCTAGACCATATCATACATACCGCTGATGCGAAGGATTGCCTATCTAATATGTCCATACTTTATGACATTATTTATTCTGATCACCACCCGATATCGTTCAGCATAGACAGCGGTATTGTACCAGAATGCGTTAGTGGTAGTGTCAATGCTAATGAAATTAAGCAAGGCATACACTGGGACAGATTACACCCACAATATATTGACACATATAGAGGATACACGAACGTTGAATTGAGCAAACTAAATGTTCCACCGGGTGTTAGATGCACTGATCCCAATTGTCATAACTGTAATCATCATCATGATCTCGATTACTTTTACAATTCTATCGTGATTACATTGAAGAGGTGTGGTCACGGTCAAATCGCAAAGATGCTTATAAGTATAATGCTGTATCAGGTTGGAACGAGCGAGTGAAAGAGCTTCATTGTGCAGCCCGCGATGCTTACTGTATGTGGAAAGAGACTGGTAAACCTAGACAAGGTGACATTTTTAATGTTATTAAATTATCCAGAAGAAAACTCAAATTGTAGATAAGAAAATGTAAAATGGAGAAAGAAACCATCATTGCTGATAACATACAGTTGTGTCAAAAAGACCACCGCAAATTCTGGAAAGAAATTAAGCACTGTACGAACAGTAAAGTAAAACTTCCGACAAACATTGATAATGTACATGGTGCTGTAAACATCGGGTCAATGTGGAAGCATCATTATAAAAAATTATTTAATGATGTGGAGGATAGCCGATGTGATAAAGTGTGTTATGATTGTTCCAACTGATGGATATTATTAATGGACTCTCAACAAATAAATCACCAGGTCTGGACGGTATCAGTGCAGAACATATTAAGTTTGCTGATTCTCAACTCGCTGTGCTTTTGTCTATCCTTAATTGTGCCTTCGATTCTTGTGCATGGTCATATACCAAAAAGAAATTTCACAGTCTGTTATTGTACCAATTATTAAAGACAAGAATAGACGAGTAAACGACAAAGGTAATTATAGGCCAATATGTCTATCGAACATAATATTATTTTCGAAGATAATAGACACTGTTCTTTTTAACAGAATGGAAATATACTTGGAAACCATTCCTAATCAATTGGCTTTAAGCCTAAACATGAAACGGAGTTATGCGTGTTTACATTCAAGGAATTATTAAGGTTCTACGCTGAACATGGTTCAGCTGTGCACGTCGCGATTTTAGATGCATCAAAGGAGTATGATCGTGTCAACCGATATAAACTTTTAACGAAACTATAACAACGAAATGTACTGAAATATATCTTAAGAGTACTCAGCAATGAATTAAATAATCAATGTGTATGCATACGATGGGGAAATACCTATTCGGACTTCTTCTTAGTAGGCTGTTAAGCAAGGTGGGAAGTTATCCCCTTTACTTTTTAATATTTATACGGATAATCTGAGTATACAACTGCACACCAACAAATCGGTTGTAGTCTTGGTAACATGGTTGTTAATCACCTTATATACACCGATGATCTACTTCTGTTTGCACCTTCTGCTAAAGGACTACAAACACTACTAGACATGTGTTACTCATATGGATGTGAGCATGGCGTGCAATACAATGCGGGTAAATCCCTGGTCATGTACTTTGAATCTAGAAAGTCAAATCTTTCTAAAGAAATGACATTAGGAGGAAAGAAGTTAAACTTAATTTGCCAGCTCTTGTAAATATCTTGGACATGTCATTTCTAATAACGTGTCTGATGAGTCTGACATGCAAGCCAAAGTGAGACTTGTGTA
Source organism: Paraescarpia echinospica (assembly GCA_020002185.1). NCBI lineage: Eukaryota > Metazoa > Annelida > Polychaeta > Sabellida > Siboglinidae > Paraescarpia > Paraescarpia echinospica. The sequence continues at coordinate 32,730,368 of CM034536.1, forward strand.
TGCCAAGAGTAATATGTTACGTCCAAAATTCCACTTTTGTTCAACTTATGTAAAAAATAAGCTATTTACAGCGTATTTTGGTAATATATATAAGTGTGCGTTATGGGTGAACTTTAGAAAAGTTAATTTTCAGCAATTCGTAGTTGCATATAACAACTCTTTCAGGATATTGAACAATTTGCCCATGAGATGTATCGCTAGCCCCATGTTTGCTACAGCTAATGTCAGCTCGGGTAAATGTGTAATCAGAAAAGCAATTTTTAGCCTAATGAATAGGATTGAAATGTCTTTGAATCCCATTATTTATAGCTTTGAAACTAGCGACATGTATTGTAATTCGAAAATGCGGCACCAGTGGGTCCGGGATTTATATAATTGTTAAACATGTTGTTCTTATCGATGTATTTTTATATTTAGTTACATACATTTATTGATGTATTTTTATATATGGACATGATGACTGTCTGAAATAAATACATTATTATTATTATTACAACGTATAAGCATTGGCAAACGCCTCGTTTAATTGGGACATTGTTAACGGGACATTTCCCGCAACTAGGGGCGCAGTCCATATGTGCCAATATGTACCCAGGAGCAGCCTTGATTGGGGAATAGATGCGACACGGAATGTTGTCGCAACTTTGTGGCCGTTTTGGCGGTAGTGGAACAATAATTATATCTTAGTCGCCACAATTAATAATTAAAGAACGAGAAGAAATGTGATCATAATAATTAATTAACAGTGCATGACTTTTTTATTACTTGTCAAGGTAGCTCAAATGGGTAGGATTTTAAGCCTATGGAAATTCGCCTCTGTGTCAGATATCAGTCAGAAGGATTTCACCCGATTTAGTCGACTCGATGAGTAAGTCTACTTGGAGGCGTATTTAATCCCTATACAGCTTGTTCCGGGAGCACAACGTTCCAATTATAGCAGTCGTGCTACTGACTCTATGAGGATGAGGCGGAGCTCGTGAACGATGAAGCGTTACTGGAAGAGATACGCGGTCTAACGCAAAGTGCTGTTGACATTACAACTAATGAAGTAATATTTATATAGATATGTGTCATTCAACTCAAGAAGAGCAAACAATTTTCACTAGAGCATCGACAGTGGTCCTTTTAGATGTTGCAAATTAGTACTATGTATGAGCGCTACGATATATCGGGTACCTGTCCTATTCCTGGACGCGAACTAGTAGCCTAGTAATATGGGCTCCTTGTTCCCACATCCTCTATTACAGGACTGATATTTTTAAGCACTCCTTCTTCCCATCTGGTATCCGCCTGAACCAGCTGTCTGACTGTATAGTCCATCCATCTCCAACCCTAGTCCTAGACACGTTTAGCCTTAACAACCTAATGTTCAACTTCAGGGCTGAGGCACTTGTCTTTCTTTGCCTTTGGTTTGGGGTAGTAGATTTAGCACTTATTTGTGAGTTAGTCTTAGTTTTATCTTCTACTTCCAATTGTCCAACCAACGTCTTCAACATTTTGAAGGTCACTGTTGGTGCTGGGAATTTAGAGAATGAGATCCTAACTCAGGGAGTCTATATCACTATGACAGTTTTTTTCATTTCCCTGCGATGGGTTTTTACTTCCTCTTGCATAGTCTACTCTTTGACATCAGATAGAAGGGACCATCTGAAAATAGTGTCTCTTCCGAAAGACACAGGCAATGTATCTCTTAGGTTTAAGCCTTAGGCTTAGCCAGCATAAAAGTGTAGCACTGGTTTTAACCAGAACTGAACTAGTTTTTACGCTGGGTCACATGTTGCATATAATCATCAACTTCATCCACACCATATACACTGTGCGACTGTGCTCCAAAGTGGGATTATGCATTTACAAAAAATATGGAAGAAAAAGAAGGATCAAGGGTAGTATGGGCTAGGGGTGTAACAAAATATTGAACTAACGATGCATTGTGATAGTCTATAGCAACAGCAGTTGGCAAATAGATCAACAGTGCCAGGATTACTTGTGCCACACAAAAATAATGTTTGTAAAGATGCTTTCAAATTCACAATGGCGAATATGCGTGAGATTTACTGTTAGCCACATGATAGTGTGCTCAAGATGGACACTAAATGCATGAGTCTCATGCCAAATGTATGTAGCTTAATTACTGACACTTTTGTAGTTGACACAAACCATGTTTTCCACTGCCAGATATGATGGTTAGATTGAAATAGCCTGACTCTTACTGGTGCAGTTGACTATGTCTGTCTGTTCTGCCTCAATCTTCTTTTACTTCAGTCCAGTTCTATTGAAGGTCCTTTGACTCACTTCAGTCTGCCTGAAGAAAGTTAAGTACTGTATATTAGTTTGTATGTATGTTTTTATTGTTTTATTTTCTGTATGAAGTTCCTTGTTACTATTTCTTTTTGTACTTTATGGGAACAGACATCTAATATTTTAAGATTGGTTAATTTCATTCTTTCAGTTAAGAACAAAGAATTGTTTTTAAAATGTCAGATGGATGCATGTGGATGAATTAATATGGATTGATTTGAATGTTTGAACAGGTTCTGATTTAGTGGAAACCAAAAGATGGCCAACTTGATTGACCAATACCATGAAGCGTCGTCCCGCACTGGGGCTGGTGGACGTGTCCCACACCACCACCAGAAGGCAGTGCCAGAACCAGTAGGTCATCCCTCTGTACACCGGCCATTGTTCATTAAAATAGCTTTCGCAATAAATAATTCACTCACCTCATTTAAAAATAATAAAAAAAAAAATGAAATGTCTAGATCTACTACCCATTATATTCTAGCATGTTTGTGATATTTACCGGTAGTTATGGTGAAATAATTGGACAAAGTTCAATGATATTTGATTGGGACCAGTTGAAATTCAGTGAAAATGGCAAAAATTGCACTATTGGGGTATATAACAAGGTTGTTTACACTTTCACAAATTATTTGATCTAATGAATCAAACTTTCTTGTTCTTGTAATTATCAAAGTCAATTCATTCGATGAGTGTAACAAACATATGCACTGTTTTACTTTTGTTCTTTTCAGATTGGGGCTGGTTTCATCAATGCCCGACTGGAAGATGACACACCAATCTTTAATAAACAGAGAATCAGTTTCACGTAGGTGTCATTTGTTTGTGTTGTCCTGCGTGTCAATTTGTCATCCATTTGTTATAAACTGTGTTCAAAATTACTGCAGACCTGGAGGCCCGAGACCGTCAAGTATTTTGTCGGGCCGGTAACTTTGAAAAAGTGCTGGACCGGCAGATTTTTAAAAAGAAAATAATTGAGTGCTTGTCTAGTATCCGAGCCAAGCTCGATTTTGTCATTATAACTACACGTTTGCCTAAAACTTTTGACATTTTATATTCACTGGTTCATTAATCTGAATATCACAAATTAATATGCAGGACAAACTTAGCATGAATTAGTTTAATAATTGCCACGCGTTACAACTGCAAATGTATATGACTTGTGTAATTATGTTAATATTTGGACCACCAATTTTTGTGTGGGACCACCAAGTTTTGAAAGTTGAAGGTCCGACTGACCACCAACTTTTCAGCTAAGGTATAGAACACTGGCTGTAAGACATTTAAGCCCTGAAAATACAACAGGATTATTCCACATACTTTGTGCCATTGCAGAAATGACCATTTCAGACAATTTGTTGTCTTGAACTGTTCCTGCAAATCTACTCCATCCGTATGTCAAGTCACAATGGCTGTGTTAGTAACTAACGTAGGGTGTGATTATTAGATGACAACATGTGCAGGACAGACTTATATGAACAAGCTGCATAAATTATGTTTCCTTGTAGCCCGCGTGCTGCAATCACTCACATGTGTGTGGCCAACAACCTCCTTGTGATGGCCATGAAAGGCAACATTCTACTGAGGAACGATCTGGAGCACCACCCAGATCAGCCAGAAGGTAGATGCATTGTCAGCTCAACCCTAGACACCATCTGCTAACCCAATTAAGTGTGTACATCAGCACAAGCATGAACACTAACCCAAAGTTATTGAGTGCTGTGTCAAAGCTTTTGTGGTCTGATCGAAGGTCAACCCCAGATTTGCGGTTTGACAGGTTTTAAGTATATGTATAACAGACTTTCATTTATTTTTTATCGGAATCGAACATGGAACCGCTTACTGAGCTAATGATGTTTTGTTAGACAATGCTAATGATGTTTTATTAGACAGTGCTAATGATGTTTTGCTAGACAATGCTAATGATGTTTTATTAGACAATGCTAATGAAGTTTTTCTCCAGTGCAAGAGCTGCTGTCATCAAATTTAGTGTCGGCATTCGGCTCTTGCATCGGGGCGTACAGGCTTAACAGTGTTTCCCCTGGGTAAAATGATGGGTGAGGTGGTAATTGTGGGCTATCCGAGCGCAGCAGGTGTGAAGCGTTGCTGGGGGGTCCGGGCTCCCCTGGAGATTTGTTTAAAACTAGCTTAAAACGGTGCATTCTGGGGTATGTTTTAACCTTTACTTTTGAATATAGAGGGGAAGATTATGATATTAAATGGGTGGTTTCTGTTCCAAAGATTATACTTTATTTGTTGCTAGCATGCTATGCAATTAATTAAACAGTCATTTATGGAATGCCACAAAAGTATGTTTGTTTTAATCGCAATGATGTTTCTCACACTGTGACCTTTTTATAAAACAGTGTAAGTTGTTTAGTATATCCACATTCTGTGCAGACATATTGTCTAGCCCAAGATATTGATAATCCGTTAGTATACATGGCAATATGTGTCTTTTACGAGATATGAACTTTGGTGGTTTATATTCTTAAGTACTTCACCCAAATCAACTTTCCCAAAAGTGTTTGCACAACTTTGTCGGAAAATGTATTATATATTTAGCATAAAGATATCTTATGAATAACATTCCTTATTTTGTTAAAAAACGGCATCGAAAATTAGTTGAATAGACTTGTGCTGTTGGCATTGTGGGCACACCACTTGTGTTGAATCTGAACCCTCCTTCGTTTCGCTGTTATAACTTGAATTTTGCCTAACTTTGATACCTCAGTGAGTAGTTCCATCATTAAACATTATCCTAGGCATATTTACGTTTAAGAATATTGCGTCTCAGCACACTTGTGAGGCATAAATAGTGTCCCGGTTTATCTCAACACATGCTGCTACATCGCTCATTTCACGCACGCTGTATGGTAATGCACGGCCGCTGTGGTGCAGACTAGTGCAAACCGGGTCGCTATTTGGACTTCAAAAAGGGCTGGATTCGATAAAAGTGCTGACTAGTGAATAGGGTGCATGGTTTTTATTTGGGCTTCAAAAGGATCCAGACTCAACACAGGTGCCGACTAGTGATGTAGTGCCATCAGCCTGCACGATTTTTACCACCATCATAAACCAGAAATTCAACATCAACTACATCAGCATTCTGATTTAATGTGGGCGGATACTATAATACTAAAATTGAGCGTAAAATACATCTTAGTTCAGCTATCATTTTCTTTTCTTTTTTTCCGAGTTCCACGTCTCCCAAACTCAGTTACCGTTTGAGCACCATGTTACATGAATGCCTAGAGTTATAGTATGTCGAAGATGTCACCATTGGAGATACTGAGGATCCCACGGGAATATTCCGTGATTGGCCAACTGACAAGTGATGTTATTCACGTTGTCCAATAGAGTTCATTCCAAGAGGTGAATCCTAACCGGTTCTGAGCGACATTAAAATGACTAAACGATGTTGCCACAAATCTATGATTTTGCAGGAATATAAGTGCCTTTGTGGTCTCATTTTGCGCTGCTAGCCGATGCTGAATATATTGCGAAAGAACAAAATAAAATAAAATGGTATGAAATAGCTACGAGGCGACAATTTTGGCATATTTTGGGCGAGGTGGCATAGTAAAAAACCTTAATTGCAGATGCCAATGGTCTCTATTATTGCTTAGTCAACTTACAATAGTGATACAACTGGTATCTCTAATACCTTAGGATGATTCTGATCGCAGTATCCACATGGTTCCTTGTTGATCAGACCTTGCTAATACATCTCCATGACAACGGTGACTGTGAAGACATGTCACAGATGCTCTTGGTTAGTTGCAATCATCTGTGTCACTTAACAGTGTTTGGGTATGCTTGGGTTTGATTACTTTGTTTTCCCAACACGAGAAAACAAAGTAAAAACTGTTTTGTCTTCAGCTGAAAATGAGTTACTGTTCCTGCTGATTTGGCACTAACAGTGAGTGAGTGTTACGGTAGAGAAACCCTTTGAGCCAGTGCTTTAATTCGAGGAATGTATAAACACTGTATAACTTTATATAAATATGATTTCTATGCATCTCTGCACGGTGTCTCACTGTTTTACAGAATTGGAGATCTCCAAGTCCCTGGATGACAGTATACACAATATCTACCTAGACCCAACTGGTCGTCACCTTATTGTCAGCATGAAGTCCACTGAGAACTTCTATCTGTCTCGTAACTCAAGCAAACCACGGCCATTGGCCAAGCTGAAGGTATGGTACCTCTTTATCTAGAACTAGCCGAGTTACCAGGCGTTGCCTGGGGAAATAAGACAGTCATGTATATGTGATCTCCTGAGATTCCCACCACCCAGACAAATTTTGAAAAAAATCTAAATCTCATTTAAATTTCAGCTTCATACATACAAAACTGATGGAGATAAGTGCCATTTTATAATGGTGACCCCCCAAGATCCCCACCCCACAGATGAATATCATCATTGTGCAGCCATAGTGTCCCGTGGTTGGGCGAAGGCCTCAGCATGTTGTTTCTAAATCTGCCTGTCTTGCGCTATCTTCTGCCAGATGGTGCCCTTCCAGTACTCGTCTAGTTCGTCTTTCCATCGTCTCGCTGGTCTTCTTCTAGATCATTTCCCTTCGTAAGGTCTACAGGTTGTGATACGCGATGTCCATCGGTTATCTCGTAGTCTGCTGATGTGCCCTGCCCAGGTCCACTTCTGATTTGTTCTATCATGTCTATGACCTTTGTCTTCTCTCCTACCCAGATGTTTGTTTTTGTCTCCTGATATGTGATGTTTAACATACTTCTTTCTATCTTTATTTGTGCAGCTGCTACCTTGTTCTTTGCCTGGATGGTGAGTGGCCATGTTTCAGCGCCATATGTCATCGCTGGAAGTACGCATGAGTTGAAGACTTGTCTCTTCAAGCAGGTTCCAAAGTTACCCTTGAAGATGTCGCGAATGCTCTCCAGCTGGCAATTATTCTTCTTTGAATCTCCTTGTCTTGATTTTTGTGTCTGATACTGCATCGCTGTCCCAGATAGACATAGCTTTCAACGTTCTCCATCTGCATGGTGTTGATATATATTGGTGTGTCATTTTCTAGCATCACTTTTGTCTTAGAAATGTTCATCTTCAGACCTTGTTTTTTAGTTTCATTAGCTAGCTCCAGCAGCATTTTCTGTAGTTCTTGCGGTGTAGTAGCACGTAGGAGTATGTCATCAGCGAAGTAAAGATGACAGATATTTACCGTCTATCCTCAAGTCTCTGGTTTCACAAGTCAATCTTTGGAATATGCTTTCGAATGTTGCCATAAACAGCTTGGGCGATATGGTGTCACTCTGTCATACTTCTCTCTTGATGTTGATCTTGTTGCTCTTTTTGTATAGGTGGACTGTCACCGAGCTATTGGTGTAGATGTTTTTCAGGAGTTCGATGTACATATCTTCTATCCCCTGTTCGAGAAGGGAGGTCAGTGTTGCTTGAGTTTGCACCGAGTTGAAAGCCTTCTCGTAGTCGACAAAAGCGATGCAGAGCGGGATATTATATTCTCAGCACTTCTCTTTCAGTTGGTTTATGACGTGTATGTGGTCTGTCATTGAGTACCTGCTTCTGAATACTGCTTGCTCTCATGGTTGGTTTTCGTTGAGTGTCTTTAGCCTATTCGTTAGTATCTTTGTGAGTAATTTGTAGATGTTTGATAACAGACATATCGGTCTGTAGTTCTTTAAGTCTTTCTTATTTCCCTTCTTGAAGATTATCACCATCTTTGCATTCTTCCAAGCATTTAGTAAACAGCTTAGCCAGTGTCTTCGAGATGATATCTTCTCCTGCTTTTAATGTTTCAATGTTTCCATGGTCATTGCTTGATGTCTTCCCATTCTTCATATCTCTTGGCGCTGCTTCCAATTTCTATGGTGTTATCTCTGGTACCTCTTTCGGGTCGGTGTGAATTATGGTACTCTGTTCACTGTTGTATAGCTCGGTGTAGATTCCTCTATTCGTTCCATGATTATATCTTGGTCTTGTATTTTTCTACCCTGCTTGTCTAGAAGTGTAAATCAGTTTGCCTGTGTTCTTCTGGCTTTTTGATGCCATAATCGTTTCTCATATGATCTCTTGTTTGTACTTTCTGATGTCCTCCTTCACTTTCTTTTTGATGGTCTTGCATATTTATTATATTGTTTTTTATGGTCGCAGTTATCCACCATTTCTCGTCGTTTCTTCATTATTGCCTGTGTCGGTAAAAATATTCTTATCTTTACATGCCTGTTGATTGCTTTGGCTACACTAGTTGCATTTAGTTGGATCATCTCAGTGATGTTTTCGCTCATGGTTTCGATGTCGTCTAGTTCTTGTAGTGTCTTGAATCAATATTGCAGTTCGAGTTGGATTTCGATCTTTTTTGTTCCTATTTATGTGGTATCTACACTTGATGGTCTCTTGTTTATCAATGTCTTCCTTTCAGCCTTGACATCCAGTTTGATGCTGCTCATTACAATTCTGTGGTCACTGTTTGTCAGAATGTAGTAAATTTTGTTCTTCATTTCTCCATTTGGGCTTTTCCATGTCCATCTCTTCCCTGCTTTCTTCTGGAACATGGTATTCATGCTTTTGTAGTTTCTTGATGTTGCCCATTCTACCAAGGTGTCGCCTCATTCGTTTCTCACACCTAGGCCAAATTTGCCTGTTGCCATTTCCGAATGTTTTTTGGTTTCCCTACTTGCGCATTAAAGCCTTCCTTCACTATCACGTAGAAGTTGTTTGTGTCTTCTTCTGAGTATGATGTTGTTGGTGCATATACTTGTACTATCTTAAGTTTGTAGCACTTTGTTATGCATAGAACAAGTTCTGCTACTCTGGGGTTGATTCTGTGAACCCTCACTATATTGTCTTTCCATTTCTTATTTATGAGAAAGCCTACTCCTGCTTGGCCTTTGTTCACTGTGGAATGGTATAGTAGATGGCCGCTTTGTAAGGTAGTGAAGCATTCCTATCTTCTGACTTCTCCAACCCCGATCACATCCTATACTAACTTGGTTTCCCTAAGTTCTTCTTCCAGTTCTTGTAACTGTTCATCTTTTAGTAGTTACGTTATATGTTGCTATCTTCAGTCTACTTACCGTCTCTCGACGGCTCTTCTTGACCCAGAGATTCTTAGCACCCCCTGCACGTAGCCCTAGTTGACCCAAACCGCCTCCTTGGTCATAGACTCTTTTAATGCTGCTGGAGACTGGGGGCCTTGGCTTCATTATACTTTACATGCTGGTGTAGTTGGCCTACCCTTCCGTGCTGGCCTGTGCGGGTTGGAAGGGGGGCGATGTAGGGTGAAGTGTCAAGTTTCAGTCAAACAAGTACAGAACCACCGGCCGGTGCCGGGATTCGAACCCTGGTCCCTCCAGTCGACAGTGCAGCTCTCTAAACACTCGGCCACTGCGCCCCCTTTCGATGAATATAAAAAATCTAAATCCACAAACCACCCCAATGGGCCCTCTATAACGCACACACAATTTCAGCCACATACATGCCAAACTAACAGAGATATGAGTCCACAAACAAACAGATAGACAGAGAACTGTACTGTTTCATAATCTAGATGATCTGAAATATGTATGCAGCTTCTCTTTGCAGCTGAATGAATAAAACGTTTTTTATCTGAGGCTGATATGAAGTAAACAATCCATTATCTGTATGGTTTTGCATACCTTCCCATATTTATTGATTCCTGTTGTTTTGTTTGTAGGGCAATCAGATCAGTGCAGTGGGGTGGAATCGTGAAAAGACGAGTAACACTTCTACTGGAGAAATCCTCCTTGGCACCAGCAAAGGTACACATCACCTGAACTAATGTGTCTTGGATGATGACAGTTTCCACACAGCTGTCTCTTGTGTCTGCTCTTTCACTTGCACTGTGTGACCGGCCATGGCAAAGTGGGTATTAAGGCATAACATTGTGAAATAGGATTTTGTGCATTTTTGGATTCCGCTGATTGTAACCTTTAAAATTATTTCATTTATTGAAGTATCTTCAGTAGTTTTTGAATTATCGCTAAAAAGCAAGAACATTTTTAAAAAGTGACATTTTGAGAAAAAAATTGTTTTCAAAATAGGCTATGTGCAAAATCCTTGTTCAAACATACATTTAGTATTTTATTAGTTTTGGTTATTGGTAGAGGATAATAAACTGGTAATTGAAAGATGAGTTTAGAAGATACGCATTTCTACAAAAAAACAAACTATGGGACATGATCTAGATGGCTATTTTTGGCTCGCATGCAGAATAGGCCTGTGCCACTTGGTACCTGGCTCGCTGTCGCAGGTCACATGTATTGTCACCTAACTGCACAGACCATGCTCAATATTGAGAACAGACAGGTCCTCTTCTAGTGTAGCATTGTGACAGGCTGAAGGATGGACATGAGACTGATGTCATGGTATAGAAATGTGGTGTATTCTTGACTTGATTGGAAAGAAATTGTTATAGGTGTCCACTGTGTGCATTCTCCAGCAAATGTGCTGTCCAATATTCAGATGTAAATTTGTTTAATATAATAACCTTTTTAGGTTACTTATATAAAATGTGTTTGTGTTTCTAGGTTTGATTATCGAGACAGAAATCATTTCATTAGAAGATAATCGATTCTTCCAGGCAAGTTTGGAGCAGCACGTAAAACAGGTAAGGAATGACGGCATGCAAGTTATAACATGCAGTCGTGTCTGCACACGTTCATATGCATGCATACAAACACAACCACACAACCAAACACGCATTCACTCACGCATTTGTGTGTGAGTGTGCATTAACAATATCTTCAGACCCGTCTGTTAACCATTATGTTATTTATGGCAAACATGAGTAGATATGGCTAAAACAAATACAGTGAAAGGAGGAGTGTGCAACTGCAGTCCAAATAACACCATCAGATGCGGGGGGGGTCTCCAAATTAAAATTCAGGCTCTCCTTTGGAGAAACTGCTTCACCAGGATGTTTTTAACTGGAATAACCCTGATCGCCATTACAATGCTTTGTGGGTAATATAAAGTGATCACCATTGGGCTAGTAACACATTCAGTTGATTCTACCCTTATCTTTATAACTTCCAGAGTTGTAGAATGGCATTATGGTTTTTATTAATACTCATTACAATTTCATGACTGAATAACATATTTCCAGCCTTTTGGCAAAAGCTTGAGTGCTGACCCAGGATTCACCCCCAGTAAAGTGGCATCCTCCTGTGTCGTAGGACATTAGTCTTACCTGACTGTACCTGACCTCTGAGGCAGGAATGTGGCTGTCAGTCAAGCACTGTACCATTGACGCGTCCGCTGATGACGTGATTGTTGTTGCAGTTGTTAAACCTGGGCAAGGAACAGCCGGTGGCTGTGACGGGGGTTGTCTTTGAGAAAGGTCCTGCTGTTACACATGGAACACATCGCTACTTCATCATGGTCACACTACCGGGGTGGGTCGCGTCTCAGTTCTTATTACATAAGAAATAAATAAGACAGACACCACAAGTATCATAAATGGTATATATTGTAGCAAATGTTATATATTAGAAATAAATTATACATATACCACAAATATTATAGAAGTTATATATTGTAGCAAAAGTTATGCTAATATTATGGTAGCATTTATAAATATAGGTTCTATTTCAGTATTATTGGAATAATACAGTCGCGCCTCGTTATAATGCGCCCCGTCGTGGACCCCGAATTTCTGCCGCCAGGGGGGAAATGGGCACTATGACAAACTATATTAACACGGTAATAACTGTCAATTGTTTTGTGTGAAATTATCCCCGTCTTTGTCCACGACGTGTATATTGAACGACTAGTTCGCGGACAATAAATTTAACGTTGACATACAACTGCAACGAATCAAGTATGAAGCGCGTCACTACGTTGCCGTTGTTTATTCTGCACTGCCAATGCTATCAAAGGTATAAGTTTCTTTGACTGTAATCATGGTCAATTTTAACTTAGGGAACAGTAAATGTGGAGCGAGGTATTTTTTGTTTTGCGCCGACATCGAATGAATTGTTTCCAATCTGCTAGTCATGCTCAGTCATGGCTTCCGCGGATCGCGAGTTCGCCTGGTTTCAGCGAGTGCAATTGAAATTCATAAATACGCCTTGCTTAAGAATGGGTTAAATACGTTTTAATACAGGTTAGTAAGCAAGATCAGTAAGCTAACATTGCGTAACAAATATTAGCCTTTCGCTGCGACGAACGCAAAGCTACTGCCTGTACTGGTGCGCTAAAATATTAATTCGTCCACCGCATATGGATTGGTGAATCGTAATATTGTTCGGCACGGTAAATGTGCTTTCTAAATTAGTATTTTGAATGAAAGACAAAGTTAAGCCAATTGTAAGCGTACTTACAGCTTTAAATCCTTAATCAACTCTAACACAGCGTTTGTCAAATCATTTGCGTATTCGGCTGCTGAGTGCCAGGTCATTATTTTAGATCTTAAGTCAGCGGTACCATATTATCGTTCAGTTGACCGTGGCTTGTTGATCCGCTGTTTATTTAAAAACGATACCCAATTCATGAATTTTATTCAGTTCAACATTCAACAGTGTCCAACAGTGTATGACATTTAAACAGAATACACATTGACGTTGGCTGGCAGTTTAATAAGCTTCATAAACTGCATATAGACTGCGCGACGTGCACACTTTGGCTTCGATGGCGTTCTTCGTGCAGCAGCGGTATCGGTCGTCGTCGTAGCGCCCCTGACGGCAGATACGGGAACGCGCCACTTTTATAACGCGCCCCGTTTATAACCCGGATTCATTTCGTGGACCCCGACTACCGCGTTATAACGAGGCGCAACTGTATTATGTAATCAGATATCTAGCGATGCTATTATTTTATTTAGGTAATGCCCTTGACAAGACTTTCAATTTCGTCATAGAGTATTTGTGATGAACAACCAAATGTAAAATTATAACTATTCTGGCAGTTGGAAGCTGCAGAGTTATTAAACGGTCTTGACAAATAAGGACTTGTTAGTTGACAATGTGTGTGTATCGTACTGTGTGTCATGTGCAGGAGACTCTACCAGTTCATTGGCTGTATCCCTGACTCTCCAGAGCCGCCTGTGTTCCAGCACGTCTTCTCCAAGTATGAAGACATCCCAGGTGAGATCAATGTGATACTATTTGGTTGTCGTAGCTGCCCTTGTATTTGTATCACAGCATTTAAAAATTTAAATCCTAATGGTTACCTTTATGATGAGAACAACAATTGTTAATGGTGACGGCTTAACAAAAATTATATAGTGCCAGTTCTGACACAAATGTATACAGGACAGTTACAATAGCAATTGGGGTGGATTTTTTATCATTGACTTTGACAATAATGTTCTCTATTTGTTGCAGAGAGATTCCTGGAATTGCCGGGAAACTTTGGCTACAGCTGTCTACAGTTCTTCCATGATCCCCGCGGCACACCCAAGTCATTTGCCTGGATGACAGGTGAGGCCTGGTGGCAATTACTGCTAATATCATTCTTCATTGTCATTGTTTAGAATGGCAGAAACAGTCACCACAGTGTTTGTGTGAGTCTGACGACAATGGTTAGAGACTGGGGAAGAAGAGACTTAGCCCTTTAGACCCAAACCATCTGTATGCCTGCTTCCCCATCTGCCTTGATCCGTCCTTTAGCTTTGACAACGCGTGGATGTGGCATCATCATCTGGATACTAATGTGTCTTGTGCCACTGGAGTGTTTAGTGTACCTGCTGTGATCATCTGGATACTAATGTATCTTGTGCCACTGGAGTGTTTAGTGTACCTGCTGTGATCATCTGGATACTAATGTATCTTGTGCCACTGGAGTGTTTAGTGTACCTGCTGTGATCATCTGGATACTAATGTATCTTGTGCCACTGGAGTGTTTAGTGTTCCTGCTGTGTGTTAGGTCTATTTTCTTATGGCTTTGTGTTGTAAGTTTTTGAATGAGCACTGTTTAAAAATATAAACTACAAAGAGTCCGTAGATATACGCAGCATTCTGTGCCAACACCTAGAGATAGTTTAATGCATTTCCCACGTTTAATTTGACAGTTCATTAGTATAGTTAGAACTACTTTGTGCAGAATTTGATTATCTTTAAAATAAGTGCAACTTGCAATGTTAGGAAATGAAGTACAGAAAGGTTAAGTGCTGTACAGTGAGGTGCACCCATGGCTTGGTGGTGTTCCCACACTGCATGGACTCGGAGAGCATATCATAAAATGTTGTGGGATCTAAAGGGTTATGAAACAGACTCCACAACGTGTGTGTGCACGGATGTTACAAGACATTTATTTTATCCAGGTCCAGGCATTTACTATGGCAACATTGACATGACTGGAGATTACGGGGAAGACTCTGTCACCATTAATACCAACCTTATACAGTATCCTTTTTCTGACTATCTATTGACTTCATGTCCACATATTTTACATTGTATGTAGTCACTGATTAATGTACAACTGTGCTTGTGTGACGCGTACAATTATATGAATGCACCTCTAGACTACTAAATACATGTCCATGCTTCCCAGAGAAGTCGAGATGGTGTTCGAATGAACAGGTCTGCCAGGGAGTAAAGTGTAAAGTGTAAAGTGCTTTGAGCAGTCCTAAGGACTGGATACTGCGCTACATAAGAACTCTCCTTTACTTTACTTAGTCCTGTCTGTTGTTGCAATGAGAGCTTGGAAAATAAGGTATCCCTGTGTCTGCCTGGTATCAGCCATCAGCAAAAAATCTCTATCCTGTCTTCAGTGGACAGAATCATGTTGTTACCTGAAGAATCAGTCACTCTGCTTTTTGTGTGTGTTGTATTTCATCATAATGACTCAGTCAGTGCAACAATGTTGTATGCATCTGAAAGTTCACACAGGGTGTGTTAATGGTCCAAGTGTTTGAAAATTGATTCATAGTTATTGTTGAGCCTTAACAGCTGATCTCAGATATCCAGGTGATGAAATGGAGCAAGCCCCACTGCCAATATCTATAGTTCTCACAGAGTTCCACCTCCTGATTCTCTACCCAGACAGGTGAGTTGTTGTCACTTGTTTTCTCCTTCTCTACCCAGACAGGTGAGTTGTTGTCACTGGTGTTCTCATTCTCTACCCAGACAGGTGAGTTGTTGTCACTTGTGTTCTCATTCTCTACCCAGACAGGTGAGTTGTTGTCACTTGTGTTCTCGTTCTCTACCCAGACAGGTGAGTTGTTGTCACTTGTGTTCTCCTTCTCTACCCAGACAGGTGAGTTGTTGTCACTTGTGTTCTCATTCTCTACCCAGACAGGTGAGTTGTTGTCACTTGTGTTCTCATTCTCTACCCAGACAGGTGAGTTGTTGTCACTTGTGTTCTCGTTCTCTACCCAGACAGGTGAGTTGTTGTCACTTGTGTTCTCCTTCTCTACCCAGACAGGTGAGTTGTTGTCACTTGTGTTCTCGTTCTCTACCCAGACAGGTGAGTTGTTGTCACTTGTGTTCTCCTTCTCTACCCAGACAGGTGAGTTGTTGTCACTGGTGTTCTCATTCTCTACCCAGACAGGTGAGTTGTTGTCACTTGTGTTCTCGTTCTCTACCCAGACAGGTGAGTTGTTGTCACTTGTGTTCTCATTCTCTACCCAGACAGGTGAGTTGTTGGCACCCATGTTAACATTCTCTACCCAGACAGGTGAGTTGTTGTCACTTGTGTTCTCATTCTCTACCCAGACAGGAGATTTGTTGGCACCCATGTAAGCATTCTCTACCCAGACAGGTGAGTTGTTGTCACTTGTGTTCTCATTCTCTACCCAGACAGGTGAGTTGTTGGCACCCATGTTAACATTCTCTACCCAGACAGGTGAGTTGTTGGCACCCATGTTAACATTCTCTACCCAGACAGGTGAGTTGTTGTCACTTGTGTTCTCATTCTCTACCCAGACAGGTGAGTTGTTGGCACCCATGTTAACATTCTCTACCCAGACAGGTGAGTTGTTGGCACCCATGTTAACATTCTCTACCCAGACAGGTGAGTTGTTGGCACCCATGTTAACATTCTCTACCCAGACAGGTGAGTTGTTGGCACCCATGTTAACATTCTCTACCCAGACAGGTGAGTTGTTGGCACCCATGTTAACATTCTCTACCCAGACAGGTGAGTTGTTGTCACTTGTGTTCTCATTCTCTACCCAGACAGGTGAGTTGTTGGCACCCATGTTAACATTCTCTACCCAGACAGGTGAGTTGTTGGCACCCATGTTAACATTCTCTACCCAGACAGGTGAGTTGTTGGCACCCATGTTAACATTCTCTACCCAGACAGGTGAGTTGTTGGCACCCATGTTAACATTCTCTTCTCAAACCATGAAAATTTCATTTCATGAGCTCTAAGAAAAGAATGGACTTAAAATAGTGTTTTGTCCTCATTCTAGACATGTAAAATGCGAGATTAACTGTTTCAGTGCCAGCCAAAATTGCGCTGACATACAAGAAGTGCCAAGCCATTTTTGAGACATGCATGCCGTTCTAAACTTGTATTTTTATGCACTTAGTGTTCAGATATCACTAACTAGTCTATCCATTTCCTGAAAAGACAGATAATTTTTTATTTAGTGCGAAAAACACAATAGTCAGATGACTTTCACTAATATATGTGTTTAGGCTCTCCTCTGATGCGTTTTGCATAGTAAACATATGAAATTTCGTTTTTTTTTTGGTTACGACTTCCAGTTTATTTTCGCCGTCAAACTAACGCAAATCTAAGTGTAACTGCAAAACCAGCAGTCGAACACCTCCCTTTTGTAATGATTAATCTTACTGGTCAGTTTAAAAGTGGTGTCATAGACACCAGCCAATGCCAGTGCACATTGCAAAACGAAACCGGCGTAATCGGCTGCGTGGCATTTCTAAACCGGTAATCGGCAGATTAGCCTCTGTGGCACTGAAGCGGTAAAGATGTGTGTTGGTATATCAATGTTGCGTTTAGTCGGTTGTTTGTTGGCAGGTTGAAGGCCATATGTGTGCTCAATGATCAGCTCATCTGTGATGAAGGATTTCCTGATGTAAGTTGTACAGCTGCTTCTAGCATGACTACCATGATACACACGCAGACACTTAATACATATTGGTGATGTTCTTAAATTACAAAATTGCGTGATTATCTGGTGAAAAAATCTGCATATTTGCAAGCCAATGAAATGTGAATCCTGTAGGGTGTTTGATATAGTAATAATAAGAATAAATATTCTTTATTCATGATAATCTCATAAAATATATATTTTATCTTCCTAATGGCCGTGAATATAAAACACAAATATACAGGCAAAATTATATACTACTGCCTAAATATAAATAATTACATAAAAGAGTATGTTTACGATGCAGTAAAGATATATTTAAAGTTAGTTACTTCTCTAGGCATTCTGGAAACAGTAACGACATTTAAAGATTAACAAGTGTCATGTTCCCTTCTTGTCTTGGTTTTCGTAATAAGTTCCTTGCCGCTGTCTGTTGGTAGAGGTTTGGGAAGCTTGTGAACATGTGCAAGGACCCAATGAAGGGGACGGTGTGGGCCTTCACCAACACGTCTGTCTACAAGTACAAGATCATCAGGGAAGCCAGGTAGGTGACCCCAACATGTGCATAGATGAATCTAGTCATACACCCATGCTATTTATATATATATATACATATATATATATATAATGTGCTATACATATTTTAATTAAAACAGTAAAAGGATTTTTATTTTGATCCTTTTACTGTTTTAATTTTGAACTGAATCTTGTACTTATGTACCAGTACTGCACAGAGAGATAGCCAGTTATTTTAAAGGGGCCACTAAGATGCTGTTTCTACTATTTAACAACACAGAAAATGGTATGTGCTTTTTGTGGACATTTAAGAATACAGCCAAATTCAGTGGCACAAGTGGTTAAGAATGTCTGTCCCTGTTGATTCGTTATCATATAAAACTCAAATCACAAGAATGTATACATTGTGCACAGACAGTTGTCAAGGATTCCCCTTGCAAATGTTTAAGATTTTACTAGTTACTAGGAACCCAGATGATATGATTGTTATAATCACCCCCTTAGTTGCCGTGATGATTGCCAGTGATTCAATTATACAGAGAGTGAGATGTGACGTAGCAAACAATCATCAATCAGTCAATGCAAAGGTAACGTTGACCGAAACATGCCATAACAAAGGCCTGTGGGTTCTTTAACTTGGCACCAGTGAATCGTTCATATCTTCTGTTTCAGGGATGTCTGGCAGATGTATCTTGACCGTGAACAGTTTGAGCTTGCCAAGAAGTACTGCAAGGTTGTATTCTTTTAATCACTTCAATCACTAAGTCACATTTTTCCTAATCATATACAACTATCATTAATATGACTTACAAGGTTAAGAGATCATGAAATACTAACAACGCTGTGTAACTACTGGGTTTTATTATTATCAGTATTTTAATTAGTCTGAAAAACAATTGTTTGGTTATTTGTACAACTTCAGAACCCCCCTAAAAACAGCACAGAATAGTTATCCCAAGTAACCTTAAATAATTTCTTATGCAGTAACTACTCACAGTCAGCTAGTATTTCCTTCACGTTGTCACCTTTGTTCTATAACTTGTCTCTCATCCTGTCACCTCTAGGATAACCCAGCACACAGCCAGTATTCCCTTCATGTTGTCACCTTTGTTTTATAACTTGTCTCTCATCCTGTCACCTCTAGGATAACCCAGCACACAACCAGTATTTCCTTCATGTTGTCACCTTTGTTCCATAACTTGTCTCTCATCCTGTCACCTCTAGGATAACCCAGCACACAACCAGTATTCCCTTCATGTTGTCACCTTTGTTTTATAACTTGTCTCTCATCCTGTCACCTCTAGGATAACCCAGCACACAACCAGTATTCCCTTCATGTTGTCACCTTTGTTCTATAACTTGTCTCTCATCCTGTCACCTCTAGGATAACCCAGCACACAGCCAGTATTCCCTTCATGTTGTCACCTTTGTTTTATAACTTGTCTCTCATCCTGTCACCTCTAGGATAACCCAGCACACAACCAGTATTCCCTTCATGTTGTCACCTTTGTTTTATAACTTGTCTCTCATCCTGTCACCTCTAGGATAACCCAGCACACAGCCAGTATTCCCTTCATGTTGTCACCTTTGTTCTATAACTTGTCTCTCATCCTGTCACCTCTAGGATAACCCAGCACACAACCAGTATTCCCTTCATGTTGTCACCTTTGTTCTATAACTTGTCTCTCATCCTGTCACCTCTAGGATAACCCAGCACACAGCCAGTATTCCCTTCATGTTGTCACCTTTGTTCTATAACTTGTCTCTCATCCTGTCACCTCTAGGATAACTCAGCACACAGCCAGTATTCCCTTCATGTTGTCACCTTTGTTGTCACCTTTGTTCTATAACTTGTCTCTCATCCTGTCACCTCTAGGATAACCCAGCACACAGCCAGTATTCCCTTCATGTTGTCACCTTTGTTTTATAACTTGTCTCTCATCCTGTCACCTCTAGGATAACTCAGCAGACAGCCAGTATTCCCTTCATGTTGTCACCTTTGTTCTATAACTTGTCTCTCATCCTGTCACCTCTAGGATAACCCAGCACACAGCCAGTATTCTCTTCATGTTGTCACCTTTGTTTTATAACTTGTCTCTCATTATTCCCTTCATGTTGTCACCTTTGTTCTATAACTTGTCTCTCATCCTGTCACCTCTAGGATAACCCAGCACACAGCCAGTATTCCCTTCATGTTGTCACCTTTGTTCTATAACTTGTCTCTCATCCTGTCACCTCTAGGATAACCCAGCACACAACCAGTATTCCCTTCATGTTGTCACCTTTGTTCTATAACTTGTCTCTCATCCTGTCACCTCTAGGATAACTCAGCAGACAGCCAGTATTCCCTTCATGTTGTCACCTTTGTTCTATAACTTGTCTCTCATCCTGTCACCTCTAGGATAACCCAGCACACAACCAGTATTCCCTTCATGTTGTCACCTTTGTTCCATAACTTGTCTCTCATCCTGTCACCTCTAGGATAACTCAGCACACAGCCAGTATTTCCTTCATGTTGTCACCTTTGTTTTATAACTTGTCTCTCATCCTGTCACCTCTAGGATAACCCAGCACACAGCCAGTATTCCCTTCATGTTGTCACCTTTGTTCTATAACTTGTCTCTCATCCTGTCACCTCTAGGATAACTCAGCACACAGCCAGTATTCTCTTCATGTTGTCACCTTTGTTCTATAACTTGTCTCTCATCCTGTCACCTCTAGGATAACCCAGCACACAGCCAGTATTCCCATCATGTTGTCACCTTTGTTCTATAACTTGTCTCTCATCCTGTCACCTCTAGGATAACTCAGCACACAGCCAGTATTCCCTTCATGTTGTCACCTTTGTTCCATAACTTGTCTCTCATCCTGTCACCTCTAGGATAACCCAGCACACAACCAGTATTCCCTTCATGTTGTCACCTTTGTTCTATAACTTGTCTCTCATCCTGTCACCTCTAGGATAACCCAGCACACAACCAGTATTCCCTTCATGTTGTCACCTTTGTTTTATAACTTGTCTCTCATCCTGTCACCTCTAGGATAACCCAGCACACAACCAGTATTCCCTTCATGTTGTCACCTTTGTTTTATAACTTGTCTCTCATCCTGTCACCTCTAGGATAACCCAGCACACAACCAGTATTTCCTTCATGTTGTCACCTTTGTTCTATAACTTGTCTCTCATCCTGTCACCTCTAGGATAACCCAGCACACAGCCAGTATTCCCTTCATGTTGTCACCTTTGTTCCATAACTTGTCTCTCATCCTGTCACCTCTAGGATAACCCAGCACACAACCAGTATTCCCTTCATGTTGTCACCTTTGTTCTATAACTTGTCTCTCATCCTGTCACCTCTAGGATAACCCAGCACACAACCAGTATTCCCTTCATGTTGTCACCTTTGTTCTATAACTTGTCTCTCATCCTGTCACCTCTAGGATAACCCAGCACACAACCAGTATTCCCTTCATGTTGTCACCTTTGTTCTATAACTTGTCTCTCATCCTGTCACCTCTAGGATAACCCAGCACACAACCAGTATTCCCTTCATGTTGTCACCTTTGTTCTATAACTTGTCTCTCATCCTGTCACCTCTAGGATAACCCAGCACACAACCAGTATTCCCTTCATGTTGTCACCTTTGTTCTATAACTTGTCTCTCATCCTGTCACCATCAGGATAACCCAGCACACATGGACAAAGTGTTGACGAAACAGGCAGAAGTCTTCTTCAAAGATGGCCGGTGGGTGAATTTTGAAGCAGATAAAAACCTACGGATATAACATAACAACTGGAGAAAGTTTCACGAAGTAAACTAAAGCTACAAGTTGTAACATAACTAATTAACGTATCTCCTGATATAGCAGAGATAAAGTAACATAATAATGCATCGGAATGACCAAGCTGCTGTCTGTTCATCTAGATATGAGAAAAGTGCTGAGACTTATGCGTTGACTCAACACTCGTTTGAGGAGGTCACACTCAAGTTTATTCATCTGGAGCAGAAAGAAGCTCTCAAGAAGTTCCTCATCAACAAACTGGCTGGACTCAAGACATCAGTGAGTACTGGACAAGTACATGATTCTCACCCTTCCCTATTGTATTCACATTCAGCTAGAATGTCCATGATCCTACATCCCTTGATGTTTATATCAATTTAATATTCCTACTTTCCCTACCCTCTTGATGTTTATATTAATTTAACATTTCCACTCTCTCCCTTCTCTCATTTTGCATGTATTAATTTAACATTTCCACTCTCTCCAATCCTCATTTTGTTCCCACTGTCACCTTTTCTTGGTGTTTTTATTAATATAATATTTCCACTCTTATTTTTTTCTTGACATTTTGCAGGAGCGCACTCAGATCACGATGATAGTGAGCTGGCTGACCGAAATCTTTCTCAACCAGATGGGCAGACTGAAGGAGCAGGACGTCCTTGAGCTGTACAGCCAGCTGCAGGACCAGTTCCGTGCATTCCTCTCCACCCCTAGGGTCAAGGTATGGGACTGAAGGTGTACAGTGTCACATGGTTTCCCTTTCTCCGGCCCTTTAATGGTTGCAATGTTTTCTAGCCAACATGGCATCTTATAATGTCACCTTTCAATGTCTAGTTTATCTTCCTGGACAAATAATCCAAAGCTAATCAAATACATACATTTTCAAACCCATAGATTATAAAACAACAGACAATGTGAGTGAAAATGACATTGTTTCTCAAAACGTCACTTTTATGATTAGCTTCAATTTTTGTAATACATCAAAAACTACTGAAGAGATATCGACAAATGAGGTATCATTTAAACCTAGCACTATGTGGAATCCAAAGAGGGACAACCCTCCATTTCACAATTTTGCAACTTAATACCCACTTTTGAGTGAGATGACTGCACTTGGTGATGTGATACCCGTGTTGTTCCTTGCAGGAGTGTGTCAGTGATAACCGCAGTCTCGTGTACGAGTTGATTGCGAGTCACGGTAATGTGGAGGACATGGTGTTCTTTGCCGAGTTGATGCGTGACTTTGAGCGAGTCATCACTCACCACCTACAGCAGGATAACTACCAGAACGCACTCCACGTGCTCTCCAAGCAGGTCAGTCACCCCCCAGTCAACCCTAACTACCAGAACGCACTCCAGGTGCTCTCCAAGCAGGTTAGTCACCCCCCAGTCAACCCTAACTACCAGAACGCACTCCAGGTGCTCTCCAAGCAGGTCAGTCACCCCCCCAGTCAACCCTAAATACCAGAACGCACTCCAGATGCTCTCTAAGCAGGTCAGTCACCCCCCAATCAACCCTAACTCCCAGAACACACTCCAGGTGCTCTCCAAGCAGGTCAGTCACTCCCCCAGTCAACCCTAACTACCAGAACGCACTCCAGGTGCTCTCCAAGCAGGTCAGTCACCCCCAAAGTCAACCTTAACTAGCAGAACGCACTGCAGGTGCTCTCCAAGCAGGTCCAGTCACCCCCCCAGTCAACCCTAACTACCAGAACGCACTCCAGGTGCTCTCCAAGCAGGTCAGTCACCCCCCAGTCAACCCTAACTCCCAGAACGCACTCCAGGTGCTCTCCAAGCAGGTCAGTCACCCCCCCCAGTCAACCCTAACTCCCAGAACGCACTCCAGGTGCTCTCCAATCAGGTCAGTCACCCCCCCAGTCAACCCTAACTACCAGAACGCACTCCAGGTGCTCTTAAAGCAGGTCAGTCACCCCCCAGTCAACCCTAACTACCAGAACACACTCCAGGTGCTCTCCAAGCAGGTCAGTCACCCCTCCAGTCAACCCTAACTACCAGAATGCACTCCAGGTGCTCTCCAAGCAGGTCAGTCACCCCCAGTCAACCCTAACTACCAGAATGCACTCCAGGTGCTCTCCAAGCAGGTCAGTCACCCCCCAGTCAACCCTAACTCCCAGAACGCACTCCAGGTGCTCTCCAAGCAGGTCAGTCATCACTCAGTAAACATGCTCTTTCACCGATTTCTCTCATATACTTGTTAACTGGGAAACAAGAATGCCATATTGGGTACTTACAGTACATTACGGCCAGACATGTCAGGTAGATAGGATTATTTTTTAATTTGTGCAAACTGTGCACATTTTTTTGCCCAAAGTATGGAATGGATAATACTGAGTGAAAAAATATATTGAACTTTTTTGGCCATACCCCTCGTTTCCACGGTAACAAATAAACTGGCTGCCATTTTGAGCAAATATTGGCAAATTTGGAAACACTGCCATTCTATATTGAGCATATATATAATTATAATTCTTGTAGATCCATGATCTGTAAACATTCTATTGTGAAATGATCAGAGCTTATATCTTTCAAACTATTGATGATTTTTAAAAGTGTGATCATTTCACACAGCTGTGTCTGGTGAATGCAACTCTGAAAACCTTATTACCGTCAAAGATTGCATAATGGATTTGATTACTTGATCGGCATGCTTGATCCATGACTAAAACTCACTTAGAAGTATGTAATTGTCATAGAAGTGAACTTTATTGATAGTATGCATACAAAGGTATCATAATCTGGCAGAAAACCATTTTTAGTCCTTTGGCCGAACATCCAAGGGACTATTGCCATCACTCGCCATCCGCCGTTAGCTGCCGTATCTCGGAAACCATTCAGCAACTTTTTCTCTAATTTTGCATAGACATATCTTAGGGCACTGCCACTATGCACGAAAAATCTGTATTTGATTGAATAATTTTTTTAGGGCCTCCAAAGACCCCAAAACTTGTAAAAATGTAACATTTTGCCTATTTTTTTAAAAACTGTTCAGCAGCTTTGTTTCTAATTTTGCATAGATGTATCTTAGGGTGCTGCCACTATATGCAAGAAATCTGTATTTGATTGAATCATTCTAAGGGCACCTAAGGGGCCTCCAAAGTGCAAAAGTTTTACATTATCTAGTGATGTGGTTTTGAGAAGGGCCCTTGAGACCACCCCCAACAGTATATTTTTTTTAATGTGCCAGAAAGCCAGCAGCATGACTAAACTCTGCAGCCTAGTGCTATTCTTCCATTGAGACCTTGACTAATCTTTAATTGGTCACGGGGCCCAGGCAGAGTAGACACACTTGACCCCTGTTAGACTGAACAGTTGCCTAAAACTTTTAAACTGTATCTTCAAAACTATTCATTTTTCTATAATTGCAAGTTGTGTTTATTTTGATGTTCATTTGATTATTATAAAATTGTGTGACTGTGGTGTCTATTAGTTAAAGATGTATTGTCTGTAGAAACCTGTAGATGACAAACAGAAAATTAATATTCTGTCACCTGTAGGTAACAAACATAGCAAATTAATATTCTGGACAACTATAAAGTGAAATATCCTACACTTTATTGATATCAAATGCATTCTACTGTTCTGTTTACGCTTGCCATGCCTGTAGACATGGTACTGTGTAAATCAATTGTATCAATATAGACTAATAATTACAGATTCACAACATGGTTGACACCTGAAACAACCAAATGTCAACCATTAGAAGAGTTGACATAGTTCCGCTATACACAAGCAAGCCTGATGCGTCGAGACAAATACAATTCAACCAATACCCCTATTTGAACACTGCCTGTTCTTCACCTATTACATTCGCTTTGTTTAGGTGTGTGGTCAGTCTGGTGTTCTAAACAATCACTAAGGATTAATGAACACTTGTGCAGAATGTCACCCACTTGGCAGGTTTAATTTATCTATTTCAGCAATGAGGACACTACTTAGGCCTCACTCTGGACACTGTCACTCACAGTGTTGTGTATTGTCTTAGTTGGTGCATTGAGCTAATCTACTTGACCATGAATCAGTGATGCCTCTGGTTGTGTATTACACCCAGTAGCTTGTGTCAACAGACAGCATTAAGCCACTAGACCCTGTTAAACTGGACAGTTGCCTGTAGGTTTTAAACTGTCAAACAATGAGTCTACCTTTTGGTCTCAAATAATATGTCCTCTTAGTTTTACACATAAAGACATAATCTGGCATAACTTAATAAGTCTTTGTAGCAGCACATTTGTACTTCCAGTGTATCATTGCAACATAACATACATATTACATACTGTGTGCCACATTTGAATGTTGTGCATGTAATATTTCCATGCAATCCTTTTGCAGATATAATGTAAAACTTCAACAGCCGTTTTCTTCATTTTCACTTTTTGATCCCTACCATGTTCAATGCTCCATAACTTCGCCAATTTTTGTAGCAGTCATATTTTTTGAAACCGTGTAAAGCACCCTACCAAACCTTTACAAGGATGTAAGAAAACAATGTCACAATTTTTCCGACTTATCACTCATTTGGTCAGCCGGGGTCACATAGACATATTAGTCCAAACGACTTCAGGGCCACTTGGCCCATTTTTTGTATTTTGGTCAAAAACACAATTTCACCTGGGGTGTCTGGCCTTTATCTAAGTTGTTATTGTTGCACCAGCATATACAGCATACATTTGTGTAATTCTTGATGCAAGCACAATATTCCACACCACTATGTCCTGCCAATGCCCACAAAGAATAGAACAACAGCAGGGCAACATCAACCAGTTCGTTAGTTCATTTAGAAAAGCATAGACACATTTGGCTTCTTGGATTTCGTACTCATGAATTCTAAACTGTATTGATGTACATTTAGGAACACAAAGGAGATGGTCTTGTAAGGTATATATCTAGTAGTGGGTGTATTTGAATAGCAAGAGTTAAACTTACATCAGTGCGTGATCAAGGTCCGCTGTAGATGGATTGAGACGTTGCGAGTTTCAAATGCAGCGCCACTGTAAGTTTAATTCGTGCTATTAAATTTTAATCTTGGAGCCAAGAACAATATGTTCCATTGTGGGGATATTATCTTATTGTTGGAAGTTAACTTAATGAAGTTAGCACTGACATCTGGTGCACCTAGCCATTGTCTGGTTGCTGTGGATGTGCTGCTGTCTTAATGACAAGGCTGCCATGCATCATGTGGTGTTTCTATAATCTGTGTTAAGTAACTGCAGTTTTATCCACCGTAGAACTAGTCGGACAGTTGTTCCCGTGCAGATCAGAATACAATTGATTTCTCAAGGAAGAATTAGGCCACAAGTCCTCACCAACACTATAGCAGTACTTGGTAGTGAACTCGTTTGTGTGTGTTCACAGGACAACATAGAACTGTTCTACAAGTTTTCTCCACTGCTCATGCAAAACATTCCAAAGGAGACCGTGGATGTTTGGATTGCCAAACGAGGAAAACTGGACTCGCGCAAACTCATTCCTGCTCTAGTGCAATATGACCACCTGAAGTACAGGGCCCAGGTATGTACAGGACTCAGGTGGTAAGCTCCCAAAATCTGATGTCAAAGATATACAGTGTAGTTTGATCACTTGTTGATCTTTAATCTGAATAAGTAAAATAGATTAAATATACAGAACATATTCTTGGGTAATACTTGCACGATTTAATTCAGTTTTCATGTAATAAAAAAACAATACACAACAACACATGTTCAAAAATAAATGGTTAAGTTTTCTAACCAGTAACTGGAAGCATGTTATCATATATAACAGTAGCTGTTAATAATAAACACTTACATAAATACATGAGTGCATATTGTAAGAGTTAGCATAAGAACTATACGTATTGTAAGAGTTAACGTAACAACTGCACATATTGTAAGAGTTAATGTAACAAATGTACATTTTGTAAGAGTTAGCATAACAACTGTACACATTGTAAGAGGTAGTGTAACAACTGTATGTACTGTAAGAGTTAGCATAACAACTGCAATATTGTACAAGAGTTAATGTAACAACTGTACATATTGTGAGAGTTAGCATAACAACTGTACACATTGTAAGAGTTAGTGTAACAACTGTACATATTGTGAGAGTTAGCATAACAACTATACATATTGTAAGGGTTAGTGTAACAACTGTATGTATTGTAAGAGTTAGCGTAACAACTGTACGTATTGTAAGAGATCATAACAACTGCCAATATTGTAAGAGTTAATGTAACAAATATACATATTGTAAGAGTTATCGTAACAAATGTACGTATTGTAAGAGTTAGTGTAACAACTGTATGTACTGTAAGAGTTAGCGTAACAACTGCAATATTGTACAAGAGTTAATGTAACAAATGTACATATTGTGAGAGTTAGCATAACAACTGTACATATTGTAAAAGTTAGCATAACAACTGTATGTATTGTAAGCGTTAATGTAACAACTGTATGTATTTGGATACTAAAACAAAAAAATTATCAGCCGTCCAAAAATATATAGTACAAACAAACTCTGAGTACACACATTGGTCGCTCCTCTACACTTTTTAGTAAGGCACAATCTTTGACTCAGGACGCACTTTAGTTGTATCTCCACACTTTTTGTATGCCACAATCACTGAATCTCTCACAGTTGACCAAGGTATCTGAACATATACAGTACAGAAAATAATTATTTTAGTAGATTTATAGGGTGTCTAAAAACATACAGTGTCCAACTACATTACAGTATTTCACCTGGACAGCAAGAATTAAACTTCCTTTGGAGCCATTGTTGAAACATGTGATGTTTCGACTCGTCTACAACGGATCTTGCTCATGCACTGATATCCAAAGTAAATTTAAGTCTTGCTGTCTGATGGAATCTTGGAGCCATGAACATTGTCTTTCATATAGTATTTCACCTGGTTGTTGACAGGGGAATGAGGCGATCCGCTACCTGGAGTTCTGTGTGCAGGCCCTGGGAGTGAGGGACCAGGCCATTCACAACTACCTGCTGTCTCTCTACGCCAAACTACAGCCAGACAAACTCATGAAGTACCTCAACTTCCAGGGACAGGTGACAATGAAACACACTCATTTCAAGGGATTGTGGAACAAACTAGATATCTGTGGTTTCCCAGTCACATATCTTTTGTATTGTACATTACAGTCACAGTTACCTTGGTAATACAGCCACCTTGTTAATGCAGCCACCTTGGTAATGCAGCCACCTTGGTAATACAACCACCTTGGTAATACAGCCACCATGGTAATACAGCCACTTCGCAATGAAGTTCACCCTAAGATAGTCCCAAATTATTTCTGTAGCAGTAAGGTATAGGAAATTAGTCCCGCTAATAGGGTCACCTTACTATTGAGGTCACTTGTCCAGTCCCAAGGGTGACAGAAATAGTGGGGTTCCACAGTATTTGTTTGTGTTATGTATGAGCCAGGTGGTCTTGAGATGTTTGCGAGTTTCTGAAAAACAGTTGTTACTTAGCCAATCATGCTGGGTGTAATGGCTTGTGATGTTAGTGAATTCAGTTTGAACAGATTATTAAATTACCAGTGGCAAATGACTGACAAATGTTTTTCATTATTGTTACTCTGTAGTATGGACATTTGTCTAGAATTATGGTTATTTATAAATCTACTTGTTATTATTATTATAGCAGTCTTAACCACAACGTGCAGGCAGGTACCTTGGAAGCCTCTGATCTAATATAATTATTTCATCCAGTATAAATGCCCAGTGTTGTTTTTCATTAGAATATGATGCAAGAAAAGGTCCAATAGAGTGATTGCTACTGTTGGTTACTGGGGAAGGCTGTGTTTGTAGGATCCATACATATTGAGTTATGACCTGAAGTATGCACTGCGGTTGTGTCTGGAACATGATCACAAGGAAGCATGTGTGTGTTTGTAGGATCCAGACATAGTGTGTTATGACCTGAAGTATGCACTTCAGTTGTGTCTGGAACATGATCACAAGGAAGCATGTGTGTGTTTGTAGGATCCAGACCTAGTGTGTTATGACCTGAAGTATGCACTTTGGTTGTGTCTGGAACATGTACACAAGGAAGCATGTGTGTGTTTGTAGGATCCAGATGTAGTGTGTTATGACCTGAAGTATGCACTTCGGTTGTGTCTGGAACATGATCACAAGGAAGCATGTGTGTGTTTGTAGGATCCAGACATAGTGTGTTATGACCTGAAGTATGCACTTCGGTTGTGTCTGGAACATGATCACAAGGAAGCATGTGTGTGTTTGTAGGATCCAGACCTAGTGTGTTATGACCTGAAGTATGCACTTCGGTTGTGTCTGGAACATGATCACAAGGAAGCATGTGTGTGTTTGTAGGATCCAGACATAGTGTGTTATGACCTGAAGTATGCACTTCGGTTGTGTCTGGAACATGATCACAAGGAAGCATGTGTGTGTTTGTAGGATCTAGACCTAATGTGTTATGACCTGAAGTATGCACTTCGGTTGTGTCTGGAACATGATCACAAGGAAGCATGTGTGTGTTTGTAGGATCCAGACCTAGTGTGTTATGACCTGAAGTATGCACTTCTGTTGTGTCTGGAACATGATCACAAGGAAGCATGTGTGTGTTTGTAGGATCCAGACCTAGTGAGTTATGACCTGAAGTATGCACTGCAGTTGTGTCTGGAACATGATCACAAGGAAGCATGTGTGTGTTTGTAGGATCCAGACGTAGTGTGTTATGACCTGAAGTATGTACTTCGGTTGTGTCTGGAACATGATCACAAGGAGGTGTGTGTGTTTGTAGGATCCAGACCTAGTGAGTTATGACCTGAAATATGCACTTCGGTTGTGTCTGGAACGTGATCACAAGGAAGCATGTGTGTGTTTGTAGGATCCAGACCTAGTGAGTTATGACCTGAAGTATGCACTGTGGTTGTGTCTGGAACATGATCACAAGGAAGCATGTGTGTGTTTGTAGATTCCAGACATAGTGTGTTATGACCTGAAGTATGTACTTCGGTTGTGTCTGGAACATGATCACAAGGAGGTGTGTGTGTTTGTAGGATCCAGACCTAGTGAGTTATGACCTGAAATATGCACTTCGGTTGTGTCTGGAACGTGATCACAAGGAAGTATGTGTGTGTTTGTAGGATCCAGACCTAGTGAGTTATGACATGAAGTATGCACTGCGGTTGTGTCTGGAGCATGATCACAAGGAAGCATGTGTGTGTTTGTAGGATCCAGACATAGTGTTTTATGACCTGAAGTATATACTTCGGTTGTGTCTGGAACATGATCACAAGGAGGTGTGTGTGTTTGTAGGATCCAGACCTAGTGAGTTATGACCTGAAATATGCACTTCGGTTGTGTCTGGAACGTGATCACAAGGAAGTATGTGTGTGTTTGTAGGATCCAGACCTAGTGAGTTATGACATGAAGTATGCACTGCGGTTGTGTCTGGAACATGATCACAAGGAAGCATGTGTGTGTTTGTAGGATCCAGACATAGTGTGTTATGACCTGAAGTATGTACTTCGGTTGTGTCTGGAACATGATCACAAGGAGGTGTGTGTGTTTGTAGGATCCAGACCTAGTGAGTTATGACCTGAAATATGCACTTCGGTTGTGTCTGGAACGTGATCACAAGGAAGTATGTGTGTGTTTGTAGGATCCAGACCTAGTGAGTTATGACCTGAAATATGCACTTCGGTTGTGTCTGGAACGTGATCACAAGGAAGTATGTGTGTGTTTGTAGGATCCAGACCTAGTGAGTTATGACATGAAGTATGCACTGCGGTTGTGTCTGGAACATGATCACATGGAAGCATGTGTGTGTTTGTAGGATCCAGACATAGTGTGTTATGACCTGAAGTATGTACTTCGGTTGTGTCTGGAACATGATCACAAGGAGGTGTGTGTGTTTGTAGGATCCAGACCTAGTGAGTTATGACCTGAAATATGCACTTCGGTTGTGTCTGGAACGTGATCACAAGGAAGTATGTGTGTGTTTGTAGGATCCAGACCTAGTGAGTTATGACATGAAGTATGCACTGCGGTTGTGTCTGGAACGTGATCACAAGGAAGTATGTGTGTGTTTGTAGGATCCAGACCTAGTGAGTTATGACATGAAGTATGCACTGCGGTTGTGTCTGGAACATGATCACAAGGAAGCATGTGTGTGTTTGTAGGATCCAGACATAGTGTGTTATGACCTGAAGTATGTACTTCGGTTGTGTCTGGAACATGGTCACAAGGAGGTGTGTGTGTTTGTAGGATCCAGACCTAGTGAGTTATGACCTGAAGTATGTACTTCGGTTGTGTCTGGAACATGATCACAAGGAAGTATGTGTGTGTTTGTAGGATCCAGACCTAGTGAGTTATGACATGAAGTATGCACTGCGGTTGTGTCTGGAACATGATCACAAGGAAGCATGTGTCCACATCTACTCCACCATGGGTCTCTATGAGGAAGCTGTGCACCTTGCACTACAGGTAATAACAATATGCGGCCTTAGATAGCACCTGTCTCCGCCTAGACAAGGTGCTTACTCCATTGTAAGGGCAGGTGTTTGACTATGGTGAAAGTAATGCCTGTAATGTTTTTTGTAGATTGAAATCATTGGCTTTGTGAATCCATGAATGGTATTTTTACATTTTCCCGTGTGGATCTTTTATTTCCCATGGCACCAGGTAGAACGGACTAACAGAATATTTTTAGTATCTCTTCTCATTTTTAATGTGGGTGAATGAAATTGCCCAAGTTTGTAAACGGCAGTAGTTGACGCGAACCCTGGTCCACCTGTAGCACAATATTAGAGCCAGAATTGGTAACATTTTGTTAAACAAAGATTACAGACGATGTGTAGTTTGACAAAGTAGAGATTCTCTCACCAGGTGGATGTGGATCTCGCCAAGATGAACGCTGACAAACCGGAGGAGGACGAAGAACTGCGAAAGAAACTCTGGCTTGAGATAGGTAGGCTCTCTATGGTGAGATATAGGTAGGCTCTCTATGGCAAGAGATAGAGGTAGCTCTCTACAGTGATGAGATTCATTAGACTGGATAGTTTAAATTCACAGCCGCCAAAACATCATGGGAAAAAGGTAAACTTACTGTGAAAAAAGTAAAAATATCAATCATCAGGTTGGCTCTCTAATGTGAGATATAGATGTGCTCTCTGTTGCGAGAGATAGGTAGGCTCTCCATTGTGAGAGATAGGTAGGCTAAGTTATAATGTGTGTCAGCATTTGTTACAGGGTGTCAGCAGTTGTTAAAATGTATCAACAGTAGTTACAGTGTGTTGGCAGTTGTACACAGTGTGTCAGCAGTTGTTACAGTTTGTGAGCAGATATTATAGTGTGTCAACATTTGTTACAGTGCGTGTCAGCAGTAGTTACTGTATGTAAGCAGCTGTTTCATTGTGTGCATCAGCCGCTGTTACAGTGTCAGCAGTTGTTACAATGTGTCAGCATGTGGGGTGTGTTTGCAGCGAGGCACGTGGTAGAGAAGGAAAAGGACATCAAGCGGGCGATGGAGTTCCAGCGCGAGTGTGACTTGTTGAAAATCGAAGACATTCTTCCTTTCTTCCCAGACTTTGTCACCATCGACCATTTCAAGGTCACTGCACCATTTTGGCACATCTTGAACATTGTTGCTAACTAATGTTGTTTATTAAATTATGAGAAGGCCACTTTGTTCAGTTTTGGTATTAGCAAGACGCTATCTCTTTTTCACGGCATCTATGTGGACAATAGAGAAACTGGATGGCAGGCTTGTGCTCCACCGCATTCATATTTTGGGTAGTACATATGAAAACATCTAGTGACTCTTGTCTAAATGATGACAATGTGACATATTAAAGCAGTTCTTGCGGTGTGTTTCATGGTGCCATATTATAATTTACGCCATTGTCACGTATTGCGACAGTGTAATACTTGGACAAAGACTGTATTTTTTGTTTAGTATTGCCTGATCAAATGTGACCCGCTACACCGAACCAGGAATTAAGTGGCACAGGCCTATTTTGCAAATGAGGCAGAATTAGCTGTCTAGATCATGTGCCGTAAATGGTGTGATTTTGGTAGAAAAGTCTTCCTGCCTTGCAATCTCACATTTCAGTGTCCAGTTTGTTTTCTTGATAAGTAATCCAAACTAATCAAATACATGAATTGCTTTTCTAAAGTTTGCCCCAATATTAGCAACAAATCAAAAGCTACTGAAGATATTTCAACAAATGAGGTGTTAATTTAAAGCTTATGATCTGTGAAATCCAAAAAGGGACAACATTGTCAAAATTTTGCAACTTAATACCCACTTTACTGTGGCAGCTCACATACGTGTCACATGACCACTGTATCAGTAGTCACATGACCACTGTATCAGTAGTCACATGACCACTGTATCAGTAGTCACATGACCACTGTATCAGTAGTCACATGACCACTGTATCAGTAGTCACATGACCACTGTATCAGTAGTCACATGACCACAGATCAATGAGAATTGTTGACATGTTGGTGAACTTAGACTGGTGCTTTGCAGGATGCGATCTGTACGTCTCTGGAAGAGTACAATGAACACATTGAGACCCTGAAGGATGAGATGGAGGAAGCCACTAAGAGTGCACAGGAGATACGCACCGAGATACAGAGCTTCAGGAACAAGTCCGTCCATGTTTTAACATTATTAATCTAGTTTCTTGACTTAGTATAATTTATCATGTGTATGATGATAACTTTGTATTCGTCGTTCATATTTAAATATAATAGAGTAATCACATGTATATGTTATACCTTCTTATTGTTATAATTTATTATATGTTTAGAACCACATTTGGAAGTAAGTGTACCGTTGTGTGGTTCCATCATGTGTCTTCCTTGGTACTGTTATACATATGATGTTGTTCTTGCTGTTATTCACGTATAGGATTTTACTCAAAAACTCAATGAATCAATTGTACGCTAGCTTTCTAGTGGCACTTAATGAATTCTCACACTACAAAGTATATATTACAGAACAAGCATATTTTCAAATGTAGGGGTATGTTACAAATTAGAGTTTTGTATGTTACTGAACAGGTATGTGGTGCACTGCATCTAGACAGAAATAATTTTTCAAAATATCAAAGGTTCGAGTCAGTATTTATGCTAGTTAGTTAATGGGTCAATAGACGTGTGAGTTGATTTGTATATATATACACATATACACATCAGTTAGTTTCTGTGTAGTCAGTCAGTATAAATAACTGATATAGTTGGAATGGAAGTTGATGAGACGGTGTTACGAGAGACCAGTGTCATGGAGCGTGAACACATTTGCTACCAGTGTTACCTGTGTGTGTGGTGCTGTATTAATTAACTTTCATTGCAATCACCATGGAAGCATTACTTATTATACACATCAATCTCTCTTACGCCCAGCACATTGAAGTATGCTCTTGATGTTTTTATTCATCAAATTTCTTTCAGATTTTTGTAATCAATTAATATGCCACAAATGTAAACTGTTATCTATAACTGGTCACAAACCTACAAAGTGAAGGTAAGTTCTTCTTTTGTGTTTTATCCAGACCTAAAGACTGCTCAGTGTGCTTTACAGTTTATTCCCTGGCACATACTCTTCAATTGAACACCATCTCGACTTCTATGGGAAGCATTCAGCCATGCTGCAATTTCTGCGTAAACATTATATTATGTACACAAATATCCACCACTCTCTGTAGCTTACAGTTGAGTGAACTGGAGCAATGTAGAGTGAACAAATGTGCTCAAGATTCGAAACAACAGGAAGAGGAGTTCAACCTGGAATCTCTTGATTGAGAGTTCTACCTTCTAGCCACTAAGCCATCCTCTTCCACGGCCATGACATTTGACGATAGGAAACATGCTGGCATGATTAAGAACTCCCTTGGGTATACTCTAGTTCAGTTTCCTCAGTATGCACCATTTTACCTCCAGTCCACTATAGTGTTGGTTCTTTACGATGATGGTAAATCTGCTTGCCAGGTACACATTCATCAAGGCCCAAGACAAGTGTGCGTGTTGTGCCTTCCCTCTGATGACACAGGCCTTCTACGCCTTCCCCTGCTCCCACAAGTTCCACAGCAAGTGTCTCATGGAGGAGGTATGGTCGATCACTTCCTCAGTTCACTGCTCATATATGTAGAACTGTCGTACTGTTTTCACTACTGTTTTCACTGTACACAGTGTTGTCAGCTGTTGTCACTACAATTAATGTTGTCAGCTGTTTTCACTGTACACAGTGTTGTCAGCTGTTGTCACTACAATGAGTGTTGTCAGCTGTTGTCACTACAGTGAGTGTTGTCAGCGGTTGTTACTACAATGAGTGTTGTCAGCTGTTTTCACTGTATACAGTGTTGTCAGCTGTTGTCACTACAATGAGTGTTGTCAGCTGTTTTCACTGTACACAGTGTTGTCAGCTGTTGTCACTACAGTGAGTGTTGTCAGCTGTTGTTACTACAATGAGTGTTGTCAGCTGTTGTCACTACAATTAATGTTGTCAGCTGTTTTCACTGTACACAGTGTTGTCAGCTGTTGTCACTACAATGAGTGTTGTCAGCTGTTGTCACTACAGTGAGTGTTGTCAGCGGTTGTTACTACAATGAGTGTTGTCAGCTGTTTTCACTGTATACAGTGTTGTCAGCTGTTGTCACTACAATGAGTGTTGTCAGCTGTTTTCACTGTACACAGTGTTGTCAGCTGTTGTCACTACAGTGAGTGTTGTCAGCTGTTGTTACTACAATGAGTGTTGTCAGCTGTTTTCACTGTCACTACAATTAGTGTTGTCAGCTGTTTTCACTGTACACAGTGTTGTCAGCTGTTTTCACTGTACACAGCTACAGTGAGTGTTGTCAGTTAATACAATGAGTGTGTCACTGCACAATTGTCAGTGTTACAAGTGTTGTCAGCTGTTTTCACTGTACACAGTGTTGTCAGCTGTTGTCACTACAATGAGTGTTGTCAGCTGTTGTTACTACAATGAGTGTTGTCAGCTGTTTTCACTGTATACAGTGTTGTCAGCTGTTGAGTCACTTCGTACAACTACAATGAGTGTTGCCAGCTGTTTTACTACAATGTTGTCAGCTGTTGTTACTACAGTGAGTGTTGTCAGCTGTTGTTACTGTAATGAGTGTTGTCAGCTGTTTCACTGCAGCTGTACTACAATGAGTGTTGTCAGCTGTTGTTCACTGTACACAGTGTTGTCAGCTGTTGTCACTACAGTGAGTGTTGTCAGTGAGTGTTGTCTGTTGTTACTACAATGAGTGTTGTCAGCTGTTTTCACTGTATACAGTGTTGTCAGCTGTTGTCACTACAATGAGTGTTGTCAGCTGTTTTCACTGTACACAGTGTTGTCAGCTGTTGTCACTACAGTGAGTGTTGTCAGCTGTTGTTACTACAATGAGTGTTGTCAGCTGTTTTCACTGTATACAGTGTTGTCAGCTGTTGTCACTACAATGAGTGTTGTCAGCTGTTTTCACTGTACACAGTGTTGTCAGCTGTTGTCAGTACAGTGAATGTTGTCAGCTGTTGTTACTACAATGAGTGTTGTCAGCTGTTGTCACTACAATGAGTGTTGTAAGCTGTTTTTACTGTACACAGTGTTGTCACTACAATGAGTGTTGTCAGCTGTTGTTACTACAATGAGTGTTGTAAGCTGCTTTCACTGTACACAGTGTTGTCAGCTGTTGTCACTACAATGAGTGTTGTCAGCTGTTGTCACTACAATGAGTGTTGTCAGCTGTTGTCACTACAGTGAGTGTTGTCAGCTGTTGTTACTACAATGAGTGTTGTCAGCTGTTTTCACTGTACAGTGTTGTCAGCTGTTGTCACTACAATGAGTGTTGCCAGCTGTTGTTACTACAATGAGTGTTGTCAGCTGTTTTCACTGTATACAGTGTTGTCAGCTGTTGTCACTACAATGAGTGTTGTAAGCTGTTTTCACTGTACACAGTGTTGTCAGCTGTTGTCACTACAATGAGTGTTGCCAGCTGTTGTTACTACAATGAGTGTTGTCAGCTGTTTTCACTGTATACAGTGTTGTCAGCTGTTGTCACTACAATGAGTGTTGTCAGCTGTTTTCACTGTACACAGTGTTGTCAGCTGTTGTCACTACAATGAGTTTTGTCAGCTGTTATTACTACAATGAGTGTTGTCAGCTGTTTTCACTGTATACAGTGTTGTCAGCTGTTGTCACTACAATGAGTGTTGTCAGCTGTTTTCACTGTACACAGTGTTGTCAGCTGTTGTCACTACAATGAGTGTTGTCAGCTGTTGTTACTACAATGAGTGTTGTCAGCTGTTTTTACTACAGTGAGTGTTGTCAGCTGTTGTTACTACAATGAGTGTTGTCAGCTGTTTTCACTGTATACAGTGTTGTCAGCTGTTTTCACTACAATGAGTGTTGTCAGCTGTTTTCACTGTACACAGTGTTGTCACTACAATGAGTGTTGTCAGCTGTTGTCACTACAATGAGTGTTGTCAGCTGTTGTCACTACAGTGAGTGTTGTCAGCTGTTTTCACTGTATACAGTGTTGTCAGCTGTTGTCACTACAATGAGTGTTGTCAGCTGTTTTCACTACAATGAGTGTTGTCAGCTGTTTTCACTACAATGAGTGTTGTCAGCTGTTGTTACTACAATGAGTGTTGTCAGCTGTTGTTACTACACTGAGTGTTTTCACTGTATACAGTGTTGTCAGCTGTTGTCACTACAATGAGTGTTGTCAGCTGTTTCACTGTACACAGTGTTGTCAGCTGTTGTCACTACAATGAGTGTTGTCAGCTGTTTTCACTGCACACAGTGTTGTCAGCTGTTGTTACTACAATGAGTTGTCAGCTGTTTTCACTGTACACAGTGTTGTCAGCTATTGTCACTACAGTGAGTGTTGTCAGCTGTTTTCACTGTACACAGTGTTGTCAGCTATTGTCACTACAGTGAGTGTTGTCAGCTGTTTTCACTGCACACAGTGTTGTCAGCTGTTGTTACTACAATGAGAGTTGTCAGCTGTTTTCACTGCACAGTGTTGTCAGCTGTTGCCACTACAGTGAGTGTTGTCAGCTGTTTCCACTGAACAGTTTTCACAGCTGTGTCACTACAGCGAGTGTAGTCAGCGTTGTTTTCAATACCATTTAGGAAAATATCTTCAGTGTTTGTCTGTTATTTACTATTTGTAGAACAAATGTTTATTCATTTGTCCATTTGCATAATTTTGTATTCAACATTTTATATTATATGTTCTTTCAAGAAGACTAATATTATTGCTGGTAACTCTTTCATATATATTCTTTAAAACACCATGTTTTGAAAAGGAATTAGTGACACTTTTCATTTTAATAAACAAGCCCTTTGCACATGCATTTGCATAGAGCATATCTATGAAAACTAAACACTGTACCAATTACAAAGAAATTAAGGCAGCAGAATTTAAACTACCAGAGTCATTCTTAGAATAATACATTTTATGTTGCATCATGTCGACCACAATATGTGGCAGGTCCGGCCACACTTGAGCGCAGGCAAGCGACATCGCATTGATGAGCTACAGAGGAAACTTTCAGCCAAGAGCTCCACACCGCTCCACTCCGCAGGCACGGAGCTCGCCAAACAGAGTCAGATGGATAAGGTGGGCTGGTGTTAGGTTGTACACTCATTTCATTGGGTACTGGGTCTTCCACTTGGTTTTCTGGTCCATGGGAGATGTCATTTCCGAGGTTAAGTTTTGGAAGGGCAACGTAGCAACAGTTGTTGGTAGAAAATGTATATACACAGGGGATGATACTGTAATGTCCTTGTTGTGTTAGTGTACAGGTTGCGTGTCTATCATTTTTATCTTCCATTTATGCTCATCCCTGTTCTGACTAAATGAATTACGTATCTCGGTAGAATTACTCATATATCATGGACCTGTGTCAATACCAGCCTCACCCTGGAAATATCGACAAAGACAGCAACACCATATATGTAAAACTTTATCATATATAATAAATAAATTACCTGCATATGTATCTATGTGCATGCACGTGTTTGTGTGCATGTTCTGATCTGTTAAATAGTTGGGATATCTGTAACCTTTTGTTTTAGGAAGAACTGGATGACTTGGTCGCCGGCGAATGTCTGTACTGTGGTGACATCATGATTAGGTAGGTTGTTTGGTCGCTGATGAATGTCTAAGAGCTGCTGTGAATTATCATCAAGTTGGCTGTTTGATTGCTGGAGAATATGTATTCAGATTATTAAAATTACAACTTAACTTGTTTTATTATATTTTTGGGTTTGTGTACATGTTGAAAATTATTCTCTTTTAACATCCCCATTGCCAGGTTTGGGATGCTTTGTGGATTTTATTGTTCTATCTGATCACATTATGATTGCATAATTACTTATTTGTAGATAATCCAAAACACAGTAACTTCTAAAACCAGCTTCACCATAAAATGACTACATTATATAATGTTATGGCTGTGCCAGTTTCCTCTCTTAATGTATTCATGTTGTCATGTGTTAATGTAATACATAAAATGACTACATTATATAATGTTATGGTTGGGCCAGTTTCCTCTTAATGTATTCATGTTGTCATGTGTTAATGTAATACATAAAATTACTACATTATATAATGTTATGGTTGGGCCAGTTTCCTCTTAATGTATTCATGTTGTCATGTGTTAATGTAATACATAAAATTACTACATTATATAATGTTATGGTTGGGCCAGTTTCCTCTTAATGTATTCATGTTGTCATGTGTTAATGTAATACATAAAATTACTACATTATATAATGTTATGGTTGGGCCAGTTTCCTCTTAATGTATTCATGTTGTCATGTGTTAATGTAATACATAAAATTACTACATTATATAATGTTATGGTTGGGCCAGTTTCCTCTTAATGTATTCATGTTGTCATGTGTTAATGTAATACATAAAATTACTACATTATATAATGTTATGGTTGGGCCAGTTTCCTCTTAATGTATTCAT
Source organism: Paraescarpia echinospica (assembly GCA_020002185.1). NCBI lineage: Eukaryota > Metazoa > Annelida > Polychaeta > Sabellida > Siboglinidae > Paraescarpia > Paraescarpia echinospica. The sequence goes on from CM034536.1 coordinate 32,770,947, forward strand.
GTTGTCATGTGTTAATGTAAGACATAAAACAGTAAGTGTTGTCAGTAGAAACAGAACGTGTTGTAGCTGGACAAGACTGATAGGACTTGTACTACGTATAAACCGTGTCTGTGTGTAGATGTGTTAACTAAACATGACCCATGTTTACTTGTAGATGTGTTGCCTAAACTTAACCTGTATGACTATTTGTAGATGCGTTGACAAGCCATTTATTGACACTGATGAGTATGATGCTGTCATCGAGAGCTGGCTGTAGACAGTGTCCACAGAACCACTGACCGCTGGTCAACAACAGATGTCCGGCTGGAAATCAACGTGTCAACTTTGAAACCTGGGCCAGCTACTTAGTTCACTGTGGCACTCTGATACACAGTGTCAATGACACCGTCTGGTCTTGTTGGCATGGTGATAGTCCTGATGTTGGTGACACTGCTATGTCTTGTTGCCATGGTGATAGTTCTGTCACTCTGTCAGTTGTATTGTCATGCCAATTTGTGTTGGCATCCTATAGCATTGAGGGGGTTCTTTATTTACTGCTCACAAATCGTTGCCATTACTGCTTTCACTGCTAGCATCTTGGCTGATGAGACATGTATGAAATCACTGGCCCACTCTGTTTGCCTCACTGTAAGACTCATTTCATAATGGATACTCAGTTAAAATCAGTTTCTATGCATGAAATCACGAGTACTAAATTCAAATTAACTAGAATCCGAAACAGGACAAGCGATTCCAGATTCATTGGAAGACAGCCATTTAATAAAATGTTACACATTGATTAATATGTGGCATATCGAGCTGAACCTTGTAAGTTGTACGAAACTCTTGTGATTAATCTAACCTCATAACATGGCCATTGCTGAATATTTAACAAGATTGCGACCAGGAGAATTAACTCTAGGTGGCAGGTGGACAAAGAAGCCCTTTGGCTTATCGAGAGTCCGACCCTTTTATCTATGTGTATCCCGCCCTTCTGAGGTGTGTCGATTTTATTTTTAAACATTCACGCTACTAGCACCCACACAATCAGCAGATAATCTGTTCTATTCATTTACAGTTCTTTGTGAAAATGAGAACTTTCTTATATCTAATCTACACTGCTCCTTTGCTAATGTAACTTCATGTCCTCTAGTCCTTCTATCTTTCTTAACTGAGAAAAACATATTTCTATCAATATTTTCATAACCATTAATTATTTTAAACACTTCTATCTGATCTCCTGTCAATCTCCTGGTCTCTAGAGTTGTTAAGCAGCATTTTTTAAGGCGTATTTTGTAACTAAGATCCCTCAGTTTTGGTATCATTTTAGTTGCTCTTCTCTGCACTCTTTCTAGCATATCTATGTCCTTCCTGCGATATGGCCTCCACGCTTGAATACAATATTCTAAATGAGGCCTAACTATTGTTTTGTACAGCGGTATTATTAGCTCTTTTTCCTTATACGTTATGTTTCGCCTAATTAATCCAAGGATTTGATTTCCCTTTGAAGCTGCAATTCCGCACTGCTCTGAAACCTTCATATCAGCACTAATGGTTAACCCTAACTCCTTTTCTCTTATAGTAGTACTTAGTACAGTACCCCCCATTGTATATTCTACCTCTTCATTCCCATGTCCTGCGTGGAGGCATTTACATTTCCCAAAATTGAACAGCATTTGCCACTTTTCAGACCATTTGATCAACTTGTCAAGATCATCTTGTAAATGTTGTCTATCTCCATCACTTTTAATCCTTCTAAAAACTTTTGTATCATCCGCAGATTTCAACACCTTGCTTGTTATTTCATCATCCAAATCGTTGATATATATTAAGAATAATATAGGTCCTAGTACTGATCCCTGTGGTACCCCACTAAATACCGATTTCCAGTTTGAAGCCTCCCCATCGACTACTACACGTTGTCTTCTGTCAATCAGCCATTGTTCTATCCAGTTTATTATACCATTTCCTATGCCGTGGGCCTTTAGTTTAAGCAGTAATCTTTGATGTGGTACTTTGTAGAATTTTTTTTGAAAATCTAAGTAGACGATATCTACTGGTGATCCCTCATCTACCCACTTAGGGATGACTTCCAAAAAACATAACATATTTGTTAAGCATGACCTCACTTTAAAAAACCCATGTTGAGATGGGTTTATTAAGTTATGTTTAACAAGAAAATCCACCATGTGATCTTTATGTAGTAGTATATAAATTATACACATTAGTTTTATGCTACACCAATAAAGACAAACTGCTAATGAACATGTGTTCCAATCTAGTGGCAGATCTGTTATATTTGGCATGATGTGAAATACACTATTATTACATCAGTTTGGTAAAATCAATGTATATTTAAAAATAATACATTTAATGTAAATACTGAATTATTACCATAGCTGGTGAAACCTTGATGTATGAATGGTGGACATGAGGAAGAATGTTATATCGTTGACAGTAACTTAGATACTATCTAGACCTTCAAGCGTTTTATGCAGATTTTGTTATATCTTGATTATTCTCACTTTTCATCAACTACTTATTTATGTGCAATTTTTTAAGGGTTATAATATTATGATGTACTTATCTCTTATCGAAGAATCAATGGTTATCTGGTGAACGAATCATCATTTGGGTAAAACTAATTATAACAACCACCCCAAGAGGAAACCCATTCATCAGAGGGCCTCATCATATTTCACAGATGCATTTTGTGATTAATTTATTATGTGCAGAAAATGTGCTTACTTGTGCAGATTGCAATCATGTGTCCAGTTACCATAACAGTTAAGTTCAAGGGTCTTTCGTGGCTAGTTTGTGTTGTTTTCACACAACATTACAACTAGTTGGAATTGATAGTGCTTCATATCTTGATGGTATGTACTGTGTAAATAAATGTTGTTACATTAGCACGTTTCCGTTCAAAGTTGTTTCAAAATATTTTAAATGAAACTTCATCTTGTTTATTACCGGAAGGTGTCGCCACGGTCATGATAAACTTCTCTTCAGTAACGAAGACAATGTTTTCCGTCATTTGAGCTAATACTCGGCATAAAATGTGATTTTTGTATCCAAACTAACATTACTGGTGTTAATGGATGTTTTTAAGGCTAAAAAATCCTGGATATATTGGCACTTTACTCCAGACAAAACCACGTCAGAGCAACACCGACTAGTGGACATTTTTCAAGTTTACGTGCATGATTTTGAAATTACGCCGGCCTCCAGGATAGCGCAGTCAATGTAGTGGATACACTGCAATCGGAGGAGACAGGTGTGATAGGATTAAGTGAACAGTGTCCCGGCCTTAATGTTTCATTGGCTAAATTCCATCATTAGGAGTGAGAAATAAATACTAAATGGTAGTATATGGTAACTTTGCGGTATGCATTCCGCTGTAAGTGTACTCGACGGTGGCGTAGTGACACAAGTAATCGGACGCGGTCAGTGGCCTGGCCAAACAACTGCTTGATTACCTCATCTCACTCACAGTACGTCAATGTCTGCTGGTCGCAGACATTACAGACGGACCCCTGGAATAGTATGTAAGACCTACATCTTTTCAAAATACCTCATATATGTCAAGATTCTAACCTTTTTATGGATACATCAGTTGTTCGGAACGTAAAACATAATGTGCGTGTAATATGTAAAACGTAACCTAACAATCGCAGGAACCACGCGTGCGCGGCAAATACTTCGGGAAAACGGCATCTATGTCATAGACGTGACAACATGGAGTAGATGCTGACACGATGCTGCGTGTTTTCTTTTTCGACTGTCATCTACCAAGGCATCCCATCAGGTGACCGGTCATTTTTGCTAGTTCCAATAACGTCTTTTTAGAGGAACTGTTTGTACTCTCAGTATATTTTGGCCAACTCATTCAGCCTAATGCGGCAGACTAATGTTGGTCTAACGTCTAGGAAAGGACACGTGAAATTACAATGTCAGTTACGATCATATCACATCTGAACGTCAATTAATTCAAGGAGCATTCTTTATAATGCATATATCTAATGTTTTCATCACATTTTGCATAGATTAGTAAGGATTAGGTCTACTTAATGACAGCTATTTTAAAATTCATCCCCAAATCAACAAAATATGATTGAAGAGAACAATCAAACTGTAAACATTAATCAAACTAAGTTGTCATTTGCACGAATGTCACACAGGACGACAAGTTTTGATGGTTAACGTAGGCTACTGTGAAAGATTATTGCATGGAACCCTTATCGAAGTCACCTTCCTGTAATGATCAACAATGTTCCAAGTAGTGCGCAGTTTGCACTCCATTGTTACCCTTCCACCACCGCCAGCAGCAGCACCAGTCACACGAGTGGAATGGAAGAAGCAACCATGATAATTACGTTCGCTGAATTTTGGGATAAAATCAGACTTGAACGTCGTTCTTTCAACTTGCCATTTATTGTCCGCATAAGACAACGGCAGTGTTCGGCTCATGTTCATAATGCCAACACATGCCACAACGAACACATATTATTAGAAAACGTGTTACACCTTACCACACTTAAACACACTAGACGAGGACAATACTAAGTAAAGTCTTGCAGCTTCGTCGCGCAACTTCCGACGAACGCTGCTGCCGGTAGATGGCGCAACCAGTCGTCGATTCCCGGGCGGATGTGGACCCAAAACTATACACGGTTTTGAGTCCTAGAGGCTGTTCGTTGACACATATATATATTGGTTTGATCATGAACTGTTTTTTAACCATTTGTTTCCTTCAGACGAATAATTGGTTCACGGCGCACGTCAGCCGTCTGATTCACAGTGTAGAAGACTCCGAACCTTTGGTTCCCTCTCCACACGTATTTGTTGTATTCACATTTCTGTTTCCGCAGACGATTGCGATTCTCTTGCAAATGTCGACGAAAATATCAGTAGGCCTAATAGGAGTATGTCGGGGACGTCTCTGATACAGGAAGGTCGATTTCAGCGATATTTATGCCGGATTAACCGCGGATAATGTTCATATAATTGTGTACGGGTACGCTCACAACGATCGAAAATGGTCGATCAACAACAGTCCACCGATATCTGTTTCGATTTCATGTGAAACACCTAGAACAAACGACTTCCGACAGATTTCGGTTTCGACCGAGTAGGGTCGTCTTGGACGATGGCAATCAGCACCCCGAGCGGGCTTTCGCGGGACTAATCCGCACATTATTTTCGCTCTACAACGAATCACGATCCACCGCTGGGACTACATGCCACTGACGCCAGGTGGCGCAAGTTAATGACCAGAAAAGTGCATGCGTGGGCCACTTATACGGGACTGATTCTTCGTCCGACTGATGACACGCCGATGGACGCCAACTCACGTGACGTACCGTCGTTGTCACTGCGATGCAGGATCACGTGATGTGAAGATAGATCGTGCACATCGAAGTAATTAATATTCAAGCGGAGCGCCAGTCGACGCCCGAGAGTCCGCAGCTTCGTGAGGCTGGTCGTGTATCCCGTGATGCACAGCTCCTCCAGTTGGAAGCCGTTGACGATGAGACAGTAGTAGGTCTCGCCTCCCGTGCCGGCGCTTTTCACTCGCACGTATATGTTCCGCAGCCGGCCGCGATGCACCAACGCGTTGCTGATGTAGAACTCGTAGATGCCTCGGGACGCGTCGATGACGTACGTGCGCATCAGCCGCTGGCGCCACACAGCGGGCACGAGGCAGAGCAACACGAGTGCTGGAATAAGCATGTAGACGTTGATCGTCTTGATGTGGGCGTGCTTGTCTTGCGGCGGCAGCGAGTACGTAAACCAGAAAGACACCAAGTCGACGATTAAGAAAACTAGAAGCGGCCGGAAGCTGGGAGAACGAAACCGTCTCACGTACACCTCGTGTTGAACCTGGGTGCACGAACAATGTTAATTAATAACTATGGCGATCTTTTTACATGTTAATTAAGCGAAACAGAAAACAGAACAAAATTGCATGAAACTACTCATAAAAATGAAAGAAGTCGGAAACACAATGAGATGGGCAGGCAGGACATGAGCAATGAATGAGCGAAGACACACCGTCAAAAAGAGCATGGGAAGCAGGAAAGGGTGGTAAACGATGAAGATGCATCTGGACCAAGGTTGAGATGGAATGGCAGCATGAAACGGAACTTTAGGAGGACATGTTTAAACAGCAAAGAATGGTAAATCAACGCGGACGGCAGAGACAGATGGAGATCGCGAGTAGACAAGAAAAGCGGAAGAAGCTACGAATTGAGTGGTGCGCCCAGTTCATTGCCGATCACGTACGAATCCAGTGGCTGCTATGACAAGGACGGTACTGCAACATTTGGGTGGGTTTCATGTCGTGTTGAAACTACGAACAGTGCTCACCTCTCAGGTCTTACCGTGCATCCTTTGTACCCGTGAACTAGTCTAGCTATACCGTGCGTAGCACGTGTGACATGACTCGATTTTCAACGTGATTACATTCGCATACAGTATGCTTTATCACAAACTGTTTATTTGTCGCGTTTCTTTTGTTGTTCAATTGAGTTTAGCAGCAACCGCTAATGTATTTGATCCAGAAGGATATATGAGAAAAGCAGGAAGCATTATTTTGAAATCTACGATGGCGGCCACATAGCAATTTTATTTGTTATAATAACCATGTCCACAAATATGTGGGATTAGTCAAGAAAATCAGCGTTCTATGTGGTCTAGAAAACACATATATGAGAAAAAGCAGGAAGTACTACGACGGCCATCTCGAAATCTAAGATGGCGGCGGTAAATTTAAACAAGTTAATTTGTAACAATCAAATACCATGTCCCAAATATGTTGATTTAGCCATCAAAATCACTATTCTACATGACTTTGTCCAACACAGTATGATTTTGGCACGTATTTAAAAATTTAAGATGAAAAAACTTCATAGAATGATTTATATTACAGGACAACATTATCTTATCTTCTGTGACACAGAAGCTGAGAAATCGCATAATATGTTTAATGGACGGCCATACTTGTGTACATAAAAAATTGTAGTAACCAAATTGCTATTTCGCGGTGGACCCATACCAAAAACGTATTGGCAAGGGAAAACCTATAATTCTGCTATATATATATATATACATTGATCCAATGTATAGTCCAACAGATATATGTAATATTTCAACAGATGCATGAAGGGTAGCAGAATGATAGGTTTTCCCTTGCCAATACGTTTTTGGTATATATATATATATATAATATTATATATATATACATTGATCCACGAATTCAATATTGCCGCCATTAATCCAATGTGGCTACCACAAATTGCAATAATGATTGTTGTATTACTTGAACCAAAATCATTCAAAAAGTACATTTGCAAAATCCTATGACATTTTCACGAAATGACACAACGGCAACTATGCGTCGCACATATAATTATGGACTATCGCTTTTGTTTTTATATTTCTCAATAAATATAATGGTGGCATTAAATGCCTCATATATAAAAAAAATGTAAGCATATATTTTAATTATATTTGTGTATTATTTTGTTGCGAAGAACAAGTTGTCTTTCACGATACTAAAGCTGCCATGTTTTATTTCCACAACTTTTAAATGTCCACAAGGATAACACTTCAACCCACGTGGATTCCATTGTATATATGCTAGATATGAATAATAAAAATAATATAATTAAATTAAAAAAATTAAACTATATCACGCAAAAAATGGTTATGTAAAAACTGCACATTGGCTGCCCAACTTGTATTGTATTTTTGCAAATAAACAAAATTAATCTTTCATAAGTAAAACAATGGTGCGTCCGTTACCTCGATGAATGGATATGTGGGACAATTCTCTAGCTGCTTTCTGAAGATCCATTCGGGTCGGTGCACCAGGGTTGCGAAGAAATCGATAGAGCGTAACCGTGCTAGAAACATGATCTGCCCGGACGCTGCGACAGAGAAATAAAACAAAAATACAATATTTAAGTACAGCTACATTGATACGTCAAGTGAGATGCGTGCGTGCGTGCGTGCGTGTGTGCGTGTGCAGAAGAGTGCAATCTGTCATAATAGCCATGTCAACAATATTACATGTTAAAATGTCCAGAAAAGACATGCGTTAACGTTAGGTTTATTAGCAGCTGACCGACAGAAACAGCTCCACTGAACACTACTTGTCCACAGCAGCTGACATTTAATTGCAATCATACATTGTCATTAGCAGCATTTACGTTTCGGCCACACTTAATATCTTCTAAGCTCAGTGCTAGCAGCCGCACAAACAAAGATGGAAAGAAGTATGTTAAACATCACTTACGCGAGAAAAAACCCAACATATGGGTAAGAGAGAAGACAAAGGTCATAGATGTGATAGAAAAATCAACATGGAGACCTACACAAAGAGAAACGATCTAGAGAAAGACCGGCGAGACGGTGGAGAGACGAACTAGACGAGTACTGGAAGGGCACCATCTGGCAGAGGATAGCGCAAGACAGGCACATTTGGAAACGACATGCTGAGGCCTTCGCCGAACCACGGAACACTACGGCTGCACAATGATGATGAGGGTGATGATGGTGATGGTGGTGATAGTGATGAAGCCCAGTGGCATACACAATTAAATAGCTAAAGTGGTGATTAAAGTAATACGTAGGTACAATGATGCTGATTTCAATCAGCAGGTCAACAATCCAACAATGAATATCGAACCAAAATAGTTTCTCTGTAGACTGTTAATTCCGATGTACTCCGATCATGAACGGCTTGGCATAGGGGCCGGCAACCTTTTTGTAATGGAGGGCCATATAATTGACTTGGATTGAGTCAGCGGGCCACACATTCAGTAATGTAATGTAACGCGTATGGGTAAACGTAGGCTTTATTAAACACGAAAGTATACAGGCCAACGGGCTGAATAACCGGGAGCTACGAGGTGTCTCGTCGAATGATTGTCCCTGTAATTAGTGCGTCGGAATTATAATGGGACGGCATTATGACAAGTACCATGGCCTGGGTGGTGTCATGGGTGCATACGTACCCCCGCTCCCCGCTGAGACAAAGGTGCTCCGTTGGAGGATAGCTGCATCGCCGACTTTCATCTGGACCGGGCTGGAAATAAGGGTAATTCGCAACTGCGAGGCCTGATATCGCAAAAAAAACACTGGTAGATCCCATTTCATCACTCAGAACACTATGTATGTGTCTGGTCTTTCAAACTTTTCCTGGGGTTTTGAGACGTTGTTGGTATTCCGCAGTTGTGTCTCCCACGGTAGTTTCGCGATCTCGAAAGTGGAGACGAACTGGAAAAACGTATTGATGAGATGTTCTCATCCATGAAGTTGAACATTCAGTAAGTTGCCGTGATATTGATAAAAATGCAAAATCGCACATCAATGTGGGAGTCAACGAATCCGGTAAATTTGCATCCTCTGATCAACGAACGAGCTAATCTCATGTCTCGTACACGCAGCGCACCGTGGCACCTCTACTCAGAGGCGCACTTCGCAGAATATTGCACCATTTATATTGACAAGAAGATGCTGGAACTGCCGGTCGATTGGGCAACGACGATGAGTGTAATCTTCACGATGACGCTATTTACGTATGGTCTTTTTCATCCAATGGCCACACAGATTTTCTTAAGAGATCATGCAATGGATGATGCAGCAGATTCAGCATTATATTGCATTTTGTGTATATGCTGCGATACAGAAGCTAGGGTGTACTAGCGAGCAACAAAGGATACTTCTTGGCGGCTCACTTAGCACATTTCTATCTTAAAGATGAAACGTTAATAATAATACATTTTATTTATGTAACGTTAAACGTCGACACATCCTATTTGCCTTGTGAACGTAACAATACAGGGATAATTATCGTATAACGTGGACTTACAGTCTTACGCTTGCCACGATACTGTACTCAATACGTTAAGGGGATAACAATGTCAAGCGGGTATCAATACTACAATTAATTAGCATTATCCATTTTGAGCTAGCTCCAATTTATTTTCGTTTTGGCGGCTACGTAAATAATATAAATAATTAGGCCTATCATTCAAAATTTTACTTAAAATCTTAAATCCGCTCGAAGTCAACGCTCCCCTGCATTCTGCTTTACCTGAAGCATAAAACGGACCACACAGACAATTGCTTTGAGTCTTTTTGGGGAAAAAGAGAATGTCTACAGGCACCGCGATCTCGACTCTTCCGGATCCCTATCGGCATCGCGTCTCGCGCGCGGTTTGGTTGACCAAAAATCAAAACGAGCGCGTGACGCGATAGTGACCGGGAAGGAATTCGAGAGCGGGGCGCTTGCAGACACTCTCTGAAATGACTCTACGTCATCCGGACCGGCCACGGACCCTACAACGTACTTCCAGCTACAAGGACCTTGACGTGATCACAGGATTTACGCTACTACGTGAACACAGTGACTCGGTAGACTGTATTGGTTGGCTGCGCCTTTCGCTATACCGACCTTAAATTAGTTGTGAGCATGCCGTCCTAGCGATGACGTCTTGACAAGTTCTCGGCGCGTAGAGAACACTGGTAGGTCTCGGGCAACTTCCGCCACTACTCATTTTGTGATGACGTCACAAACGTTGTTTTACGATGCGTGTTACGTACGTCGACGAATCTTGTCGAACGATTCCGTAAGTCATCGATGTCATTACTCTCGTAGCATTTCCGGTTTCACGACACGCCACACAGCAGAAATTTGTCTTCGAAAGAAAACAATGTTCAATTCGTCAATTTATTTACTAAAATAGGTAAGAACACACAGCGGAGCAGTTTAAGAATAAAGATGCATCCATTATTCCACGAGGTCGCCGGCCCTTTCCTGCAGGCCTCGCGGTCACGCCAGCGCCATGATCGGCGTGGAAATTCCAGCTACGAGTCAAGTTTCTTAGGTTTGGGTCCTCTTGCCGAACATCCCGCAATACATCGTCTGCCGAAGTGATGGCTCTCACTCTCGGACCTTCCGTGACACACGCGCACACACGCACGCACGCACACTCATTATGGAGGGTGCATTTTACTAATAAACTAATGTAGTGTTAGACAGAAAACCCAAACACTGGAAGCACCTTATCATGTCACTACGTTAAATGGAGGATATAAGTAAGCATTATACATATATATATATATATACGTGAAAACATACATACAAACGTACATACGTACATACGTACATACATACATACATGCATGCATACATACATACATACATGCATACATATATTCGTGTACAAATAATCATCACTGTCTTTAGTCAGGTATTCATTCATACAGCTAAGTGAACAACGTAAAGTGAACGAACTTGCCCAAAGTTCGAAACGGCAGCACAGGATTCGAGTGTGTGTGTGTGTGTGTGTGTGTGTGTGTGTGTGTGTGTGTGTGTGTGTGTGTGTGTGTGTGTGTGTGTGTGTGTGTGTGTGTGTACACAACTGCTGATAAATCGAGAAACAGAGAAAAGAACAACATTCAACATACATGCCATTTCATCCTTTATTATGCTTTCGCGTTAGGGGCTTATGAGCCAGTAGATCACAGACTTGGAGAAAAGAAAAAAAAACACATTGCCGTATTGGACGGGTCGGGGAAACAGCATACTCCCGTTGTTTCTCACAGAGAAGAACACTTCGATGTATCGACTCTAGTAAGTCTGTTACCCAACTCTTATGGCAACCGGAAGTTGTCCTAAGCAATGCTACCAAATATACGACGGCCTCCGAATCAATCAAATACTCGAAGTAGGTTTTTTGCTGTACTGCATCTCTCCGTCTGAAGGACAATAATAGAAAACGTTTGTTCTTCAGCATTGAAGCAATGGCAGCTATATTACGTTAAATTGATGCCAAGAAACACCCCAAACTTAGGAATCGTCATGCCAACATGAAGCTATTTCCTAAATTTCTACAAAGAATATTATGCAAACACCGATAGCACCACTAAAGGGTAATAGCGTTTGTATGTTTTATTGATCCAACTGGAGAGCGTTGACTGCCTCATGCCTCAACGCGGGAGCTTCTAAGTGTAAGTAAATCTACTTTCGTGAGGTTGGGTTTTTCTTCAGTAAATTTTTCTTCAGTAAATTAAAGTCAGCGACTGCCATGTTCTTGAATCATCATATCATACTACGAATTGAAGTTTCATTAAATAAATAAATTTTCCTGTTGCATTATGAGAAAAGTGTGCATGCGAAATAACGCTTATACGTACTCTTTTTGAGTTGAATTGATTTGTCGAAATGAGATCCACACAGGCTCACACGGAAGAGTGACGAACTAGTGTAACACGAAGGTCGTCTTCCTCAGAGTCATTTCCACAATACTCAATCTTAGTGCCAATCTTCCCCTTGTCGTCATCCATAGTATTATCCCTCGTCTCATCATCATCTTATCTTCGGAATTATTCTTCATCTCAGTCATCCTCAGCATTATTCTTCGTATCACCGTTATCATCATAATCATTATTCGTATCATCATCCGTAAAACCATTCTACATCTCAGTGTCATCCTCAGAACCATTCTTCGTCTCATCATCATCCTCATAACCATAATTCGTTTCATCGTCATCCTCATAACCATTCTTCGCCTTATCGCCATCCTAATAACCATTCTTCGTCTCATCGTCATCCTCATAACCATCTTCGTCTCATCGTCATCCTCATAACCATTCTTCGTATCATCGTCATTCCCAGAACAATTTTGAATCTCAACGTCATCCACAGAACTATTCTTCGTCTCATCGCCGCCTCAGAACCATTCTTCGTCTACCCTCATCTCCAAAACCATTCTTCATCCCTTCATCATCTTCATAATCATTCTACGTATCATCGTCATGCCCAGAACCACTCGTTATCTCATAGTCCTCCTCAGAACTATTTGTTGTCTCATCGTCATCCTCAGAACTATTCTTCGTCTCGTCGTCATCCTCAGAACTATTTGTCGTCTCATCGTCATCCTCAGAACTATTTGTCGTCTCATCGTCATCCTCAGAACTCTTTGTCGTCTCATCTTCATCCCCAGAACCACTCGTCACCTTATCTTCATCCTTGAAGACAGTCTTTTCCTGATTATTGAAGTCATACGTCTCCTTGTCTTTATGCTTCCCCTTGTCCTTGAAGTCATGCTTCCCTCTATCCTTGAAGTCATGGTTCCCCTTATCCTTGAAGTCATGCTTCCCTTTATCCTTGAAGTCATGGTTCCCCTTATCCTTGAAGTCATGCTTCCCTTTATCCTTGAAGTCATGGTTCCCCTTATCCTTGAAGTCATGCTTCCTTTGATCCTTGAAGTCATGGTTCCCCTTATCCTTGAAGTCATGCTTCTCTCTATCCTTGAAGTCATGGTTCCCCTTATCCTTGAAGTTATGCTTCCCTTTATCCTTGATGTCATGGTTCCCCTTATCCTTGAAGTCATGCTTCCCTTTATTCTTGAAGTCATGGTTCCCCTTATCCTTGAAGTCATGCTTTCCTTTATCCTTGAAGTCATGGTTCCCCTTATCCTTGAAGTCATGCTTCCCTTTATCCTTGAAGTCATGGTTCCCCTTATCCTTGAAGTCATGCTTCCCGTTATCCTCGTGTTTGAAGTCTTTCTTTCCTTTATCGCCATCCTTAATCACAGTCTTCGCCTCAACGCCATCTTTCAAGTCAACTGTCCCAAGTTGCTCTTTCTTCTCCAGTGTCTCTCGGTGATGTTCTTTCTCATACATTTGCGCCGTGTTGCCATCACCTTTCTCCATTTTCTTTTCTTCGTTGTAATTTATTTTGCTCTTCTGTGCAAACTTGACTTTTTTCCCTCTCAGTTTTGCTTGATTTGTTGTCCTTTTAACTGTCGTGCTTTGCTCCTTTCTCATCTCTTCGTCCTTCGACGACTTCTTGCAAGGCTTGACCGAAGCAATGGTTTCTTTTACGGGTGGAGTTCTCACTCCCTTATACGGCTTTTTGGGCGTCAGCTTCGCTCCAATTAAACTGTCAGCGGTCAATATCGTCTTACTGCGTGCAGTACGCGCCTTTTGCTCGTCCTTGTGTACATCAACCTCCTTCGCTCGTGCAGTAACTGCGTCACTGCTTTCTTCTTTTGACATCAAGGTAGATGCAATCTCTGGAATCGTCTTTGGCCTGAGTTTCTCCCGAATAAAGTTGCTCAAAATAGTTAGTTCGCTTTCCTTTGCCCGGGACGGCTTACGTGTCTTCGTTATGTATGTAGCCCTGTCGTAAGCCGCTGGTCGGAATGCCTTTCTGTAGCGTTTGTCCGGTATTTTGGCCGGCGTGTGCTCCGGCTCTGCCATCGGCCCGAATTTGACGGGATACTGGGAGAGAAGTTTCATGGTTTGCTTGTTTTGCTGATGGAACAGACAAAACAACGTAATAGAATTTGGCGAGCACACTTTTGGAGTCAAGTGTACTATCATATTTCAACTTACCAATTATATTGTTTTAATTTATTTAATGTACGACAGATGATTGGATAACAAGTGTATAAAGTTACCATTTTACAGGTATCCTGCTATATTGTTAATATTATATCCCATATTATTTTATACCTACCCGCCACTGCAGCAGGAATCTCTTGTTGCTGTAGTTAGTCTTCGCCGCAAGAAGACGCTGGAACAACCACTGGTTCTCTCCGGCCTGCTTGATGAAGGCACGTTGGTTCCTCTTCCGGCCAAGACTGAAACAAACATAACGAAATGCTCCTATACAGGCACGAGCTAACACCTTTGATGACTGAGTAGTAGTACACTAGAGGTAGTGGTGGTTGGGGTGGTGGTGGTGATGGTGGTGATGGTGGTGATGGTGGTGATGGTGGTGATGGTGGTGATGGTGGTGATGGTGGTGGATGGGGTGGTGTTGGTGGTAGTGGTGATGGAGGTGGTGATTAATATTAATATTGACTGCCACTAATGATTCCCGATGACAGAATGAATGAAGTCGCGCATATCGATGAAACTAGTTACTGGCAATTTACTGCTGATTATATTTAGACAAAGATTAATAATTTTGGAAACATTTGAGAACGGACAGGTCTACACCCAAGGGAGTTATGCGATGCAGCACTCAACCGTCCAAGGGGGAAGAAGATCGCTGTTGAAGCCTCTAAACGCGCACCCTGCGATAGGCCCGGTCAAGGGATAAGTGAGTGTGTGAAACGAGTAGACTGACCTCCTGACGACTGACAGCAGGTATTTGTTGTACTCGGAGACGAGGTTGTCGAGAGACGGAGGCGTGCGGTAGGCGTACGACATCTTCTCCAACATAACGGCGTTCTCCTGCTCGATCTCCACCATCCGAATCTCTTCTTGCTGCATCCACAACACAACCTAATCGACATCGCACTTCTTACTACAGGCCATGGTATTGTTTATAATATGTGTTCGATGCCTCTAATGGTTCAATCGTACAGGAGCACAACAAATCGTTCGAGTAATAACAATGATCCATCTTCTGTAGTCCGTGACGTCATTTGTTTCATGCAGATTTAAAGTTCAATGGTAATTAGTTTGCTTGGTGCAAAATGGGCACTAGTTTGTATATATGCAAATGAGATCAAATTATAATCACATCAGATGTTATCTAAATCGTTTTCTCCTGCCCAAAGACGCAAGTCTAACATTTTAAACAATTCAAAATGTTAATTACAGGTGGATCGAGAAATGGATATAGAGATTGCATGGCTGCCATTTTGAAAGTATGTTGCCAGTCCTATTAAAATGCCAATTTTGTTGGGGGTCCACGTCTCATTTGTTTTACAACCTATAATAAAACATGTTTGTACCACAATCTGAACAATCCAAGTGCTAGGTATCTTGTTTATCAAGGCAAGTGTGGAGCGTATCCCGTCAACTCGGTCTGTTTCATGACAGTAGTCCATGTTAAAAAAGGAAAGGTATGTTCTTATACAGCGCAGTATCCAGTCCTCAGGACTGTTCAAAGCGCTTTACACTTTACTCCCTGGCAGACCTGTTCAATCGAACACCATCTCGACTTAATGCGCGAAGACTATTCGTACACAAATATCCACCACTGGCTATAACCTGGTACTCATTCATACAGCTGAGCGAACTGAAGCAATGTAGAATAAACGAACTTGCCCAAGGTTCGACACCACAGCACGTGGGATCACAAAGGGTTTTATATCTCGTTTTAGTTCTCGATTAAGAACATCTTTAAAAAAAGATTAAAAACAGGGGAACAGTGACATGTGAATGCTCCCTATCTTGCCTTATAATTGTATGTAAGAAGTTTGGTAATTCCCCATACAGCTTCTACCATTAGCTGTTTACTTTGGCGTATGCTTAAGCTACCAAACAGGTGAGAAATACATGTCCTATTGTGACATATACATTACGTTTGTGTTATATAAGAGGAATGTAGCATGATTAAGTATTTAGGCCGGCTACACTCGAAGTGGAATATGTGGAAATAATATACAATGACAGATGGTGTGATTGAGAAAGAACGTCTGCGGTAAAGGTGGTTCTCACCTGTAGTTTCTTGTAGTTGATGTGGAGATGAACGAACGTCAGCGGAGGCTTGTCGTCCAAGTTGCTCTTTACTGCGGACAGAGAAACGCCGAATGACGGGTTTCGCCTCACGAAACTCTGGATGAATATTCGCCACATTTGACGTTAAATTGCGAGATGTCTTCCGGATGTCCATTGAGCAAGACACACGTACCCGGTACGCATGAACATATCACTCCATCAACTTTCCAAATATCGGATGTGTTTCGCGTATCGATCGACTTATCCAGTTAACGCTCGCATACACACACACATGCGCCCAATGCAATCTGTGTTATGCCATTGTATCAATGAGCCTTGGATTCATCAGCTCTATACTGTTCAACAACCTTTCAATTCGATTATCGTTGGCTTATGTGCATTTTAAAATTCATTCAACCATTTGCACAGGAATGTTTAGGCGATGTGTGAATGAATTCGTTAAGGTTGGTATAGACACAGCGTGTCATCTGCTCCGAAGTAGGCAGGATGTAACGTCATGGACGAGTTTCTGCTCCTATGTTGACTGTTGTGCCTTAAGGTGCACAATGAGGATAGTCGAACGATCTAATGGTAAAGTGGGTATTTAAGTGGGAATTTATTTATTTTCTCGTGAAACGCCGGGTAATTCGTCTAGTTAACAATATTACTAATTTTGTATATAGATTTAGCAACTTGATTAACTAACAGTGGTGAATTAATATTAGGACATTACTAGTTGGGAGTCGCTCGCGGTGTTTGATGTAGGCAACATCCTCAAAGAACCAAGGTGTCAGCTTCCCAGCTTTAGCGAGTTCCGCGAAGCTCTTTAACATCTGCTTCGACGGTATGCAGAAGCGGTTCTCCTGGCGACGGTTGAATGCTATCGAGGTGAAGTCTTTTGCGTGCGCGCAAGAACAAGTCGGCATCTTGGCAAGTGGTCAATACCGACTTCACAAATCTGACAAGATGCAAAGATGAAGAGTTTCAGCAAGACAACACAACAGCTGTTGTGTTGACAGTGAAATGCGTCGAATTGTGCATATTGATATTGTAATGAACAGTACTTGACGGATGCCTACATGAATATTATAAAGATTCCAACCATGCGTGAGTGCGAGCAGCTCAGAGCGTGCGTGCGTGTGTGCGTGCGTGCGTGTGTGTGTGCGTGCGTGCGTGCGTGCTTGCTTGCCTGAATTAGTGTGATGTATGAAAGTATCAACATTAGCAATATTTAAGAAAGTCGATAAACGTTGGTAGAAATCGTTTAATGTCAATGTACTTATGATCGTTTTACGTAGTATAAACACAATGGCGCTCCATATCATTAGGTATTTGTAATTGTGTTCCCTACACATTATAATGTTGACGACGGAACACATCAGCATAAATCAGATTCCCACTAACATGAAGCTTCCGAAATATATGCATGATTACAGCAGACGAATAATAATAATAATAATAACAACAATAACAATAGCCATAATAAAACTTAAATAACTTGTAGAAATTGAGTTATTTCCGGTATCTGTCGTTCATCCGTACCATCGTCCCGCCCGGCACCCCTTCAATAGACCTACCTCGCCGATGTCGCCCAAAGTCTCCCACCCTCGCTCACCGCAAGGCTGCTATTGCCCTATGCCCCTCGAATATCGCCTAACACATGTTTGACACACTTAACATCTCCCGATAGCCCGCCAATCTCGTCAGCTGTATAGTTTCAGATTACTTTAATAATGCTACAAACATTTCTAGAGCGCTGAAATCTTCAGGGATCCGAGCTCAGAGGAGTAACAAGACAACACGTGTGTAAGCATGATGGACACAGATGCACAAAAGGCGACATAATCACACAATCAATGTACAGCTGGTTATTTGAGATGGAAATGTAATTTCAAAAAATACGCCATGAGAATCACTGCGGAAAATAACTAAAATTTCACATAATAATAATAAAACATACTAAAAATACTTATATTAAGCCTAAATTCTCAGGCACACAAATTCATTGGCGCAACAAACCAGAATCGTCATATGCATTATCATGAACACGGGCGCGCAAAAGTCACAACTGGAACAAGGGTCCGACGATGATTTTGTGTGGAATGTAGCTATTACCGACACATCGGGCGACATGAAGATCTCCAATCAGCAGTCAGATGGCGCAAGCTGAAATTGTATGGCCACGTCAAGAGGTCTTACGGCCATAAAACAAATCCTCCCAGGGACAGCGAGTGGCAATAAAACAAAGGCCTGCAAAGAAAGTTTTGGACGGAGAACATAAGGTGACGGAAAGCTCGTTCGAGGTTTTGAACGCTGGTACAGAGAAAAAGTACTTTTCTATAACTCTAGTGGTTTGTAAACTGCTCTAAATTATTGACCCAATCCACATGATACATGTGTAGCATGTCCTCGTCTACGCTCGTCCTATATTCCAAGACATCCCTGGAAAAATCGTGAAAAGTACATAGCTTGTTCCTGATTCTTGGGATATACGTTAACCTTCAACATTTGCAATACTCACAAAAAATAGCGACACTTGACGACGTCGTAAAGTTTGGAGACCAGAAGTGAATGTGGTCTGTGACGATCGGCGCACAGACAGAATGCTACTCTCGGTTTACATGTGGCGCACCTGTTTTTGCTCGTTTACCATTTTTGTTCCATATGACGTCATATCTAGATTATGACGTAGCCTTTTTGTGTGACCACCGCCGGAATAGAAGACGCAGCAGTTGACGGCAGCGCGCTAGTTTGCCTACATACGATATACTCTGGCCATATCTTATCATAACGTGGCGGTTGTTTTGCTAATGTACACCGATTAGTCTATGCTATAGAGTCGTTCTGTGTGAGCTGACGCAGTTACACAACCTCGGGCGTACATGGTACGGAAAAGTGTTGCTGGTCATACAGTAGCGTGACTCGCAACAAAAGGTTTGCAATGCTCGCTTAGAGCTTCTTTAATATGCTTTGCAGGCCCGTAGACTGGGGGTGCAATTTGTGCGTAGGCCTACGCACCCTACCCCGCACAGGCAACACTTCCGCTGGAGGTATCAAGGGGTGCGCAGTTGGATGTCTTGGGCAGCTTCATTGGGGCAGTTGGAGGTCTCGGGGGGTGCAGTTGGTGGGTTTTCAAAAAACGCAACCCTCAGAATGCAACTACACTGCGGGCCTGCATTGGCATATTGCTATCTATAATCGAGCTAGAAAGCTCTGGAGAAAATAACGGCTCTACTTTTTTGAAATTCCTAATGGGGTAAGGCTTTTTGACAGGTTTTAGGGTTCGTACCGGACGTTCTAAAGACGGGTGTAAATTTATAACGTTGATAACGTTTTACGTAACTTGCAGAAATCGTTGCGAAAACCTAGTCAAATAATACTGATGTCATAGCAAACGTCCTGTACGAATATGTGTGTGTGTACGTGCGTGCGTGCGTGCGTGCATGTGTGCGTGCGTGCATGCGTGCCTGTCACACCAGATAACAGAAAAGGAGCATTGGAAATATATATCACTTTAATGTTTTTCGCGCCACAATGTCACACACTGGTTTGTCAAACCGTGAAATTGCCCAAGGTTTCCTTTATTTTATTTTGATATAATCTTTCCTGAAATAATTGATCGTAACAACGGATACAAATTTGCGCACAAACAAGTTGCAGTAAATACTAGAACAACGCGATATAAAATATTAATACATACAGTTATTTGAATATTATAGCAAACTATTACACGTGCAAACTGCCATCTATGACAGAAGAATTGTGTTTTCACGCCACATACACCAAGTCGCTGAGTAAATGTTGTCGCACCGGACATAATGACTCTATCATTGACACGTGTATCACTGCGAACGACGATGTTAACACCACACAGCGATAAAGACGACGACAGCGATAAAGACGACGACAGCGATAAAGACGACGACAGTGATGAAGGCGACGACAGTGATAAAGACGACGACAGTGATAAAGACGACGACAGTAATAAAGACGACGGACGACGCGTCCATTGAGCATTAAAGCGACTATGTCTTTCTTCGCTTAACATTTACAAGAACAAGTGTCAAAACTCAAAACGGTGTTTCTTTGGACGACTCGCTTACCATAACAGACATGTGCAAAACTGGATTCATCCAATTACAATATACATCATATACGAATACAACGCATGTTACAGTTCTGTGAAAAACAACACAAGTCAAATAAATCACGACTGATTAAACACAGACGAGAGGCGTACATTACTGTCCTGTATTCCTGTAGGGTGTGACGTTTATTTTAAAGTAAATTCATGACAAAAGACAACACGCAGAAATGCAAGGTGACACTATTGCGTAACGAACTGGTGTTATCATCCTCGCGTATTAGTGGTGCTAAGGTAAAATAAAATGTATCGCGCAGTATCCAATCCAAGGACTCCTCAAAGCACTTTACACTTCACTCCCTGGCAGACTTGTTCAATCGAACACCATCTCGACTTTTCAGGAAAGCATTCAGCCACGTAGCAATTAATGCGCGAAGACTATTCATGTCCAAATATCCACCACTGCCTGTAGCCAGGTACCAATGCATAGTTCTGAGTGAACTGGAGCAATGTAGATTGAACCAACTTGCCCAATGTTCGAGCCGGCTAGTGCTAGATATTATGAAACAACTTGGAAAATAACTAATACTGTACCTGGTACACAACTTAATTAACCAATTAGATAGAATGTGCCGGCTGAGAATCTAAACATACGCTTCGTATATCAAGTCAATACTTTTGTTACCTGTAGTTGCACATATTTGGGTGTTACCTCATAGCTTTGCATATCTTATTATCAGATCGTCTCACACCAACTAACCTGGCTACCTGCACTGCGTACTTCAATAGCAGTGTATTAAAGATAATATCATTCAACTGCCAAGGGATCTGTCATCGGCCGATTAAAAAAGAAAGCAGACACAAGACTATCAATAGGTTGGCATACAATTACGCCTTTGTACGCTCTGTTACGTTACCAAATTGGCACTTATTGTGCTCACGTCGATAGAAACTTGTCAACACCACAGCGCAGTCATTGTCTACAGCACAGCCATACATCGTCAGCTCGCGCGTCGTATAATAACGCATGCACAATTTATTATGCGTCACACACTTTGCAGTACAATTGTTGACGCGCAATTTTTGTTATAGATTTATCATTAGTGATGGTATATATAGTATCACTGATAGTATTTGTGATGTATTCATTGACTGAAAAGGAGATAGACTGATTCCATACTAGCAGTCGTAGTACCATATCCATCAAAGGTTAAGTTACTGTTATAATCAACCTTGGTTTAACCAATACCATATAAATAAACATATTTAAAGCAAAATCATAAAAAAATTCATTTGGATTTAAGAAAACAGTAACCTAAAGATGTGTGTAAAGCCATACGAGATGCATGAATTTATGTTGCTGAAGCAAATTATTATATAAGAATGACTGCTCTCACTTGTGTTGAAGAATCATCTAGACCAATATAGGTTCTCTGATTAAAATATAAAACTATTATTTACTATTTACATGGCATGACCGTAATAGAAGAACAGACTGAATTGTTGAAAAGTTATGTCACTGTATATCATTATGCCATACGTTCGCGGTGGTTTCTGATTACGAGACGTTTACGTTGCTTAGCGACGTCACGACTGGATGAAAACGTGCTGCCAACAAGAAAATGTCTCTAGGTAATGAGCAACTGTTAAAACTCACGTAGGCCATTAATCCAGCGCGACAGAGTCTCTGCAGACTCACATATCATGAGTTACAGACTTCTCGCAAGCCTACTGTATAGGTTCAATTGAATCTAGTCCACAGTATCGTGGTGGGTGATATGAAGTGGCAATTAGATGCCTATTCACACTCATTGTTACTGCTGCTTTATACACTCGAAGAGAGCCTACAACAACTAGCGTCATCGGGCACTGTGTGTAGTCACTGTCGGCAAGTGGCGGCGTCTGGAGAAGTTTTTCCTCATTTGGATTTCCTCTTGAACCTGCTCGTACTGGGGGTTGTTGAGTTTGTACGACAGTTTCCACAGGTATGGCTGCGGCTTGTTCGGCAACATCCGGTTCCACATGACCTGCATGCGGACGTCTCTCTCCGAGCTGCTGTCGCCCTCTGGTGTCGGTGGAGGTACAAATCGATTTGTGTATTTCTTGAAATTTGTCGGTGGTAGAATGTTACCTGTAAGTTAAGCAGGATTACTATTTTACTCACTCTACTAACTCTGTCTTCGTTTCGCTCTCATTATCTCTCAATCCCCCGTTCTCTTTCTCTCTCTCTCTCTCTCTCTCTCTCTCTCTCTCTCTCTCTCTCTCTCTCTCTCTCTCTCTCTCTCTCTCTCTCTCTCTCTCACTCTCTCTCCCCCTCTCTCGCAGTGTGTGCGCATGCGCATATGTGTATGCGCGCGTACGTACGTGCGTGCGTGTATGGGTGCGTACGTGCGGATGTGCATGGTGCTTGCCTCAGGGCGTGAGGGTGAAGGTGAGCGAGTTTGTGCATTCGTGTACACTAGGTGGCCCTCGATCCAATATGTCATACCGTACTACACCCACTCCCATGCTGGGGCAACATTGTAACTAGTCACTGTTGCAACAGATTGTTGGGGAATTGGCGAAACTTGCCCAGTACATTAGTCAACTAATAAGGATGAGATCTCGTGGTTGTTTTAACTTTCCGTGATTCGATTGTTTTGAATTCCCATATATTTTGGTTACTGATGTGCATTGTAACCAATGCACCTCACCTTTCGTGTCAAGTGGCGGGTTCCTCAGATCAGATCTCAATCGCAACCACTTGAATTCGTGCACGTCATTCCTTGTAGTCTCGAGGATTCTCCTCTTGAGTGCGAGATCTCGCACGACGTCCGTATCCCGCAGGAAGTTGGCATATGTGTACTTGCCCTGTCTTGATGGCGCTGGAATGTTTAGTGGATACATCGCCGCGATCAATTCACTGACGTTTTGACCTTCCGTGTCCAACTAAATTAGAAAACAACAATGCGCACATGGTAATCACTTCTCCTATGTGTAGCTTATTGACGCAATGAGATATAAAGACCATCCCTTTATAAACACTAAACAAAATGGAAGTGCAACGAATATGTTTTAAGTAACATGGTCATCAGCGTACACGTGAATTTGAAGATGTTACGGGAAAACAGTATAGAGAACTATTCGTGTGTTGCAGGAAGGGACACGGTTAAACGCAGTATATTGCTGCAGACACCACTATTTCACGGAGCAGACCATAGCACGCAGTTAGACGACGAACATAATTATGACCTGCTAATCCGTGTTAAGTTTTGTTGAAAATTGGCTGCAGAATATTCGTGTAATATCACGCTTGCTGAACATTTTAGATTGCGCAGTTGGACACCGTTGTTTTCCTACTGAATATCGTAATGCGCCTGGCGACTTATGACTTTGCAGTCAGCTGCATACATATTACGTACATAGGCCTACCATTAACTGGTTTAGAGGACAAGTGCGCAAAAGACGGCGCGCTCACATGAGTGGTGATTTGAACCTAGCCAAAATGTTGCGTAATAAGGTTAACCACCTGTGTCGACTGAAAAGGACATTAGACCAATATTACCAACTCCAATAGCTGCTAAGGTGTTTGAGTCAATCGTAATGAAATGGGTGGATGACAAAAATTAAGGAAAATAGATTCTATGCAATTTGGTGGAATTGGTGGAACATCTATATTAGATGTTCTCGTCGAAATGGTACACATGTGGTATGAGGCGACTGATAAACTGGATTCTTATATCCGAATTGTCATGCTAAATTTTATCAAAGCGTTTGACCTCATTAATCATAATTTGTTACTTGAAAAGCTACAAT
Organism: Paraescarpia echinospica; assembly: GCA_020002185.1. Taxonomy (NCBI): domain Eukaryota; kingdom Metazoa; phylum Annelida; class Polychaeta; order Sabellida; family Siboglinidae; genus Paraescarpia; species Paraescarpia echinospica. Next base: position 32,795,275 of record CM034536.1, read on the forward strand.
TGTATGATTTTCCCCCGCACATTGTAAGATGGATGGCAACACTTTTACTACACATATCTCAACAAGTAAAAATAGGAAATGTATAAAATTATTCGCATTCTGGTCACCCAAATGGGGGAGTACCACAGGGAACCATATCTGGACCTAAATGTTTCCTAGTCTACATAAACGATTTAGAAACGCATGTTCCGTTATATAAGTATATAGATGACAGTACATTATTCAGAGTATGCGATTGAAAAGGTGCATCTCCTATGCAAGAATCGATTGATATGCCGCCAGGTGGACAGAACAGAATGACATGAACAATAATTCAGGAAAATCAAAAGAAAATCAAAAGAGATGATTTTGGACAAGAGGCTAATTTTCGAAATACAATACCAAAATAAAGATCAACGGATATAGATCAAGTTGACCATGCCAAACTTCTAAGTGTTACAATTTCATAAACCTTACATGGAATAAACATGTGGAGAATATTGTGAAACAGGCTATGAAACGATTATACATGTTGTATCAATTAAAACGAGCTGGAATTAGCCAGACTGACCTGGCGACTGTATATGTACTTGAATATGCATATCCCGTGTGATATACTAATTTACATCAATAGTTGTCAGACAATATTGAAATGATACACAAAAGAACACTAAATGCATTTTCCATGGAACAAGTTATGCTGATATACTTAGTTATGTTCGCCTACAGACTTTGAAAGAAAGACGAGACAGTGTGTGTGAAAAAATATTTCAACAAGATGAAAATTAGCACACACAAATTAAATCATCTGCTACCAATTATGATATGAGAGGGAGTAATATGCACCAATGCCAAGAACCCGAACAAACAGATATCGTAACTATTTAATATCATGAAGAATGTATTACTAATGTGTAACGTTTCACTCTATTAATTGTATTCTTTTATATACTGTATAATGTGAATCCAACTAAGCTGAGTTGCTAATAAAACATGTTTTATCTTATCGTATCTTAACATTTGCACAATTTAATTTATTCATGTCACAGTTGTCCTTATTATACATATGCTATTTAACCCCCGTGAATTTATGGGTTTAATTAAAAAAAATTGTTACCAAATAACTATAGTGATGCCATATTTAGCTTTACATGTATTGGACGCATAGAACCACTTGCACCGTTCATGAACTTCTACTGGTAACATAATCCAACTTAGAACAATGATTGTCAAACTTGTCATTGCGGCAGTGGGAAGCCGTTCTTTGTACACTATCATGTAATGCCGTGCTGTTAAGAATGGACCTTCTTCGCCACGATTTAAACAATACATCGTGGTCGCACGAAGCGAACGTGTAAGAAGCATGTGTTGTACTACCAGCTTGTATGGAAGGGTTGGGAACACTGACACAGTCAGAGAGACAGGGGGTGAAGATACATGTAACAAAGAACAATTGAGTCAGAAGAATATGTAGAGTGATCCGAGAAGACAGAAGGAAGATGAACGAACTGAGAAAAGAGATTGGCATGAAAAAAACACCCAAAATGAAAGTAGTCGGAAACAGAAGGCCATGACCGGGACATGTACAAAGAATGAGCGAAGACAGATTTCGAAAAAGAGCATGGAAAGCAAAAAAGGTGGCAAACGACGAAGAGGAATATCAAAGCTGAGATGGAATGAAGTGGGATCTTGGGAGGGCAGTTGTGAAGAGCCAACGATGGAAGATCATTGCGGACAACAACGAGAGAGGGAAAGAAAGGCGGAAGAAGCACTAATTAAGTGACGTGGACCACACCCCGCAAGGGAGCAAGGGAAGAAGAAGATCGTGGTCGTTTGTGATGCTATGTTTCGGAGTATGCAACAACACGAGTCCCTGTGTAGAGCCTCACCCGAATGCCGTACTCCTCGCGGAAGTTGCGCCACACGTTGCTGTTGTAGTTGGGGTCTGGGCGTTCGGGGAGCGGCGGTCTGTACTTGCCTGCCTCCAGCCACATCTGGTAGCCGATCGGCGGCAGACCATGGACGTTTTCGTCGGCCGACGACCGCAGGTAGTGGTTGCATTCGATGTTGACAATGGAGCGAGGCGGACGGCGAGTCGCCAACTGCTGCATGCGGCGAGGAGTGAAGCCCGTCAGATCCGGCACGTACTCTGGCACGACGTTCTCCCGCTGGCTGATCGTGCCCCGCGGGCTGACGACTGCTGCCATGACGGCGCCTCGGGAAGTACCTCGCCGGGCGGCCGGGCTACCGCGGACTAACACCTGTTGACAGGAAAACGCAGCAAGAAGACACTAGCGAGAAGGATGCATTAACAGATCAACAATGTATTCACAAGAAACATAGCCTTGGTCAAAAACAGAATTCACTATAAATCAATATAATAATAACTGTATATTTATTATACAGCTATATATAATGTGTATGTATGTGTGTGTGTGTGTGCGTGCTTGCGTGTGCGTGTGCGTATGTATGTGTATATATATAGCTGTATCGTCTTGCTTTGTTACATTTCAAAGCAATGCAAGAAAGACTCGCTTCGAGCAAGAGTGTAATCATTTGTTGCCAACGCGGTTTTGGTTTTTGGACCAATGATAGCGGATTGCGGACAAGTCTCAATGGCGCAACAAGACTGGAGCGTGACAATAACGACGCAGTACATGACAACACTGGAGCGTGACTATAACGACACAGTACATGATAGAACTGGAGCGTGACAATAATGACACAGTACATGATAGAACTGGAGCGTGACAATAATTACACAGTACACGATAGAACTGGAGCGTGACAATAATGACACAGTACACGATAGAACTGGAGCGTGACTATAATGACACAGTACACGATAGAACTGGAGCGTGACAATAATGACACAGTACATGATAGAACTGGAGCATGACAATAATGACACAGTACATGATAGAACTATAGCGTGACTATAACGACACAGTACATGATAGAACTGGAGCGTGACAATAATGACACAGTACATGATAGAACTGGAGCGTGACAATAATGACACAGTACATGATAGAACTGGAGCGTGACTATAACGACACAGTACATGATAGAACTGGAGCGTGACAATAACGACACAGTACACGATAGAACTGGAGCGTGACAATAATGACACATTACATGATAGAACTGGAGCGTGACTATAACGACACAGTACATGATAGAACTGGAGCGTGACAATAACGACACAGTACACGATAGAACTGGAGCGTGACAATAATGACACAGTACACGATAGAACTGGAGCGTGACAATAATGACACAGTACACGATAGAACTGGAGCGTGACAATAATGACACAGTACACGATAGAACTGGAGCGTGACAATAATGACACAGTACATGATAGAACTGGAGCGTGACAATAATGACACAGTACACGATAGAACTGGAGCGTGACAATAATGACACAGTACATGATAGAACTGGAGCGTGACAATAATGACACAGTACACGATAGAACTGGAGCGTGACAATAATGACACAGTACACGATAGAACTGGAGCGTGACAATAATGACACAGTACACGATAGAACTGGAGCGTGACAATAATGACACAGTACACGATAGAACTGGAGCGTGACAATAATGACACAGTACACGATAGAACTGGAGCGTGACAATAATGACACAGTACATGATAGAACTGGAGCGTGACAGTAATGACACAGTACATGATAGAACTGGAGCGTGACAATAACGACACAGTACATGATAGAACTAGAGCGTGACAATAATGACACAGTACATGATAGAACTGGAGCGTGACAATAATGACACAGTACACGATAGAACTGGAGCGTGACAATAATGACACAGTACACGATAGAACTGGAGCGTGACAATAATGACACAGTACACGATAGAACTGGAGCGTGACAATAATGACACAGTACATGATAGAACTGGAGCGTGACAATAATGACACAGTACACGATAGAACTGGAGCGTGACAATAATGACACAGTACACGATAGAACTGGAGCGTGACAATAATGACACAGTACACGATAGAACTGGAGCGTGACAATAATGACAGTACACGATAGAACTGGAGCGTGACAATAATGACACAGTACATGATAGAACTGGAGCGTGACAATAACGACACAGTACATGATAGAACTAGAGCGTGACAATAACGACACAGTACATGATAGAACTGGAGCGTGACAATAACGACACAGTACACGATAACACTGGAGCATGTCAACAACTACAAAGTACACGATAACAACGTAGCGAGCCAACAACGACACAGTATACAAGAACACTGGAACGTGGCAACCACGACAACATTCACGATAACAATGTAGCGTGCCAACAACGACACAGTACACAATAACACTGGAACGTAGCAATAGTAACAAAATACCAACACTTTTAGCATTAGGCCTACAATAATATTATATCAAAAAATGTCATGGTCTTTATCAAAGGGTTTGTGTTTGCGTTCATACTTCGTACACACGTACATGCCTTAATGGAAGGCATAGGCCATGACGAATGGTTTCGTAACAACATAATTATATAGATGTATATCTTTACAGATTAAGAACTCATAAAGCGGGGTAAAATGCTTTTCTTTAAGTAAGACAACATTATTAGAAAACAATAAAAGATCGATTTGGTTCGTTTATACTATTTTCGATAACTAGCCGAGAAGGCTTTCTCCGATTGACTCAGTCATAGACTGACCTATACTAAATCCTACTATGTCTAGTGTAATGCATATGTGGGTAGGCCCCTATCTGTATTGTCAGTAGAACAGCGAGAAATATTCGTAGAGCACTGTTAGTACATACTTGTGAGTCGACCGGCTTTGTCCGAGGTAATTAGCCGATCGATTCAACTGCTTCTGGCCTTGTCAATCACAAACAGGGGCCTATACCTTAATAGTGTGTCGGAGGCCGTCTGTGTAACAGCAATAAAAGTGCGTAAAATTCTAGAAACAGTACGTGCTGTATCAACTTACCATACACACAACTGCGCGGTTGGCAGGAATACCGTAACATATGTTTACGCTGCGACTGGTAAAACATTAAAACTTATCATAGTGACCACCGCCGCATCGTCGCCATTTTCAAGCTTTACTTGGTTACTATGCCGCCTGCGAAGAGTGAACCGCGTACGACTTGGAATGGCTCGTCCGACAATTACTCGCACGCCCGCGGTTAGCTGCTGTCTGGGCAGGCGAAGGTAGTTCTCATCTGACTCGCTGTAACACAGCTCTTTCATTTGCACACCAAGTCAGGTTAATTTGCTCCGAATCCTGCCCTTTTTATGAGGAAGTTTAAAAAACGTTTGATGTGCAACGTTGTCCATAAAGAACAATGATAAAAAAGTAAATATTCCTTAAAATTGCAATTTACTGAAAGGAAAATCCAATTTTTTTTTTCATAAAAAGGCAACTTGTTTGGATCAAAATTAGCATGTAAATGAGCCAAATGCACTGTAAAAGGACACTATACTAGTGAATGTCATGTGCCAACGAGGAAAGTCCTAAAATGGAAAAGGTATTTTTTTGTTAAATGACAACTATACAGTGTACCTGGGAGCAACTACGCGATAATATTTTCCGTTGCAGACAAGGCAGCGTTCCCCATAAAAGGGCACTTCCTGCTGCAAACAGGGCAACATTCTCCATATAAAGGCACATTGATGGGGTAAAGTCTCACAAGGTCTCATAACAGGGAGGAAATATTGGAAGCAAATTAATTACAGCTTTATTAACAATTGCAAATTATTCTACGATACCACATTCTTCAGGAAAGGTCCCAAACCAAAAAGAGCCCCTTTTAATTGGTAACAATAGAAACGTTTTTGTAATGCTAAATTTTCTCATAAAAGAGTAAGCCCAAAAGTTACATTCTGCTCTCAAAAGAACAAATCATGACATAAATCATTATATAAAAGGACATACTAATGGGAGCAAAGTCACAAAAGGGGCACATTTACGGTTAAAAAGGATGACTACTTAAGGCTAAAAACGGCATATATATGTGTGTGTGTGTGTGTGTGTGAACGTGCATGCGCGCGCTTCTCTGTGCGTGCGTGCGTGTGTGTGTGTGTGCGCGCGGGCGTGTATGTATTAGTCTTTTTGAAGCCAGCCAGCCAGCCAGCCAGCCAGCCATCCATCCATCCATCCATCCATCCATCCAGCCAGCCAGCCAGCCAGCCAGCCAGCCAGCCAGCCAGCCAGCCAGCCATCCATCCATCCATCCAGCCAGCCAGGCAGCCAGCCAGCCAGCCAGCCAGGCAGCCAGCCAGCCATCCAGCCAACCAGCCATCCAGCCAGCCAGCCAGCCAGCCAGCGAGGTAAGAAGAAGAACAAGAAAACCATTTTTTGCGCCTAAATCGATCGTAAATCAAGCTCAGATGAAGGAACCTACATCAAAACAAACGGGTTCAGTACCAACATTGGTAAGGTTGCCAGCGGGTGGATGGATAACGCCAGAGAGATAAGAGGAACAAACCTAATGTTGCTGAGAGTATTTGATCTGACAATGATAACAGGGTTGCTACATTTCTTCGAATCGGCAATAGTGTCTGTATATTTATTGTCCAAAGTGACTTCTGCATTCCATATTTTCTGGAAGTCACGATTTCAGTGGGGAGTTCTATAGTTGGAACTGTTGTCTCCTCTCAGCGTATCCAGTACTTGATAGAGTGATTCTACATCCTTCCCGTCTGCTGCTTCTATTGCCTCCATTGTTCCCGGTACGTATTTTTCCGACTTGACAAGCGTTTTCACTTTCTTCTTTCTTTCCTTTCTTTCTTCTGATATCAAGCGCTAAATCTATCGGTCGATTACGTTCGCAGCACAGTTTGTTATACGGCCTATATACCGGTGCCTCAGCTGATCAGAAAGAGGCCCACATTTCAGGTCCATCGACAGCCCTTGCAATCTGACAATCTCGGAGATGGTGACAACAGTACGGTGTTCTGATATTGAGGGTGCCTATTTTGATACGGAATAGCATACTAAAGGTCTTTTATATGTCTATCACCCACATAGGTATCACCGCTGATGCGTCCACGGGATGCTTATGTATGCATCTAATATGAAGATGTGTCAAATGCTGTTCGTTCGCAGCGTTCATGTGTGTGTGCGCGCGCGCGTGCGTGTGCATGTGCGCGTTCCTGTGTGCGTGCGCGTGCGTGCATGTATGTGTGCTTACATGCGTGAGTGCGTGCATAAGTGCGCGCGTGCATAAGTGCGTGCGTGCGTGTGCATGTGCGCGTTCCTGTGTGCGTGCGCGTGCGTGCATGTATGTGTGCTTACATGCGTGAGTGCGTGCATAAGTGCGCGCGTGCGTGCGTGCGTGCATAAGTGCGTGCGTGCGTGTGTGCGTGCGTGCAATGTGTATTTTATGGAATGTTTTATCACGCAAATAACAATTTTCTACAATTAGGCACCTTCCCACGATAATTATGTATGGGTATGAAAAGGGCATATGCGAATAGGTCCTATTCCCTGGGGGTATGCCGTACACCTAATGTTGATCAATGCATTTTGCTAAATATAATAGGCCTACTTACTTTTTTGTTTGAGTTTATCTGATAACTGTGAGGCGGACATATACGTTCCGCTTTCTCCTACTATTGGCACAAGTACGTGATTTCTTTAGAGAGCCAGGTGTGAGAAGTCACAATAGGATCGCCTACCGGAGAGGCAGAATTTTAGGTAGGTATACTTATTTAAAAAATGACGAGTTCACAATCGGAGGGGGTGAGCGAATGTAATGTAACAGCAAGTGTTGCCATCGCGCCGCCGACATCAACAATGTGTCAATAACACAGTGGTCTATGTCGGGCTCTGTCTGTTCGTTCAGTCGATCATGGACATATAATCCAAGGCGCCTGGGAAACTGTCCAAGGCTGTCGCATCGACACATCGCAGCCCCAACAGGATATGGAATGACATATACCAAGATTCCGACGACGTTTAAAGACGTTATCCGAGCCTGCTAATCGAGTTGACGCCGGTAGCATGTCCGATTATCGCTCGTAAGCGTCGTATGCGTAGTCTTGCGTTGATGGCTACTGTGTAAACAGTCGATGTTTGTTGGATGGCTGTTTGTGCTGCTACCAGGGACAAGACGGTGGTTGACGATCTAGTCAGCAGTCTATACGGGTGAGTTGTATTTTACAATGGGCACTCATTTGTTGTCCACGGGCAGGTAATTGTAAAGGAACACAATCACATACTTTTGTCTTTAAGTTATAGAACGCTAATATAGAGGCGTACAAGCCATAGCCTAGGCCTAGGTATACGCATTCGTTTGTAAATAATTATCAACCATTGTGCATGTTACAAAACACGAGTTGACGTAAGGTATTTATTATTACAGCCATTCTTATTCGAACAGACTAGCCTATAAATACATCGCAGTCAGATGGAGCATGCACTGTGCAATATACATAAACATAGGCCTATCTCAGCGGAGAGCCACATACAAACTGGTTCTTTAAAAAGAACATGACCTATGGAGACGGGCTGAACTATCTTAATCTACCGATTCTGGTACACAGAAGGAAAAGAGGAGACATGATCCAGGTGTAGACGTATATAGAGAATTCCCACTCGCATCAATGGCATCAACAACGAGGAGTTGTTCGACACGATCACCACAAACTGCATACGGTGCCACAACAAGAAATGATACAAGATACCCAGCAGACGTGACATCAGAAAACATTACTTTTCACAACCATCTTCCAAGACAGGAATAACCTTCCAAAGCAAGTAGTTAATGCAGAAAACTTCTTCGCCTTAAACAAAATTTGACGTGGACTCGAAGATGGACAGGTTTAAATTATAAAAGCCCACATAAATCACAAGACAAGCCACGTTCTCAAAACCAAAACTCCAACGCCCAAAAGATGGTTAACACAAGGCTGAAAAGCCTGATTTTAGAGCCCGAAGATCCAGGCACGGTATACAGACAAAGGATCAGTGATGTTATCATGGCATTAATGCCTCATTCGACTAGTCAGTCACCAGCAGAATATCACACCATGCCGCGTTCTTCTGTTCTGGCAGTGAGGTTGGTCATAGCCACAGGCATGGGCTACACTGTCTACTTTGTGATTTTATGTCCCCAGGCAATGAGGTTGGCCCGATTTTCCATTCGTATCACGAGAAATATAAGCCTTACAGTACCTACACTGTTCCAAATCGAAAGCTAGGTTAGTACACCAAACATAACGTATCTAATCCGGATCATGAACCCACAATTGGCACGTTTATTGGATATGCATACAAACTACGTTATGGCATCTCTCTAACTGTCAATCCTCCCATAAAAGCCACCGGTTACCCAACCTCAATACATTGTCACTTCAAAGAAACGGCTAATATCCAATGCAGTATTGATCGATGTTGCTGATTAATTGGGTCTAATGAGCAATTTCTTTGAAATCTGTTCATTCAGTCAACAAGCGCACCTCGTTTATACGGTGTACAGTTACATTTAGTTGTACAGACGGGCGTCACTGCTCATGTCTACCCTATATTATAAGGCAATTTGATATGTAACGCTGTGTCGTCATATTCGAAATTCTAAGAAAATACCATGCCTAGCATCATTCAGCAAATGGTCTGTTGAAATACAGAAAAGTCCACCCGCAATTAAATGTTCGCGCGTCACACTACAGACTCATTTCACAAAAAAAACTGAACTTCTAGTACTGGCTGTGACATGCAGCTAATTTCACGAAAAATTGAACCTCTAGTACTGGCTGTGACATGCAGCTCATTTCACGAACAAAATGAACCTCTCTAGTACTGGCTGTGATATGCAGCTCATTTCACGAACAAAATGAACCTCTCTAGTACTGGCTGTGACATGCAGCTCATTTGTGCAACCGAGTTATTTCGTTTTGATGAAACCATCGATCATATTAATAATTTATTTACGAATGGGCCATGTCGAAAATAATATATTATCATCTGCAGAACGCACTCAGTAGCAAGCAGATGCAACTAAGTAGCAATTACCCAACTACGCATTCAGTCCTGACCGTTTGCCTCCGTATGAATGTTGGCCAGTATCAGCTACAAGACGACAAGACAAACAAAGCAGTAAACTCCACTGATGCATTCAAAAACAACAGCGAGTTTACGAATACAAAGCAATGCAATTAAGACGCGGGCATGACCACGACGGCCTGAATCTATTAGTATCAATCTCTGTAGCTTGGGGCTAATGTTAAGTATGTTCATTAAACGTTCATTAACTGGGAATGTACGGGCCCTACGTGTTTAATACTGTCCTTCGACATTACATTTGTTACCACGTATTGAACTAGCCGATGGTGTTGTTATCGCCGTCGTGACGTCATATGATGTTATTACCAGTACGTAATCGACATGTTCGCTGCCATCAACTCAATTTACCTATCCATCAAGTAACCTGTTGCCTAGCAAAACCTCCGTCAAGCCATCACAAATGGATGCCAAATACGTGGTGCGTTCGTGCAGTCCGTCGTGTATTTTGTTGCAATTCTAGCCACAAACGTGTTTCTTTATAACAGAAACATAAGGCAAAGTTTCCAAAGTGACATCTGTATGCGGGAATGTTTGATTTATGAGATGTCATGCTGCAATAATAATTTAATTCACATACATAACCGTTATCAACATTGTTGGCAAAGAAAAAGCTTGACGGAGGTCACTCGCAAATTTTTTATTGTGGCGTACGCAAACCGCGACGTACTCGATACATCCATTTTGTCCGTGGTGAATTCGAAGTTCAACTAATGTGTTCAGCTCTGCCATGTCTGGAAGAACCGTGCTTGTCGTTTGCAATTTCTCAAACAATGGCATGCATGTTCAGATCAGTCGTGGCGTGCTACTTGTCTTCCCGAGACACTACGTCACGCATGACGTCATCCACGCCACCATATTTAATACTAGAACGATAACGTGTGTTTCTTGAGCAAGTCTCTGCATGAACTTAGCTATACAAAGAATACTCTCCGTTGCGATGTTGGCAGATCGCCGCCTCCACGATGACACCCACAACACGGCCAACACACACTGTGCACAGGATTAACTTGTCGTAATGCCAACAATGCAGTTCGTGTTGACGCGATCGGAAAGGCTATAACGCCAATATGACGTTCTTTCACAAACTGTCACCGTGTAACATCAATCATGTTCCAGAAAAATACGGCGCTGCTGTTTATTGGATCGCGTAGTTACGTATAGAGACTTCTGTTTTCAGGCGGAAACATGGCCCGCTCTGAGAGATCGGGCGGGAAAGAATTGCACTTACTCAAGTCAATCCTCAACAGCTCGTCGCAGTGTAGCCTTAGCGAGGACCCTAAACCCAAAGAGACGGTAGGCGACGATAGCTGCGATGACGGCAGCAACCAGAAAACAGACACGGACGACAGTCCATTGACGTCCGCTCGCGGAGGCCAAGGAGACGGACACAGCGTAGCAAGACCGAAGACAAGCCACGGCGGTCGCATGTTGGAGTCTCGGCGGCGGAATCCGCGCACCATACGCAACAGACGTGCCTCTGTGGAGGACGCTGGCAGCGACGTGGCAGAACGTCGGCAGAGGATGTACCGACGGGTGTGCGTTGATGAAGAACGAGCAGAACCAAAAGTCGCTCGTAAAAATTGCCCAAAGAGCCGAGGTCGGTCTGCGTCATCACGGAGGGCCGACTATGTCGCCGTGCATACCAACAGTCTCGAACAGAAGTATCAGGTTTGTTAAACATGTTCTGGTTGGTTGTTGTTTGATTCAGTTGAAGTGGATGTATGTTCATACACGTTTTTACATTGTGTATATTGCATGTACATTTGTTTTATATATCTTAATATGCTGCTTTACACTCCAAATGAATTTCCCTCACAAGGGACAATAAAGTATTGTGATTGGTTGTGATTGTCTGTAATGTGGCCAGATGGTTTATGTGTAATTAATAATTATCGGTGACGGTCTGTATTAAATATTAAAAAACTGTTGTGCGACAGTGCGCTGTATGCAAGTACTACAAACACGTGGTGTGGTTACTCATTCCGGAAAGGTGCTTACGGTGAAACCGCCTTGGTAATAGCTACGTTTAAAACTACACTAAGGTACCCAAGGGTACCCGAGAATGCTTCTATGAGGGGGTGCAGGGGGTATTTTCGTGATCCGAGATTAGCAAAATTATTTCCTCTTGAAACGCGAAAGCTCTTTTTTATCCCTGTGATTCGTGATCAGGTGCAACAGCGTGAAGCGTGATTTAAAATATAGTTTCCTTGTGATCCGTGATTGAGGTATCACTTTCTTTTTGAAATTGACGATAGGTGACTAAAAATTTCGATCTCTTCGCCGATTTCTGCTCACGAAATATATCTATACCACCAAACCGCAAAAGAAGATAATTTAATATGATCTGATCTGAGATGCCCCTTAACAGTTTTGTCTCATCTCCATAGTTCCCCGCGCCAGTCTTCCGCGTCATCAACGTCAGTCACAAAGTCACATGTTGTTTGCATGTATCTACAAGAAGCAGCGCTGTTCATTGTGAAATTTCCCTGTGAAAACACCTTATTTTTCACTGTGAAGTGTGATCCAGGACCCCCCTGCAGCCCCTCTTGTATAGAGTGGTGCAATTTTGTTATGGAATTCATCAAACATTTTATTTGAAGTATGTTTGTTTAAAGTCGCATTTTATATTTCTGAGATTTCTGTGACCGTACACGCCTTGACATTTCATCTAGTGAACATTTGTTTCGTATATACATCAACAGTATTATAGTGGACATTGAGTCAACTGCAACCCAAATGTTTACTAACGGCTCGAAACAGTTCGTGCGCAAGCTCGACCAACAATGCTATATATATCTTGGTTAGTGAAACTGTTTTCACGTTAGGATTACAGCAAGTGTGCAGTGTTTTGACTGTCCAGTTAATATACACGGATTATTAACTTGTGTCTTCTCAGCTGTTGTCATTTACATCTTACGTTAACAACATACTGTTGCATGTTGCTGACGGTCGCCTCCTGCATCCAGGAGCTTCGAGACCTCCTCGAGAACCAATTCCTGCAGGAGCGAGATGTGCTGAACAGATCCCTGCTGAAGCAGACCCGGCAGGTGATGCACACGTACCGACTGACACAGTCCGGCTATGTCGCTCTTAGGCCAACGACAGCCCCGGCCGGCAGGCGGAGGCGGGCCCGCGCGGCCAAAGAGAGCGACACGCAGTCGACACAGACGAACGAGTTGGCTCAGTTGAGGAACACGGAAGACGATATACGACTTGGAGAAGCCATATATAACGGTCAGTAGTTTTTTGGCGCTGTCAAACGTTAGAGTTATGTTTAATATAAACTGGGATTCTCGCTTGTTAGTGATGCAGGTATTGTATGAAGCTTCAAATGGGTTATGATATATGACCAAGCATTAAACAGAAAAAAGACGACGATAAAATGTAACATAGCTACCTCGGGAATATTCTTGGTCAAAATGGACGTCAATTCGATGCCAAAGCAACTACTGGGTATAATCATCAGATGCGTTTTAATATGAATTTAACAAAACATGACTCCTCAAAACAAGGTTGTACAATAAAATGTCACGTTTTATGTCTTAATGAACGTGTACGACTTTTTATAAAACAATATACTAAAGATCACTCATGACGATCTAACCTAACTCGGCTGGTTTGTTCCAAATGAGTAACGTTTGTATCTGTAATATGATCATTAACAATAATTGAGATGCAGATGACAACGATGACATGTCGTTTCCCACAGGAGACACATTCATTCTCATCGACGGGACAAAGGAGAACGGAGTGAGCGTGACGAAGCACGTGACGTTCGTGAGCGGCGACGAGGGCAGCGTGTACCGCGCGCCGGCAGACGGCGACGTCGTCGACTCCGAGCAGCAGAACGTCAAACGACCGGGACGTCTGCAGCGAGGCCGAGAGAAGACGCGAGACAACGGAGCGACTCGCCATCGGCGAAAGCTGAAAACAGAAGGAGATTCGACGGCGGACAGCGTCCAACGGAGACGCCCCAGTGACGACACCTCAACACATGACTCGGACAGTTCTTCAGGGTCGATCGGATATAGGGGGCGTCGCAAGTTATCGGACGTGAGCAATTCACCGACAACGACAGCGTCGACCTCGCCGAGTAGAGGCAGCTCGAGCATCGGTCCGTTGTGTGATCATCATCTCAAATACAGCTCCAACGGCAAGTTGATCGAATGGCTTCGGCGTAAGAACCGGGTCTACCGGCAGCAAATGGCGGAGGAACGCAAGGCGGCTAGGAAGAAGCGACGGGAAGAAGAGGAGGAACAACGCGAAAAAGAGATGAAGAGAGAGGAAGCGAAACACGCAATGGAATTGTGGCTGAAGAAGAAAAAGTCGGAGGAAAGACTTCTGCGAAAACGACAACGAACTGAAGCTGCGTTTAACTTACAACAGCACTTGAACGCGAATATCGACAACGAGGTGACTCTGGGCACAACGGTTTTCTTGAGGTCTCGCGACTCGCGAGATGGGTCGACCAGTGCCAGAGGCAAACAGTATGCGTCGTCGGTGTCTCATAGCCACTCTAAAACAATCAAACCAAAACGCACTATAATTGTAAGGAACAAATCGACGAATGACAATTCACGTGTCGACGACACTAACGATCTCACGATGCCATCTGCAGGCAACGATCATGAATGTATGTGCGGTTTCAGCGGTGATCCCAACGTTTCCCCATTCATAACAGATAAACAGGAATCAACAACCGAACGAGCCAAGTGCGCAGACACGGAACAGACACGACCTGACTCGGTAAACAAACAATTTCCCAGTCACGACCACCGATCTATGCAGAAAACTTCGTCTAAGGTTCGACTCGGGTCGTGCGGCAAGGCACCAGAGAGACGACAGAGTTCAGACTCTAAACAGAGAAGCATCACAAGTAACAATCGGCTGCACAAAGTTCGCAACCAGGAGACGAGCGGAGAAGTTAAACAAGCAGATGACGAGGACACTGACGTCACCGATGCTACTCATGTCACTGACAATGCTGAGGAGGTTCCTACAAACACTGGACGAAGGAAGTCGTCGGTAAGCCGTCCTGCTGGCACTGTTGGTAAGGGACGACGTAGACGTATCCGGGCATCCGAAGGACAGCTCATCGACAAAGTCCGCGCAGAAAACGTCACTAATATTAACACGGCAAAAGTTGACGACGACGCTGCACACCCTCAAGGTGGGGAGCCGGGAGAGAATGAACAAGAGACGCCACAGTCGAAGGAGTTGGGGCGGGCGCCGAGAAGACCTAGTTCGGGCCGACCGCGTTCAGCGAGACGTGGACGGCGGCTGTCGTTCGGTGCTCCGTCACCGCCGAAACCTTCTGCCGCTTCGCCCACGATTGGCCAGCCAGACCCGAACGCGCTCAAAAGCGGACGCGTACCACGTAAAGGTCGACCACACAACGCAAGTCCAGCATCAGCAGCGAGTTCGCTCAGCGCGTCACGATCGGCTGGCGAGAAACGTCCGACAACCCCGAAGCCAGAGCTAGCGCGCACTCGCCCAGGGTACGAGAAGGTGCAGTACCAGCAGAAGTCGTGGGACTCGTTCTCCGAGCACGTGTGGAAGCAGGTGAACGAAGACGAGTCGGACCAAGCGGAGAGACCCGAACCTCAGGGTGCGGATAAGCCCGATGACAACCCGTTGACGGTGTCAGAACCTCGTGATGTCACTTCCGTCGACCGAGAAACTACGTCATCGATTTCTCCTGCGGCTGATGCAGAGGTCAGCGGGAAAGACAGAGGTGAGTCGGAGAAGTCAAACGAAGACGAGAACGGCGACAACATGCGCAACGACTGCGGAGACAGCTCAAGTCAAGCCAAGGTGGTGTCTGGGCAGTCGATGGAGGAAACAACCGACAGGCCGGGGTCTAGTCCGACGGCGGGCACCGACGCCGAAACGAGCGAAGATGTTCGGACATTGTCCTTGGACACAGACCGTACCTCGTCAGACGACTCGGTTCAGGAGGACGTCGAAGTAGAATCAGATTCAAGTTTGTCGACGCAGCCAAACATACAAGAAACCGGTCGAGAGAATGACACAGGCAATGTGTTTGTTAAAAATGACACTGCGGCTACTGAGGCCGTCACTAAGACAAACGCTCCGAGTCCGGTTGATGTTAATGGAAAGCGAGACGAAAATGATAACACTGACAAAGATGTGACATTCTTGACGAATGCCGAGGAAGCTTGATTTAGTGTGTGTCGTATATATTCTGCATAATGAACATATCTTAATTTTTGTTCACGAACACTGTATATATGTGATTTCAAAACGATGCCAAACATTGTAACAGTGGCGTTACATAACCTTTAAACAGAGCGTGGCTCCATAAAAAGGCGTTTTGCAAAAAAGCTCGTAGTTTGTCAAAATGATATATAAGGTAGTGCCACCTATCGGCGTTCGTAAAGGCAAATTTGTATTATAACGTCCACAAATACTAATCAAATTGTGTCAATATTTAGATATATATAATTAGGAGCAGGCTTGTTAACAAATGCATCTGTATGCAAATGTTTAAATTCATGCAAATGCCATTGTTAGGAACTCATGCACTTGGGTTATATTTTTGGTTAAGAATAAAACAACTATGCTCGGTAAGGTGACTTGGGTCTACACAAATCACAATTTGAAGGCATCAGGCAGCAATATAAAGCATGCATAGCAGCAGATCCTAACAATAATCATGCAAATATATTTGAAATGTATTTGATTGGGCATTAAAAAAAAAAAAATGCATGGGAGTTGCATTCAAAAGTATATGCCCTACGTTACAAAGGCATTTGAATTCGCATTCAAATGCAATTTGCATTTGTTAACAAGTCTGACTCGGAGTGAAGTTGATTCGCTAGGTTCTGTTCAATGATTGCGTACTAAACAAGCACATAGTTATCATTACGTGATCTTCATTATCTAACAATGCTAAACGTTTGTATTGCAGGTCTTTTTGTGACATGTTATAGTATCAGGTTGCTTATGATTAGTCTATGATTTACTATGTTAAAAGACTGCATATGCTCAATGGTGTTTGCTTGTCCATATATCCGTATAAATTATATTTTGTGTATGTCGTGTGTGGAATGTAGGAGGCCAACTAGGTGTCCCTCCGTAGAGTGGCCAGACCTCTTATATGGCCAAAGTACCTGTGTGGAAAGGTTGGTCACCCAAGGAGGACTACAGTAAATATAGTATACAATGATTTTCATTGGTTACCTCAATGACAACTTGTTTACAGGATATTGCAGTAGTATTTGTGATGTGTTGGTTAAAAATAATATTTATACAAAATAAGGTAGTTTTATGATGTTGCATGTTTTTTCCAAAATGAATGATTTCAAGGTTAATTTTAATATTATGCTGTTTTTGTATGTACAGATGCTTTATTTCAGTTAAAAATTTATTATCAAGTTATTTCATTTTCACCGACTGTCAAACTCCTGTTTTCTAAACATTTCTGAAGGTAAATACACCGACTTATATGTAGTGTTGTTAATTAAGATGTACTTTGAGATTTAATAGTTCTGAGGATTTTGTCCTAATTTTATGAAACTCCCAGCTAGGTGTATCAGTTAAAAGCAATACAAAATTAATCCCTTTAAATAGTGCTGTGCCCCAGACAATATTGCTGGCTTACCAAGCATGTACTTAGTGTGAGAGTACATTTCATCAGATACTGAACCCATGCGAATAACTCCAACCTGGATGTGGAGAACAGGCAAGTTTTACCTAAGTTCAAACTGCTCTATGTTTTCACAATACTCCCGGTGCCACTCACGATAAATGGTCTGTAACTTGCATAAACGTTGCATTTGCTCACTACCAAGTCGATGCAAATTCCTAAATGATAGAATCAATTTTCTGACATTCTGCAGCAAAGCCAGCCATACAACGAAATGCATTTTTTACTACTCTTAACTGGTCATGTTATGACATGTAGTTTTGTTAAATTTTCTGTCGACATGACTACAGGTTCAACAAGCTACCTGTGGTACCTGATGGTGGTGTGAACAAATGTCTATATATAATATATATAATGGAAGATCACTGCATGTATTATTTAAGGTCACTCTTAGGACCGAAATAATTTGACAGTCCTGCAGTGACCTTAGTTGTGAGGTGGCTGCATTACTGAGGTGATCGTAAAGCAAGGCTGTACTCCTTTCTATATCCTGAATTGTTGGTATTTGTTAAAGAAAACATAATTGTCATGGTATTCATTGTTTCATTCTTGTTTATCCATTACAGACATGTCAGATACTGTAACTTATGACCTTCACAATCTGCCACAAAGAATGTTGAACAAAAATAATATCAATAAAATCACAACACTTTATTAACATGTATAATAATAAATATTGCCTATCCATTCCAGAAAATGATAGGATAGTCAAAATCAGTCATACACATACAAACTGATTGCACTAATGAAGATGTACCCGGTAATTCCTTCCGATTAAGACTGCTGTCAGACCACCCATTTCCACATACATTAAACTGTTCAGATACTGGTATCTGTAACCTTACTAGTTTGCAGAATATCATACCTAAATGTAGAAGATTACAAGTGTCACACAATGCCAACCTGTGTGTTGACAGTATATTTAGTTTCTGGATTAAAATTCTCACCAATCTGAAACAGATCTGCAACAATTAAAAACAATAACAATTATTTCTGAAATAGATTAATAATAATAAAATGTGGCATGGATCTATTGCAATTAAGTACTATGTATAGTAGTGTGCATTTCTTATCAAATGGGGAAGATTCCATATATTTAATAAATGTAATTGTAACTGAAATCAAGCATTATAATTGTGTAGACGATCCAAGTACCAGATCCTAGGCTATTTTAAAGTACCCTGACACCTATTCTAACTGTAAACACTTGTCAACTGCAGTGTAGATAACAAATGCATCGAGAATATATTCACATTAATTATTAATGTGCCAACAGCTTCCCATATTAAATAAAATCAAATCATATATGACATCCCTAACCACTGTTATCATAACTCAGACATTCAAAATTTCATAATTAGACCCAACGCTGGTATGAGAAAGTAATCACATTGATAACAATCTTGGGAAACACCTTGGCAGTCTGCCCAATGAATGGTGGGAAATGTATTGATTTCTAAATAAAATACATTAACATTACAGATAACCCTAGCTAAAATCACAGTACTCAGCAACTTTGACCTTGCATTTGTTTGCAAACGTGCACCATACACATGAGTCTATGTACATTATACTTGTATGCCAAAGCACTCACATCTGCACTACTACCAGAGCTACAGTGCAGTTGACTAGAATCGTTCTGAGGTCATCTGAAGTAATCCACAAAGCGTGTCTGGTAGACAATGTCTCTGTGTGCCTGCGTTAGACAGAATCCGATTAATTCTTCCACCCCCTGGATTCGCCTTCCAAACCGCTGCCTGTCTCTTGCAATCTCTTCCCAGCACCCCCGGCGTGCCTCGGTGCAAGCTTCTGGCCACTCTGTTAACTCGTGCACTTCTGTCAAGTCTGTATCTCTGGCTGGGAAATGAACCTGTCAAACAAGGAAGATTATTTAATACATTGAACTTCCACTTATGATAACTAACAACACACTATGTTTGAATGCTACCTATTTAGCATGGAACAGCAATGTCAGTAAAGACATTTATGAGCAATCAAAGTCAAAGATAAGTTCTTATTTAATATATAGAACACAGTATCTAATCCTTGGGTCTACTCAGATTGCTTTACACTTTACTTCCTGGCTTACAATCAAACACCATCTCAATTTCTCTGGGATACATTCAGCCACACTGCAATTACTGTGTGAAGACTATTCATACACAAATACCCACAACTGTCTATAGCCATACAGCTGAGTGAACCAGAACAATGTGTTGTGAATCAACTTTCCCAGTTAGAAACAACTAAACAACAATTATTGAAAATGTACTTTGGGTCCAGGAATGAAACAAGTTGGCAAGGAAAGAAACAATTATTTACCAAAATAGCTAAATAAAAATATCTTGTAAAGAGTGAGCCCAGAATCCATAGAAATCTATAACACCAAACATTTGATTGCTAATTAGTGTATCCTGTAGTTATTACTTACAGGACCATTTGTCACCACAATGAATATTGTACTACGTACCACTGAGTTAGTATCGTCAGATTCATAACTGTTCCATAGTAGTACATACCTTCCTGCTTTGAATATCTTCACCAGTGTTGTTAACAATGTCAATCTCTTGATATGTTTCATTCCATTTTCTGTTTGCATCTTGAATCCTTGAACTTGTGTCAAAGTCTTCATCAGAGAAAAGTGCAGTTGTACTTGTAGTTATGGTGCAGGTAAACTGGAACGACAGTGGGTCAAGCTGAACACCATTGGTAAATGAGTCCCACAATGCAGCAGCGTCATCCATGTCAACAAATCCACCGTCTGCGTCATCACTATCTGAATCTGATGTATCAGGTGACACAACAAAGTTGTTCAACGAGATACCACTTATCACTACAAACTTGTCTTCCATTATACAGTCTGCACAATGATCTACTGTCATTGTGACATGTAAATTATCTTTACGTATTTTGTCATTTCTTTGACTTTCTGTAGTCAGCGTCCCGTTAATGTCACTGGGTGTACGGTTGTTTGGTTCACGTTTCTGTTTCAAACGGCGTCGTTTCTTTGCTGATGGTCGTGTTTTCTTTGTCTTCTTCCCTTTATTCTCATCTGATGTTTGGTCTTGGACAACACCTGGAGAGCAAGTAGTATTATGACACAAGATTCTTCGGCTGTCAGCTACTTGACAAGAGCTGCACAGTTTGGTCAAAGCAGAAAGATTGGCATCTACCATTTTATTGTGTCGGCTACTTCCCAGTTTGACTGGGGTACAGCTGTGTAGCTGCGTATTGCAGTTGTGTTCTACAAATTCTTCCATTGCACTGTTCATATCACATATGCAAGACCCACAACAAAATGATTCACTGTCCTGAATGCTCTGACTTTCGTACTTACGATCAAGCATGGCTGGAATGTGGTTTCTACTGCTCATTGCTAAGGTATGATTCATTTTCCCATCACCGTCTAGGGAAACTTCATCTGCACTTGCAGGCGTACCTGCCACACTGCTGTTACTGTTGTTTGTGCAAAGTCCCCAACTGTTCTGGTGGTAGAGATCTTGGTATTTGTCCATGGCTGATGAATTACACTGCACACCACAGTACAGTAACACCTTACTTGATAAACTGCTGGATAGATAGGTCTGTTTGAAGGCACAGTAGTCTGACAATTGAGCAAACTGTAATGACAGTGCAGGCCAATCAGAACAGAGTAATGTTTTAGCAAGCGATATTGGCCAACTATAACAATACTGCACGAGTCCCTGCAGTCTTTTTCTCAGTGTAAATCCAGCAGATGTACAGCTGTCAGATTCCACATGTGGGGCAGTGGTATCTGCTACACCTTGCGGTTCAGGGTGATTGTCTTCTTTGAATATCACTGGTAATGGCTGCTTCTGATTT
Source organism: Paraescarpia echinospica (assembly GCA_020002185.1). Lineage (NCBI taxonomy): Eukaryota > Metazoa > Annelida > Polychaeta > Sabellida > Siboglinidae > Paraescarpia > Paraescarpia echinospica. The sequence goes on from CM034536.1 coordinate 32,816,839, forward strand.
ACGCTATCATCAACACTTTGTGCACCATACACTACAGATGACAGTGGTGACATCTTAAAACCAATTTCCTTGCCTATCAAGTTCACCAACCAATGAGAACCCTTCTTTCCATTGGCATTGACCATTAGATCGCTCCCACTCCCAGTTACACTTTTATTCCAATCATTATGGATATAACCACCGTAACCATCTACTTCACCCAACGGTTGAACAACTGCACAAGGTGACACATTGCTACTGGTAAGCAGTGAGGTTGAACAGAGATTGTGGGTTACGATCGGTTTCCACGTGAACCGCCATACATCACGTACTGTATCTCGGACGTGTGTCCACATCGTAGAACCTTCGCGTGACCCCATATTGCGTATTACTCAATCACAAGTAACACACATCATATCCTACAAAATTGCTATATTCAGTCCATGTCACCCAATGGCAATTGCCAGGATACCCATGTTTCAGTCTCGGCCATCTGTCATTCGGGGGACGATACGAGAGCAGCTGTTTGTTACGATGACAATTGTTGCGAGATGATGGTTGGTCGTTCTCAAAATATTCCATAACATTGGTGCTCGATACATTGTACTCTTCGCATGTGTTCATCTTGTTCGCTGTAAGTTCAATAACACACTTCTCGTAAAATTTTCATATTTATGCCGTTCTACTTCCGAATATTACTCAACTTTGGTTCGAACAGTCCGGAAGTAGCTGGAATTTACGTTCCGGTTTATTTGCTGTATTCATTCGCGCATTACAAAATAGTCTTGCGAACTAGGTCATGATATATAAGTCTGAAAGCTAATCATCTTATAATTTTAATTATGTTTAATTAGCATTGCAATTTTCTTTTAGAAAATATGGTGCGCAATGTATGATATTAATTTATTTGCTTGATACAACGCGGATGTATACAACCAAGTTACGTTTGGGCTAATAACAGTCCAAGAATTGCATCAGAAAATTCTCGACGGCGGGTGGGAATGACCCACTTTCTGGTTATTAGGCTGCGCGTGTGTACGACGCACTAACGTTGACGTACATGGACCCTTTGTACTAACGAGTAACGTGTATGTTTGCATGGCTTTATCTAATAAATACGAGATGTAAAAAATGATAAAAGCTAAAATACATTTTAATTTTCTGGGCGATAGTCGAAACCAGTACTGTATGTTATTCCCAGTTATAAAGACGTTATGTTATCTGGGAAAGACATTTTTTAAATTTATCTTCTGCTTTTCTTCTTTTGCAGTCTTTCTTTATTTTAGCAAGCTGCCGCTTTTAGCCACATATAACGTCCTCAGTTTCTTCATTTCTTTGCTGATCATTAAATTGCTACACAATTTAATAAGGTGTATAATATAGCCTATAATGGCTATAAATAGGCAACCATAGCCATAGGCCTACATTAAAATTTAATTTACCTGGTTATATTATATATAAAGAAAGTCGGAATGCAGGTACATTTATTTTCCAGCCAGCATCTCATATCTAGTTATTTACATATTAAATTGGCTCCCCTGGGGCAATCAGAATTAAATTAGGGTGTCTATACCTATATGTGGTTATGTACATGTAGGCCCTACGTGGTTTTGTGGGCTATACCTGACAAATCTAAGGAAATGGCATAGTGATGATAGTGGCTACAGTTGGCTACTATATCGTGCAACCAATATTCATCTGCCATTCCGCAACATTTATCATACAACATTTTAAAAGTTATTTAAAAATAGATAAATACATAACATATCTAAATAACTAAAATGCCTGTATCATTAAAATTATTTAAACATTAGATTATTTTATTAAGAGCTATTTTTAAACGGTGTTGCTATAAGGAAATAAATCCATACGTAAAAAAATCACATCTGTTTAATAGAGACTGTGGAATGCCAAATTCCAGCTAATGTTAAGTGAACATGCCTGCTAAGGAGACAGTTTTTTATGTTTATATAAAGTCCTATACAAACTAGATATGCCATAACTTACATATTTAAACATTCTTCACAAGTTACTTATTATACTGATTATTAGTTTTAAGTATTGAAGATACTTATGCATGTTTATGCTATACTTAGAAAAGGTTAAAACATAGTTCACTTGTGGAATTAAGTTACATAATTGATTGTTTATGTTTTCTGGGATTCCGTTTCAGATGGCTGGAGCATGACATTGCCCTCAGTGGTCTCCCACCTGTCCTGTGTATGGCAAGGCCTGTTTAAAGCACTTTTTGTCGTGGATTGGCCACTGGCAGCCGCTGAGACTTGGCTGCGACAGAATCAAGACTCGGCCTATGGTGACACACTCTCATGGACTGCCTTGATTGAAGCACTGTGCAAGGAAGAACCTGTTGGCTGCAAAGAAATGCTAAAGTTGTAAGTTTTCTATTATATTTAAAATAACAAATATATTTAAGGTTATTTTCATGCACGCTTGTGTGGGAAAGATAGAGTAAAACCATTGACGCAGTCAATAACAAGTTGCATCTACTAAGCTCTGTTCTAGACTGTTGTTCAGTTGCTTTATCAATAAAACGACTGTCTCTTCCATTACCCAGAATCATCTTCTCAAGCCTGGGGCAGCAATTATTAGCGGGACATTTGCTGAATCAATTTCAATTCATCCCACTTTATTTTGATTGATTGATTCGCACCATTTTTTCCTGGGAAATTCCTGGAACCTCCAGTTAGTCTCCCACATATTTCTGCAGATGCAGCTGTGTTTAATATTTGAATGTATTATATATCATTTTAACATTTCAAATTGCAACAATGTTTCAGGCTTATTACAATTTAACAGGTATTGTACCTTCTGCATATTTATTTTAATATTAAGAACCAATTTTAATAAATATTAATAAATAAAGAACAGTCGTGGTTGCTTTAATTAATTATGTGTTTGTTAATTAACCAGAATTTAATAGTAATCATAACTTCACATCAAGTTTATAACAATATCTCAATGAGATACTGAATAGTTAAATATAAACAGCCAGGTGGAGACACTGTCTCTCAAACGTAGCACTGAGTGGTCACATCCATGTTGTCTCGGGAAGTTACTATGTGAATTAAACACACTAATACATATTGATACAACATTATTCTAATTGACTCTGTTGCGTCATGCTGCATTAAAGTAAAAACACCCATGGCAGACAATACTTGGTGATATTGTATTGGCCATACTTGAATATGGTTAAAACAAGATGACACCAGTAATCGTTGCCTGTTTTTTGTGTCTGTATAATGTTCCCAGTGCCAACTGTGTCTCCCACTGATTCTTTTCACATGTGATGTTGTGATTGTGACTGTTCCATGTCTTCATCCATCTGCCCGTGGTCCGCAGCAAGCCAAGGCTGTTCCATTTGCCACCTTCACTCCAGCAACATCTTATGGCCATCATTCACAAACACCACCAAGAAATATGTGTCGACACACTTCAACGTTTTATAACTGTGCTACAGAGCGGTGGTGATGAAATGTCAAACGGCTGGTTGAGGACCTATATAGGTTGGTTGAAATGGAACTGTCAACGTAGGTGTGACACCAACAGAGACCCTCGTGGCAGTGTGACCTTCAGCTTCTCAGCGGAAAATGAGGGGCACTTCAAAGCTTTGTGTAGCAAACTGTCAACGATAGAACGCAGTAGGCATAAGAGAATCTGGCAAGTGGCACCACGCCTGAATAGTGAGAGTTCTGACTCAAATGTATACGTAACAAGTTCACCAGGTATGTATTTAACAGTCACATCTACTACAACACGCAGACAGATAGGAAGGCACACATGCACGTATATACACACATGCGCGCGCGAGTGCACACACACACACACACACACTTAAAATGTTACATTATTTATACACCCTGTATAATGTGCTATATTTACTGCCACTCAAATTTGATGTTTTTTCTTAACATTCTACATCGTATGTCTTGTTAGTTTCAAGTCAGTAAGACGTCCACTGCTTCATATATTCTCTATGTCACAACATATGAATAATTGTGTCTAAGTACTGTACTAGTGTAATGCTCTAATACAGTATTACAGTGATACACTGTGAACTAAATGTCATTGCTGTTGTTTGTAAATTGCCACTTTGATTGACCAGCTCAATCTGGGAGTCCTCTACCGTCCAGCCTGCCAGTAGTGAACGACGTTGAGACCCCCAGCAAAGCCAAGTCACCCACGCAGGCATCTCACAGTGACCATGACAGTTGCTTGTCTACAGATAGCGACGGTGTACATAAGAAAAGGAAACTACAAGAAGGTAAACAATAGTATGACATGTGGTTTGCTAATTTAGTGCTTATTTTGTATGAGTCCTTTTCAAAGACATTTTGTGATATAGTTAATGAAGTGTTACGTGTTTAATTTCTCGGTGAAATTGTACACGTTCTTATTGTGAGTGTTTTGGTTCATTTGCAGACGATGTGACACTGGATGATCATAGTGGGAGTCAAGTTGAAGAGATTGGGAGTAGAGAGACAGATAATATGTTGGATTCAGATGCGCAAGTATGTGCAGACCTAATTAAATTGCTTTTGCTATAAGCTGATAACAGCAACAACACATATACAACCATGATGTTAATAATACTGAAATGCTGATAATTTTATCGTACCTTTTATGGTAACTTTAATTAATTATGTGTTTGTTAATTAACCAGAATTTAATACTAATCATAATTCCACATCAAGTTTGTAACAACATCTGAATGTGATATTGAATAGTTAAATATAAACAGCCAGGTGGAGACACTGTCTCTCAAACAGCAACAACATATACAACCGTGATTTTAATAATACTGAAATGCTGATAATTCCATCTTACCTTTTATGGTAACTTGGATACAGTCGTTCTAATTTCGAATAGCCATTGATACAATGGCTCGTTTTAATTGACTAACTCAATTCCAGGACATATGGAAATGACATGCACCAAATGCGTATTTTTGTTAGCCATCACATCATAGAGGGTACACTGTACAGGGTAGAACAATATTTTACCAGGTAGTTGTACCTTCATGTACTGTGTTTGTTTGACACCAGCACAATTCTCTGTTAGACAAGTAGCAATCTTTACGTTTTGCCAGATTTGTAGCTTTTTCAGATGAAGACATTATTTTTTAATCATTTATGTAATAATTTTTTTTTCAAAAGTATGAAATGTCACGAGTTGAAACCACTAAAGTATTATTCTGATACAGTGTGTTTGTGTGTGCGTGTGTTTGTGGCGTGAGCGTGCGTGCGTGCGTGTTTGTGGAGCGCGCATGCGGCAATAGAGATAGAGCATCAAATTGGAGGGGGAAATGATCGTGACATTGTGCCTACGGGGCAAGCGGCAGAGTGTTCAACCTTGTTTTCACATGAACAAAGATATGGAACAACAGAGAAATAGAACAACAGAGAAATGGAACAACAAAACAGAGAAATGGAACAAGCAGCTGGAAGTAGAGCAATATTATGTGGCAGCGAATGATAATGTCATCCTCGCAAGCCAGGGGTGTGACTACGTACACTACCCCTGGCAGATGTCCTACGCATTGTATTGAAGTTAGCTGAATCAAAATCATAAGTGACTTCGCCATACCACCCGCCAGAAAAGTGCAGACACCCGTCCGACTCGTTTGTTTTATATGTAATCGTTTCATTTGTTCATACTTCATATTATATAACGCGTAATAGGTGAAATTGTATATTATGTATACTACGAATACATGTATATTTTATCGTGACATCACATACTGCTATCCCATTGTGACGTTATAATCAAATACAACATGTGACAGTTATACACGGCACCAACATGTACGATTTACGTGTAGTTATGCAATTAGCTTTACAAGCAAAATCATGGTAAAGTAAGCAGCTGCTTCGACCGCCTCAGCCGCCTCAACCCAGTGGCTCAACAATGGCCGACACCGGTGTAAGTTATACTAAAACCACACAGGCTGATAAGTGTGTGCAGGCTTTGTCGTATCTTCATACTTTGTCAGGTTGAGCATATTCATATTTTATAATAATAATAATACTGTGTTGGCGTGACCAGAGAGAGATAGAGGGTGGAAAGCGAAAGGGAGAGGGGGGACACGAAAGAGAGATAGCGTGCGTGCGTGTGTGTGATTGTGTGCATACATGCATACGCACACGCACACAGTCGTCAATAATGTCAATTTTGTTTTATTTTATATTCAAGTTTTGAATAACTTTCTCGATATATCGTACATATTGACAACACAACTGTCAGAAGAATGCTGATAGTTGTTAACTGATATGTTTAGGTGATGGTTACCAAACTGAAAGAGATGTGGGAGGCGGGCACAGAGGAACCGCTGCCAAAGAAGGAACTCGCCGTCTTCACCCAGTTCCCAACTCAAACAGTACTTCAATATACGAATACTATTCCTGTGCTTTCATAATATTAGTCTTCACGTTTGCATTCTGTTAATGCAAATTAGTTTTTCAGTGGTGCACGATGTTACCCATTAATTCGTATGAGCACACATCAATAGGTTTGTAATTTAACATAAACTATTTTTTGGGAAAACAATGTGTTTTCAGTAACGTACTCTGCAATAAACATTTCCGCACAAGCCTGGCGTTCTTCAAACATTAATCCCACCCAGTATAGTACACATGCAGGTTATTTTGAAATAAATGGTATTCATTTGGAGGTTGCCCAACACTAACGGCGACTAGTTATGTTTTATTACAATATATTGACCATTAATTCGTAGGAGATGGTTGGTTAGTTTCTGATCATCGTAAACCATCTACAACTACTGATTTTTCGACGACCTCCCTGCATGTTTAATCAAAGATACCTGCAAGTTAATTTTTAGACTAATCGCTAAGAGGAGCTACTTAAGATGTTTGATCGGTGCTGGAATATTGTCTCTAGACATACTATTAAATGGCACCATTTTCATAATATGATGTTGTTATGTGCGTACCATTAATCAGCATCGTTATATGTTTACAGATCATAGACGTGTGTACTGAACTTGCCAAGTCAGGTCTATCAGAGGTTGCAATAGTGACAGCGTGTAAACATTTATGTGGCGTTTCTGACGAGATCAGTCACGAAAAAGCTTTGGTGTTTGCCACCAGTTTGTTATTGCCGATGGTAAGTTAAGCAGGAACAAACACTTATGCAATATTGAGGACACTGGGGATTTGCACGTTTGTGTCAATATATTTAATATTAATCATTAAATACAACCTACTTTCCAATAGAACATTTCCCTTAGGAACCACATAATGAGTCTTAACATTACAGCTGATATATATAATAACAATGGTTTTACAACCAAACAAATGCAGCATCAGCACAGCAATATGTTGTTTCTTGCACCATAAGGAAACAGTGGTGAATTATAATAATGATTACAACATCACTAGGGGGTGGTGAAGAACCGAGTCCCACTAAATGTGACGCTACATTGGCTTGCTACTGGCAGGTCCTGGGTCTTCACGGAACTGCGTCACGAAGTCTTCTTTCAGCTGTAATCATGTTTTCTGGACCTTTTGCAAAGCCACTCATCGAAGCTGTGCTAGTTCCATGCGCCTCGTCTGACAAATTTGGTAAACAGTTATTATTTTTTGTAAGTAAGAGTGTGAAATCGCTTAAATTCATAAGACAAATTAATAGAGTAGCGTCCCAAAACATTGAGCTTACGTGGCATTAATCGGAGTCACGTGTATGTATTGTGCAGTAATCTGATATAATTCTTCCAATGCCGTCTTTTAAGCATGCATTTAGATCACACATTAAGACAGACGTACGTAATGTGTAAAGATAATGTCTATTGCTCATGGGATAACAAATATTAGTGTTATGTTGCTAAACAATCCGTCTAAACGTGAATGTGGAGAATGTTAGTGAAACTTAGTATATATGTGTGCAACTCAACCACATATCAACGTATGCTTCATTATACTGTATGATGAAGTGTGTTGCATGACACCAAATAATACTATGTCCGAGATGTCAGTAATAATGTTGTATATTACAGAATATACTCAGTTACCACTGCTACAACGGTCTGATAGTTATATATGTTTGTTCTTCATAACTCTTGAAGTTACAATATTCTTCAAAATAAATTCGTAATTTATCGTATTTATACAACACGTACATTGTCTTTACAGGTAGTTACCAGGCAGATTTGTTGTCCCACGTGCTGAAGACATTCAATCCTGCACAGCAGAAGGAATTCCTCAGGTACCTAATATATAAAATCTAATGTGGTCTTACCCTTATTCGTTCTTGTTTTGGCCTCCCTGTGGTGCAGGTCGAACAATGAGCCACCATGACTGCTTGTACATATTATATACCCATTTGTGTAGATAATTTGTAGCACATTATATGACCATGGTAAAGATTTAAGAACAGAAGAGCACTGGTGAAAAAATAAAAACTCGCCATTTGAGAGCCCGTGGCCTGTAATCTCATCACAAAATTAGCCTGTTAGTACAATTTTGAGGGTAACTAAGTTTGTTTATTATTATGTGACCACAGCTATCGTTGTTCAACGTGCCATATGCTTTGTTAAGCACGCATGTCCACATTCTACTAAATACACTTTTCCGGCGACTGCCTGGTAAGAAATGTCACTGTACTGCAGGTACCTCAGTGTCTGCAACTGTTGTCATCAAACGGTTTACGAACACATGGACAAATACTCTGCCCTTTGCACTAAATGTTTAGCACTACAGTTCTTGTCAGGCTGAAGAGTTCACAAGTTGGTGTCATTTCAACGCATCCACATTAACTCATGATTGTTGTATAGTGTATACTGACTCCTGTGAGGTCCTCTGCGTCAACAATTGACTCCCGTCACATGTTCATCCTTGGAAAGTAGGACCACGCTTAGACACACATTAGTTTCCCAGGCTAACATGTAGTGGCACTGGCACAACAAGGTGCACAGGGAAAGAAAAACTAACTGCCAACGCTGGCCATGCAGTGTTTCCCTAAACATGCACTGCACGAGATGCCACGACGGGGGTTATATATGAGAACGCACAGTAGGTCACCATCAGGTAGTTACTGTTGAGCTTGCTAATTAGTTTCTTTGTTCGTTGTATAACATGACAACTTGTCGGTTTGGTTTTCAGGAAATTCTTGTCTGAATCGTGGCCATGGAATGAATCAATTAGTTCTTTTCTGCTGAATATATTGAACTTGAAGGTAAAATAAACGTTAACGTAAAAGTTTCTGAGCTTTTACAGGAATGTCTTAAATCAACAACACATTCTCAACATATACTTAAAGGGAATAAAAACATCTATTGCTCGAATTCATGTTATATTACATCCTGCTATCTATTTCCACGTCCACCAAGCAACAAAATTCAATGAATTAGAAATTCCACATTTTATGGTGTGCATCCGGACATTTTTGAATATGCATATTTTTGGCGCGCTTTTCGGGATGCCAAGATGTGACGTCACTTATGACTCAAACTCGCATCATACAATGTTAAACTTTGTGTACACATGAAAAAAGGATTTTAGCTAATGCCTTATTTTTATTTCCTTTAACACATGCCTTTAGGGGTACTGCCAAAGAGTTATACTTATATTATCAATCAAATTACATTGTTGGCACTTTTGTCATATTGCAAGTTATTTCTGTTTGGCAGACATGTATGTAAGAACAAACATACACAACCACGTACGCACACATACACGCCATACCCGCACACGTGCACGAACACTCACACATCCATGGCATAGAGTCTGTTTTAGTAATTCAGCGATTTGTTTTAGTAATTCATAGCGGTTTGTTCCTGAATGTATTTCTTGTCAACATCTCTCTTTTTTCTGTCATTAATTCTATCAAAAAAATATAAACGAGCGAAAAATTAACAACTCAAAGCACGTCCAAAATGCTTTTATGAACGATTGCTAGTACTATTACGCTTCGTCCGATCCCAACGATCTTGACATCGTATTAAAGCTTACGCTTTCTGCTATTCAGCCATATAAATGGTTCCATGATAACCATTCGTAAATAAACTATAAACGGACCTATCGGTGTTTTAGTCACTGCGAACGATGTTGGTTCGTCGACACAATTCACCAATCTACCGATTGAGGCACCACCATCTGATTTCATGTATAAACTCCACCCACTTTTAAACGGTTGCTAAACCGACATATTCGAAGTAGGCTTGACGTTACAATCACATATATCAACCAACCAACGCAATGAATTTTGATCCTTAGTCTCCCTTGGTTGGCGTACATTATTGTGACGTCACGCCAACGTAGATATATATCGGTTTCGCTGCCATCAAAGCACGTCAGATTCGCCGCCGTATAAAAGTGGGTGGAGTTTATAACATGGAATCAAGAAATGGTGAAATGCGCATGTCTGAACCTATGCAAATGAGCAAAACAACGCCGCAGTCGGAAGATTAGTGTACTGAGTACCCGCCACCAACATCGTTCGGAACCGTACAGAACACCGCAAACCACACGATTATACTTTTATACTATAGGTGTTCTACGACCGGTTACCGGGATCTAGATGACGCTAGAATAACAGAAAGTGCATCTTTTCAAATTATACCATGATCGTCGGGATCAGACAAGCCGTGAGGGTGCTAGCGAACCGTAGAAGTTTTGGACGTGTTTCGAGTTGTTCATTTTCCGTTGCCTATCAATTTTTGGTTCTATCTTTTGTTCTTTTTTTCTTTGTGAACGTTCTTTTATGACAATAACACAATTGAGCAATCACTTTATAAAAGCTTCACTTTATAAATAGAAAGAATGGGCATTTTATAAACTCAGTAATGTTAACAGAACATGATAGTGTGTCTTGTCATACGTAGTCGTGTCACTGACAGATTGACGAAGACGGGGAGCAGTTGTCAATGCTGATATCATCACTGAAATGCAGCGGGATTGAACAGATCAAGGGACTCAAGTTTGCTAAGGTTTTACTTGAAATGATCAACAAATATGGAAAACAGGTACTAAGATTATATTTTCATAAAATAAATTGGTGTCGATGGTTTGAATTTGTATTTTAACATGGTAACGTAAAACTGGTTTTCCCCATGCTGAGTTAGTTACTTACACAGAGTTACTGAAACCGATATACACAAGGTTTGCAAATCTATTTTCATATGGGTGTTTTATGGTATTATCCAAGTATCAGTGTAGTTTAACGAATCTCTGATAGTCTGGGTGTTGACCAGGGAATCGTGCATTGGGGTATACACGATGTTTTTTGCATTTTTGTGACAACCCTCTAGGTCAATAATCCGACTGATGCCACCCAGGCACCCTTGAAACCCATTAATATGCAAATTAGGTATTGCCATTAAAATATAACTACTTTTCTGAATATGTCGAATTATAAACATCCAAACAATCAGAATGATGTGTCAAACGCATGTTTTCAGGGTATCTGGGTATGATTACGTTAGTGAAAAATTATAGTATGCAAATTTGTCGCATGAATATGCAAATTAGCTCTGACCAATATAACCTCACGATATTCGTTTATATCTCCTCAATAGGCGAGCGGTAGGCACACCTTAACGGACCGACTTAAATGCCCTCCTCCCCGTACAAACACCCAAATGGTATATAATTTGAAAACCCCAGATATCCCTATCATAAAGAGGCCTATCGTAGAACTAGCGTGACTCCAAGGTCAAACAAGTTCACCGTTAAATAATAAATTTTCGAAATTGTCCGCTTCCACAAACGTCTTATAATTACAATGGTTGCATATCTACTTTCATTAATAATAAAATAGCCGTGTCATATATTTTTGTAATGCGTATTGTCTCCCCGATACAATGAGATACGATATGGAGCTGTTACCCGGTATAATAACTGTGGAGCTAAGGTCAAACAAGGTCACCGTGAAATGATGAATATTCGAACTTCTGCAATACCGCAAACGTCATAAAGTTACAATAAGTAAGTATCTAAATAATTTCTATAAACATGTTACACACATTGTGAAAGAACAGATTCTTCCCCTTAAAATTATATATGATTTATAGGTGTCAGTTGGTGGAGTTTATGTGGAGTGACGACCAAACAGTGTCACCGTTAAGTGATAATGTTCGAAATTGCGCCTTCCTGCAAACGTTATACAATACCAGTGGTGACTTATATTTACGTTACCTACCTACTCATGGCCATGTCATATACCTTTGGAAAGCCTACTGTCTCCTCATAAATATGCAGATATATTCAGAAAAAGTAATATATATTTTAATGGCGATACCTAATTTGTATATTAATGGGTTTCTAAAAAAAATTTTAAGGGTGCATGGGTGGCATCAGTCGGATTACTGGCATAGAGAGTTAGAAAGTCACAAAAATGCAAAAAAACATCGGACCATAATGCACTGTAAACCTTCAAAAGGGCATTTGACTGCCGGACTATGACAAAATGTTGTGAGCAGATGATGAAATGTCCTTTTGTATCTTATTTTATTTCCTTGTTTTCAGTTCCTCAAATCTTCATTCCGTCATATTCCAAAATGCTTTCTCACTTACCCTATTACTGCCAAATATTATAACAAATGGAACAATTCGTTTACTGGCTCCTACTACTTGCATTGACTATGCCGCATTTTGAATGAATTTGTAATTTGCTATCGGACACTGTTTGGTCAGTGCAGTATTTAATTAAATTGTTTCTGAGGAATTAGTTTCATTTCAGCAAACTTGTATAGTTAGATTTACAGTGTCTATTTAGATATCGGTATTGTTGTAGATGACGCTGACGCACATTGGCCAACTAAGTGAAATCTTGCAGCAGAACGAGTCGTTCCTAAAGAAATCCGCACTGACCGCCCTCAGCAAGCTGCAGAAACCCAAGAGCAACTGATTGTATGACGAAAGACTGTCTCTAAACTGTACTAACGACAACATATGATTAATGAATTTTTTTGGAAAAGAACTATTAATAAGACGTAAAAGAAGCATCCCTTTTAAATGGATTGTGTGAAAGGGTGGTTTGTAATAGTGCTATTATTTCTCATAATGATAAAAACGTAATTACACGTTTTACGGTTACAATTATTATTATAAATACAGGATATTGTTTATCAACCAATTGTTTTACCGCCCTGTTTCAAAATAACAGACAGACACCATAACAGCCTGTACTTTAATATCTACAAATATAGGCACAGAACATAGATAAAAATGGTGAATATACTGTACATAAAAAGAATAAATTTCGAATATGAAACGTTTGTACAAACGTGTATAGCTTTGTGATTGTCTGTATTGCGGCGCATGATTTCATCATTAGTAATTTCACACAAAAAACAGAGTAATCATGTACTCCCCAATGACATCCTAGTTCGTTTATATATACGTATTAGTTCGTTTTTATAAAATTAATACAAAAACTGCGAACTCTTTCGTTTTTAGTAAAAACCGGATCCGGTTTTTTGCTTCGATTTTAGCTGAGTATGGACATTGAACTCGGCATGGAATCGCGTACTGGTCTTCTCGTGATCGCGAATTATGGGCGATATTGACCTTTGACCCCCACCCTTTGGCGCTGTTGATGTTATGGAATTCTGAGTTTAGGCAATGAGTGGACGTCCACGAACATATATGCCACCGACGCATAAAGGTGTATTTCTATTAGAGAACGACTACGGAAGAAACAAAGCAAACAGAAGGAGTTGGCGACAGTGTCAGTGGACTGTGGCCGTTGCCCGTGCCGTGGTGTCAGTCACAATATCAACAGACGAGATGCAGCGTTCGCAAAGGTTCTTCCAGACAGGTTAGTAATTTCGATTTATTCAGCTATAATCACGTATATTTAGACGTATGAGTATATATATTAATATTGCTTGTACTAAATGTATTTGATTGTTTTCCTTTTAGTCATTGACAATGGCGGTATGGGCGGCCTGGCTGGGCCCTGTTTACTATAGACTAATATCAGCTAACAGTACGACGCTATGCCTATGGCATATACTTATGTCAATGATAGTGACTATATTATGTCTATGTCGTATATGGTAGTAGGCTAGTAGCCTAAGTAGGCTTGGGAAAATAGTAATAGTGTAAATGCATTATAAATGATCCGTAACGATTATAATTATTGAACCAAGATGTACATAATTTACTAACAACAGTAATGTAATAGTAATTTAACAAATTTATTACTTTTATATTAAAAAATACTATTATGGGACATTTAAAAATTTAATTTGAATTCAATTGTATGTAGTCTTGGTATTTAATTATTTACAAGGAAAAGAATATTCCAGTAGTTTCACCAGGTTTTTTTATTGTCCCTTCTATGAGTTTTTGTTATGTTCAGAAAAACAGCGCCCCTCAATACCATGGACATTAATGCCCATAACATGTATATATTATATAGATAACTGTTGACCGTTGGCATTGGTTGCATTTGGCAGGTGGTCATTCATTGCATTGCAACTTTTGCAAGTACATTAAAATTATTATTGTTAGAAACAATCAGTGCTGACTATTAATACATGTACTATATTTTTAGAACTTGAGGTGTGTCGACACCACATGCAGATGTATGCTTCAAAGCTCTTCACCTCCAGGTAAACGAGTTATCAAATGTGGTTACTCTGTCACCAAACCTGTTATAAAAATTATAAATACAAGCAATAAACAAGTATGTCATAGGCGGATCCAGGCGGGCCTGGGGACAGGTGCCCCCTTAGACCGTAAGAATTTGGCGTGTCTGCAAATCTTTTATAATGGGCCCACGCGACTGTGTCCTCCCAGACCGTTTGAAATGTGCCCCAGTTTAGGTGATAATAATAAGCCTAAGTTATGACGTCTTCCAATATCACCACTCCAGTGGAGCGGGTGATGTTATGGCAGCGTAGTAGCGACAAAATTTAGACTACACCATTTGGTTTGGCCACCAGTGGAGGTTTTTGTGCCTCCCATACTCGATTTCTGGATCCACCCCTGTATGTGATAGTTTTGTTTGCTGCATGAGGATTTTGCAGTAATGTGGTGTTCTCGTTAAATTGCATATTGTTGTTAGAAATGCATGTGAATTAAAGTAAAGACAATGTAAAGTAAAAACATTTTGTTGAAACTATTTGATGAGATTGACTACAAAATAATAAAAAGTACAATACAACTACAGGTACAATCACTGCACTTGATGTGTATAATGTAATACTTTTTAATATCACATGCACATAAAATGCAAAACAACAATAGAAACAAAAATTAGGAAGAGGTTAAAAAAATGTCAGGTATATATAAAAAAAACCAGATACTTTTATCAAAATTCTTTGTTACAAAAAAACAACACTAGTACACGTGATGTCAAATGCTCTCACAAAATTAGTGACTAAACAATTATGTGTATTAACAACAATTTTTAATATTGCATGCCCATAAAATGTAAACCAATGAGAACAAATTACTTGGGAAGATGTTTAGCTGAACAAATGAACTATTATGAATCATAATTGTTTTTTTAACAAAGAATCATAATTTATTGTTCTTTGTTAAAAAAACTTCGAAAATTGTGTAGTTTATGCAATGCTTGGTATGTATGTTTACAACTCGCAAATAATAGTGACTAGACTAGTCAGGGTCATCACCATGTGACTGAGAATTACATGTGCAATCACTACATGCTACATTGCTCAGGTTTACTCAGTTGTATGAAGAGTACCGGCTACAGACCGCAATATTTTTGTATGAATAGACTACGCATATTAATTTCAGTGTGGCTGAACGCTTCCCACATAAGTCGAGATGGTGTTCGAATTAACAGCTCTGCCAGGGATTAAAGTTTAAAGCGCTTTGAGCAATCCCGAGGACTGGATACTACACCATATCAGTACAGGTGTATAATCATCATGCAAAGTGAAAATGTAATGTAAATTATTTGTGAAAATATAAACCAGTGATAAAAAAGAATAATTTAGAAATATGAAACGTGGCATGAAAAGTATAATACCAGTCCTCATGATACATAGAGAACTTAAACAAGTAAAATGCTGCTGTCAGTGTATCAACAGATTGTTGTTGCAAAATGTGAAAAGGCTTTCAATACCATTACTTCATCACAAACTTGTGTTGTTTTACATAACAAGTACCTGGTGTACGTTGCAAGAACTCAGCTGGCTGCCACTGACTATCAGCAACACAAAGACAATGAAACCCTACCACTGTAACAATGCTGGATAATTGATGTATTTTGTAATAGACACTGCTAAAAGTTAAAGTTGAATTGAATACAAATACCGTGTATTATTGACTTTTGATAAATGTGTCATCACACATCAGAGCCATGCTAATTGTCACTTTGTCTCTGGTATAGGTAGATGCGGATGTACAGCAAAATGTCAGGAGGCTGGTATGCAGTACCATCGAAGACAGCGAACACATACAGTGATGTCATCGATATCCAAACCGATGTAGTTCACCGAAGAATGCTCGACACTGAACCTGTCTCACGAGCTAGTCAGGCGTCACCATATTCGTATGTCAAGCAACCTGCATTCTACATTGGTTTTTAGTCAGTTAAGCTAACTGACTGACCTGGAAGCCAGTGTACGCCCCATCGGCACTGGGGAATCTGTCACGGATGCAACACACGACACAATTGGGATCAGTCGGTGGACATTCACATGACAAACCATTAATATGCAGCATGCTGCATGGCTATAGAATCTCGTCCGAGATCCTTGACAAATACAGCTGCCCAGTATGCCATATTAACTTGGAGAACTAGTGATACTAAGCACACTAGTCCAATCTCCTGTAAATGTTCATTCTCATAATCAGTAAATGTAAAATAATGTTTCATGTGTGACCTGCAACATTTCACAAGAAAAAGGGCAGCAAGAAATGTGCTACTACAGCTGCATCTATACATGTTGATATCTTAGGAACAACCAGTTTTTACTGGGGTTGTTCCGGAGGAGGGAGAGGGTGGGTTGATACAGCATGCAGACATTAGTAGAATGTGCTCTTTTTCAAAATGGTGAAAAATTTTAACTATTTTTTCTTTATAAGGTGTTAATTGTCATTACATGAATTACAAAATTTTCAATTTCATTACCGTGATGCCTGATCTTAGTCAATATTATAGACTGATTTGAATTCTGCTAATCAGTAAAGAGGATTTATATTTTTTGTTTTGTTTTCAGTATACAAATTCATGTCAGTGTCTGCCATGTGTAACTACTACACATATTCATGTTTGACATTTTAAGGTTCTGTCTGAAGTTGAATGGTCAAGGTGAATGTTGGAAATTACAAAATGAGGTGTTATTGTGATGCTAACAGTACTCGCCAAGTATTAAAAGGTTCATAACATGTATGTTTACCTTCTTCAAAAATGAACAATTTATTTTATAAACTTATTTCTGAGTCATCGCCGTATGCTAAATACTTTTAAAGGTGTATTAATATGTCTGTGGGTATAATATAAGTGCAGAATTCAAGTTAGTTTTTCACGTCCAAGATGTTATTATTAAAATGTGTATGAAAACAAATATATATGTAAATGTGCACATTAAAATTTGTTGATAACTTATATGTGGTTGATTGTTATAAATTTGAAATTACCTGGATTGATCTAATGTGGGCCTCCCGCAGACTATGTATGCTCCCTGTGTCTGCCTGACCCAGGTGACCGCCTTAGCTCCTCTTCTGCCTCCTCTCATTCCCATTCTTGGGTTGCAGTGTGGCCTCTAGCGACATCATAATTCAAGTTACGTATTATGCATTCATATATTGCTGTGGTGAGAATATATACACATATTGGTAAATACACAAGAATAGCTGGCATATGTCAGTTGAAAGGTATCACAGGATACCAATTACATAAACTAGCCAGGCACCAAGGACCACAACGGAAACAAGTGCGAGCATTATCTTGTTTAATCCTTATATATGGTGTACTTTAACTGTATTTATATTTTATGTATTTATATGTTTACATTTTTATATTTAATAAAATCATCATCACCATCATGGTCGTCAATATAACAAATCTCAATTATTTTGCATAAACTACAATGCAAATCAACAACATTCTGCAGTAATAGTATCAAAATATGCGTCACAAAACACTGTTTTAATAATTATGATCACCAATATAATACTCCCGTGTTTGACGTTCTGTTGCACGAAATTGCGGATGCTCCCTGACTAAGTTACTTGCACGATCAACAGGGGCCTGTTGACAAACCAATGTTATTTGTCATTTCGCAGCCTCACGTCATCTATTCTGTACATGTATTGTCGCAATAACATAGTTTATTACCAAGATCCTACGTAACCAAATACAAATTACAATGCATATCAAATATTATGCTCGTTGACACAGCCTCTGACTGAATCTCTGGCTGATAATATGGTCATGGACATGGACATGGACATGGTGACTGGCTTAGAGTTAGACAGACTTAGAGTTAGACTGCCTCGAGTCGAGTGTTGACGTTCGCAAGTTGCAATTCTCGTTGAATTAATACGCGACTACGCGTTCTTGTTGCTAAATGCGATAGTGTAGTATACGTACCTTCGTACAACCACTTTGGAATCTTCATCTTGATACACCAAAGCACGTGTATGTTGTTATTGTTTTCGAATGCGTGGGATGCCGATCTCGCGTAAAGCACGTGACCGAAATGGCGCAGGAGGTCGACAGCGCAATTGGCTTTCGCCAGCTATACCCGGTGTAACGACAAATCTTGTTTTTTGACGATTAAAAAACAAGTACGCATTTTTTATTAAACCGACTGTGCACACTAGTTAAACTATTCACACATTACACATCTGGACCTAAAAGAACCGGATTGGCGATGGGCAAACGAATTGGTTGAGGACCTTTAAAGCACAGGCGCTACACACGCACACTCACTCGCTCCCACTCACGTACGCACGCACGAGCGCTTTATAATAGTCTCCATGACATCGGTAATAATACGTTCTTACTATGACGTCACACGAGTTAATGCAAGAACAAGCAGCATACTCACCCTACAATGGGCGAAACCAACGTAAGTGCACATAGAATAGATACTGTACGCCCTATCTGACGTATACATCGTATATATATATATGGAGATTGTGTCCAATCGCAGGTTTTAAATTAGTAATATATTTTGTACATAAGTAACAAAAGACGAAGTACTATGTGTAACATCCTGGACTATAATGTCATATTATCGAACTTTATAATATTGTTGGGCTGATTCTTTCCTGCGACACGGTCACGGATAAATGAGTTACGTTTATGATCAGTCGATCACGAGTCTTGTTGTTTTGTCATTACGTGCAATTGTTTCATGGTGGCAGCAGTTCGAAACGAATCAACGAAGAAACCACACAACGTAAGGACATTGCTGGCCCACTACCTAACGAATTGGCAGTACATTGATGTGTTTATCGCACCACCAACGTGGCAACAATAGTGAAGCCGAACTACTTTCGCGTACATCACGGCCCACGATCGTTTACGTTGACAAGCGCGTGTGAATACATACGAAGCCATTCAAGTGAAGCGGCGCATCTACTAGAAAATCCGTGAAGACATCGACGAATCGACTCAACAACGCCCCTTAGCCGTTGAAAACCTACGCGAGGCACGAACCTACGACCGTACGACGACGTACGCAGCGCGGCAGCGACGACGGAACAAGACGTCGGCGATTCTATCAGCTCGAGTGACCCAACTCTAGTGTCATCTAATTCGCCAGACGGCGGCACGTGTACTGCGAGTATAATCGTACGCTCGTATGAAATCATCCGCTAGGGTGTAGCACTGTACCTCGTGCTAGCCGCAAGTCGTTGCGTGTCTGAATTGAGTGACTGTCAATAAAAAGATTGAATGTCGTCATACTAGCCAACACACTACACAACGTAATGTCTGATCACCCAAGAATGGACTGGACTAGTGCAGACGTGCCAGGAACATTTAGGCTGTTTAAGCAGAAATGCCAAATCTACTTCACCGTAAAGGTCGCCAAGAAAGAAATGATGGTGAACCACATACTACTATACGCGGGAGATGATGGCATTAAAATGTACAATTCCTGGGCACTAACAGACACTGAGAAAAACGACCCAGACGTAGTGTGGGGGAAATTCCAGGATCATATTGAACCAAAAGTCAACTTTCGCCTACAGAGGTTCTACCTGCAGAAGTACGGCCGGAGAGTCCAATGATGATTACGTCACGCGATGTACGCTACAGGCTCAGAAGTGCAGATTCAGCCCGGCAGAGGCCGACGAACGGTTGATTGAACAGTTGATTATTGGAACTAAGATACCTGAAGTACAGAAACAACTATTAGCCCATGACGAAACGCTAACACTGGAAAAGGCAGTCAACATAGGCCGAACAACTGAGGCTTCGATTAATCACATGACTCAGTTGCAGGGAGGGCAAGATAACACCGCTGTGCACTATGTGAACAGAGCTAATAGTAATTCTGCTAGACGCAGCGACGGCTGTGGATACTGTGGACGGTCTCATCAAAAAGGAGACCAATGCCCCGCCTTCGGTTCTACGTGCAGGAAGTGCGGTGGCAGAAACCACTGGGAGTCAGTATGCAGGAAACCGTCATCAGGGGGCCAAGGAGGACATCACGGCCGATCCAAGTCACGTGACACGCGTCCACGACGTCACTATGACGGCCCATCCCGCGGACGACGCGGCAGGCGCGACACGCCAGTCCATGCAGTAGGCTTAGAGCGCGAGCCACGCGATGAAGCAGCTGACCAGTTCGAACACCTCAGTTTCGCATCGATGACGACACTTAACAGCACCAAGGATACACGTGACGAAGTATTTGCGACACTAGACGTCAAGCTACCTAATGCACGCAACGGCCAGACAGCCGATCTACAGGTCAAAATAGACACCGGGGCACAAGGAAACATACTTCCACTCAGAATCTTCATGAAGATGTTTCCCGAAGCTATGACGGGACAACACCCGACCCCCGGTGCGCTCACGCTAAAAACAACACCATCCTATCTGCGTACAACGGGACGCGCATACCACAGTACGGGACGATCAAGCTACCATGTCGGTACCACCAAGGCGTCTGGGTAGATGCTGAGTTCTACGTGGCAGAGACAGACGGTCCAGCGATCCTAGGACTCCCAAACTCTCGCCAACTCAGACTGGTAACCTTACACTGCGCGATTGAGAAGTTAACTGTCGAACAAACCGGCACACGTGACACAGATGCAATCGACTCGACGCAAACGTTGAAGCAGAAATACCCAGACCGATTCGACTCGTTGGGCAACTTCCCAGGAAAGTACCACATCGTCACTGATCCCGATGCGCAACCGGTCATACACGCGCCAAGAAAGTGTCCTATTCAGATGAAGGAGGAACTTCTGGCAGCGCTCAACAAGATGGCGAAAGAGAATGTCATCAGGAAAGTCACTGAACCGACCGACTGGGTCTCGAGTCGCATTTTCTCGCAAGAAAGACGGTACGCTGAGGATATGTCTGGATCCCAAAGATCTCAACAGAGCCATAAAGCGATGTCACCACAAGACACCCACATTGGAGGAGATCACACACAAGTTCACGGGCGCGAAACACTTCTCGAAGCTCGATGCCAAAAATGGCTACTGGTCCGTAACACTTGACGAGGAGAGCAGCCTGTTGACGACTTTCAACAGTCCGTTTGGGAGGTACTGCTTCATTCGGATGCCTTCGGGCTCATCATGTCGCAAGATGTCTTCCAACAGAAAATGGACATGATCCTCGAGAGCTGCCCAAGCACCGTAGGCATCGCGGACGACGTCGCTGTATTCGGACGCACCGAGGCGGAACACGACGCCCACCTACATAACTTGATGAGAGTATCTCGAGAACACGGCCTGGTGTTAAATAGTAAGAAGTGTACGATAAAGGCGCCACACATCACCTTTTTTGGTACTGTATACGACGACAAAGGTGTCCATCCTGACCCGAAGAAGGTCGAGGATATTCACATGATTCCAACTCCAACCAACGCAACAGAACTGCAAGAGTTCCTAGGCATCGTCACCTACATGGGTCCGTTCATACCCAACTTGTCACAGAGTACGGCAAACCTGAGAGACCTGCTCAAGAAGGACGTCGACTTCCAATGGTCACAGGTACATCAGGAAGTCTTCGAGAAGGTCAAGTCAGCAATCTGCACGGAGACAACACTGGCTTACTTCGACCGTGACAAGGACACAGTCATACAAGTTGATGCGTCAGGGAGGGGATTGGGAGCTGTCCTGCTTCAAGAAGGACGACCCATTGCGTATGCATCCAAGAGTCTGACAGACGCTGAGAGAAGATACGCAAACATAGAGAGAACTACTCACTGTTGTGTTTGGAGCCGAAAGATTCCGAACATACGTCTACGGCAAGCACTTTGTGATCGAAAGCGACCACAAACCCTTGGAAATGAACCAGCTAAAGAACCTGACAGCAGCTCCTCCTAGACTGCAAAGAATGCTTTTGAGAATCCAACACTGCAACGTCACAATCAAGTACAGGCCGGGAAAGGAGTTGCTCCTGGCAGACGGTTTATCGAGACTACCAAACCCTCAAAGCAGAGACGAAATCGACCTCGATGTCATGGTCAGCATGGTACAGTTCTCGAACAACAAGATCCACGAACTACGGAGCGAAACATCAAAAGACACGGTACTCCGCGATCTGCTGAACGTCATCGTCAAAGGGTGGCCACAGAAACGCGACGAAATCCCGAGAAACTTGCGGCCATACTGGTGTTATCGCGTCGAGCTGTCCGTAGAGGACGGGATAATCCTGAAAGGTGATCGCGCACTGATACCCGACAGTATGAGGGCCGATGTGATGCAGAGATTACACGCGGGACACCAGGGCGTAGAGAAATGCAAACTGAGATCCAAAAGCAGTGTCTTCTAGGATGGTATAAACAAGGACATCGAGGAGGTCATCAAGAGATGCGACGTGTGCCAGACACATCAACGAACAAACCCCAGAGAAACACTGCTACCACACGTACTGCCGACACGACCGTGGCAGATTCTAGGGACCGATCTGTTTCACTACAACAACTCCGAGTACTTGATCATCGTCGACTACTACTCAAAGTTTCCGTTTATACGCAAGTTGCCGACACCGTGTACCAGCCACGCAGTAGTGACGGCCACGGCGGACATCCTCTCGGAACACGGCGCCCCGGAGAAGGTCATGAGCGACAACGGGCCGCACTACGACTGTATCAACTACCGGAAGTTTGCAGAGGAATGGGGATTTGAGCATGTAACGAGCTCTCCTCACTTCCCGCAGTCGAATGGTTTCGTCGAGCGTAATATTCAGTCAGTGAAACGCACTCTTCTCAAGGCCAGGGAGAGCGGAGTCAATCCGCACAAGGCGATGCTTTGCCTGAGAACGACGCCAATAGACCATCACTTGCCATCACCGGGCGAGCTGCTCTACACGCGCAAGATGAAAGGCGACCTCCCGATTCAGCTGAGAAACGTCCTGACGCACCGAGACGAGATACACACACGACTACAGGAGCGTCAGGACACGCAGAAATCGTATCACGACACGCGTGCACACGACTTGCCTCCACTCACGACAGGGCAGCAAGTGCGCATGCAAGTCCACGTGTCAGGCCGGTGGCAGCCAGCCACTGTGACGGCAACCTGCGACGAACCGCGCTCCTACCTCATCGAGGCGCAGAACGGTCGCATCCTGCGGCGCAACCGACGTCAACTACAAACGACGGGGTCACCGCGACGAGTACACTTCGCTGACGAGACTCCGACAGCTGAAGGCGGTGACGTCACATCACAAGTTCAGCCGGCGCAGCAGCAGGCGACATCACGTCAGCAACACGAACGCGCACGAAGAACAGACGACGCGACGCAGCTGTCCTATCGAACGAGGTCGGGACGAGCAATCACACAACCCGACAGGCTCGACTTATAGCCTAACACTGAATAATTAATTGAGTTGCCATATTACCTTAGTAAAATATGTGCCACAGTAGATTAGTTGCGATATTAAATTAGAATAATATGCGCCATATATAATCCATAGTTGTAGTTAATGTTCTCGTTACTTAGTAAAAAAGGGGGATGTAACATCCTGGACTATAATGTCATATTATCGAACTTTATCATATTGTTGGGCTGATTCTTTCCTGCGACACGGTCACGGATAAATGAGTTACGTTTATGATCAGTCGATCACGAGTCTTGTTGTTTTGTCATTACGTGCAATTGATTCACTTTGTAGAACAATTACCATCAGTTGTATCATGTCCGGCAGTGTCTTCAAGTTGACCTTAATAATGTGTGAGTTCAGTTAAAATAGGAACTTGCCTAAGGTATATTATAATGAAGATTTGGTTGAGTTTTAAATTAGCTTATTTGTGAAAAACATGTTTGTCAGTATTTGTTTTGATTAAGGCCTACATTCGTAGATGTATTTGGGGAGCTGCACGATGGTTGCGTACATATGTGAAATTTGTAGACAATTGTCCATAGACACGTTTTTTCTAAACCTATCTCTCTAAACGCTGCTCTCGTCGGACATGACAGCAAGATTGAGGGGTGGGGGTTGCGGTTAAGGTTTTCAGGGATCAACCACGAAATGATGCCGTTTGAGCACGGATGTTACAACGTGGTTGACGCTTACCAAAAACATCTACAGAATTCACAAAATATTAGGGGGCTCAATAACCAATATAAAATTTTTGGCTCAGTCTCTCCCTCCACCCTCCCCGTTCCGACGCCTCTGCTGCAGAATGGCCTACTTCGCACCGGGTGAGCCACACGACCAGCGTCACGCGACACAGGCCCCAGAAAGACTGGTGGAAAATCCTGTGACAGTTGTAAGATGGCGGGGAGGGGGTTGCGGTTAAAGTTTTCAGGGATCAACCACGAAATGATGCCGTTTGAGCACGGATGTTACAACTCGGTTGATGCTCACCAAAACATCTACAACATTTTAGGGGGCTCAATCCACAATATAAAATGTTTGGCTCAGTCCCTCCATCCACCCTCCCCGTTCCGACGCCTCTGCTGCAGAATGGCCTGCTTCGCAACGGGTGAGACATACGACCAGCGTCACGCGACACAGGCCACAGAAGGACTGTTAGGAAATCCTGTCAAACATCTCGATTAAGGGCAGGTTTTGTTCAACGAATGTTTCCTTAATGTTTATCCTATACAATTTACTTCATCTTCACACCTTTCATACAACGCTGATAGCCCGTGTTTTGTGTGTTCACCGATGGCTGACCACGGTATAGAGCCCTGTGTTCTGTCATTGTTCCGTGCAGGGATGTCTAAAAGTTACAACAGGCCAACGTCTTGAACGGGTATATCGTAGCACTTTAATGTCCTTGTTAATTAGTGTCCCTTGATCTTCACAACAAAGCTTAAACGTCCTATCATATCATACTGCTACCATTACATGGGTCGTGGAAGAGGGGCCGGCACAGAACCCTCTCCTGTGGACCTAGTTGTTGAAAACAGTTGCAAGCTGAATCTACACAACTGTAAGACGAATGTACACAGTTGCCAGATTAACGTACTATACGATGACTGTGCATGTAGTAGTAAGATGATAACGTTTGTTTTGCTAGCTATTAGATGATTTGTTTAGGTGAGTGCAGCCAAGCTGAAGGCACTGTGGGAGGCAGGGAGAGTGGACCCTCTGCCGCTGAAGGAACTCGCCATCTTCACACAGGCTCCAACTCAAACGGTGTTTTACACTTTACTTATTTCTTATTGTGTTAACAATATTAATTATCACGATTATGTGTAAATTTCTATTTTTGTTTCAGCGTTGCTGAATGTTGCTAATTTAACATGTTTATATTGATTATATCAAACGAAAGTGTGCTTATTCAATAACTTGTTTTAAAAACAAATATTTGACGAAGTGACGGTTAAACAAAGATCGTTGTACTTTAAATATAAGTAAATCATATTATCTTCAACAACAGTACACGAACAGAACACCCTATCTATTTATTTGTGTAAATCACTCACGCAATCCTCTTCGTGTCCTACGTGGCACATAAGGCATCAACAAGAGACCGCCACTGCTGTCGGTCAGCAGCCCGTGCATCGATCGTACTCCACGTCAGCTGGCAGGCCTTCATTTCCTTCTCCACTGTTCTTCTACACGTCTCTTTTTGGCGACCTCGTCTCCGCTGTCCATCCACTGTCCAACGTAGGGCTGTCTTTGGTAGTGCTCCTGTGGACATTCTACAAATGTGCCCTAGCCATCTCCATCTCCGTCTCTTGATCTTCGTAGCCAGGGATGTTGAATCTGTTTGTCGGAGCATTCTTCATTGGTGATGGTGTTTGGCCAAAATACCCCTATAAACTTCCGGAGACAATTGTTCTGGAATGTCTCTAGCTTGTGTGTTAGTCTTGCTGTCAGCTTCCAGCACTCAGACCCATAGAGAAGTACACTGAGGATGTCACTGTTGTATAGTCTCAGTTTAGTTTCAATCTCAGCTGTCTAGACTGCCAGATGAATTTCAACATGGCGAAAGTCTGGTTGGCTTTGTTGATTCTAGCAGTGGCATCTTTCTCGGAGTCTCCATCTGTTGTGACTTTGCTTCCCAAGTATACATATTCTTCGACCTCTTCCAAGGCATCACCGTTGATGGTAGTAATGGGATTGTCTGTATTGTGGTTGCTCCTCATCAATTTGGTTTTCAATGTGTTAAGTTTTAGCCCAATCTGTGGTGCCGAGTCGGTAATTTTCTCCATCTTTTCTTGCATGTCCTTGTGTCTGCTGGACAGCAGTCCTATATCAACTGCACAGTCCAGGTCTTCCAGAATTGAGGTAAGTGTCCACCTGATGCCCCTGTTTCTCTCTTTGGTGATTTCCGTCATCAGCCAGTCGATGGGCAAGGAGTAACAGAAAGGGAGAAATAATACATCCCTGCTTCACGCCAGATTTGATGCTGAAGATGTCTATCAGGTGGTTGTCACAAGCCACTTGACACTGAACGTCTGTATAGAGTATCTTGATAACATTAGCCATAAACTAGGGGATCCCGTAGTGATTTAACAAGATTGCCATCCAGAGAATTAACTCTAGATGGCAGGTGGACAAGGAAGCCCTTTGGCTTATCGAGAGTCCAACCCTTTTATCTACATATATCCAGCCCTTCTGAGGTATGTGTCGATTTTATTTTTAAACATATTCACACTACTAGCACCCACACAATCATCAGATAATCTGTTCCATTCATTCACAGTCCTTTGTGAAAATGAGAACTTTCTTACGTCTTATCTAAACTGCTCCTTTACTAATGTAACTTCATGTCCTCTAGTCTTTCTATCTTTCTTAACTGAAAAAAACATATTTCTATCAATATTTTCATAACCATTCAATATTTTAAACACTTCTATTTGATCTCTTCTCAATCTCCTGGTCTCTAGTGTTGTTAAACCACATTCTTTTAGGCGTTTTTCATAACAAAGATCCCTCAGTTTTGGTATCATTTTAGTCGCTCTCCTCTGTACTCTTTCTAGCATATCTATGTCCTTCTTGCGGTATGGCCTCCACGCTTGTATACAATATTCTAAATGAGGCCTAACTATTGTTTTGTACAGCGGTATTAGTTCTTTTTCTTTATATGCTATGTTTCGCCTAATCAATCTAAGGATTTGATTTCCTTTTGAAACTGCAATTCCACACTGCTCTGAAACCTTCATATCAGCACAAATTGTCAGCCCTAAGTCTTTTTCTTTTACAGTGGTATTTAGTACAGTTCCCCCATTGTATATTCTACATATTCGTTCCCATGTCCTGCGTGAAGGCATTTACATTTCCCAAAATTGAACAACATTTGCCACTTTTCAGACCATTTGATCAACCTGTCAAGATCATCTTGTAAATGATGTCTATCTCCATCACTTTTAATCCTTCTAAACACTTTTGTATCATCTGCGAAGTATCTTCCACAAGTATTTTCTGTGGAAAGACTCGAAAGCCTTTTCGAAGTATGTGAATGCAGTGTATACGGTACTGTTCCATTCAGTGCTTTGTTCTAAAATTTGCCTTTAAAATATGAAGATGTGATCTATGCAAGACTTGCCTCTTTTGAAACCGGCTTGTTCTTGTCGAAGAATGGTGTCAATAGCTGCAGCTATTCTTTTCAGTATAATGCGACTGGAGATCTTGCATGTCTGTGATAACAAGGTGATACCACGCCAGTTATTTCAGTTTCCCAAATCGCCTTTCTTTTGTAGTTTGATGATGGTGCCCGTCTTCCATTCGTTTGGTGTGTCTTCTTCATACCAGATCTTCTGAAGATCTAACAAAGGATACTCCGTGTTTCCTCTTCCTCTGCTTTTAAAATTTCTGGGCAGATACTGTCATTTCCTGGTGCCTTTTTATTCTTCTGAGCTTTAACGGCTTCTCGGACTTCTGCTTCGGTGATCCGGTTGAGGTTGACCGCGAGGTCCTCCACTGCCTCAGGAATGTCAGCAATGGTGGGTGGGTTGAGAAGGTGGACGGTTGAGAATTGTTGAAAAGTGTTCCTTTCACCGCTCTACCTTCTCTTTCTCAACTGTGATGATCTTTCCATCTGTGGCTTTCAGTGGGAGCTTCTTCGTTATTTTGTAGAATGATTTTCATGTATTGTCTGCATGTTGCTTCTTCTGCCTCCGTGACCAGATTGTCTATGTATGTGCGTTTATCCATTCTGGCACTCTTTTTCACTTAATTGTTTTTCTGAGAAAATTCCTTGGATAGTCGTTCTTTAAGTCTTTGTGAGTTTGTAGTGAGTAGTCGCTTCTTTATTTCTTTCCTTTGGTCTGTTTTGTCCCAGGTTGATGTCGAGATCCATTGCTTTCTTTGATCTTCTGTATCCCAGCACTGTTTTCCCTGCTTGCTCCATAGCCTTTTTGAAACTCTCTGTTGTCATATCTGTTTCCTCCTGCAGAATACTAAACTTGTTCCTCAGAGCAATTGTGAACTGTTCGTTTCTGGGTTCTGTAACTTGTCTGTATCAAAGCGATGTTGCTTCTTTTTTTCTGTCTTGTCCTTCCTTAGTTTCAGGGCGAAGTTTCCCACCAACAGGCTGTGGTCGCTGCCAGCATCTGCTAGTCTCCTTGTTCTGACATCTTGTAGTGAGCGCCTCCATTTCAGGATGTGATCTATTTGGCTCTCAGTCTTGCCATCTGAAGATCTCCATGTCAGCTTGTGAATTGTCTTATGTTGGAAAAGCGTTCCTCCGGTCACAAAATCATTTTCCCCACACATGTCGCACATTCTGCTGCCATTTTCATTCATCCTGCCTGTTCCATGTTTGCCCATGATCCTCTCCCTGTCTGTGGTATCGCTCCCCACACGTGCATTGAAGTCCCCAAGAACCACTAGTACGTCATGTCGGGGGATGTCTTCCAAAGTTGACTGAAGACTATCAAATAATGTGTCTTTGTCCTCATCCTCTGCTTCTCCTGTTGGCGCATAGCAGATTACCACTGAAAGTTTGATAAATCTGGAGTTAAATCTAACATAAAGAAGTCTCTCAGTGATTGGCTTCCAGTCAAGAAGAGTGTTGTTGTGCTTCCTCTGGATGATCACGGCCACTCTCTGTCAATACTGGTTGTCTTCACTGCCTGGCCATATTATGGTTTCTCCTGTAGTCTTTTTTCAGCTCCAGTCCATCTGGCCTCCGTGATGCCTAGAAGGCTGATCTTGTATTGATGCATTTCCTGGAGAACTTGCGTCAGTCTTCCTGTCTGATACAGCATTCTCACATTCCAGCATCGGATGTTAATCGTTGATTTTGGTGTTAGGAGATCCGCTGTCGGGGTGGGGGGTTCCTTACAGGTTTGGCCGCCAACCGTCATTGGACCAGTTACCTGGTTTGCTTCGCTTCTGCCACCGGGTGCAGTGTTCTCCTTGTTTCAATTTCCGTAGCTAGTGTGTTTTACGGGGTGGGGTCATTAGCCCTACGCCCAACCCTCCTCCCTTGGGACCGGCAGAAAGCTCTCATAGAGAGTATCCAGGCGGAGTTTTTGTGTAAATACTAGCAGTATAAATTGTGTGCTTGAGAATAAAAAACGACTCATGCGTGCAGGCTACATGTAGATGATGACTCTCTCCTGCGGAGTTAGTTCGTCTGGATGAAACCCTTGTAAGATGTTGTTAAAACAAATTAAAGTGGATTTAGACCTGCCCGTGATCACAGATCATCTGGTAAGCTCATCTGATGTTTCATTGTCTGAATTCCATCGCATGCAATTGTAGATTTTAGGAGTGTAACTGCGTTATGTGTATTTGACAGGTAACAAATGTGTGCAGTAAAATGGCCCAGTCTGGATTATCTGATGTTGCCATAGCAACAGCATGTAAACAGTTGTGTGGCGTATCGCATGAGATGAGCAATGAAAACGCTGCGGCGTTTGCCTCAAGTTTGTTGCTACCACAGGTACGTGGAATTGAAACGAAAAAATCACGTTATTTGTATTTTAAATAGACACGTGCAATTCACTGGTTTTGCTGTTCGCATATTATGAGATGTTCAGTGAATGGATCGTCCTGTAATAATTATGTTATATCCCACTGGTTTTCTTCTCATAGGTACTTGGTCTCAGGGGGAATGCATCAAGCACATTGGCGCCAGCTCTAACCATGTTTGCCGGGAAGTACGCTGGACAAATCACCGAGGGTGTGCTGGTGCCGTGTGCTTTGTCTGGTAACTTGGGTAAGACCATACAAACGTTTACTCATAATGAAGATACATTGCATTTTCTGTAATCAAAAGGAATGTCAAATGCGTTGAAATTCAAACGAAAAATTAGATGGGAGTTTTATATGGCGTTAACCCTTTAGCCATCAAATGAACTGTGTGGTTAGTAGCGCCACCCTTGTGATAACAATTCACCACTGCATGTGACGCCTGAATTTATCTTATGGACGTGCCAAGGTAATATTACATATATTATGTCGCATTTATAAGTTACATTATTTGTAATTTACTTTATAAATGGTATGTTAACACATTGATGGAGTTGCACCATTATCTGAACAGGTAACCACCAGTCAGACCTGGTGTTACAAGTCCTGAAGACAGTCAGTCCTGAACAAAGGAAGACGTTCCTCAGGTAATCGAGTGTGGAGAGATACGATACAAGACACATAAAATAAGCATTCATGTAATGTCTTATTTGTAGCAAATATGTTTTTGTTTCCATAAAACGCGTGCAATTATGACATAATATTGTAATAGTGTAATATAATTTATTGTTTGTTGATATACTCCAGTGTGAATGCACGGCGCATGAGTAACCTACATACGTTCACACGAGTCTGCACACACATCCTCTGGCTACGGGAGCAAATATAGTTTGTTCTTCTACTTATTATTACGTCCACGACAGACTGCACTTCAGATTATAACATCGTTGTCGTTTTCACGTTTCCCAATTAATTGTTAATGTAGGCATATAAATACTGTAACTTTAATATCGTCATTGTCAGTGTTAGGAGATCTCGCGAGAACGTCTGCAGCAACGCGCCCTCAAGTATCGTTTTATGGAAATTCGTGTGTTTGAATAAGAATTAGGATGGCTAGAGCCACGGACTTGCATACGTATACGTAAGTCCGTAGGTAGAGCAGCAAAGTATATCAGTAAGCCTGTCTCTTTGTCTATAAAAATACGAAAACACTTATTTCTTAATTCAGGATGTTCCTGTCTGGGGGAAGTCCGTGGGGAGAGACGACGTGTTCCCTGCTGCTGAAAGTTTTAGATTTGAAGGTACTACCTAAATACGTTAAATCGATGTGTTTTACTTAAGTATAACATGTTGAAAAGAATGGCTAAATGGTTATCCGGTGTGTTGTCATGCTGCTATTTTGTACTCGACGAAATTTCAATAGTTGTGACAATCTTCAACAAAAAATTCCTTTCATATTGAACCTCGATTAAATTATACTACTATCATTTTGATATTCAAATTTAGACATTACAACCTATAATTTACCTACTTATTATTGTGTTGCTGCCATAACTGCTAATATAATGCAGCATCTGTTGTATATCACTTGGTAGGTCGATATGGAAGGGGAGCTGGTGTCAATGCTGGTGTCAGCACTGACAAGTCACGGCTCCGGCCAGATGAATGGTCTCCAGTTTGTTAAAATCACCATAGCAATGATTAGCAAATATGGAAAACAGGTAACATAAATTTTGTTTAATAAAATAAACCCATGCTAAGTATAACTTATTTATCTTATTACGTTGGATTCACCCGGAAAGTTGAGTAAAAAGCCAGATTGAACAAGTCACTCTACAGTTACATTGCATTCATACCAGCAACATTCTATTACATTTTACTTAACTACGACTTGATGTTATCCACATGAAATGCAATTTATTTCGTGTTGAAAACGATAGAATATGGCATATCAGTCATAAAAACAAAATTGATATTTTGATTGGTAACAATTCCAGTGACTATATTCAAGCGATGTTATAACGAAACTATATTGTAACAAAAGGTATGAACTGAGCTTTTGTATAATTGTGAGTTAAGATTAATCAATGTGTAATGCATAACTGGTGAGTGTAACCTACACATCCCATTCTCGAGAACTAAGCCATCGTGGTGACATTGTGTTACATTGGTAATCATCCATTCAACTGAAAGCATGCGAAACATTGCAAAAGTGCTTATTCAACACTGGGAAACAAATAGCAAATTGAACTTAGTATGATAGGCCTGCGTGAGATCTTTAATATGACTATTGACTGTCATAAATGTGTTTTAGTTAAGCGTAACTGCAGTTGTTTTCGTAATGACGTGCCTTGAGCTGTCAAGCTAACCAGTGAATCAGTGATCTCAAGCAGTGTAATTCCTGTTGCAGTTGACCACAGCTCACATTGCTCAGTTGGGTGAGATCCTGCAGAACAACGAGACGATGCTGAAGAAGCCGGCACTGGCAGCGCTCGGCAAACTGACGGCACAGCACGGCTAATACAACAGTGCTGCATCCGAGTTATTGTAAAGATATTATCAATGAGAACAAGCTGAAGATGATAACATCAATTAGAAACAATTATATTTGGATTACATTGTAATGTTATGACATATTTACCTATTTAATCATACTATTGAAGTATATATACCTACCATCATGAAAATGAAATATTTGTCTTTCTCATATCTGCATTTGATATACCTATACGCATCATAATGCGTGTAGGTATATCAAATTGACAACAACATCTAAAACCAGTACCAATTAATCCATTAATTAATATTAATTATTGTTTGAACTTTGAAGAATTACAATGTGTAAACGTTTTTGTATTGAATCACAACGCTAGTTTTCCATACAGAGCGGCTCTCATTCCATTCGTGATTTTTACATTTCAAACATCGGTAGCTGGCCGTTTAATGTTCTGAATAAACGCTTGCCTGGTTCCTGTTCCGCCATGTGTCGCCACTGGCGTAGCCATGGCCCCCACCACGGACGACATTTTATTGACACACTCGGTGGCGCCACTGTTATTAGTTGCGTGCATGGGTTGATATGTTGCTCCACGGGTGTCTAACCGGACAAAATGCATGGCCAGCTGA
Organism: Paraescarpia echinospica; assembly: GCA_020002185.1. Lineage (NCBI taxonomy): Eukaryota > Metazoa > Annelida > Polychaeta > Sabellida > Siboglinidae > Paraescarpia > Paraescarpia echinospica. The sequence goes on from CM034536.1 coordinate 32,850,415, forward strand.
CCTAAAACGGAGCAAAATATCACCATGTCTGCCAAAGCAGAATAAACTTATCCAAGTTACCAGTAAAGTACATATTCAAATATGATTTTAAAAGCGTCTCTGCTTCTTTGGCCAGGCAAAGCATGGTTCCATTCCGGCTTGAATCTACTTTCCCGACTGCACCTTAAGTTGAGCATTCTGTCTCTCATTTCTGTGAGAATGTTCCTTTCCCCGATAAAAAATAGTTATTTTGCTGTACCCGTTGCTTTTAGTAACAAAAATAGACGGCGTTTATCGCATTTTGAGAAAAAAAAACGATTGTTCACAACGTCACGCGGGTTTTCTACGATTGTTCCGAGATAAGTAAAACTTCCACCGATCAGTATAGGGGAAGTTTACGTAACTTACAATGTTGAAACGTAGAAGACGAAGGAATAAGAAATAATGTAGACCCTACTTCACTCCACGTACATAATATAATTGCTTTCCTTGATTTGACACATAAATCTAAACTTCCATAAGTAATATGTGTAGACCCGCTATAGTCCCCTGTGCCTACCTACATACATGCTGATACATACACACGTAGCGTATGCACATACTTGCGTTCTTGTGTGTGTGTGTGTGTGCGTGCGTGCGTGCATGTGTGAATGTATGCGTGCGTACATGAATTATTGGGAAGTTTGTGTTGTATGTGCACATAATATAACACGCAAAGTGTTCACATTGACGTCATGTTCTTAAAACGTTAACTAGGAATATAGCCTTCTGCGTGTATAGCCTATATAGCGCCAACCGGGGGACAGGCAGTTTTGCTAGTTCTTCTAATAGGTTACTGCCACTTTGTTTAATGTGGTGAAACAAATAATAATACTCCAAAATTACACCAGCCGTCCATGAAACAAACATGATATATTAGTGTATACATCAGCCACATTATTTACATATAACAACATATATCAATATCTCACATTTTGTAAGCATGTCCTTTTATTAAATCTTTGAAAATATGTCGGAGAGGAAAATGTGTCCTTTCTGACATTGTCTGCCGTCCGGTGGTCGTCGCCACATATGTTCGACTTTAGACACGACAGCAGTCTGGTCTCGCCGTCTATTGTTATCGACGTCGCCACTTATTTCGTTGGATGTTAAGTGAACTGACAAACGACTAGTTAATCGTCGGCACGCGCCTTGGGGCGGCGACATCAAAGGCACAACACCTGTTGTGGCACGACAGAGGTGTGAATAGTCTGTCATCGTCTTCAGAGTCGGCGTTGTTTTAAGGCAGCGCCATACGTCTCAGCTAGGCAGATGTGGCCGCGGTTGGCCGGTCTCCCGCCCAGTTGAGTGGTTTATTAGAGATCCTGGGGACTGTTTCACTAACACTATCATGAGCTCATAAGCCAGATTTTGCTCTTTAAATTTAATTTCGCCCCTTAACAGTAATCTTGCTTACAGAAAACTATCAACTACTGGGGACCGTTTCACTAAGATGGAAAATCCATCCTAGAACAGAATCTGACGGAAAAATCAAGAAGTATTTTCAAAATGCGTGATCGTTAATTAAGAGCGATATTTCCACCATGATAGTCAATAATCTACAAGTTTTAGGACAATTTGGCAACAGAGATTGAACTGTTGTCAAAAAGTGCTTGAAAATTCGACCCAATAACCACTTGTCAACAACATATGACTTTTGTTCACTGTGCGAAGAACTGAAACGAAATCTTGCAGAAGCCGCCGACATATCACAGGGACACTATTTCCGCGTCACACACGGTGCAATGTTTCGACGGGAGAGTCGTTAACAATTTTCAGTTTACAAGAGCGTAGAGAGCGCCAACAATTTAAACCGAAATTGTGCCGTCGTGTACAAACTTTGAATCGCTAACATTTGGAAGACTTATTTGGCTGTGAACAACTGGTTCTCTGCGTGAAAGTGGATCCAAATAAACACGCAGTTCGTAAATTCTAGCTGTTTGATCGCTAAAGTAAACCTAAACTTAAAGGGAATAAAAACATCTATGGCTTGAATTCATGTTATATTACATCCTGCTATCTATTTCCATGTCCACCAAGCCAAAAACAAACAAAAAATCAATGAATTAGAAATTCCACATTTAATGCTGTACATCCGGACATTTTCGAATATGCATATGTTTGGCGCGCTTTTCGGGATGCCGAGATGTGACGTCACTTATGACCCACACTCGCATCAGGCCGACCCTTTCCATGCATTCAGAGCATGTTTACAAGTATAACTTTTGGGTCGAAACGAGCGTCAGAATGAGTTATTGTGCAATATTCCGATGAAAAACAAACACTAGTCATCATAGTCATCCAAACAAATATAATGTAATGGATATATAATGTATTAATTGTATATATATTGTACGGTAATATATTGTAATTATATATGTGAAAAAAAAATGGTGATCTGTCTGGATAAATAAAATTTAGAAACATCGCGTTATATATAATTACCATATTTTCATTTTTGTGGCGAATAAATAATTACTACCAAAATATTTACAAACAGTGCATCATAGTATAAAAATGATTTGGTTTATATTATTTCGCGAAAACATAAACCAAAAAAGTGTAAACAAATCAACGGTTTGGTGTGGGGTTTGAACCGGCGTCACCCGATTGTAAAATGTACGCTAAGGAACCAACGCCTTTACTAACTGAGCTAACAGAGCCGACAGAAACACGTTCACTGATTTAAGTTGTTATGATACAACTCCTCCTTCATACATCGATATTCTAGTGATATTGTGAGATTATATACGTTACTATATGTAGCTGGATACGATATATGTTTGCTATGTATGTTTATTGGTGTAGATTATCTCTCGTTGGTTGCATTCGATATAATTATTCTGAAAACGAGCCCAAGCTCGGCGAAACCTAGTCGACTTGTAGGCACATTCGCATTCATTGTTTTGAATAAAATTCGATTCATGTGGAACGGTAAGATAACTGCTTGTTCCTCTATGATGACTAGTGTTTGTATTTCATCGGAATATTGCACAATAACTCATTCTGACGCTCGTTTCGACCCAAAAGCTATACTTGTAAACATGCTCTGAATGCATGGAAAGGGTCGGCCTGATGCGAGTGTGGGTCATAAGTGACGTCCCGATACCACGTGATCGCCTAGCTCATTAAATTTTATTTTCCGCGGGAATCGCTATACATGCGGATTTAAAATCGAATTTATGCTACAAATGTATTTTTCTGTATTTTTTTAGTGTTGTCAAATGTTATATACAAGGTTAAACTGTGTGTACACGTGGAAAAAGGATTTTAGTTAATGCCTTATTTTTATTTCCCTTAAAAGTGGTGTAACGTCGTCTTAGAAATTGGCATTTTTATGGACCGTATCCAGGATGAATTGTTAATGAAACGCAGTTTTTCATTTTCGCTCCTAGGTAAGGAGAAGACTCGATTTTATGGAGCAAAATCGGGCTTAAGAGCTCTTAAGAATGTTAGTGAATTGGTTCCCAGGACGCAGCTTCGGGACACTTCCGTCAGTGTGTCAAGGAAATAGTGTCCCTATTGATACTGCGAACCAATCAAAACCAAGTTATAACCATAACCCTGTTCCCGCACCTATGGGTATTACCGCCATTCTTCCGTGTACTCACGTACATTGCCATAATTTTGATCATACAGCAGTGCAGACATTTTGAGCGGTTTCTGAGCAACCCACAAAATCCCTGCTGTACGTTACCGTATGCATCATACTATAGTGAGGAATTTTTTTTGGGTTTCCGGGTAACCAGTAACACCCTGGGTACGCCACTGACAACGGGTTATGTTTAATAATGGATTTTCATTATAAGCTTGTTATCTTGGTGAGACAGTCCCCAGGTCCGCCTAGACATTTCTACTGCTATACAAACAAATCGGTGTCATGATGTAATTACCGAACGTCAGACGCGTGTTGAAATGCATTCGAAATAAGTGAGCGTTACTCAGTGTGAACATGTAAATTGTAATAAATATACGCGAGGTTGGGGTCGTTCTCGTGAAACAACAAATTACGTGGAAGCGGGAAATTCGGTAGCTTTGAGCAACAAAGTACGACCGTTTTGAAAAAATGAAATGAGACCGGTGTGTTTTATGGGTGTGTAGCTCTTGCAAGAAACGTTTGGTTTGGGTCTATCCGCAATAATTTTGAAAATTTGAAAATATTCCCACTAAAACATAGGGAGACAAGTTTATTAATGCTTCACTAGTGTACTGCACTGTCTACCTAGGCGGTTATTTAATGACTTAAGCTTGATGATATCATATAGTGCAATTGCAAGAAGACGTTATTTTCATGGAGCAGATTCAAACCATGTTCCGTCGTCCTTTCGTTTGTCTCACATTTTCATACAGATTGATCATTTTAGAATACAATCACTGTCATACTTATATTTTTGTTTATAAGGGGACCATAATATGTAAAGTAGGCCCTACTGCACAATGTAAATGAGCTTCTATAGAGGTACAAAACTGTTTACATTTACCATTATAAAATACCCTCTAATAACTGCCACAATACTTTTAATTGTATTGTTTATAATGATTATCAAATTCTAACTTCGAATCAACAATAACTCCGGTGTAGGTTAAAGCCCCACTACTGCTCTTTTTTCCCTAAGGGACTAAAAAGTGTGTATAATTTTGAGTGTTTATTCGTGAATATAAAAATATATCATTTTACCATTATTCATTTATTTATTTTCAAATGTTGGATGATATAATGCCACAAATAATCTACTAACATTTAAGTAATAGGTCCCAATAACAACATGCACCCTTTCGAAGCTGCAACTTTTCAATTTGGTGCAGTTCCAACGAACACAACCGTTGCACCACTTGCTGCGGCCGTGAAAATGTCGACGCTGATTTAGTGAAAACACCCGCGTTGCTGCAAGGCGGTCATGCTGTCACGTGACGCTGTTAAAAATCACCACGCAGAAATCCAATATGACGTAAACACTCTGGGGTATCTGAATTATCTAGCCAGCGCGGGTCATATCTGCCAGGCGTAAGTTTATGGAAGTAGCGTTTTATTCCCGTGCTTTGTTGGTTCGTGATTTCCGCCAACAGCAAGCTCTAAACAGATCATGACGTGGTGTGTAATAGCTTCCACGACGATGGTGGTCCATGTGGCTTCTTCAGGGTGGATTCCCCACGCGACTTTCATACATCTTGCAGTCGTTATTTAATGAGCTTAAACAGGGTTATGATCAAAATCATGAGCTCGTAAGAATCTAACTGGAATAGCGAGCATGTGTGGCCATCGTCTATCAAAACTTGCCGTGTGTTTCGTGTTAACAATATTTTACAGACGATAAGGTCTATAGTTATCACATGTAGTTTTCAGTATTTTACCAAGAGGAGACACGGTTTTATAACCTACATTTTGTATATTTTACCTTTCGAAGTAGCGTGTATCACAGTTTCGTTCATTTGCATCATGTGACAGTAGGTATGTAATCAATTACGCAAACTAAACTGATTTTAAGTCTAGTCTAGATCCATTAGAAACTAGAAGAAGAAAATGTCGATATAGCAATAAAATAAGCGAATCTTGCGCTAAAAAGATTGACGGATATTCTGAAAAACCGAACATAGTTTTGTTGATGTACCCATGCATCTTATGGTAATATATCGGGTTCACAACTTCACATACATAACAACCAATTTGTGGAATTCCAAAACACAGAACTGTGAACTTATAAATATAGCACACGCTAAGTAATTAATACTGGACAAAATGCGTGTGACCTTTCAGTTGTTTTCGTGTTGTATGTTCTGCGACTAGATCGCTAGGTAGCGAGTAATAACTACGATGTTAAACACAGATCTGACAGCAGAAACATAAATGAGTCGATGAAAGTAACGCACGCGAAGCAAGTACAAACACGAATGGCGTCGTTGAAAGTAAGGCACGCGAAGCAGCCATTGTGACTAATATCGTTGTTTTCCCAGGTGAAACGTGATACGCTCCTAGGGGTAACCATCAGTTTTGTATGTGCATCTCACTCGGTCTAGTATAGCATTTAGTATCAGTTTAATAACATTTTTCGACATTGCTTCTCGTTACTATATCGAAATGGACGTGATTGTGTGAAACTTACGAAGGGCATCGGTTGCCTGATCAACTCCTGTCAACAGTGACTATGCATGAAAAACTTACCAGGGTCGTAAGAAAAACCTGTTTGTTTTTACGTAACGTGATTTTTTTCACACGTGACATGGTGTAATTTCACCTGAGCTTGCGAGTCCTGCCCACACCAAGCGTTGGCGCGGGGGTCCTCCCTCGCTTGTGAGTAGGCCCAAATGGCAAACGTTAAATATGCTAAACGACGCCAAAAACAACACCTACTTAATTCAATCAAAGATATATCGAGCTAAAACAGCTTAAAGTAAACACGTAGTTATGACATATCACGTTATACCTGTTTGGAGATATGCCGAGCATTTAAGACCCATGATGTAAACACACATAATATACAGGCGTGGATGATTTGGGTAGGGCGCGTTTTTACCGAAAACGGAAAATCGTTTGAAATTTGTATCAAGTGTCGAGGTGCCAGTCGGTGCCTCAGCTCCTGTTTCGGACATGTCATCACAAGACGGTGGGGGCATTCACAGTGCAAGCAGCAGCAGCAGCAGCAGCAGCAGCAGCAGCAGCAGCAGCAACAACACAAGCAGCAGCAACAGCAACAGCAACAACATCAATAGCCAGTCTTTCCAGTTAAATGAGCAAACAAAATAAAACATTCAAACATCAACCAGAGTGTTCAAAGGGGGAATCTCGGAATGAACCAACCCAACAAGAGTTCACGTGCTTACTCAAAGGTTGATCTACGTGCAACTACATTAGCTGCACCCGTTTCTCAGTGCACTTGGCCGGGGGTGCCGTGTCTTGACCAGGCATGATGGACCGGAGAATCTCTCTGATCTGTATCTGATGAGTAAGAAATCGGTTTTACGACCAGAACCTCGGGTGTAGCAAACGAATTGAAATTTATCTTCCGCCAGTGGCATAATTCGACTTTGTCCTAGTCCGGACTGCCCCACGGGGAAGAAGGCCGGGCGGGAGCGTGGCTGTGATCACAGCCCCGTAATGATTACTGATATGGCTTCCTGGTTTCCGCAGTGTCCAATAAAACTAGGCGATAATACGCGATGTGCTTTGGTCGGCAGCGAAATTAGTATAACGGGATACGTTATTAAGTGAACGACGCGTCGGAAGGAAACAGTTGAGGAACATTAGTCGGTTTATGTCGTGCTTTGGAATTCAGGGACACGTTCCGGTCGCTATTAGCACAAGGAACGTTATTGTTTGCAAGCTTGACAACTTGGACATGTTTGCTCGCACTGATCCTGAAGCCCTGCCACGCGTTGGTTTACTTACACCTACGGTACATCTCCATCTGGGGTGATTTGTTAGACAAAGACGTTAGCAACGACGGTGATGATGATGAGGAGGAGGATGATGGTGATATATAACTTGTTTCGGTCACAGTGCACTTTGTTTAACGTATTTACAATGATTATTTAAACAAATATTGCAACCAAGGAGATCCTCTAAAAACTCCAAGGACTTATGATGTTGGTGATGATGGTGGTTGTGCTGAAGACGATGCTAATGATGACGACGACGATGATGATGTTACACGTTTCTGTTACGTCTGTAGGTCAAACATTCGTCGGTGGTGTGGGTGATGACAAAACTGTAATAAATATGTCAACTCTAGCGTAACGTATTTTGTTTTCGTTCGTTCGTTCGTTCGTTCGTTCGTTCTGTTGTTTGTTCGTTTGTTCGCTACACATGTAGATAAAAGTTTTATCACTGACAGTGAAACAAACTCATATATTCCATTAATAAAATGTTGTTACCCAATGTGAATGGCTGTCGAGTTGAAGCAGACACCAAAATGGTTATGTATGTCTAGGCCAGTCGTGAATCACGAGACGATACGTAACTGATATGTTATTTAATTATAGGAAAACGAAACTGCCAAACAGACTGTGTTACACGTCCTCGGATATGTTACAGTATCATGGCCAAGACTATGTTTTCAGGCCAATGAGGTATCTTGTATGCGATCATTAAACCTGATTCTTCAGACATGTTTGAACCACCCACGCACTGCACTTATCGACATGTGTGCGTGTGCAGGCACGCACTCATGCAAGCACGCACGCACATGCTACCAGGTATCGTTTTGAAATATGTATATAATATAAAGAATATTGTGCATTTTACAAAGGAATACAACTACGGTGTCACGCAAAATGTTACATATTCACGCACACGTCTTGTGCGCTTGTACACGCATGTCCTATTGCATCTCCAGCCAGGACAATGTGCTGAAAGCAATGCACAAGAGCGACCTTAAACAAAACACAGAGATAATTCGTAAAAACGCTTGCACGACAATGAGGAATAAGTGAAATGAATCGGTGTCAACTGTGCTTGGGAATAAAAGAACGCCACCAACTGAGGTAACCACAAGAGAACGCTGTGTCCCAACAAGGAGTTAATTGACAAGAGTCTGAGACGAAGACCTCACACGAGACGGATTGATGACATTATGATAGAGATAGAGTTCGGGTTATGATTACCCGATCTCACGTGGGGGCTGCAGTGCTTACCGAACAACGAGCCGATTATACCAAAGACACAAGTTGGTTTCTGCTTGCGCCACCTGCGACGGTAACAGGAGAAGAAGCAGAAGACATGCCATCTCTTTGATCCCTGCTTTCAGTCGGCGATGGAGGTCAGCAGATAACTACGCTTCGGTGGTCTATCCTACCACCACAGCTACACCGTCAACGGAACGGCCGAATCGTTCCATTCATGTACGCGAGCGACGACGAATTTCACACGACTTCAAAGACACGCATGATTATCGCCACGCTGAACATTGAGTGCCGCCAGCGCATCATGCCTGGTTAACTAGCGGCTTTGGTCGGCGTGACGGGACGCAAGCAACGGGGAGTCCGGCGTTAGAGGAGTCACGAAATATGAACTGCAGGATAAAACATACATTAGAAAAGCTTCATGTCTCAGAGTTGTCTACTGATACAATACAACGTGACAATTCTTGGGACTTTTTTGCACATTCACCAGGAGTGTCAGTTAATAATTATTATTAAATCGACATAATGTATATTAATGCTAACAACATCTTTAAAATGTGACAGGAAGGTTTCCGTGTGCGTGCGTGCGTGCGTGCGTGTACGTGTTTGTGTGCGCGCGCGTGCGTGTAATAAATAAATCAAAGGCGTTTATTCAAACAAATCAAATATACACATTAAATACAGGCTGCATACAAAGCACAGTATAGGGAAAAGTTTGAAAGGAGAATTGATAGCAACTGACAGGCCCGTAGCGTGGATGATTTTTAGAGGGTGCATTTTGGGGAATTTGTGCTGTTCAATTTATTTTATCAATCGAACGGAACTCTTTGATCTCAATCGAAACTCTTTGGCCTCAGCAGGGAGTGCGTGCGCACTCTTCGCACCTCTAATAGGGACCTGCAAATCCGCAAGGGGCGCGTCGGTAGGTCGGTTGCCTTTGTATACACTGGGGTTTTTCTGCTCATGAGGGGAGGCCCAGGGAATCTCCTATTATGAGTTTCGTGTTCATCGTATTACGGGGATGCCACATTTTTCACGGAGCCAAGATGATGGAGAACGCCATCGTAGAAATTTCAACATTTTAGGCGAGTTATTTTTTTTATGACGAGTGAATATGCCGTATGTTCGGATAATGATATCTCTGTTGTAGTTTAATGAAGTTTTCTGAAGTTTGGGTAGTAGTTAAATGTGTATTTAATAAAAACACCCTCGATGTTTCATACAAATTGGATGGTTCACTTTGCGCCAATGTCGCTTTGAAATTACCGCCCATTTCTTCAGGATTGCGCTGATGCAATGGGGGCCATCTTGGAGTAATCTGATATATAATATATAATATAATTGCATCTTTGAACACGATAATATGTAAAGACATTATTTTGTGTGACTGGATATCTAAATATATAATATTTCTAATGAAGTTAATATCATGAATGTGTATGTTTATTTTAGGTTAAATTGAGCATCCTATCAATAAGTATTGGAACGTTGGGAACCTAGCTCCATGGACAATTTTACTCGTATACAGATTTCCCATGCTAATAATTATTCAGCTTATAATGACTGGTGGTTTTTAATTTTATTTGAGAATCGTCAGCAGACATGTCAAGGTTGACAAACAATGGTGCATTATAATTATTCACTAAATATAATACAACCACAGAAGCATATGAACAAGTTATTGAATCCTGTGGCAAAACGGTATGTGTATTGATTCAGTTAATTAGTATAAATATTTATAGTGATGATCAGTAATAATTTAACGTGCCTTTAACTTTTTGTAATTATATGAAAAAAGTACATGTAAGAAATAATTGGTATACAGTTAATTATTATAAACATAATTATGTATGACATAATCATCTCTAATTATACTATCCTTCTACCTTTTAACTGTTATTTATATATATATATATGTATATGTATATATATATATACATCACCAGACTTATTGTTTGGTGAAAATATAATTTGTAAATACAACGAGAGATAATTAAGTTATATAATCAGAACATGCTTTATTATACAGCTCAGCGACGTCCATCCGCCGTCTGGTACTGCTAGTCTTAGGGTCGTTGAAGAAGAAACTGCTTAGGCTGTCCACGTTGATGTCGTTGCACAGCTTTTAACCACGAATGAACATACGCAGGAGTGAGAGTGAGAGAGAGAGAGTATGAGAGAGAGAGAGAGAGAGAGAGAGAGAGAGAGAGAGAGAGAGAGAGAGAGAGAGAGAGAGAGAGAGAGGGGGAGAGGGAGTCGTGTTAAAGAAATGTTCTCGCTGTGTTACATGTTTCAGTCAGTATCTGCAACAAATATACAAACATCTTTTTATACATTATTATTATGAAACTGTACAGTGTAATATTAAATATGCTCCCTTTATAGTAATTACAACATCGTTGTTGTGTTCTGTTATTTAACGTGGTGCCTTACTTTTCTACACACAGGACACTTATGGCGTTTCATATTTTTGACAATTTTTTTCGAAGTATTGCATTGAGATCTAATAAACAGTTTGCCCGTCTACTGTTGAAAATTCACCCCGTCGTGTCATCAATTATGTGGGAACATGAAATAGGGTAATGTTCTACGACACCCTGAAGGAGACGGCGATTTGCCCCGAAGGCGTTCGATGACCGAATGTATGACGTTCACGGTTCGTCTGTGACGGCGTCAATAAAGCCGTGCTGGGCCTGCGGGCGGTCCAGACCAAGCCACCACTGCCAGACCGCCCAGTCAAACCCTCTGTTGACTGAACATTACGCCCGCTCTCTCACTTTGATGAAGGTTAATGACGCGGAATGGGACTGACTCCGGGGTAGCGACCGGAATGACGTAGAACGCCACCTTCTGGGATTAATAGGTGCTGTGTGTCAAAGGCGGTCTTGCGAGAAAGGCTGGAAATTAGTCTGAGATTCATTCATCGCCAAAGTGGCTAGACCTCCCTGCGTATACGGTGCTTTTGGTGTCCGGTTGACTCCCGGATGTGCGGTTTGTTGGGTTCACCTGTTGTTAAGGCTGAGAATGTAGGGTCTACTCTAATTACTGCAGTAACAAAATGACGGATTATAGCGCTACTGATAACAAATCGGAGAAACAAACACCAAGGTACAATAACAACAAGTCAAGTAATATACATTGCGTGATGGCGTAAATCAGAGTTTTGAAATGTAAGAAAAATTGCCCACGAAGAAGATTGCAGAAAAGAACAATGAATCACATATTTGGAGAGGTTTGATTAAGACGACATAAAGGAAGGAACACAGGTTTATGATAATCGGCTGATAAAACCGACAGAAAACAGGAATAAAACACAAACATTGGTAGGACAAAAAATTGACGAATGAATATTCCACGTTGAATATATTGTCTGGACAAATGCATTGATAAACAGAAAGCCGTTGCAAGAAACGAAAACGCAAAATGTATTTGATGCACGCCAACGAAATATCTAGTGCTCATGTCATCACCGAGTTTATCCAGAGGACTTTCGCCCGAGTCGATCAGTTGCCGTTTTCTCACACACAAGCGGTGTTTGTCGCGTCCAGTTCTTTGTCCGAAGTGATGACGGCCAGACGAAACGCAAGAATGCGTGTGTTACGTTGGAATGTGTGAATTGTGGGCGGTATCCCTTGGTCGAGGCGCGACAGGGCCCGGGAAGTATAAACACGTCCAGGCGTTAAACACCAGATAAATTGGACACGCATTACTCATTCGCATCAGCGTGTTGAGAGATATGAATTGCACAGGTGAACGTAAATCTCGGATGCAAGATTGTTTAAATGTTCGGGAGCTTGCAGGTGGACCGGGATAACACTCCGGGGAGTACGCGAGGGAATGTAATTCATCTAAACATCACGCTGGGGCAGAATAGGATACTCGAATATCATTCATTGATCGTGCTATATTTAGGTACCAATATAAGCAAATCTTCGTACATTACCATTAATTTAGGGAGTAAAGTGTTCTCTGGAAACGTGCAAAGAAAAACGTTCTATATGTCTACCCACACCGTATAAAGTCTACACCGAAATGTCGCATTTCCCTCTAAATCTTATCAAAAATTCACTTAACATCATAACAATTAGGTTATCTGTTCGTTATGTGTTAACAAACAAAGACATAGAGCACGTCGTAAATGTATTTGAGTTCAGTAGTTGAATTGAGTGGGTTTTGTTCAGAGGGTTTTTCCCTGATCTTGTTTTTGAATTGACCGAGGTATGCCCGGAGAAAGTTATGTCAGGAGGGAATTTTTTTTAGACTGAGTTTTGTCCAGAAGGGGTTTTATCGAGATCCAAGGAGGCTATGCCTGGTGAGGGTTTTGTCCGAAGTGGCTATGTCCGTAGTTATGTCATGTAATACCTGGTTATACGACCCTGAACCGCGTCTCATCATGAGATCATAAGTGCTTACGTTTTTAAACGTCAAGTGGATTTACGCCGTTGTTTGATGTTGGCAAATGTGACAATAGCACCAAATGTGAACAAGTCGACTCCATAACCACCTATGCTACTCGGTAGTCACGCCACAAGTATGTTCACATACTTGCTGCATTATTTATTTGTATCTCGGCCAACGTCGATGGCAGTTTTATAGGAGTGGTTTCCTATGAGTGGGCACTTGTATTTACCACAGGAGTTAATTTTATGTGAACACGGCATTTCATTACTACCATAAGGTGTGTAGGAATTAAATTTACGCCATATCTTACGTCAGAATAAATCGAATCTATAAAGTGGGTACTGAGTACTAACTTTTAAAAACCAATAGTTTTATAATAAAAACAACAACGCAGCACCGATCTCGAGAACTTGAAGTAACGAGTTGAACGCCTGTGTACTCTCCTAAAGGAATTACTCGTTTGTTCTGTTTTATATGCTTAACTCTTAGAGCCTCGTTTTTGTGAGCTTGTTGGGAGGGTGCATTTTGAGGTTTTTAGGCGAGCCTCAAGGGGGTTTAAGAGCCTCAAGGTGGGTTTTGGCGAGTATCGGAGGGATGCAAATTTGGATTTTTTTAAAGACTCAGTGTTTTTTGCGAGCCTAAACGGGGTGCAATTGGAGGTTTTTGGAGAGCCCCAGCCCCTAATATTCATCACGTTCCGACGCCAATGATATATCACTTTCCTCGACTCAACTAGTTGTTCATATAACATGTAATGTTAAGATAAAACGGCGCAATTAAGACTAAACATTGTATTATCGTGCCATACGTTTAATTATTCCGCAGGCTGGACCTGACAACCGGTAACAAACAAGCATAACTTATCGAATAACGACATATGTGTGTGCGTGTGTGTGTGTGTGTGTGTGTGTGTGTGTGTGTGTGTGTGTGTGTGTGTGTGTGTGTGTGTGTGTGTGTGTGTGTGTGTGTGTGTCAAAGTTACATAGGTCTAATTGTAGCAAATATTATCAAATAATTACTATAGACTAATATCAGCTAACAGTACGACGCTATGCCTATGGCATATACTTATGTCAATGATAGTGACTATATTATGTCTATGTCGTATATGGTAGTAGGCTAGTAGCCTAAGTAGGCTTGGGAAAATAGTAATAGTGTAAATGCATTATAAATGATCCGTAACGATTATAATTATTGAACCAAGATGTACATAATTTACTAACAACAGTAATGTAATAGTAATTTAACAAATTTATTACTTTTATATAAAAAAATACTATTATGGGACATTTAAATTTTTTATTTGAATTCAATTGTATGTAGTCTTGGTATTTAATTATTTACAAGGAAAAGAATATTCCAGTAGTTTCACCAGGTTTTTTTATTGTCCCTTCTGTGAGTTTTTGTTATGTTCAGAAAAACAGCGCCCCTCAATACCATGGACATTAATGCCCATAACTTGTATATATTATATAGATAACTCTTGACCGTTGGCATTGGTTGCATTTGGCAGGTGGTCATTCATTGCACTGCAACTTTTGCAAGTACATTAAAATTATTATTGTTAGAAACAATTAGTGCTGACTATTAATACATGTACTATATTTTCAGAACTTGAGGTGTGTCGACACCACATGCAGATGTATGCTTCAAAGCTCTTCACCTCCAGGTAAACGAGTTATCAAATGTGGTTACTCTGTCACCAAACCTGTTATCAAAATTATAAATACAAGCAATAAACAAGTATGTCATAGGCGGATCCAGGCGGGCCTGGGGACAGGTGCCCCCTTAGACCGTAAGAATTTGGCGTGTCTGCAAATCTTTTATAATGGGCCCACGCGACTGTGTCCTCCCAGACCGTTTGAAATGTGCCCCAGTTTAGGTGATAATAATAAACTGAAGTTATGACGTCTTCCAATATCACCACTCCAGTGGAGCGGGTGATGTTATGGCAGCGTAGTAGCGACAAAATTTAGACTACACCATTTGGTTTGGCCACCAGTGGAAGTTTTTGTGCCTCCCATACTCGATTTCTGGATCCACCCCTGTATGTGATAGTTTTGTTTGCTGCATGAGGATTTTGCAGTAATGTGGTGTCCTCGTTAAATTGCATATTGTTGTTAGAAATGCATGTGAATTAAAGTAAAGACAATGTAAAGTAAAAACATTTTTTTGAAACTATTTGATGAGATTGACTACAAAATAATGAAAAGTACAATACAACTACAGGTACAATCACTGCACTTGATGTGTATAATGTAATACTTTTTAATATCACATGCACATAAAATGCAAAACAACAATAGAAACAAAAATTAGGAAGAGGTTGAAAAAATGTCAGGTATATATAAAAAAAACAGATACTTTTATCAAAATTCTTTGTTACAAAAAAACAACACTAGTACACGTGATGTCAAATGCTCTCACAAAATTAGTGACTAAACAATTATGTGTATTAACAACAATTTTTAATATTGCATGCCCATAAAATGTAAACCAATGAGAACAAATTACTTGGGAAGATGTTTAGTTGAACAAATGAACTATTATGAATCATAATTGTTTTTTTAACAAATAACCATAATTTATTGTTCTTTGTTAAAAAAACATCAATAATTCGAAAATTCGAAAATTGTGTAGTTTATGCAATGCTTGGTATGTATGTTTACAACTCGCAAATAATAGTGACTAGACTAGTCAGGGTCATCACCATGTGACTCAGAATTACATGTACAATCACTACATGCTACATTGCTCAAGTTTACTCAGTCGTATGAAGAGTACCGGCTACAGACCGCAATATTTTTGTACGAATAGACTACGCATATTAATTTCAGTGTGGCTGAACGCTTCCCACATAAGTCGAGATGGTGTTCGAATTAACAGCTCTGCCAGGGATTAAAGTTTAAAGCGCTTTGAGCAATCCCGAGGACTGGATACTACACCATATCAGTACAGGTGTATAATCATCATGCAAAGTGAAAATGTAATGTAAATTATTTGTGAAAATATAAACCAGTGATAAAAAAGAATAATTTAGAAATATGAAACGTGGCATGAAAAGTATAATACCAGTCCTCATGATACATAGAGAACTTAAACAAGTAAAATGCTGCTGTCAGTGTATCAACAGATTGTTGTTGCAAAATGTGAAAAGGCTTTCAATACCATTACTTCATCACAAACTTGTGTTGTTTTACATAACAAGTACCTGGTGTACGTTGCAAGAACTCAGCTGGCTGCCACTGACTATCAGCAACACAAAGACAATGAAACCCTACCACTGTAACAATGCTGGATAATTGATGTATTTTGTAATAGATACTGCTAAAAGTTAAAGTTGAATTGAATACAAATACCGTGTATTATTGACTTTTGATAAATGTGTCATCACATATCAGAGCCATGCTAATTGTCACTTTGTCTCTGGTATAGGTAGATGCGGATGTACAGCAAAATGTCAGGAGGCTGGTATGCAGTACCATCGAAGACAGCGAACACATACAGTGATGTCATCGATATCCAAACCGATGTAGTTCACCGAAGAATGCTCGACACTGAACCTGTCTCACGAGCTAGTCAGGCGTCACCATATTGTCAAGCAACCTGCATTCTACATTGGTTTTTAGTCAGTTAAGCTAACTGACTGACCTGGAAGCCAGTGTACGCCCCATCGGCACTGGGGAATCTGTCACGGATGCAACACACGACACAATTGGGATCAGTCGGTGGACATTCACATGACAAACCATTAATATGCAGCATGCTGCATGGCTATAGAATCTCGTCCGAGATCCTGGACAAATACAGCTGCCCAGTATGCCATATTAACTTGGAGAACTAGTGATACTAAGCACACTAGTCCAATCTCCTGTAAATGTTCATTCTCATAATCAGTAAATGTAAAATAATGTTTCATGTGTGACCTGCAACATTTCACAAGAAAAAGGGCAGCAAGAAATGTGCTACTACAGCTGCATCTATACATGTTGATATCTTAGGAACAGCCAGTTTTTACTGGGGTTGTTCCGGAGGAGGGAGAGGGTGGGTTGATACAGCATGCAGACATTAGTAGAATGTGCTCTTTTTCAAAATGGTGAAAAATTTTAACTATTTTTTCTTTATAAGGTGTTAATTGTCATTACATGAATTACAAAATTTTCAATTT
This sequence comes from Paraescarpia echinospica, assembly GCA_020002185.1. NCBI lineage: Eukaryota > Metazoa > Annelida > Polychaeta > Sabellida > Siboglinidae > Paraescarpia > Paraescarpia echinospica. The sequence goes on from CM034536.1 coordinate 32,867,618, forward strand.
CATTACCGTGATGCCTGATCTTAGTCAATATTATAGACTGATTTGAATTCTGCTAATCAGTAAAGAGGATTTATAATTTTTGTTTTGTTTTCAGTATACAAATTCATGTCAGTGTCTGCCATGTGTAACTACTACACATATTCATGTTTGACATTTTAAGGTTCTGTCTGAAGTTGAATGGTCAAGGTGAATGTTGGAAATTACAAAATGAGGTGTTATTGTGATGCTAACAGTACTCGCCAAGTATTAAAAGGTTCATAACATGTATGTTTACCTTCTTAAAAAATGAACAATTTATTTTATAAACTTATTTCTGAGTCATCGCCGTATGCTAAATACTTTTAAAGGTGTATTAATATGTCTGTGGGTATAATATAAGTGCAGAAGTCAACTTAGTTTTCCACATCCAAGATGTTATTATTAAAATGTGTATGAAAACAAATATATATGTAAATGTGCACATTAAAATTTGTTGATAACTTATATGTGGTTGATTGTTATAAATTTGAAATTACCTGGATTGATCTAATGTGGGCCTCCCGCAGACTATGTATGCTCCCTGTGTCTGCCTGACCCAGGTGACCGCCTTAGCTCCTCTTCTGCCTCCTCTCATTCCCATTCTTGGGTTGCAGTGTGGCCTCTAGCGACATCATAATTCAAGTTACGTATTATGCATTCATATATTGCTGTGGTGAGAATATATACACATATTGGTAAATACACAAGAATAGCTGGCATATGTCAGTTGAAAGGTATCACAGGATACCAATTACATAAACTAGCCAGGCACCAAGGACCACAACGGAAACAAGTGCGAGCATTATCTTGTTTAATCCTTATATATGGTGTACTTTAACTGTATTTATATTTTATGTATTTACATGTTTACATTTTTATATTTAATAAAATCATCATCACCATCATGGTCGTCAATATAACAAATCTCAATTATTTTGCATAAACTACAATGCAAATCAACAACATTCTGCAGTAATAGTATTAAAATATGCGTCACAAAACACTGTTTTAATAATTATGATCACCAATATAATACTCCCGTGTTTGACGTTCTGTTGCACGAAATTACGGATGCTCCCTGACTAAGTTACTTGCACGATCAACAGGGGCCTGTTGACAAACCAATGTTATTTGTCATTTCGCAGCCTCACGTCATCTATTCTGTACATGTATTGTCGCAATAACATAGTTTATTACCAAGATCCTACGTAACCAAATACAAATTACAATGCATATCAAATATTATGCTCGTTGACACAGCCTCTGACTGAATCTCTGGCTGATAATATGGTCATGGACATGGACATGGACATGGTGACTGGCTTAGAGTAGGCACTTCAATGAATCCTGCTACCGCGATGTTTTTACGTGCGCGCAGCGGCGTCGCTGCAGCGCCGTCTCGTTTACTCGGCACCTGGGTAGTGTTTTATTTCAACCTCTATTTTCGCGCTCTTTTCCCGGTCGTTTACGTCATTCGCAGCGGGATTCCTTTTGCGGGTAAGTCGAACTTTCTGTACGTCCTTTTCTTTTTCAAATTTGATCAAAATTATGGTAAATTTAATCGATTTGATGACATAGCTGTGTTTCAGTTGCAAAATTTATAGTCTAGTAATGATTTGTATCGAACGATTATGTCTGTAGGTAGATCTATAGGATTAAATTAGTATGTGTTGAAAATTTCGTTGGCGTAAATGCTCTAAGTCTGTCTAACTCTAAGTTAGAGTTAGACAGACTTAGAGTTAGACTGCCTCGAGTCGAGTGTTGACGTTCGCAAGTTGCAATTCTCGTTGAATTAATACGCGACTACGCGTTCTTGTTGCTAAATGCGATAGTGTAGTATACGTACCTTCGTACAACCACTTTGGAATCTTCATCTTGATACACCAAAGCACGTGTATGTTGTTATTGTTTTCGAATGCGTGGGATGCCGATCTCGCGTAAAGCACGTGACCGAAATGGCGCAGGAGGTCGACAGCGCAATTGGCTTTCGCCAGCTATACCCGGTGTAACGACAAATCTTGTTTTTTGACGATTAAAAAACAAGTACGCATTTTTTATTAAACCGACTGTGCACACTAGTTAAACTATTCACACATTACACATCTGGACCTAAAAGAACCGGATTGGCGATGGGCAAACGAATTGGTTGAGGACCTTTAAAGCACAGGCGCTACACACGCACACTCACTCGCTCCCACTCACGTACGCACGCACGCGCGCTTTATAATAGTCTCCTTGACATCGGTAATAATACGTTCTTACTATGACGTCACACGAGTTAATGCAAGAACAAGCAGCATACTCACCCTACAATGGGCGAAACCAACGTAAGTGCACATAGAATAGATACTGTACGCCCTATCTGACGTATACATCGTATATATATATGGAGATTGTGTCCAATCGCAGGTTCTAAATTAGTAATATATTTTGTACATAAGTAACAAAAGACGACGTACTATGTGTAACATCCTGGACTATAATGTCATATTATCGAACTTTATAATATTGTTGGGCTGATTCTTTCCTGCGACACGGTCACGGATAAATGAGTTACGTTTATGATCAGTCGATCACGAGTCTTGTTGTTTTGTCATTACGTGCAATTGTTTCATGGTGGCAGCGGTTCGAAACGAATCAACGAAGAAACCACACAACGTAAGGACATTGCTGGCCCACTACCTAACGAATTGGCAGTACATTGATGTGTTTATCGCACCACCAACGTGGCAACAATAGTGAAGCCGAACTACTTTCGCGTACATCACGGCCCACGATCGTTTACGTTGACAAGCGCGTGTGAATACATACGAAGCCATTCAAGTGAAGCGGCGCATCTACTAGAAAATCCGTGAAGACATCGACGAATCGACTCAACAACGCCCCTTAGCCGTTGAAAACCTACGCGAGGCACGAACCTACGACCGTACGACGACGTACGCAGCGCGGCAGCGACGACGGAACAAGACGTCGGCGATTCTATCAGCTCGAGTGACCCAACTCTAGTGTCATCTAATTCGCCAGACGGCGGCACGTGTACTGCGAGTATCATCGCGGCACGCTCGTATGAACTCATCCGCTAGGGTGTAGCACTGTACCTCGTGCTAGCCGCAAGTCGTTGCGTGTCTGAATTGAGTGACTGTCAATAAAAAGATTGAATGTCGTCATACTAGCCAACACACTACACAACGTAATGTCTGATCACCCAAGAATGGACTGGACTAGTGCAGACGTGCCAGGAACATTTAGGCTGTTTAAGCAGAAATGCCAAATCTACTTCACCGTAAAGGACACCAAGACAGAAATGATGGTGAACCACATACTACTATACGCGGGAGATGATGGCATTAAAATGTACAATTCCTGGGCACTAACAGACACTGAGAAAAACGACCCAGACGTAGTGTGGGGGAAATTCCAGGATCATATTGAACCAAAAGTCAACTTTCGCCTACAGAGGTTCTACCTGCAGAAGTACGGCCGGAGAGTCCATTGATGATTACGTCACGCGATGTACGCTACAGGCTCAGAAGTGCAGATTCAGCCCGGCAGAGGCCGACGAACGGTTGATTGAACAGTTGATTATTGGAACTAAGAAACCTGAAGTACAGAAACAACTATTAGCCCATGACGAAACGCTAACACTGGAAAAGGCAGTCAACATAGGCCGAACAACTGAGGCTTCGATTAATCACATGACTCAGTTGCAGGGAGGGCAAGATAACACCGCTGTGCACTATGTAAACAGAGCTAATAGTAATTCTGCTAGACGCAGCGACGGCTGTGGATACTGTGGACGGTCTCATCAAAAAGGGGACCAATGCCCCGCCTTCGGTTCTACGTGCAGGAAGTGCGGTGGCAGAAACCACTGGGAGTCAGTATGCAGGAAACCGTCATCAGGGGGCCAAGGAGGACGTCACGGCCGATCCAAGTCACGTGACACGCGTCCACGACGTCACTATGACGGCCCATCCCGCGGACGACGTGGCACGCGGCAGGCGCGACACGCCAGTCCATGCAGTAGGCTTAGAGCGCGAGCCACGCGATGAAGCAGCTGACCAGTTCGAACACCTCAGTTTCGCATCGATGACGACACTTAACAGCACCAAGGATACACGTGACGAAGTATTTGCGACACTAGACGTCAAGCTACCTAGTGCACGCAACGGCCAGACAGCCGATCTACAGGTCAAAGTAGACACCGGGGCACAAGGAAACATACTTCCACTCAGAATCTTCATGAAGATGTTTCCCGAAGCTATGACGGGACAACACCCGACCCCCGGAGCGCTCACGCTAAAAAACAACACCATCCTATCTGCGTACAACGGGACGCGCATACCACAGTACGGGACGATCAAGCTACCATGTCGGTACCACCAAGGCGTCTGGGTAGATGCTGAGTTCTACGTGGCAGAGACAGACGGTCCAGCGATCCTAGGACTCCCAAACTCTCGCCAACTCAGACTGGTAACCTTACACTGCGCGATTGAGAAGTTAACTGTCGAACAAACCGGCACACGTGACACAGATGCAATCGACTCGACGCAAACGTTGAAGCAGAAATACCCAGACCGATTCGACTCGTTGGGCAACTTCCCAGGAAAGTACCACATCGTCACTGATCCCGATGCGCAACCGGTCATACACGCGCCAAGAAAGTGTCCTATTCAGATGAAGGAGGAACTTCTAGCAGCGCTCAACAAGATGGCGAAAGAGAATGTCATCAGGAAAGTCACTGAACCGACCGACTGGGTCTCGAGTCTGGCATTTTCTCGCAAGAAAGACGGTATGCTGAGGATATGTCTGGATCCCAAAGATCTCAACAGAGCCATAAAGCGATGTCACCACAAGACACCCACATTGGAGGAGATCACACACAAGTTCACGGGCGCGAAACACTTCTCGAAGCTCGATGCCAAAAATGGCTACTGGTCCGTAACACTTGACGAGGAGAGCAGCCTGTTGACGACTTTCAACAGTCCGTTTGGGAGGTACTGCTTCATTCGGATGCCTTCGGGCTCATCATGTCGCAAGATGTCTTCCAACAGAAAATGGACATGATCCTCGAGAGCTGCCCAGGCACCGGAGGCATCGCGGACGACGTCGCTGTATTCGGACGCACCGAGGCGGAACACGACGCCCACCTACATAACTTGATGAGAGTATCTCGAGAACACGGGCTGGTGTTAAATAGTAAGAAGTGTACGATAAAGGCGCCACACATCACCTTTTTTGGTACTGTATACGACGACAAAGGTGTCCATCCTGACCCGAAGAAGGTCGAGGATATTCACATGATTCCAACTCCAACCAACGCAACAGAACTGCAAGAGTTCCTAGGCATGGTCACCTACATGGGTCCGTTCATACCCAACTTGTCACAGAGTACGGCAAACCTGAGAGACCTGCTCAAGAAGGACGTCGACTTCCAATGGTCACAGGTACATCAGGAAGTCTTCGAGAAGGTCAAGTCAGCAATCTGCACGGAGACAACACTGGCTTACTTCGACCGTGACAAGGACACAGTCATACAATTTGATGCGTCAGGGAGGGGATTGGGAGCTGTCCTGCTTCAAGAAGGACGACCCATTGCGTATGCATCCAAGAGTCTGACAGACGCTGAGAGAAGATACGCAAACATAGAGAGAACTACTCACTGTTGTGTTTGGAGCCGAAAGATTCCGAACATACGTCTACGGCAAGCACTTTGTGATCGAAAGCGACCACAAACCCTTGGAAATGAACCAGCTAAAGAACCTGACAGCAGCTCCTCCTAGACTGCAAAGAATGCTTTTGAGAATCCAACACTGCAACGTCACAATCAAGTACAGGCCGGGAAAGGAGTTGCTCCTGGCAGACGGTTTATCGAGACTACCAAACCCTCAAAGCAGAGACGAAATCGACCTCGATGTCATGGTCAGCATGGTACAGTTCTCGAACAACAAGATCCACGAACTACGGAGCGAAACATCAAAAGACACGGTACTCCGCGATCTGCTGAACGTCATCGTCAAAGGGTGGCCACAGAAACGCGACGAAATCCCGAGAAACTTGCGGCCATACTGGTGTTATCGCGTCGAGCTGTCCGTAGAGGACGGGATAATCCTGAAAGGTGATCGCGCACTGATACCCGACAGTATGAGGGCCGATGTGATGCAGAGATTACACGCGGGACACCAGGGCGTAGAGAAATGCAAACTGAGATCCAAAAGCAGTGTCTTCTAGGATGGTGTAAACAAGGACATCGAGGAGGTCATCAAGAGATGCGACGTGTGCCAGACAAATCAACGAACAAACCCCAGAGAAACACTGCTACCACACGTACTGCCGACACGACCGTGGCAGATTCTAGGTACCGATCTGTTTCACTACAACAACTCCGAGTACTTGATCATCGTCGACTACTACTCAAAGTTTCCGTTTATACGCAAGTTGCCGACACCGTGTACCAGCCACGCAGTAGTGACGGCCACGGCGGACATCCTCTCGGAACACGGCGCCCCGGATAAGGTCATGAGCGACAACGGGCCGCACTACGACTGTATCAACTACCGGAAGTTTGCAGAGGAATGGGGATTTGAGCATGTAACGAGCTCTCCTCACTTCCCGCAGTCGAATGGTTTCGTCGAGCGTAATATTCAGTCAGTGAAACGCACTCTTCTCAAGGCCAGGGAGAGCGGAGTCAATCCGCACAAGGCGATGCTTTGCCTGAGAACGACGCCAATAGACCATCACTTGCCATCACCGGGCGAGCTGCTCTACACGCGCAAGATGAAAGGCGACCTCCCGATTCAGCTGAGAAACGTCCTGACGCACCGAGACGAGATACACACACGACTACAGGAGCGTCAGGACACGCAGAAATCGTATCACGACACGCGTGCACACGACTTGCCTCCACTCACGACAGGGCAGCAAGTGCGCATGCAAGTCCACGTGTCAGGCCGGTGGCAGCCAGCCACTGTGACGGCAACCTGCGACGAACCGCGCTCCTACCTCATCGAGGCGCAGAACGGTCGCATCCTGCGGCGCAACCGACGTCAACTACAAACGACGGGGTCACCGCGACGAGTACACTTCGCTGACGAGACTCCGACAGCTGAAGGCGGTGACGTCACATCACAAGTTCAGCCGGCGCAACAGCAGGCGACATCACGTCAGCAACACGAACGCGCACGAAGAACAGACGACGCGACGCAGCTGTCCTATCGAACGAGGTCGGGACGAGCAATCACACAACCCGACAGGCTCGACTTATAGCCTAACACTGAATAATTAATTGAGTTGCCATATTACCTTAGTAAAATATGTGCCACAGTAGATTAGTTGCGATATTAAATTAGAATAATATGCGCCATATATAATCCATAGTTGTAGTTAATGTTCTCGTTACTTAGTAAAAAATGGGGATGTAACATCCTGGACTATAATGTCATATTATCGAACTTTATAATATTGTTGGGCTGATTCTTTCCTGCGACACGGTCACGGATAAATGAGTTACGTTTATGATCAGTCGATCACGAGTCTTGTTGTTTTGTCATTACGTGCAATTGTTTCACTTTGTAGAACAATTACCATCAGTTGTATCATGTCCGGCAGTGTCTTCAAGTTGACCTTAATAATGTGTGAGTTCAGTTAAAATAGGAACTTGCCTAAGGTATATTATAATGAAGATTTGGTTGAGTTTTAAATTAGCTTATTTGTGAAAAACATGTTTGTCAGTATTTGTTTTGATTAAGGCCTACATTCGTAGATGTATTTGGGGAGCTGCACGATGGTTGCGTACATATGTGAAATTTGTAGACAATTGTCCATAGACACGTTTTTTCTAAACCTATCTCTCTAAACGCTGCTCTCGTCGGACATGACAGCAAGATTGAGGGGTGGGGGTTGCGGTTAAGGTTTTCAGGGATCAACCACGAAATGATGCCGTTTGAGCACGGATGTTACAACGTGGTTGACGCTTACCAAAAACATCTACAGAATTCACAAAATATTAGGGGGCTCAATAACCAATATAACATTTTTGGCTCAGTCTCTCCCTCCACCCTCCCCGTTCCGACGCCTCTGCTGCAGAATGGCCTGCTTCGCACCGGGTGAGCCACACGACCAGCGTCACGCGACACAGGCCCCAGAAAGACTGGTGGAAAATCCTGTGACAGTTGTAAGATGGCGGGGAGGGGGTTGCGGTTAAAGTTTTCAGGGATCAACCACGAAATGATGCCGTTTGAGCACGGATGTTACAACTCGGTTGATGCTCACCAAAACATCTACAACATTTTAGGGGGCTCAATCCCCAATATAAAATTTTTGGCTCAGTCCCTCCATCCACCCTCCCCGTTCCGACGCCTCTGCTGCAGAATGGCCTGCTTCGCAACGGGTGAGACATACGACCAGCGTCACGCGACACAGGCCACAGAAGGACTGGTAGGAAATCCTGTCAAACATCTCGATTAAGGGCAGGTTTTGTTCAACGAATGTTTCCTTAATGTTTATCCTATACAATTTACTTCATCTTCACACCTTTCATACAACGCTGATAGCCCGTGTTTTGTGTGTTCACCGATGGCTGACCACGGTATAGAGCCCTGTGTTCTGTCATTGTTCCGTGCAGGGATGTCTAAAAGTTACAACAGGCCAACGTCTTGAACGGGTATATCGTAGCACTTTAATGTCCTTGTTAATTAGTGTCCCTTGATCTTCACAACAAAGCTTAAACGTCCTATCATATCATACTGCTACCATTACATGGGTCGTGGAAGAGGGGCCGGCACAGAACCCTCTCCTGTGGACCTAGTTGTTGAAAACAGTTGCAAGCTGAATCTACACAACTGTAAGACGAATGTACACAGTTGCCAGATTAACGTACTATACGATGACTGTGCATGTAGTAGTAAGATGATAACGTTTGTTTTGCTAGCTATTAGATGATTTGTTTAGGTGAGTGCAGCCAAGCTGAAGGCACTGTGGGAGGCAGGGAGAGTGGACCCTCTGCCGCTGAAGGAACTCGCCATCTTCACACAGGCTCCAACTCAAACGGTGTTTTACACTTTACTTATTTCTTATTGTGTTAACAATATTAATTATCACGATTATGTGTAAATTTCTATTTTTGTTTCAGCGTTGCTGAATGTTGCTAATTTAACATGTTTATATTGATTATATCAAACGAAAGTGTGCTTATTCAATAACTTGTTTTAAAAACAAATATTTGACGAAGTGACGGTTAAACAAAGATCGTTGTACTTTAAATATAAGTAAATCATATTATCTTCAACAACAGTACACGAACAGAACACCCTATCTATTTATTTGTGTAAATCACTCACTCAATCCTCTTCGTGTCCTACGTGGCACATAAGGCATCAACAAGAGACCGCCACTGCTGTCGGTCAGCAGCCCGTGCATCGATCGTACTCCACGTCAGCTGGCAGGCCTTCATTTCCTTCTCCACTGTTCTTCTACACGTCTCTTTTTGGCGACCTCGTCTCCGCTGTCCATCCACTGTCCAACGTAGGGCTGTCTTTGGTAGTGCTCCTGTGGACATTCTACAAATGTGCCCTAGCCATCTCCATCTCCGTCTCTTGATCTTCGTAGCCAGTTATGTTGAATCTGTTTGTCGGAGCATTCTTCATTGGTGATGGTGTTTGGCCAAAATACCCCTATAAACTTCCGGAGACAATTGTTCTGGAATGTCTCTAGCTTGTGTGTTAGTCTTGCTGTCAGCTTCCAGCACTCAGACCCATAGAGAAGTACACTGAGGATGTCACTGTTGTGTAGTCTCAGTTTAGTTTCAATCTCAGCTGTCTAGACTGCCAGATGAATTTCAACATGGCGAAAGTCTGGTTGGCTTTGTTGATTCTAGCAGTGGCATCTTTCTCGGAGTCTCCATCTGTTGTGACTTTGCTTCCCAAGTATACATATTCTTCGACCTCTTCCAAGGCATCACCGTTGATGGTAGTAATGGGATTGTCTGTATTGTGGTTGCTCCTCATCAATTTGGTTTTCAATGTGTTAAGTTTTAGCCCAATCTGTGGTGCCGAGTCCGTAATTTTCTCCATCTTTTCTTGCATGTCCTTGTGTCTGCTGGACAGCAGTCCTATATCAACTGCACAGTCCAGGTATTCCAGAATTGAGGTAAGTGTCCACCTGATGCCCCTGTTTCTCTCTTTGGTGATTTCCGTCATCAGCCAGTCGATGGGCAAGGAGTAACAGAAAGGGAGAAATAATACATCCCTGCTTCACGCCAGATTTGATGCTGAAGATGTCTATCAGGTGGTTGTCACAAGCCACTTGACACTGAACGTCTGTATAGAGTATCTTGATAACATTAGCCATAAACTAGGGGATCCCGTAGTGATTTAACAAGATTTAACAAGATTGCCATCCAGAGAATTAACTCTAGATGGCAGGTGGACAAGGAAGCCCTTTGGCTTATCGAGAGTCCAACCCTTTTATCTACATATATCCAGCCCTTCTGAGGTATGTGTCGATTTTATTTTTAAACATATTCACACTACTAGCACCCACACAATCATCAGATAATCTGTTCCATTCATTCACAGTCCTTTGTGAAAATGAGAACTTTCTTACGTCTTATCTAAACTGCTCCTTTACTAATGTAACTTCATGTCCTCTAGTCTTTCTATCTTTCTTAACTGAAAAAAACATATTTCTATCAATATTTTCATAACCATTCAATATTTTAAACACTTCTGTTTGATCTCTTCTCAATCTCCTGGTCTCTAGTGTTGTTAAACCACATTCTTTTAGGCGTTTTTCATACCAAAGATCCCTCAGTTTTGGTATCATTTTAGTCGCTCTCCTCTGTACTCTTTCTAGCATATCTATGTCCTTCTTGCGGTATGGCCTCCACGCTTGTATACAATATTCTAAATGAGGCCTAACTATTGTTTTGTACAGCGGTATTAGTTCTTTTTCTTTATATGCTATGTTTCGCCTAATCAATCTAAGGATTTGATTTCCTTTTGAAGCTGCAATTCCACACTGCTCTGAAACCTTCATATCAGCACAAATTGTCAGCCCTAAGTCTTTTTCTTTTACAGTGGTATTTAGTACAGTTCCCCCATTGTATATTCTACATATTCGTTCCCATGTCCTGCGTGAAGGCATTTACATTTCCCAAAATTGAACAACATTTGCCACTTTTCAGACCATTTGATCAACCTGTCAAGATCATCTTGTAAATGATGTCTATCTCCATCACTTTTAATCCTTCTAAACACTTTTGTATCATCTGCGAAGTATCTTCCACAAGTATTCTCTGTGGAAAGACTCGAAAGCCTTTTCGAAGTATGTGAATGCAGTGTATACGGTACTGTTCCATTCAGTGCTTTGTTCTAAAATTTGCCTTTAAAATATGAAGATGTGATCTATGCAAGACTTGCCTCTTTTGAAACCGGCTTGTTCTTGTCGAAGAATGGTGTCAATAGCTGCAGCTATTCTTTTCAGTATAATGCGACTGGAGATCTTGCATGTCTGTGATAACAAGGTGATACCACGCCAGTTATTTCAGTTTCCCAAATCGCCTTTCTTTTGTAGTTTGATGATGGTGCCCGTCTTCCATTCGTTTGGTGTGTCTTCTTCATACCAGATCTTCTGAAGATCTAACAAAGGATACTCCGTGTTTCCTCTTCCTCTGCTTTTAAAATTTCTGGGCAGATACTGTCATTTCCTGGTGCCTTTTTATTCTTCTGAGCTTTAACGGCTTCTCGGACTTCTGCTTCGGTGATCCGGTTGAGGTTGACCGCGAGGTCCTCCACTGCCTCAGGAATGTCAGCAATGGTGGGTGGGTTGAGAAGGTGGACGGTTGAGAATTGTTGAAAAGTGTTCCTTTCACCGCTCTACCTTCTCTTTCTCAACTGTGATGATCTTTCCATCTGTGGCTTTCAGTGGGAGCTTCTTCGTTATTTTGTAGAATGATTTTCATGTATTGTCTGCATGTTGCTTCTTCTGCCTCCGTGACCAGATTGTCTATGTATGTGCGTTTATCCATTCTGGCACTCTTTTTCACTTAATTGTTTTTCTGAGAAAATTCCTTGGATAGTCGTTCTTTAAGTCTTTGTGAGTTTGTAGTGAGTAGTCGCTTCTTTATTTCTTTCCTTTGGTCTGTTTTGTCCCAGGTTGATGTCGAGATCCATTGCTTTCTTTGATCTTCTGTATCCCAGCACTGTTTTCCCTGCTTGCTCCATAGCCTTTTTGAAACTGTCTGTTGTCATATCTGTTTCCTCCTGCAGAATACTAAACTTGTTCCTCAGAGCAATTGTGAACTGTTCGTTTCTGGGTTCTGTAACTTGTCTGTATCAAAGCGATGTTGCTTCTTTTTTTCTGTCTTGTCCTTCCTTAGTTTCAGGGCGAAGTTTCCCACCAACAGGCTGTGGTCGCTGCCAGCATCTGCTAGTCTCCTTGTTCTGACATCTTGTAGTGAGCGCCTCCATTTCAGGATGTGATCTATTTGGCTCTCAGTCTTGCCATCTGAAGATCTCCATGTCAGCTTGTGAATTGTCTTATGTTGGAAAAGCGTTCCTCCGGTCACAAAATCATTTTCCCCACACATGTCGCACATTCTGCTGCCATTTTCATTCATCCTGCCTGTTCCATGTTTGCCCATGATCCTCTCCCTGTCTGTGGTATCGCTCCCCACACGTGCATTGAAGTCCCCAAGAACCACTAGTACGTCATGTCGGGGGATGTCTTCCAAAGTTGACTGAAGACTATCAAATAATGTGTCTTTGTCCTCATCCTCTGCTTCTCCTGTTGGCGCATAGCAGATTACCACTGAAAGTTTGATAAATCTGGAGTTAAATCTAACATAAAGAAGTCTCTCAGTGATTGGCTTCCAGTCAAGAAGAGTGTTGTTGTGCTTCCTCTGGATGATCAGGGCCACTCTCTGTCAATACTGGTTGTCTTCACTGCCTGGCCATATTATGGTTTCTCCTGTAGTCTTTTTCCAGCTCCAGTCCATCTGGCCTCCGTGATGCCTAGAAGGCTGATCTTGTATTGATGCATTTCCTGGAGAACTTGCGTCAGTCTTCCTGTCTGATACAGCATTCTCACATTCCAGCATCGGATGTTAATCGTTGATTTTGGTGTTAGGAGATCCGCTGTCGGGGTGGGGGGTTCCTTACAGGTTTGGCCGCCAACCGTCATTGGACCAGTTACCTGGTTTGCTTCGCTTCTGCCACCGGGTGCAGTGTTCTCCTTGTTTCAATTTCCGTAGCTAGTGTGTTTTACGGGGTGGGGTCATTAGCCCTACGCCCAACCCTCCTCCCTTGGGACCGGCAGAAAGCTCTCATAGAGAGTATCCAGGCGGAGTTTTTGTGTAAATACTAGCAGTATAAATTGTGTGCTTGAGAATAAAAAACGACTCATGCGTGCAGGCTACATGTAGATGATGACTCTCTCCTGCGGAGTTAGTTCGTCTGGATGAAACCCTTGTAAGATGTTGTTAAAACAAATTAAAGTGGATTTAGACCTGCCCGTGATCACAGATCATCTGGTAAGCTCATCTGATGTTTCATTGTCTGAATTCCATCGCATGCAATTGTAGATTTTAGGAGTGTAACTGCGTTATGTGTATTTGACAGGTAACAAATGTGTGCAGTAAAATGGCCCAGTCTGGATTATCTGATGTTGCCATAGCAACAGCATGTAAACAGTTGTGTGGCGTATCGCATGAGATGAGCAATGAAAACGCTGCGGCGTTTGCCTCAAGTTTGTTGCTACCACAGGTACGTGGAATTGAAACGAAAAAATCACGTTATTTGTATTTTAAATAGACACGTGCAATTCACTGGTTTTGCTGTTCGCATATTATGAGATGTTCAGTGAATGGATCGTCCTGTAATAATTATGTTATATCCCACTGGTTTTCTTCTCATAGGTACTTGGTCTCAGGGGGAATGCATCAAGCACATTGGCGCCAGCTCTAACCATGTTTGCCGGGAAGTACGCTGGACAAATCACCGAGGGTGTGCTGGTGCCGTGTGCTTTGTCTGGTAACTTGGGTAAGACCATACAAACGTTTACTCATAATGAAGATACATTGCATTTTCTGTAATCAAAAGGAATGTCAAATGCGTTGAAATTCAAACGAAAAATTAGATGGGAGTTTTATATGGCGTTAACCCTTTAGCCATCAAATGAACTGTGTGGTTAGTAGCGCCACCCTTGTGATAACAATTCACCACTGCATGTGACGCCTGAATTTATCTTATGGACGTGCCAAGGTAATATTACATATATTATGTCGCATTTATAAGTTACATTATTTGTAATTTACTTTATAAATGGTATGTTAACACATTGATGGAGTTGCACCATTATCTGAACAGGTAACCACCAGTCAGACCTGGTGTTACAAGTCCTGAAGACAGTCAGTCCTGAACAAAGGAAGACGTTCCTCAGGTAATCGAGTGTGGAGAGATACGATACAAGACACATAAAATAAGCATTCATGTAATGTCTTATTTGTAGCAAATATGTTTTTGTTTCCATAAAACGCGTGCAATTATGACATAATATTGTAATAGTGTAATATAATTTATTGTTTGTTGATGTACTCCAGTGTGAATGCACGGCGCATGAGTAACCTACATACGTTCACACGAGTCTGCACACACATCCTCTGGCTACGGGAGCAAATATAGTTTGTTCTTCTACTTATTATTACGTCCACGACAGACTGCACTTCAGATTATAACATCGTTGTCGTTTTCACGTTTCCCAATTAATTGTTAATGTAGGCATATAAATACTGTAACTTTAATATCGTCATTGTCAGTGTTAGGAGATCTCGCGAGAACGTCTGCAGCAACGCGCCCTCAAGTATCGTTTTATGGAAATTCGTGTGTTTGAATAAGAATTAGGATGGCTAGAGCCACGGACTTGCATACGTATACGTAAGTCCGTAGGTAGAGCAGCAAAGTATATCAGTAAGCCTGTCTCTTTGTCTAGAAAAATACGAAAACACTTATTTCTTAATTCAGGATGTTCCTGTCTGGGGGAAGTCCGTGGGGAGAGACGACGTGTTCCCTGCTGCTGAAAGTTTTAGATTTGAAGGTACTACCTAAATACGTTAAATCGATGTGTTTTACTTAAGTATAACATGTTGAAAAGAATGGCTAAATGGTTATCCGGTGTGTTGTCATGCTGCTATTTTGTACTCGACGAAATTTCAATAGTAGTGACAATCTTCAACAAAAAATTCCTTTCATATTGAACCTCGATTAAATTATACTACTATCATTTTGATATTCAAATTTAGACATTACAACCTATAATTTACCTACTTATTATTGTGTTGCTGCCATAACTGCTAATATAATGCAGCATCCGTTGTACATCGTGTTGCATCACTTGGTAGGTCGATATGGAAGGGGAGCTGGTGTCAATGCTGGTGTCAGCACTGACAAGTCACGGCTCCGGCCAGATGAATGGTCTCCAGTTTGTTAAAATCACCATAGCAATGATTAGCAAATATGGAAAACAGGTAACATAAATTTTGTTTAATAAAATAAACCCATGCTAAGTATAACTTATTTATCTTATTACGTTGGATTCACCCGGAAAGTTGAGTAAAAAGCCAGATTGAACAAGTCACTCTACAGTTACATTGCATTCATACCAGCAACATTCTATTACATTTTACTAAAATGCGACTTGATGTTATCCACATGAAATGCAATTTATTTCGTGTTGAAAACGATAGAATATGGCATATTAGTAATAAAAACAAAATTGATATTTTGATTGGTAACAATTCCAGTGACTATATTCAAGCGATGTTATAACGAAACTATATTGTAACAAAAGGTATGAACTGAGCTTTTGTATAATTGTGAGTTAAGATTAATCAATGTGTAATGCATAACTGGTGAGTGTAACCTACACATCCCATTCTCGAGAACTAAGCCATCGTGGTGACATTGTGTTACATTGGTAATCATCCATTCAACTGAAAGCATGCGAAACATTGCAAATGTGAATTCGTAAATATGAATCAACAGTGCTTATTCAACACTGGGACACAAATAGCAAATTGAACTTAGTATGATAGGCCTGCGTGAGATCTTTAATATGACTACTGACTGTCATAAATGTGTTTTAATTAAGCGTAACTGCAGTTGTTTTCGTAATGACGTGCCTTGAGCTGTCAAGCTAACCAGTGAATCAGTGATCTCAAGCAGTGTAATTCCTGTTGCAGTTGACCACAGCTCACATTGCTCAGTTGGGTGAGATCCTGCAGAACAACGAGACGATGCTGAAGAAGCCAGCACTGGCAGCGCTCAGCAAACTGACGACACAGCACGGCTAATACAACACTGCTGCATCCGAGTTATTGTAAAGATATTATCAATGAGAACAAGCTGAAGATGATAACATCAATTAGAAACAATTATATTTGGATTACATTGTAATGTTATGACATATTTACCTATTTAATCATACTATTGAAGTATATATACCTACCATCATGAAAATGAAATATTTGTCTTTCTCATATCTGCATTTGATATACCTATACGCATCATAATGCGTGTAGGTATATCAAATTGACAACATCTAAAACCAGTACCAATTAATCCATTAATTAATATTAATTATTGTTTGAACTTTGAAGAATTACAATGTGTAAACGTTTTTGTATTGAATCACAACGCTAGTTTTCCATACAGAGCGGCTCTCATTCCATTCGTGATTTTTACATTTCAAACATCGGTAGCTGGCCGTTTAATGTTCTGAATAAACGCTTGCCTGGTTCCTGTTCCGCCATGTGTCGCCACTGGCGTAGCCATGGCCCCACCACGGATGACATTTTGTTGACATACTCGGTGGCGCCACTGTTATGAGTTGCGTGCATGGGTTGATATGTTGCTCCACGGGTGTCTAACCGGACAAAATGCATGGCCAGCTGACCTAAAACGGAGCAAAATATCACCATGTCTGCCTAAGCAGAATAAACTTATCCAAGTTACCAGTAAAGTACATATTCAAATATGATTTTAAAAGCGTCTCTGCTTCTTTGGCCAGGCAAAGCATGGTTCCATTCCGGCTTGAATCTACTCTCCCAGTATATATTGGACTGCACCTTAAGTTGAGCATTCTGTCTCTCATTTCTGTGAGAATGTTCCTTTCCCCGATAAAAAATAGTTATTTTGCTGTACCCGTTGCTTTTAGTAACAAAAATAGACGGCGTTTATCGCATTTTGAGAAAAAAAACGATTGTTCACAACGTCACGCGGGTTTTCTACGATTGTTCCGAGATAAGTAAAACTTCCACCGATCAGTATAGGGGAAGTTTACGTAACTTACAATGTTCAAACGTAGAAGACGAAGGAATAAGAAATAATGTAGACCCTACTTCACTCCACGTACATAATATAATTGCTTTCCTTGATTTGACACATAAATCTAAACTTCCATAAGTAATATGTATAGACCCGCTATAGTCCCCTGTGCCTACCTACATACATGCTGATACATACACACGTAGCGTATGTACATACGTGCGTTCTTGTGTGTGTATGTGTGTGCGTGCATGTGTGAATGTATGCGTGCGTACATGAATTATTGGGAAGTTTGTGTTGTATGTGCACATAATATAACACGCAAAGTGTTCACATTGACGTCATGTTCTTAAAACGTTAACTAGGAATACCAGAGGAAGCAGCCTTCTGCGTGTATAGACTATATAGCGCCAACCGGGGGACAGGCAGTTTTGCTAGTTCTTCTAATAGGTTACTGCCACTTTGTTTAATGTGGTGAAACAAATAATAATACTCCAAAATTACACCAGCCGTCCATGAAACAAACATGATATATTAGTGTATACATCAGCCACATTATTTACATATAACAACATATATCAATATCTCACATTTTGTAAGCATGTCCTTTTATTCAATCTTTGAAAATATGTCGGAGAGGAAAATGTGTCCTTTCTGACATTGTCTGCCGTCCGGTGGTCGTCGCCACATATGTTCGACTTTAGACACAACAGCAGTCTGGTCTCGCCGTCTATTGTTATCGACGTCGCCACTTATTTCGTCGGATGTTAAATGAACTGACAAACGACTAGTTAATCGTCGGCACGCGCCTTGGGGCGGCGACATCAAAGGCACAACACCTGTTGTGGCACGACAGAGGTGTGAATAGTCTGTCATCGTCTTCAGAGTCGGCGTTGTTTTAAGGCAGCGCCATACGTCTCAGCTAGGCAGATGTGGCCGCGGTTGGCCGGTCTCCCGCCCAGTTGAGTGGTTTATTAGAGATCCTGGGGACTGTTTCACTAACACTCTCATGAGCTCATAAGCCAGATTTTGCTCTTTAAATTTAATTTCGCCTCTTAACAGTAATCTTGCTTACAGAAAACTATCAACTACTGGGGACCGTTTCACTAAGATGGAAAATCCATCCTAGAACAGAATCTGACGGAAAAATCAAGAAGTATTTTCAAAATGCGTGATCGTTAATTAAGAGCGATATTTCCACCATGATAGTCAATAATCTACAAGTTTTAGGACAATTTGGCAACAGAGATTGAACTGTTGTCAAAAAGTGCTTGAAAATTCGACCCAATAACCACTTGTCAACAACATATGACTTTTGTTCACTGTGCGAAGAACTGAAACGAAATCTTGCAGAAGCCGCCGACATATCACAAGGACACTATTTCCGCGTCACACACGGTGCAATGTTTCGACGGGAGAGTCGTTAACAATTTTCAGTTTACAAGAGCGTAGAGAGCGCCAACAATTTAAACCGAAATTGTGCCGTCGTGTACAAACTTTGAATCGCTAACATTTGGAAGACTTATTTGGCTGTGAACAACTGGTTCTCTGCGTGAAAGTGGATCCAAATAAACACGCAGTTCGTAAATTCTAGCTGTTTGATCGCTAAAGTAAACCTAAACTTAAAGGGAATAAAAACATCTATGGCTTGAATTCATGTTATATTACATCCTGCTATCTATTTCCATGTCCACCAAGCCAAAAACAAACAAAAAATCAATGAATTAGAAATTCCACATTTAATGCTGTACATCCGGACATTTTCGAATATGCATATGTTTGGCGCGCTTTTCGGGATGCCGAGATGTGACGTCACTTATGACCCACACTCGCATCTGGCCGACCCTTTCCATGCATTCAGAGCATGTTTACAAGTATAACTTTTGGGTCGAAACGAGCGTCAGAATGAGTTATTGTGCAATATTCCGATGAAAAACAAAAACTAGTCATCATAGTCATCCAAACAAATATAATGTAATGGATATATAATGTATTAATTGTATATATATTGTACGGTAATATATTGTAATTATATATGTGAAAAAAAATGGTGATCTGTCTGGATAAATAAAATTTAGAAACATCGCGTTATATATAATTACCATATTTTCATTTTTGTGGCGAATAAATAATTACTACCAAAATATTTACAAACAGTGCATCATAGTATAACAATGATTTGGTTTATATTATTTCGCGAAAACATAAACCAAAAAAGTGTTAAAAAATCAACGGTTTGGTGTGGGGTTTGAACCGGCGTCACCCGATTGTAAAATGTACGCTAAGGAACCAACGCCTTTACTAACTGAGCTAACAGAGCCGACAGAACCACGTTCACTGATTTAAGTTGTTATGATACAACTCCTCCTTCATACTTCGATATTCTAGTGATATTGTGAGATTATATACGTTACTATATGTAGCAGGATACGATATATGTTTGCTATGTATGTTTATTGGTGTAGATTATCTCTCGTTGGTTGCATTCGATATAATTATTCTGAAAACGAGCCCAAGCTCGGCGAAACCTAGTCGACTTGTAGGCACATTCGCATTCATTGTTTTGAATAAAATTCGATTCATGTGGAACGGTAAGATAACTGCTTGTTCCTCTATGATGACTAGTGTTTGTATTTCATCGGAATATTGCACAATAACTCATTCTGACGCTCGTTTCGACCCAAAAGCTATACTTGTAAACATGCTCTGAATGCATGGAAAGGGTCGGCCTGATGCGAGTGTGGGTCATAAGTGACGTCCCGATACCACGTGATCGCCTAGCTCATTAAATTTTATTTTCCGCGGGAATCGCTATACATGCGGATTTAAAATCGAATTTATGCTACAAATGTATTTTTCTGTATTTTTTTAGTGTTGTCAAATGTTATATACAAGGTTAAACTGTGTGTACACGTGGAAAAAGGATTTTAGTTAATGCCTTATTTTTATTTCCCTTAAAAGTGGTGTAACGTCGTCTTAGAAATTGGCATTTTTATGGACCGTATCCAGGATGAATTGTTAATGAAACGCAGTTTTTCATTTTCGCTCCTAGGTAAGGAGAAGACTCGATTTTATGGAGCAAAATCGGGCTTAAGAGCTCTTAAGAATGTTAGTGAATTGGTTCCCAGGACGCAGCTTCGGGACACTTTCGTCAGTGTGTCAAGGAAATAGTGTCCCTATTGATACTGCGAACCAATCAAAACCAAGTTATAACCATAACCCTGTTCCCGCACCTATGGGTATTACCGCCATTCTTCCGTGTACTCACGTACATTGCCATAATTTTGATCATACAGCAGTGCAGACATTTTGAGCGGTTTCTGAGCAACCCAAAAAAATCCCTGCTGTACGTTACCGTATGCATCATACTATAGTGAGGAATTTTTTTGGGGTTTCCGGGTAACCAGAAAGACCCTGGGTACGCCACTGACAACGGGTTATGTTTAATAATGGATTTTCATTATAAGCTTGTTATCTTGGTGAGACAGTCCCCAGGTCCGCATAGACATTTCTACTGCTATACAAACAAACCGGTGTCATGATGTAATTACCGAACGTCAGACGCATGTTGAAATGCATTCGAAATAAGTGAGCGTTACTCAGTGTGAACATGTAAATTGTAATAAATATACGCGAGGTTGGGGTCGTTCTCGTGAAACAACAAATTACGTGGAAGCGGGAAATTCGGTAGCTTTGAGCAACAAAGTACGACCGTTTTGAAAAAATGAAATGAGACCGGTGTGTTTTATGGGTGTGTAGCTCTTGCAAGAAACGTTTGGTTTGGGTCTATCCGCAATAATTTTGAAAATTTGAAAATATTCCCACTAAAACATAGGGAGACAAGTTTATTAATGCTTCACTAGTGTACTGCACTGTCTACCTAGGCGGTTATTTAATGACTTAAGCTTGATGATATCATATAGTGCAATTGCAAGAAGACGTTATTTTCATGGAGCAGATTCAAACCATGTTCCGTCGTCCTTTCGTTTGTCTCACATTTTCATACAGATTGATCATTTTAGAATACAATCACTGTCATACTTATATTTTTGTTGATAAGGGGACCATAATATGTAAAGTAGGCCCTACTGCACAATGTAAATGAGCTTCTATAGAGGTACAAAACTGTTTACATTTACCATTATAAAATACCCTCTAATAACTGCCACAATACTTTTAATTGTATTGTTTATAATGATTATCAAATTCTAACTTCGAATCAACAATAACTCCGGTGTAGGTTAAAGCCCCACTACTGCTCTTTTTTCCCTAAGGGACTAAAAAGTGTGTATAATTTTGAGTGTTTATTCGTGAATATAAAAATATATCATTTTACCATTATTCATTTATTTATTTTCAAAAGTTGGATGATATAATGCCACAAATAATCTACTAACATTTAAGAAATAGGTCCCAATAACAACATGCACCCTTTCGAAGCTGCAACTTTTCAATTTGGTGCAGTTCCAACGAACACAACCGTTGCACCACTTGCTGCGGCCGTGAAAATGTCGACGCTGATTTAGTGAAAACACCCGCGTTGCTGCAAGGCGGTCATGCTGTCACGTGACGCTGTTAAAAATCACCACGCAGAAATCCAATATGACGTAAACACTCTGGGGTATCTGAATTATCTAGCCAGCGCGGGTCATATCTGCCAGGCGTAAGTTTATGGAAGTAGCGTTTTATTCCCGTGCTTTGTTGGTTCGTGATTTCCGCCAACAGCAAGCTCTAAGCAGATCATGACGTGGTGTGTAATAGCTTCCACGACGATGGTGGTCCATGTGGCTTCTTCAGGGTGGATTCCCCACGCGACTTTCATACATCTTGCAGTCGTTATTTAATGAGCTTAAACAGGGTTATGATCAAAATCATGAGCTCGTAAGAATCTAACTGGAATAGCGAGCATGTGTGGCCATCGTCTATCAAAACTTGCCGTGTGTTTCGTGTTAACAATATTTTACAGACGATAAGGTCTATAGTTATCACATGTAGTTTTCAGTATTTTACCAAGAGGAGACACGGTTTTATAACCTACATTTTGTATATTTTACCTTTCGAAGTAGCGTGTATCACAGTTTCGTTCATTTGCATCATGTGACAGTAGGTATGTAATCAATTACGCAAACTAAACTGATTTTAAGTCTAGTCTAGATCCATTAGAAACTAGAAGAAGAAAATGTCGATATAGCAATAAAATAAGCGAATCTTGCGCTAAAAAGATTGACGGATATTCTGAAAAACCGAACATAGTTTTGTTGATGTACCCATGCATCTTATGGTAATATATCGGGTTCACAACTTCACATACATAACAACCAATTTGTGGAATTCCAAAACACAGAACTGTGAACTTATAAATATAGCACACGCTAAGTAATTAATACTGGACAAAATGCGTGTGACCTTTCAGTTGTTTTCGTGTTGTATGTTCTGCGACTAGATCGCTAGGTAGCGAGTAATAACTACGATGTTAAACACAGATCTGACAGCAGAAACATAAATGAGTCGATGAAAGTAACGCACGCGAAGCAAGTACAAACACGAATGGCGTCGTTGAAAGTAAGGCACGCGAAGCAGCCATTGTGACTAATATCGTTGTTTTCCCAGGTGAAACGTGATACGCTCCTAGGGGTAACCATCAGTTTTGTATGTGCATCTCACTCGGTCTAGTATAGCATTTAGTATCAGTTTAATAACATTTTTCGACATTGCTTCTCGTTACTATATCGAAATGGACGTGATTGTGTGAAACTTACGAAGGGCATCGGTTGCCTGATCAACTCCTGTCAACAGTGACTATGCATGAAAAACTTACCAGGGTCGTAAGAAAAACCTGTTTGTTTTTACGTAACGTGATTTTTTTCACACGTGACATGGTGTAATTTCACCTGAGCTTGCGAGTCCTGCCCACACCAAGCGTTGGCGCGGGGGTCCTCCCTCGCTTGTGAGTAGGCCCAAATGGCAAACGTTAAATATGCTAAACGACGCCAAAAACAACACCTACTTAATTAAATCAAAGATATATCGAGCTAAAACAGCTTAAAGTAAACACGTAGTTATGACATATCACGTTATACCTGTTTGGAGATATGCCGAGCATTTAAGACCCATGATGTAAACACACATAATATACAGGCGTGGATGATTTGGGTAGGGCGCGTTTTTACCGAAAACGGAAAATCGTTTGAAATTTGTATCAAGTGTCGAGGTGCCAGTCGGTGCCTCAGCTCCTGTTTCGGACATGTCATCACAAGACGGTGGGGGCATTCACAGTGCAAGCAGCAGCAGCAGCAGCAGCAACAACACAAGCAGCAGCAACAGCAACAGCAACAACATCAATAGCCAGTCTTTCCAGTTAAATGAGCAAACAAAATAAAACATTCAAACATCAACCAGAGTGTTCAAAGGGGGAATCTCGGAATGAACCAACCCAACAAGAGTTCACGTGCTTACTCAAAGGTTGATCTACGTGCAACTACATTAGCTGCACCCGTTTCTCAGTGCACTTGGCCGGGGGTGCCGTGTCTTGACCAGGCATGATGGACCGGAGAATCTCTCTGATCTGTATCTGATGAGTAAGAAATCGGTTTTACGACCAGAGCCTCGGGTGTAGCAAACGAATTGAAATTTATCTTCCGCCAGTGGCATAATTCGACTTTGTCCTAGTCCGGACTGCCCCACGGGGAAGAAGGCCGGGCGGGAGCGTGGTTGTGATCACAGCCCCGTAATGATTACTGATATGGCTTCCTGGTTTCCGCAGTGTCCAATAAAACTAGGCGATAATACGCGATGTGCTTTGGTCGGCAGCGAAATTAGTATAACGGGATACGTTATTAAGTGAACGACGCGTCGGAAGGAAACAGTTGAGGAACATTAGTCGGTTTATGTCGTGCTTTGGAATTCAGGGACACGTTCCGGTCGCTATTAGCACAAGGAACGTTATTGTTTGCAAGCTTGACAACTTGGACATGTTTGCTCGCACTGATCCTGAAGCCCTGCCACGCGTTGGTTTACTTACACCTACGGTACATCTCCATCTGGGGTGATTTGTTAGACAAAGACGTTAGCAACGACGGTGATGATGATGAGGAGGAGGATGATGGTGATATATAACTTGTTTCGGTCACAGTGCACTTTGTTTAACGTATTTACAATGATTATTTAAACAAATATTGCAACCAAGGAGATCCTCTAAAAACTCCAAGGACTTATGATGTTGGTGATGATGGTGGTTGTGCTGAAGACGATGCTAATGATGACGACGACGATGATGATGTTACACGTTTCTGTTACGTCTGTAGGTCAAACATTCGTCGGTGGTGTGGGTGATGACAAAACTGTAATAAATATGTCAACTCTAGCGTAACGTATTTTGTTTTCGTTCGTTCGTTCGTTCGTTCGTTCGTTCGTTCGTTCGTTCGTTCGTTCGTTCTGTTGTTTGTTCGTTTGTTCGCTACACATGTAGATAAAAGTTTTATCACTGACAGTGAAACAAACTCATATATTCCATTAATAAAATGTTGTTACCCAATGTGAATGGCTGTCGAGTTGAAGCAGACACCAAAATGGTTATGTATGTCTAGGCCAGTCGTGAATCACGAGACGATACGTAACTGATATGTTATTTAATTATAGGAAAACGAAACTGCCAAACAGACTGTGTTACACGTCCTCGGATATGTTACAGTATCATGGCCAAGACTATGTTTTCAGGCCAATGAGGTATCTTGTATGCGATCATTAAACCTGATTCTTCAGACATGTTTGAACCACCCACGCACTGCACTTATCGACATGTGTGCGTGTGCAGGCACGCACTCATGCAAGCACGCACGCACATGCTACCAGGTATCGTTTTGAAATATGTATATAATATAAAGAATATTGTGCATTTTACAAAGGAATACAACTACGGTGTCACGCAAAGTGTTACATATTCACGCACACGTCTTGTGCGCTTGTACACGCAGGTCCTATTGCATCTCCAGCCAGGACAATGTGCTGACAGCAATGCACAAGAGCGACCTTAAACAAAACACAGAGATAATTCGTAAAAACGCTTGCACGACAATGAGGAATAAGTGAAATGAATCGGTGTCAACTGTGCTTGGGAATAAAAGAACGCCACCAACTGAGGTAACCACAAGAGAACGCTGTGTCCCAACAAGGAGTTAATTGACAAGAGTCTGAGACGAAGACCTCACACGAGACGGATTGATGACATTATGATAGAGATAGAGTTCGGGTTATGATTACCCGATCTCACGTGGGGGCTGCAGTGCTTACCGAACAACGAGCCGATTATACCAAAGACACAAGTTGGTTTCTGCTTGCGCCACCTGCGACGGTAACAGGAGAAGAAGCAGAAGACATGCCATCTCTTTGATCCCTGCTTTCAGTCGGCGATGGAGGTCAGCAGATAACTACGCTTCGGTGGTCTATCCTACCACCACAGCTACACCGTCAACGGAACGGCCGAATCGTTCCATTCATGTACGCGAGCGACGACGAATTTCACACGACTTCAAAGACACGCATGATTATCGCCACGCTGAACATTGAGTGCCGCCAGCGCATCATGCCTGGTTAACTAGCGGCTTTGGTCGGCGTGACGGGACGCAAGCAACGGGGAGTCCGGCGTTAGAGGAGTCACGAAATATGAACTGCAGGATAAAACATACATTAGAAAAGCTTCATGTCTCAGAGTTGTCTACTGATACAATACAACGTGACAATTCTTGGGACTTTTTTGCACATTCACCAGGAGTGTCAGTTAATAATTATTATTAAATCGACATAATGTATATTAATGCTAACAACATCTTTAAAATGTGACAGTTTCCGTGTGCGTGCGTGCGTGCGTGCGTGTACGTGTTTGTGTGCGCGCGCGTGCGTGTAATAAATAAATCAAAGGCGTTTATTCAAACAAATCAAATATACACATTAAATACAGGCTGCATACAAAGCACAGTATAGGGAAAAGTTTGAAAGGAGAATTGATAGCAACTGACAGGTCCGTAGCGTGGATTATTTTTAGAGGGTGCATTTTGGGGAATTTGTGCTGTTCAATTTATTTTATCAATCGAACGGAACTCTTTGATCTCAATCGAAACTCTTTGGCCTCAGCAGGGAGTGCGTGCGCACTCTTCGCACCTCTAATAGGGACCTGCAAATCCGCAAGGGGCGCGTCGGTAGGTCGGTTGCCTTTGTATACACTGGGGTTTTTCTGCTCATGAGGGGAGGCCCAGGGAATCTCCTATTATGAGTTTCGTGTTCATCGTATTACGGGGATGCCACATTTTTCACGGAGCCAAGATGATGGAGAACGCCATCGTAGAAATTTCAACATTTTAGGCGAGTTATTTTTTTTATGACGAGTGAATATGCCGTATGTTCGGATAATGATATCTCTGTTGTAGTTTAATGAAGTTTTCTGAAGTTTGGGTAGTAGTTAAATGTGTATTTAATAAAAACACCCTCGATGTTTCATACAAATTGGATGGTTCACTTTGCGCCAATGTCGCTTTGAAATTACCGCCCATTTCTTCAGGATTGCGCTGATGCAATGGGGGCCATCTTGGAGTAATCTGATATATAATATATAATATAATTGCATCTTTGAACACGATAATATGTAAATACATTATTTTGTGTGACTGGATATCTAAATATATAATATTTCTAATGAAGTTAATATCATGAATGTGTATGTTTATTTTAGGTTAAATTGAGCATCCTATCAATAAGTATTGGAACGTTGGGAACCTAGCTCCATGGACAATTTTACTCGTATACAGATTTCCCATGCTAATAATTATTCAGCTTATAATGACTGGTGGTTTTTAATTTTATTTGAGAATCGTCAGCAGACATGTCAAGGTTGACAAACAATGGTGCATTATAATTATTCACTAAATATAATACAACCACAGAAGCGTGTTAAAGAAATGTTCTCGCTGTGTTACATGTTTCAGTCAGTATCTGCAACAAATATACAAACATCTTTTTATACATTATTATTATGAAACTGTACAGTGTAATATTAAATATGCTCCCTTTATAGTAATTACAACATCGTTGTTGTGTTCTGTTATTTAACGTGGTGCCTTACTTTTCTACACACAGGACACTTATGGCGTTTCATATTTTTGACAATTTTTTTCGAAGTATTGCATTGAGATCTAATAAACAGTTTGCCCGTCTACTGTTGAAAATTCACCCCGTCGTGTCATCAATTATGTGGGAACATGAAATAGGGTAATGTTCTACGACACCCTGAAGGAGACGGCGATTTGCCCCGAAGGCGTTCGATGACCGAATGTATGACGTTCACGGTTCGTCTGTGACGGCGTCAATAAAGCCGTGCTGGGCCTGCGGGCGGTCCAGACCAAGCCACCACTGCCAGACCGCCCAGTCAAACCCTCTGTTGACTGAACATTACGCCCGCTCTCTCACTTTGATGAAGGTTAATGACGCGGAATGGGACTGACTCCGGGGTAGCGACCGGAATGACGTAGAACGCCACCTTCTGGGATTCATAGGTGCTGTGTGTCCAAGGCGGTCTTGCGAGAAAGGCTGGAAATTAGTCTGAGATTCATTCATCGCCAAAGTGGCTAGACCTCCCTGCGTATACGGTGCTTTTGGTGTCCGGTTGACTCCCGGATGTGCGGTTTGTTGGGTTCACCTGTTGTTAAGGCTGAGAATGTAGGGTCTACTCTAATTACTGCAGTAACAAAATGACGGATTATAGCGCTACTGATAACAAATCGGAGAAACAAACACCAAGGTACAATAACAACAAGTCAAGTAATATACATTGCGTGATGGCGTAAATCAGAGTTTTGAAATGTAAGAAAAATTGCCCACGAAGAAGATTGCAGAAAAGAACAATGAATCACATATTTGGAGAGGTTTGATTAAGACGACATAAAGGAAGGAACACAGGTTTATGATAATCGGCTGATAAAACCGACAGAAAACAGGAATAAAACACAAACATTGGTAGGACAACAAATTGACGAATGAATATTCCACGTTGAATATATTGTCTGGACAAATGCATTGATAAACAGAAAGCCGTTGCAAGAAACGAAAACGCAACATGTATTTGATGCACGCCAACGAAATATCTAGTGCTCATGTCATCACCGAGTTTATCCAGAGGACTTTCGCCCGAGTCGATCAGTTGCCGTTTTCTCACACACAAGCGGTGTTTGTCGCGTCCAGTTCTTTGTCCGAAGTGATGACGGCCAGACGAAACGCAAGAATGCGTGTGTTACGTTGGAATGTGTGAATTGTGGGCGGTATCCCTTGGTCGAGGCGCGACAGGGCCCGGGAAGTATAAACACGTCCAGGCGTTAAACACCAGATAAATTGGACACGCATTACTCATTCGCATCAGCGTGTTGAGAGATATGAATTGCACAGGTGAACGTAAATCTCGGATGCAAGATTGTTGAAATGTTCGGGAGCTTGCAGGTGGACCGGGATAACACTCCGGGGAGTACGCGAGGGAATGTAATTCATCTAAACATCACGCTGGGGCAGAATAGGATACTCGAATATCATTCATTGATCGTGCTATATTTAGGTACCAATATATAAGCAAATCTTCGTACATTACCATTAATTTAGGGAGTAAAGTGTTCTCTGGAAACGTGCAAAGAAAAACGTTCTATATGTCTACCCACACCGTATAAAGTCTACACCGAAATGTTGCATTTCCCTCTAAATCTTATCAAAAATTCACTTAACATCATAACAATTAGGTTATCTGTTCGTTATGTGTTAACAAACAAAGACATAGAGCACGTCGTAAATGTATTTGAATTCAGTAGTTGAATTGAGTGGGTTTTGTTCAGAGGGTTTTTCCCTGATCTTGTTTTTGAATTGACCGAGGTATGCCCGGAGAAAGTTATGTCAGGAGGGAATTTTTTTTAGACTGAGTTTTGTCCAGAAGGGGTTTTATCGAGATCCAAGGAGGCTATGCCTGGTGAGGGTTTTGTCCGAAGTGGCTATGTCCGTGGTTATGTCATGTAATACCTGGTTATACGACCCTGAACCGCGTCTCATCATGAGATCATAAGTGCTTACGTTTTTAAACGTCAAGTGGATTTACGCCGTTGTTTGATGTTGGCAAATGTGACAATAGCACCAAATGTGAACAAGTCGACTCCATAACCACCTATGCTACTCGGTAGTCACGCCACAAGTATGTTCACATACTTGCTGCATTATTTATTTGTATCTCGGCCAACGTCGATGGCAGTTTTATAGGAGTGGTTTCCTATGAGTGGGCACTTATATTTACCACAGGAGTTAATTTTATGTGAACACGGCATTTCATTACTACCATAAGGTGTGTAGGAATTAAATTTACGCCATATCTTACGTCAGAATAAATCGAATCTATAAAGTGGGTACTGAGTACTAACTTTTAAAAACCAATAGTTTTATAATAAAAACAACAACGCAGCACCGATCTCGAGAACTTGAAGTAACGAGTTGAACGCCTGTGTACTCTCCTAAAGGAATTACTCGTTTGTTCTGTTTTATATGCTTAACCCTTAGAGCCTCGTTTTTGTGAGCTTGTTGGGAGGGTGCATTTTGAGGTTTTTTGGCGAGCCTCAAGGGGGTTTAAGAGCCTCAAGGTGGGTTTTGGCGAGTATCGGGGGGATGCAAATTTGGATTTTTTTAAAGACTCAGTGTTTTTTGCGAGCCTAAACGGGGTGCAATTGGAGGTTTTTGGAGAGCCCCAGCCCCCTAATATTCATCACGTTCCGACGCCAATGATATATCACTTTCCTCGACTCAACTAGTTGTTCATATAACATGTAATGTTAAGATAAAACGGCGCAATTAAGACTAAACATTGTATTATTGTGCCATACGTTTAATTATTCCGCAGGCTGGACCTGACAACCGGTAACAAACAAGCATAACTTATCGAATAACGACATATATGTGTGTGTGTGTGTGTGTGTGTGTGTGTGTGTGTGTGTGTGTGTGTGTGTGTGTGTGTGTGTGTGTGTGTGTGTGTGTGTGTGTGTGTGTGTGTGTCAAAGTTACATAGGTCTAATTGTAGCAAATATTATCAAATAAGTAAATATTGCTTATGTTGAACATAAAAAACAGTAACAAATTGTACTTCAACTCAGAATGCAACATGAGTAATGTACGTGTTGACAACTTCACATTATAGTAGGCTTTCCATGTTTAGTTATTATCAACGAGACTACCCCGTTCTTAACAGTAGGCCACTTTCACAAACACCTGTAACTGGAATATACATTATTGAATGGATTCTAAAATAATTAATGGAAATGTATATGTAATGTGCTTTCTACTTGATTGAAAGATACATGCACACACGCACGAATATCCACATTTCAACGAATCATTCCATATTTATTAATTATTCAAATAAGGCTGTACCATAAACACGAATACGCACATAAGCACGAATATTCACATTTCAACGAATCATTCAGTTTTAATTAATTGTTCAAATTAGGGTATGCTATAAAAAAGCAGGCTTTATAATTATTATATGAAACAAGGCGTGTACATCGCGTAGGCCCTATACACGGAGCATGATAACATTCACGTGATCGTGGCGTACGGCCTAATCGAACCGCACCAAAAATCGACTGCCAATCCAACCAGTGAATCCAACTGGTCTGTAAAACCTTCGTATCACACACTTTGCCTCTGACATGGGAATAACTTGGATACATGTGTGAGTCATTAAAAGCCGCAAATCCTTTCTATTCATAGTGAGGTAACTGATTCCCAAAAGTGGGACCATTGAGCCGACTAATCCACGGCTTTGTCGAAGTGATTGCTACCCGTTTGTTCGCACAGCCGCCGGCCTAGAGCCGCTCTCGATAATTAACTCACGACGACAATACAAACAGGAAGAGGATGATTAGAAATGCGACCACTCTGTTATTATACCAATGCAGAGTTGTTATTACTCCCGTGATTGATGGTTTCGAGTATCCTCTCGCTTTCCTAAATGTTGGGTTTCTAATGTTGTTCGTTCAGTTTCGTTCTTGTTGTAGACAAACTACCGATTAGTTGCTTGGCCGTTCTAAAAAAAACTAATGAAGGGGCTCCTCTTCCAGCGTCCGGTAACAGAATACTGCTCGAGAAGGCGATAACGTTCGATAACGCGAACGTTTCCAAGTAATATACCTCGACTGTTCATTAGTTGTTCGTGTGTGTGAACGCGCGCGCGTGCGTTCGTTGCGTGCGAGCATGCGTATGTGTGTGCGCGCGAGTGTGTGCTTGTGGGTGTATACACGCGTGCGTGCATGCGTGTGTGCTTGCGTGCGAGTATGCGTGCGTGTTTGCGTGAGTGCGTTTACATTGTTGTGTGAGTGTGCTTACGTGCGTGCGTTTACATTGTGGTGTGAGTGCGTGTATGCGTGTATGCGTGTATGCGTGTATGCGTATGTGTGCGTGTATGAGTGTATTAATTATGTCAATGTTTCAATGGTATT
Source organism: Paraescarpia echinospica (assembly GCA_020002185.1). Taxonomy (NCBI): domain Eukaryota; kingdom Metazoa; phylum Annelida; class Polychaeta; order Sabellida; family Siboglinidae; genus Paraescarpia; species Paraescarpia echinospica. The sequence continues at coordinate 32,899,458 of CM034536.1, forward strand.
TTGGTTTACTCGCAATAATGCACAACTACAAACTACTTTAACAAGATTTAATAAGATTGCCACAAAGAGAATTAACTCTAGATGTCAGATTGACAAGGAAGCCTTTTGACTTATCGAGAGTATTTCTTTATGTAGATGGTTAACCATTACAAATGTGTTTTCGGGACAATGTTATGCAAGACTGAACGCTATTGGCGAGCGTTTGATCTTGTCAAAGGCGTTTGGAAACAATTGGGATTTTCAATATGTCTAGCTCCAAGTAAACAATGGTCCAAAGTTGCCTCACGCAGCCAGGCACATGTCTTTATGAATGAATGCTTGTTAGTGGCGGATGCCCTGTGACCTGGTTACCGTATATGGCTAATTTATGTAGGGAGACGCCCTGTGATTGGTTCACGTTAGAGTGGGCGTCGCTACGGTTTATCGCTGGAGCCGACGACAAGTCCAGACAGGCATTCAGGCCACGCAGTCGGCTGGTGGTAGAAGGTTTTTAAGTAAGATGCTGTTTAATCATTGATCTGTTGGCATGTGTTTTGGTTACTTCACTGACAGTTAATAGGTCTGCTGTAGTCCAGACGAACAGTTTGCTAAAGGTTCGTCGTAGAACAACGTGGGAAATAAGTCAACGAACAGGCAAGCGTTGCGTCCAGAACTTGTGAATGGACGCGAGCTGAATACGTTCCCAGAACGTCGTAAGCCAACATAACCACGTCGGTTGATTTGGCAATACACGTGACATGGTATAGGCTCCAGTGAATTCGGCTTCGTCGCAGCGTCTGCGGTTGGTATTGTCTGTTGTATATTATCAGATTAGAGAATCCGGTGTATTCGAAGTTACGTATTAATAGTTAAGCGGGTGATTCTAATGAGTCGTAACTTATACGTTGTGTATTGAAGTTATTGGTGCACACGTCTCACGTAAACGTCGGACTCAGAGTCGACACAGAGGGGACAGTTTTCGCAGAAACATGGCGATACTTCGACTATCACTTGGATCCCGACAACACACGCTGTACGGACGGACGCTCTTCGTTGTCGTCGTCATATTATATGAGACGCTGAGCACGTCTGCCCAGCCTTGCCCAACCGGTCACTACACGGCGCCAGGCAATTCGCCTGGCGGTCAGTGCAAGCCTTGTTCGTCGTGTCCACTCAATCAAATCATCCGGAGCCCATGCACGGCCTACAGGGACAACGTGTGTGGCCCCTTCTACGAGTTCGAATTCTTCAACCAGGGACACCACGAACCGAGATCCATGCCCCCTTCGTTCGCCGTCGCGCCGACGAAAGCCTCATATGCATCGGCCAGTGTCCCGCAAGAGGCGAGGGCTGATCTCGTTTCATCGGCAGACAATGACGGTAAGTTTTTGTTGTCTCAAAGTTGTTGCAAGTGTTACTTATGTCAAGTCGTTTGAGAGAAACTAAGGATTGTCGTTCGAGGTCAACTAAGCATTCCCTCTTTCCATTAATACATTTAAACATCCGTACAATTAGGCACTTCAAAAAAAAAATCATGCTAGAACATTTGGGAATGTGCTTAAATTAAAAGTATTAGATTAAGGATCACATAACTGTTTATCTTATTAAGATATCTTTAATATATCAAAATATATTGCAATTCTAAAACAGCATAATTGTTGTGTATCTCTTGCAATGGCAAAATTAGTCAATTTTTGTGTTTTCTGTGGACAAATATTTGCTTTAAAATGTCATAACTTCATTGTTTTCAAACACATTGACTAGAGTAATAACTTTACAATATTTCATATTTTTAGTACTAATTATAACCAAATTAATGCAATTAATTAGTTAATTTTAGTAATATAGCATGCAAACTCAACAGACTAAGTTTTTATAACTGTTGATTTAATTGCAAGATCAGTAGTTTAACCCAATATCTCATAATAATTATTGCCTCAGACAAAAATGGCAGTTTTTGTTGCGAATGAGTTGTTTCCCTCATGTCTTTATAGCCAGTACAATTCTGCAAACGACAATGTTTTCAACAATAATCATAATGCATAATTTTTTTTCTTATGTTCTTTCTTGGAAATATTGCAATGAAAATACAATAACATTGATTCCTGATGCCAGCCACTGAGCAATTAATCATTCCTTATACCTACATATTACCTACGTATCTCAGACAATACCTTCAGTGCAGCTAGAGCTGCAATCATTAAATATCTTTGTGTTCACACTGTGGCTAATAAGAGGGGTCGCGTTAATTTTTGAGTCTTATTTAATTATGATACATTTGTGTATACGTATCCCCCTAACATACAAGAGTGTAACATACAGTTCCTTTTGACATTTACCATTTTATAACGTTTTCATATGATCCTGACCACTGTAGCATCTTAATGCAGCTCTGCTTTGAAGTTGGACATAACGTCTCACAAAGTCAGGTTTATGGCTTTCCCAACTGTAGTTTGTGTATGATGGATTCCGAGGGAGGAATTTATGAGCTCACAGCTGTTGAAGAAGCTATATATCTAGCCCAGCTTAGCACCAGTTCTCTTCCCACAGCATGTGGAATGTTCAAGCTGCTGTCTTAATAATGTAATATGACACTTCAGAAGTTTCTGGGAAAGAAATTGACCCAGTCGATTTTCTTTGGATACTCTGGCCAATTTCCATGTCATAAACATGTATTATCATTTTAACAGGCTCATAGATGTTAGGGTCTAACTGAGTAATATCACGGCTGTCAGGTTGGACAGTTTGATGCTCATGATGTTTCCTAAAGTCTGTGGATGAAGGCAGTGTCTACTGACTTCCAGGTGATAAACAGTGCTGATGGTCACCTGTTTGTGGTACAGGGGTGTAGAGTGTGTTTATGTTGGGATAACTGTGCCATTAACTGTAAGCGAGACCTTTAAACGTTGGCTATTGACTGAATTCATTTTACTTTGTGGTGAAAAATGCATTTGGATTTTGTGTAAAATGTCATGCAAGAAGGGAAATGGGCACTTGTGTAGAATCCGGACCCACCTCGATTTCGCTGTTATAACTTGAGTTTTGCGTAACTTTGATACAACATAGCATTAGTTCCATCATTCAACATCATCCCAGGCATATTTATATTACGAAAATATTGTGTCTTAGCGCACTTTTGAAGCCCAAATAGCAACCCAGTTTGCGTTAGTCTGCACCGCTGCGGTCATGTGTTACCGCATCGCGCTCGTAAAATGAGCGATATAGTGGCGTATGTTGACGTAAACTGGGGCGCTATTTATGCCTCAAAAGTGCGCTAACACACAATATTCTTAAACGTAAATATGCCAGGGATAATGTTGAATAATGGAACTAACACACTGATGTATCAAAGTAAGGCAAAACTCAAGTTATAAGGACGAAATCTAGGTGGGTCCGGATTCTACACAAGTGCCAGGAAATTATTCTCATGCAAACTATATAATTTGGATCAGAGAATTAATGCAGATTCCCCAGAAGATTGAATTAAGTTATTTTTAATGTGCAGGTAGAGATATATCAGTACTCTATTCTGATTGTTTATCAGAATGCTAATGATCTTTTTTCATATCAGTAATGTTGATCCTAGTATTGATTATAAACACTCCTGGCTTCCTGTGAGACTTCCTGTCTATCTTCCAAAGGTCGGCCAACAGCTTGCCCCAACATTGTCAATCAGTGTTTTTAAAAGTTCTTCATCAACCTGAATTTCACAAATTCAATAATTCGGAGCATCAGTAATGTGCTGTTTAAAATACATTTATTTCTAATAATATATTAATTACTGTTGTACAGTGTTTTGTCTCATATCATTGTGGCCCTGGGGAATTAAGTGGACATCTTTAAACAAAGTCTGGTGCCAGTCCAGAGGTACATCTACTGCCCCAGGGTGTGTCAATGTCAGGCTCACTGTCTGTAGATAATCTCTGATAAATGTGTCTGGTCATTTAGAGCCAGACAGTTGGGCTAGTTTAATAGAGGGTGTAGACTCTGTAGAGGGGGGTGCTGGAAATGAACCTGACCATGGATCTTCCATGAGACACATGACATGTGTTGTTTACCCAGTAATCAAGTGATTTTGGTCAATAGTTGAAGGAAATATTTAGTTTTTAAATATCTTTTGCTTATATAAAAGGGGTTTTCCAAAGAGCATTTCAAAGCATTGTGTTAAAACTTAAAAGTGTAGAATTATTTCCTACAATTTTGTTGATTGAGTTGGTTGAATATAATGTGACACAGAATACCCTGTGTGCCAAGATTCTGTGAAACCAAGGTTATTTGTGTTTGTCTGGAACTATTTCTTTATGCCTTATTGCTGCCAAATTCAACATCTGCTTCCACAGTTGGATTATTTTTGTCCTTTCCATGTCTTCTCTGGTAAACAGATTGGGTGTCTGTGTTTGGATGACATGTCAGGTGTTGCAAGTTGCCAACAGTTATTGAAAAACTGCCAGCAAGGGCACAAAATGTGGCTCTTGTCCGACTTTGTTTTCATCAAATGACTCATTTCTAATTGAGCGCAACAACAGGTGCTGTGCAGGGAAAGTTTGCCTGGGACAATTCTTGTCTGGTAACATAGGATACTGGAAAGACATTGACCTTCTGATTGCTTCGTCAGTGGTGACACTGTGACAGTTATATCAGTACAGAGTCTGGCAGACATAGACTCTCTTTCATACATGTTAGGTATCTCTTTCACCAATAAAACATGATTACATTTCTGACCCACAAGTATCTGGCTTCATAATCAGCATGAGAAAGATCTATAGTGGTTGCGACCTGTTTCTTCTTACAACTCTTGATCCTACCTAAAGTGGTTTATTTGGCTGGTGTGGTATATAAAAAGAACACTTGACTTTTATTGCATTTGCTACAGGTAGTGGTAGTTTTTGTTTGATTTATGTAGAATGTATCTGCAACGTATAAACATGATAACTTCTGAACCATTTCAAATATATCACAGAACAGTCTATAAAATGTTGTTGTTTTGGAAGCAGGGCCTCACCCAGGATCAAATTTTTGCCAGTCCAAATTGTTTCAGACATGCTACGAAGTGCGGTCAGGCACGCGACTGAACGCGCGATCGGATACGGGATAAAACATGCAACTATGAGTATATATATATATACACCGGTATATATATATATACAGTTTCTGAGGTACGACAGCTAATGGTGGACGTCGGACACAGAGTGATGGCAATAGTTCATTGGACCTTCGGCCCAAAGGACTAAAAATCCAAGATGGCTGCCATATATACCTTTAAAAATGTAAACATTGGTTTTTAGATTCACTATATCATAACTTATATATATATATACACCAGCATGGCATTTTTTGGTAATCATACTTAGTGTGTCCAGTCATAAAATATAAAAATAAACTAAAAGTACAGTGTACATATTACCATTTATGAAGGCAAGGCAGAGAATATGGCTGAATGCATATCTCACGTGTGATCAGAATTGTAACTAGCAATTTTTTTGTCAAATGGTGCATTTTCTGTTTAAAAGTGGAAAAAGAAGCCCATTTCTGTTCAGAAAAGTAATATTTTATTTCAGTTAACTTTGAAAAATAATACATTCTGTCAAATATTTAAAATATCAACGTTATGATCTCTGCATCTAAATAATACTGTTTATTGTGTGGTTAACTTTTCTAATAATATTTACAACACAATAACAACTGTACATAATAAATTTAGATAATACAATATTTCCTGTCACACAATAACATAAATGTCTGGTTGTTCCTCATGCTGCAGTACTAAATATATACATTGACAAATGTAATTTATACAAGCAATCATATTAAGAATTATAAATGTTCAAATCACTGATGCTGTTTCATTTTAGCTAGCGCTATATACGACGCCAACCAACGGAACTACAAAACGCAAGGTATATCACTTTGAGCCAGCGTAACCTAGGCTGTTGTTATTCCTTCGAGTTTTGTGTCCGAAACCGGAATATGTACACTTATGCATGTTATAACGATGTGACAATTACATTTAGTTAGCAACATGTCTTCAATGCTCGTAGCCGACAGCTAGACAACGATCGCAAAACGATTTATGTTAGCGCCTTTCGCCCGCGTCCCTGTTTACGTCGGTTCATACGAAGGTCAAGGAGCCTATATTTAGACAGGTGGCGTCACTGAGTGAAATCATGACAGTCTACAATTGGAGTTTTTGCCCGCCATTTGGGAGGCTACCACGTGCGTCAATGCATATGTTCTGGGTTGGCGTGCCTCCAGAATGGTGGACTAACCGTTCCACTTACGTACTTTGAACAATGGAAATAGCGCATGCTGCACCGTCTTGTATTGATACACGGTCTTTGCCTTTGGTTGACACGACTCACGAGGTAGCACCGGCGCCATCACACTCGTAACGATTTGCCATGCGCTTTTTAAAAATCATCATAAATTCACCAAAATAAACGAATAGCGTTGCATAGTAATCATGTTTGTTTCAAAATATCTCCAATAAATTCAGTATCGTTTACAGTGTTGGTTATTCTACTCTTAGCGTTTACGGAGTTTCCATTGAAAAACACAAATCCCGTTTCGAAACGTCGATTACGCGGAATTCCATTCGTTTTCCAAGAACACGTCGTAATTGGCAGGTGTTTATTGTATCTCCTGCCCTGATGTTGACCTCAAATAGGATTATTTAGTCTACATAGACATAGACAAGTGTCGGGTGCCTTTCAAGGAGCAACTGCTAGCGAGTAGGTAACAATCACTCTAGCAAGTCGCCGCTAGCGGGTAGGTGACAGTTATCTTAGCATGTCGAGGCCTGGCGTGTGTCGAGGAGCTGGCCAGGCGATCCGGGTGGGCGATTTTCAAAACCGGTCTCTGTAGATTTTGTAACTGGCTTCGCGGCAGTTTCAATGACGTAAAAATGGCATGGATGGGCTGGCCGCGCAAAAAAACGTCATGGACGGACCCGTCCACAATCAATTTGACCCCGTCCAAAAAACGTAATTTATGAATATACCCGTCCACAGAATGGGTGGATGGGTCTCTGGGTGAGGCCCTGTTTGGAAGACATCCATAGTTATCTATTCTATATAGCTTATCTATGATCATGATGTTTATTTATATTTATATGTGTTATCATGAGTGACAGTGTAAATACAAAATTAGAAGAAGGCACAAGAGGGTCAATATGGCATAAATTAAATGCATTTCATGTCATATTACAATAATTACTGGTTGAGATAAGTGTCCTTTCTCTTTGCACCGCCTACATCTCTTCATTTTTTTAAATGAAGATTATTTTATTTGGAAGATGATTCTAGATTATACATTGTATTTCATACATGTTTAAGTGGGTGAGCCATATTATTTTCTTCACCAAAACATGTTTATAAGTCATTCAAGTGAAATAAAATGTCTTCAACGTGCTTAGCATTGTTTTTTTTAAGAGATGTGAATTAACTGCAATATATACCAGCACAGTGACAGTTATTATGGTGTAACCGTGCAGTATAACAGTACACTTTGTGTCACCGTCAGTCATGGGGTCTTTGTTGGGTCGGGTGAAGCCCTTCCTGTGTCACATAATGGCGGGTGCGCAGCGGCGGGCCATGTGGGCATGACAGGCCAGCTATATGCATATTACATTTGTGTGCGCACACACATGAGGACCAATGGTCGAGTCGTGACCATTGTTCACAGGATGTGTATATCTGCACTGTGCTGTGTCACCAGTCTCGTCACAATGCTGTCGCGCAGGTACATGTCACTGGCCGTTAGACCGTCTCATTTGTAATCTGTCCCACACAATAAAGCGTTGATGTATGGGGCTTGGTCGGAGGAAATGAAGCTCCCGACATGCGAGCCTTACCTCCAGGTCGAGCGAAACAAAACATGCTTTGCGCAATCGTTGACATGAAGTTCATTTCCTCAAATGAATTGTACAATTCACTGATGTGTTTTTCGCCAACAGTGCAAGATCTATGTACTGTTGGAAAGTCATTTGTATGAAGATGTGTAGAGTAGATAAATTGTTAATCACATAAATTTGTTTTGCACATTGCAAGGTATATGTTTGTACATGCAAGCTAGTAAGACAGTCTTGCCTAGATCTACTTTTTTGGTTTCTTATTTATTTGCTCTCATTGTCGTGGCTGGCACATAAACCAATGACTATACCTACTTAAATTACCCAACATTTGCTATACTGTCTGCCGTCCCCTATGATGGTTATGGGGAACTAACCTCAATCCATGTAATTATGTAACCTAGATGCATGCTTGGTTTAACTGCAATGTTTGTACACATTGCCAACTCACCTAGCATCTGGTTTCTGACAAGTCATGTCTGAGGCTGCAGTTAGTTGGTTAAGTACTACGGACTGTGCCAATGTGAACTACAGGTACATTTACCTGTGTTGTGAAATCACTAATTAGTTTGTCACATGGCATTCCAGCACTGGATATGTGTGTGCATGGTAGTGAGTGTGTGTGTGTGCTGTAATGTCTTTGTACAGACATGTGCAGACTCACTGGTGCCATGCACCCAGGACTGATGATTACACAAGTAGCTGATTAATTGAATTCCAAAGCCTGACTGTCTGGGTGCTCTCTCAGGACCTGCTTACTGCTCCAACATGATAACTTTTACTGAGTAATCACATGCTTTTATCAAGCAAACTTGCAATGGGCTCCCCTTCAGAGTTACAGTTATAATCACAGTGTATTCAAGACAGTCTACCATGTGTTTTCCCATGTGAATTCCACTGTTGTTTCAGCTAATTTACTTGTTTTCCCATTAAAAAGACTGTGTGGAGAGGGGGGCAGAAAAGGAAACATTTGGTTAGAGAATTGTGAAATGTTAGATAACCCACTGGGGGAGCGGCTTTGATGTCCTCAGTCATTGCCAATATCCAGCACTGATTGTGGGGTTTGCTATTATTTGCATACCTTTGAAGTTGAACTAGAGGGCTAATGTAGTGTTAACATTATGCAATGGTGTATTGGTGTTTGTGTCTGTTCATTGGGGTTGTCTTTAGCCATGTCTCTGTAATGGCAGAGACTACAAGGGATCAGGGACAATAAACGAACAAATTAAGTATCAAATAAGATGAGAATTTATCAAGAACTTTTGTCATGATGGCTGCATGTCTTCTGTAATTTCCTGCCATACTAGGTATCTCATCCTCCACTTTCAACAAGGAATTGTGCAATATTCAATAGTTATGTATTTTAATTAGTATAATATATTTGAACATGTAAATAAAGTTGAAATGGTCACTGTAGTTGTACTTTCATCTTGTTAACCTTTTCATTGGTTATCCATGTTTTATCAACAGAATGCATTTCTTTCAGAGTGTGTTTCAACACATAATTTGGAATCATGCGTCATACATTCTACTGCATAGCAAAAATGCAGCAACAGCACTGAAGCGCTTAACATTTGAGCATTCTTGTAGTTCAGCCTTGTCACAATGACATCTTCTGAGGGGTTTGTCAGATCCTGGGTGAAAATATCTTAGTTGTGTTATATTGGTCCTTATCTTGTATGTTCTTAGTTGGCACACTAAGCCTGCTGATCTGCAGATAAAACTTCGCCAACTGCCATCAGCAAATTGTGTAGTTCCTAGGTATGCTATTCATAATAACAACGGTAAAGAAATGATAGTCGTAAAATAGTCTTCTCCTATTTGCCTGAATAACGTTTTTGTCATGAAAATGAGGCATTGGTATGACAACCGTGGAAGGCCACCTGATGTTGATTCTGGGCGAATCCATAAGTTGAGTTCTGCAAAAGGCAGGAAATGTAGCTGCATTTTCCTGTTTCCAGTGCATGAATGATACGTGTGTTGAAGCACCTGGTGGGGCAAGCAAATTGAGACAGGATGTTTACAAACACACAGTCCTGCCATCCACCCCATCATTCACTGTGGGGTTCCTCCACATTACTGCTGATGTCATCTCCAAGTGTAGGTTTCTACACAACTGTGTGCAGCCATGCGGAACAGCTCACCTGCCTTGTTAAATCCACATGTCATGGCTGTGCTTTGTTAGCTAAGACGCTCAAAATGATGGCTTTGAAATGGATATCTAACAGCGGGGTGTTCCTCAGGCCTTGCAATACAAAAAATGCTGTTTCACAGTTTACATTCTTTTTTCTTCTGACTCATTTGGTGAATAGACGATTACTTTTTGTATTGTGATGGCTGTAAGCCTACACCCTGGGAAGATAATCTGTGGGAAAACTGCACCGTTTATTAAATATGTGAAAGCAGACAGGCGTATGCATTAAAAATACATGTATATAGATCTGGATTTCTGTGCTCTGATCTCAGTCATTTAATGCGTTTAATTAACTTAGTTTTTACAAGATAACAAGGAAAATTAAGATATATAAATGACATGTTCCTTGTGTTTTCCCAGCCTCATGGCTAAGTCTGGTGCTGATGTCAGACCTACTCAGGTTACAGATAAGTGGCCACTTATCTAAACACCTACACTTGCCTTGCTTTGACTGCCAGCTTAAAACATTGGTTGTATACACTCGAAACATGATTGTACATGTCCAGGACAGACAACGAGATGTATAAACTTTCACATTAGTTGCACTTTTTAAGAACTTACACTTAAAAGACGAACTGAAATAGTGTGTTCTTTTATTTACAAATATATTTTCTATGGATGTAGATAGGTTATCTGATACCCAGGGATTGAGGGTAATTGTTAGCAGTAGGGCAGTCTTCTCTTCCTGGGGTTTCCCATTTCACATTCCTCCATTGCACATACCTGGTGGCCATTTATCATTGTCAGCACGTGATTATCCACATATGTCCCGTGATTATCCACATATGTCCCGCTCACAAACCCTTTTAACTATTTCATCTTTCCACCCAGGAATCCTTGCATTGATCTATTACTTAATTATAGTTAGATTCCCAATCTATCTCTACAATAATGGAATATATTAATAATACATCGGTGAGTTTCTACGATGATGGCATTGGTCAATGTCTATCTAGCGGTGTGATATCCAATTTCATTTGTTGGATCTGTGGAAGTTTTTATTTTCTGGGAATACATCTTGTGCTGGTCGTGTCCTTTGGCACTGCTGCTTGCGACATGGCAGTAATTGTGAGCACCTACACATTCTTGACATCAACAGCTGTGTGTGACAGGGGAGATGAGCCTGTCAGTGATGTTTGTCTGGTAGTGGTAATATGTATCCAATGTTCAGTTGTTGCCACCCATAGTGAGTGACCCTAAATCGAACAGGATAGCAGGTTATCTCAAAATGGCTAAACCTGGTGCTTATGAGAACTTGCAGCTAATCACATGACAAGTGCACATTTATAAGACTGTATCATCGCACATGTGTTTATTGTTTTGATTTGGTGTTTTCAATGTAGTTTATTCCAGCAAATACTTAGAGCGTTTTACTGAATGCTTCTTTTTAGAAACATGTTAATTACGTAGAACACAGACCTCAACTATTGGCCGCCCTCAAACAATTAATTAAATTATACTTCCACTTTCAGAATGTGATAACAAATCATCACATATCTTGTATTAATAGAAACATTGTTCAAACATATATATATATACACACCTATCTAGTATTAATAGAAACAATGAACCTATACATCTACTGTGCCGATCCCAAGTTCCAAACTTGTGGTTTCATCAAAGCCGTTGTTATCCCCACTGTTCGCATAAATATGCAACCTAACTGATCCATGTCGGCGCATGCATGAATAAGAATAACAATTATGTATACATTTAAGTGTAAGTGGGCGTACCGTGCTGAAAGTCACACATTTCTCTTGCAGCTGGTCCGTCTCCCGCCATCCAGCAAGCAGAGGAACAGTGGAAGAAGTTGTGCCTCGTCCTCATTGGCATCCTCTCGGTCCTCTGTGTCCTCATCCTCATCTACGTTGTCATCTCCCACATCCGTGCTCGCGCCCACCACCGCCTGCAGAAGACATTCATGATCAACGGTGAGTGTGTGATTTATGTCACTGTAAAAACAACAATACAGTGTTTATTTACCGACTCATGGGTGTTGATTTAGCACAGTGTCTTCCGCCAGCTCATTCATGAAATAGTTATAAATGAATCGTAATTGCTCCAGCGTAAACGGATATGGCGAGATGATATTTAATACGGTTACTGGACTGCATAAGTTAAGTCGCATAAATAATGTCACGACTTTGCATTGAAATTGATAATAATAAAGGAGAATTTATCATATATATATTCAACAACTTCTAAAAGTACATAATTTATGACAATTGGTGTGAGCTAGTAGTTTCACCAACTACTAATCTGTATCCCACCTCCACAATAAATAGTTTAGTTTAATTTGTGTTTGTTACTAAGGCACTTTAATGTTAGGCACACACCAACCGACTAACGCCGACTTGCGTTGCCAGTCGGCGCAAAAAGCAGTCCGTGCTAAAGGCCAATTAGTTCCGCCGACTTCTGCCCGCACACACCAGCCAGCACACACCAACCGACTCGCGCCGACCGTCGGTGCTCGGCTTGATCCTTGTGACAAAAATCCACAATAAATACGTGTGTTTACTGCGGAGTTAACAATGTGTTTCGATACACCTACAATAAACACATGAAACATTTGTAAAAATTAGGCTAAAACGGCTATCAGAAAAACGAAACTTGTTACATAGTAAGTCGGAGCTTCGCCGTCAGCCTTCACGACGATATGGCTTGAGCATTTAGCATATCCTCCAGCAAAGAAACGCATAGCGTTGAGCTATGTTTTATGACAGTACGCAGAACGTTCTTTTTAGCCGTTTCATTTAACAGTTATGTTGAAGTGTAAACAGTCGCACCCAACAAATTTCTCAAAAACGTTTTCCACCGCTAGCGTCGCTTTGCGGATTTTAAGGCTTAATATATATGCGCCCGGTAGGAGCGCCACCAGAGGTAGCATTTCTCACAAAACAAAATGGCGATTCCTGTCGGAAGTGTGAAACAAACTTACAAAGTCAGGTGGAAATTAGGTTTATTTGTGGCACCTGTTTTAAGAACAAGCAAAAAAAATGATGAGGGTCAATGGCAATAGGATAAAAAATAATCTGTCACTTTCTGAAACGTTGGTTACGCGCCAGGTCAGTAAAATATGAAAGTAAAAAATGAAAGCAGGTGGCCCGAAATGGTTTGAAAACTCAAAAAGACGCCGGGCTTAGCCGTGACTTGTATTGAGGACTATCACATGATCGCGCTATGATTTCTTATTGGCCAAGTTACCGCCGACCGTCGTGTTATGACAAAAAACCTGCACACACCAGCTGACTCGTCATCAGGTATGTGCGGACTTGTCACCGGATACCTCCTTATCTAACGCCGACTGCTGATTAACACCGACTGCCGATTCAACATTCGAATCGGCGTTAGTTGGCGCTATAAGGCCGACCGTCGGGCTTAAATTCGGCACACACCAACCGACTGCTGTCGGCCGACGTTTTTTACGCCGACTAATCGGTTGGTGTGTGCCTAGCATTAGCAACCAAAACCCAATTTTGATATGATATACAGTAGTGACCTTGAGATACATTTTATGATGGAGTAACACCATTTGAATGTACAGAAACTTTTAGTTACAATGACATGCTTAACCAACTGTGACATTATAAAACTATGACAACAAAACCAGCAAGAATTAACACTGGAGCGTTTATAATTTAATGTTAGTTAATAAGTGCAAAAAGTAGCTTTAATTGTGACATTACTTAATCCACTGGCCTGTGTTGGCATAATTTATATAGCAATTGCTGTGATCACAAATATTTCCATCTAAACTGACTGATTGAACCCTACTCTTTGGGAGAAGGCTATAAATAATACCAACAACCCTAAATCTAGTCTGTAGTTAGAGTAATGAACTTACACAGCAGATGGTGAGTGTCCCAGTGCCTGGCCACATGGCTGTGGTTCTGGCTACAGTTATTGCCCGTGTATTAACATGACATGAGATATGAAACAATGCGTGAATGGAGGCCCACCAAGGAAGTCTGCAGTGCAGCGACCAGCTGTACCGCTAAGGCAGGTTTACTTCCACCCACCAGTGCCAGTGTGTGCCAGGCTGCCTCCGCAAGATTCCACCCATTCCTGCCCGAGCCTCCCCAATCTCACCTGCACGCGCCGCTCTGCTCACCTGTAGCCAGTCTGAGCCCTTTCCACAGGAACGCGGCACTGGGTGGCACTCGCACCAGCTGTCTCGGTAACCAAGGAGGGGGTCATTGCTTCATGCTAAAATATACCAGAATTATCAGTGTAAATAACTATCAGTACTTATGATAATAATCTATTTGTTTGAAAGTTATCATTATACAATCATATAATTTAAGAAAATATTTTAAAATGTATAAAATACATTATTATTATGATCATGTATAGTTGAACTGTAATTGTGTCTATATTTGTATGTGATCAAAACAAAATCCATTGATCTATACACATTTACATACAGGAATAATATCTGATTCTCCGACCATGAATGGTAATTGTGACCTATTATGATTAACATACATCGAATTAGGACAGTAAATGTGCTCTAGAGTTTGTAAGCACTGCATCTAAATTTACATTTCAAACCAAATGCTATCTCATACTCTAACTATATAGTATGTAACTTTGTTTGATAATGCTTGAGGTAATTACAAAATAATTAATACCATTATTTTTTTATTTCCGCCAGAAGTCAGTATTTTCAGTGGAATTAGAAAGCAGCTTTACTCAGTAATTATGTCAGTTTATTTTATAATGGCACTCTGATCTTTGCCAATACTTGAAGCTGTTGCTGCCATAAGAATTCAGCCTGGTTGATGTAGGCATGAAGGCAGACATGTGGGTTGTTTTAGCCCAGCTGCTTCCGGGAACCGATTAGCCACTAGAGATGAATCCTTTCACACAAAGAACAAGTCTCAGCTACACCTGACATGCCTCAGTGTGGGTGGGGAGGGCAAGCACACTGATGACTTCCTCAGGTGTTCTAAATACAAATGCTAAACCCCATTGTGCCCCATGTGGGTTCTAAGAAGTGGGGCAAGGAATTTAGTGTTTACCAGCTGTTATCGTTTAAACATTTGAAACAGATCTACACCCAAAAAGCAGTAGTGTATTTAGGAAGAGACATGACCCCCATTTATGGAAATTTGTTTTTATTTTTCTCATGTAACCTATTGTGCCAGTACGTTTAACAAAGAAAACTAGTTGGTGAGTAGGCTTGACCCCCCACTTTCCATGATCTTAGATACACCACTGCCAAACAGGGTTGGAATAAACACTTGTAACAGGTGAACATGGCATGGCATATAGATGCTTGGCTTCCCCAAAGAGGCCTGAAATATAAATATTTTACTGTAAGTCAGATCCAAAATGTCAGGTAGACATAATAATTTAGACAGAAGAAAACTGGTAATCAGCCAGGCCAACAAATGATTGACCAAATGAGTAGACTGAATGGACACCACCTTGGAACAAGATACCCAGACAGACAGGAAGACTTTGAAACATAATCGTCCATTTCTTACAAGTCATTGACTTGCACTGTATCATAGTGTGAACAATACCGACACTTATGGTCCTACAGTGGTTCTGGCAATCAGCTTGGCAAACTATTAGCAACACCGCAGCAGTGACAATACTAACTTTGCCTCTGTTTACTGTTGATCAAATATTTGAAGCATTCGTTTCCCACGGAGGCGCATGCTATTTGCTTTGCCACCAATGTGATGGTAGACACAATGTGAACATACGCGGCCGTCACCAGTGCTGCCACCTCAAAGGTGTTGTCGAGTGTTTATCCGGGTGTCCCGTGTAATCTCATCCTGTCCAACGGTTGCCTCGAGGAATTTCACACCAGCCTGTTCAGTTTCCCATGCGTTTTTTTCACCGGAACTGAGCCTTTCCTCCTGTTGCTGCACTCTGGTGGCCATTAGTGTAACCAGCCGCACCTATTTGATCACTTCACTATGTGTAAATGTAACTTTTTTTTACATATTTATGATATTATAATTTATTAATATATTATGTAATAGCAAGCAGTATACCATAAATGGACAGGGGTCTACTGTAGAGTTCAAGTCAACCCACGTTATTAAGCTATTTTAATAGGTTTAGCAAGTCATCTCCAGATGTATAAAGCACCTGTGTCATGGTTAACACAAAATCGGTTTCACTGCCAGATTATCATGGGGAAAATGTTTGTCATGGCGGCATGAAACCGGCATGAATGGGGCTGTTGCCATTGACAACATTCAGAGCATTCAGCTCACTCATGTAATATGTACAGACATTTTTGATAATTTGCCATAAAGTGTCCGAAGTGAAATAGATCTAGTGGTCTTTGAAAGAGACCATGTCTCGGTCTGCTCCTGCCTCGGGAGATTGACTGTTTTATCACTGATTCTCAGACACGCACAAATTGTCTTGTCAATATGTCCATCTGTCTGTCTGGCTGGCACCTCTCCTAAAAGGTGGACATGGACAGACTGCATTAGGTTCGGCTGCCTTCAGCTACTTTGTGGTTTGCGTTACATCTTGTAGTGCAGGGGGCTGACATTTTCTCCTTGTGTCCTGACTTGGGGCATCTGAATGAAAACCTGGCACAATTCCCAGCTTACCTGCTTCCCATGCTCACACTGAAACCATTCTGTGCTGAGACAAGACAGCTTTTGTTAGAATATTCTACAAGAATGTTGCATCATGCCGAGTCGAAATTCTGTTGTCAGTATTATTAGAGAAAAAATATTCAAAGACAAGGTTTATTCGATTGTCAAAATGTTGACTGCTGAAAGCTATATTTAAAATATGTCTAAAGATTCACAGACATTAGGAGCAGATCAAGACATTGTGTGTTTCTGTCTTGTCAAGTGTCATTTCATATTAGCAACGCTGCATAAACACAGAGTTTGTCATTGTAGAAAGCACAGTTTTTACAGAGATTTAATCTGCAGTCTATGTTCAATCAGTCACTTCGAAGTCAAAACATTTTGGTGAATTTTATTTTTACTCTAGGATTTGGGCTGTAAATTTAGTTTTCTTTGGGCCTACAAGTGAGGATAAATGCACACCCATTGTCTCGGACATAGGGTAGGAATTTTGAAGATGCAAATATTTGGAATGATACATACTTGTATTGTTAAATAATGAAAATCGCCAAGGTGGCCACCAGACTTTATGGCTAGTCCTATTGTGTACTACCCAATAAATAATTACTCGGCTAGTACATGGTAGTAGCGGTGGTCAGGCTTTAACTGCACCTTCAGCATTACTTGAGTCAGCAATTTGCCAAGGAAAACAAAATAATAATAAAAATATGTGGATCAGTAATTTGGCACCACTCCATGTACTGTTAATGAGCTATAAATATAGCCATTTAACAAATTGTGTTGTTTCAATTTCATAGGCAGTTTACACTTTGTTAACTTCTGTCATGCCAAGAACAAAACAAGAGAGTAGAGGGACCTCTGTTACCCCTCTACCCTCTTTCATTGCCCCAATAACTAGCTGCCATTTTATTTACCACAAATCACTTTGGCTAGTTACCCCTGGGGTAGCCTTTGCCTGGTAAATAGTTCTCCTCCTGAGGCTGTAATAACTTGGCCAGCTCGCTGTAATCTGTGGAACATAATGACCCTATTTTTGCCATCATGTTTTGTCTACTTATGCCAGGGTAGGGTGGAAAGGTTTACTTCTTTCCCATGGGGTCAGTGATGCAGTGCAGACCTTGCAGAGAGAGAATGAACAGACCTTTGTAAGAAGTGATTTATTTGCTTCCTTATGGCATCAAATTAATGACAGGATAAACCACTCAGTCAACAAGTCCTTGAGTTTTGATTACAGTGGTTTTGTATGAAAAAAATGCATTGTGGTAATTTAATCTGTCAATGAACGGGAGTTGACATTTGAACGCAGTCAGTGATTAGAGTGGAAATGGTATTGACAAGTGGAATATGTCACCAGATTGTGAAATGTTTGACTTTATGAATCAGAATGCATTTGTAGCAGCTGTAAACCACAGCGAGTGCAAATATAGGGGTAGACTGTCTTGGTAAAAAGCTGATGAGTAATGAAGCAAGTAGCAAACATTAGATGCTAACATTAAAGTCACTGTGGCACGGTATTTGAAAAGTTGTGTTAAACAATGGGATATTGTAGGAAGATCTAGTAACTGCCATACTGTGTCTTGTCCGACGTGTTTGTCTGCGGCCTTGACAACTAAATAGGTGGAAGTCATAAGATCACAAACAGTCTGGGTGCAACACCAGCCATTCCAAGGAGATGATTGCAATGTCACGAGATCCCAACATTGACATGGATTCCATTTCTAACTGTTTGAAACAGACTATCTTATGGTACAGTGAATGGACGCTGGTGAACATTAGGTTATTTTATTGTGAGGAGCAGGATGAAAGCAGTGTCCTCGGCCTGTCTAACAGTACAATAGCCTGGCTCCTTCCACAGAGCTCTCTTGTGGGTGGAGTAACTGCATACTGTGGAGATGACAAAGGCAGCAGTTTCTGATGCCGCCTATTAGTAACGCTAATAGCAGCAGTAGCAGTGCTCAGGAAAATTACAAGATGAGACGCAATTGTTGGACTGATAATGGTGGATGGTTTTTATTGGTTTTGTCCGTTGTTCTGTTGTGAGCTTTCATTGTTGCTCTCGTTGTTGCATTGTGGTTGAAACCCGCCTCCCTCCACAAGGGATGGAAGGATAACTTCAACAATCATCAATAGGACCTTTTGTTCTACAACAGAAACTGGTATTTGGGGATATCTTCAATTCCTGTGCTCATTTGGTTTTTACCAGCCTTGGGTAAAAACTAATACTCTGTTGATAATTTCTGGGATAGTCTAGACTGACTTAGTTAACACCTGTTTTTGGAGACTGTGAAACTATCTAGACTGTTGACAGAATACATGACAAGGCATTAAGACCTTCAGCATATGGTGTGGACAGTTGTAAAGCTGCAGGCTTTGCCATCTGATGGGAGCTGGTTGGCTTTGCCATCTGATGGGAGCTGGTTAATCTGACTGTCAGTGAAGCAGTTAAGGCTGTTTACCTTATGCCTGAGGGCAATCTGGGGCTCCAGCCTGCCCTACACCAGTTCAGAAATCATTCTCCCTTTCAGCACTTCCACAGCCTGGGGGATTGACCCAGTTTTTGGTGGGATTACTCGGGAATGTGAGAAGACAGCATGTGACTGGAGGTGATTAGTTGGGAAGTTTGTTTTAATGCTGCTAAGATTGGTGTGACTCCTGGCTAACTCTCTGTTGACATGTGGGCTTAGACACTGGTCTCGCAGACCCATTCCTCTCGGTTCCAAGATTAATCTGTGATACAGCCAGGACGGAAACACTACAGACATATCCATTGGCTTATTTAGGTATTTGGAAAGAAAGTAACAAATGTTGCTAGGAAATAAATAAGTGGAAAGAAAGTATCAGAAACTAAGCCAGGCATTGAATATCAAACCACAAATATAAATCAAACACATTTTGACAAATATTTACTTAGTTTCAACATATTTGAAATGTCTTTCTCAGCAGTTTTCTGCTTTTCATATCAGTGTTCAAAATATCTTTGAAAACGTCATTCTTTCTTAGTTCTCAGCAATTTTCTACTTCAAAGTTCACTAGCATTCATCAATAAAAAATACTTTAATGGTATATAAAATAGTTTTCCTGTTACTTTCCTACAACCAGTTATTTCATGGGAATTAAACCATTGATGCGACTACTTGAATGAACCCGCATGTTCCCACGCCATTGTTGCCGAGTGCTTAAACCCAGTTTTTGCAGCACTGGTGGATAGGAATTTGCACTCCCCGTGGATACAGCAACAATGTGTCAGCAGTTAACCCCTCCAGTGACAGGAGCCAGACCTTCACTCATAGATCTCACAGAATGAGGCACACAGCACTGCAACAAGTTCAATATTACTTCTACATAACCATGATGACCAGCTTTCACTATGATGCTGTTTATCTGAAGTGGTATAACCATGCATATAACCAGTTTCACTTTTGAGATGTCAAGTTTTTGAACACTTCATAGTTGGCATACCCAGGGTAGTAAGATGTCACTTCAGGATGGAAGGATAACTTCAACAATCATCAATAGGACCTATTGCATTATCAATGGCTGTCTTTACATTGGTGCCTCAGGGAAATAGGTAATTTGTAAAGGAAGCATCCAAACCCAATCCCTATGGCACAACATGGTGTCGAACTTCCAGAACGTGGGAAATGCAATGCATAACCATATGTTAGCGTTGTCTAATTTCCCCAGGTATTCCTTGTGTCTATGTTTCCACCTGGGTGGAGAGAAACGTTTTTGGGGTGATCCTTGGATAGGAGCATAAACATTTTATATTGAATCAATTTCCCAAAGTGTCATTGATACACCCAAGTGTAGATTGACCATTTGATTGCATACTAACAGCAGGAATGCTGGCAGCAGGCAGACAGCTTATTGGTTTTTCCATTTAGAAACAATACGTTGCAACCAGATGTGTTCTTTGACCAGGGGAATTTGCAGTATGACTGCCTATGTTGCCTCGCACACTAAACAAATGAAATCATTCTTTATTTAAGATGGTCTGACGCCAAAACAAAATGTAACATTCTGTTACAATGTGGGTGTCGGAAGCAAGAGACACAGCGAGGGTTAAGCCCCAGATTACCCACATTGCTGATTCCCACCCGGACTCTGTATTCAAGAACAGGTGTTTGTCAGAGGTTATCAAGATGGGGTGGTGTTGTGTCATTAGAGGTGAGATTATCACTTTCAGGGGTGGCTCTGGTGGAATTGATACCCTGAGAATGCTTCCCAGCTGGGGAAGACCCTGGGAAACTTGAACTCCTCCCAGGGCCTGAAGAGGGGGAAGACAGGCTGGGAAAGTCCTTCAACCTGACTTATGACATATGTGCCAGTTGGCGGGTGACGTATGTGACAGGCTGTAGAAGGGACTTGTACAGTGGTGGACAGATGCCAGGTCCTTATCAGTCATATACTGATGTCTCCTCCAGATTGGAGCCAGCTTAACATGACATCGCAATTTACTAAAGATAATTGGCTATTTACTAAAGATAATTGCACATAAAGACCTGCTATTGAGACAAACTAAGAACTTGTTGCACATCATTAATCCCTACCTTGCCACTGGGTGGCACAAGAATGACACAAGAATAACGTTTCATAAGTTGTCATACCATTTGTTACATTTGATGACAAGGTCTGGCATTAACAAGTCTAAAACTGACTGGCCGTCCATTATTTAAAAGGATTTCACGTATTGAATTTAAATTAATTAAACAAATATGATTCAGAAGTA
This sequence comes from Paraescarpia echinospica, assembly GCA_020002185.1. Taxonomy (NCBI): domain Eukaryota; kingdom Metazoa; phylum Annelida; class Polychaeta; order Sabellida; family Siboglinidae; genus Paraescarpia; species Paraescarpia echinospica. The sequence goes on from CM034536.1 coordinate 32,920,775, forward strand.
TTATTTCCATTATATGCCAACCAGGCATTCAAAAACAAGCGAGTACTTGTAGGTAGGAAAGAATAGTTAAAATTAGTCATTAGACTGAGACATACCTGCAGTTATTTAGGGCAAACACTAAGTTACATGCATTAAAAATGCTGCCAACAAACTCTGTAATTAAATTGTGAGTCTATGCTGTAATACTTCATATGAATTCTAGTTAACTAGACCAGCAGGGACCACAGACATCTGAGTCAGTTTATTGGGTAATGCAGTCAGATATGTGAGACTGTAAACAGATCCTCGGAGCTCTATGACATTCTATCCGCCAGGACATTAAAGACTCTCCCCAATGCATAGCTGAATTAAACACTATCAAAATGAGATCTGCTGATAAATTCCACCCGGCCAGCCGTTATTTGCTGGTGCCGCTGTGCCCAAGGTGTTTTTATGCCTGAGGGAAGGCAGTGTGTGGTTTGTTAGCACAGGAAATGCCCACAGCCCAGACGGTTTTTGCCCTCTCTGCATATTGTGACTCACCCGGTCTTGACTGAGCCACTGGGATTGCAAAAAGAATGCAGGCTGGCAGTTTAGAACCGGAGCAGATATGTGGCATAATATCGTGGCAGGCGTTTAATTTCCTGCCGCTGATGTTTATATGGAACAGATTCTAGGCTAATGCTTAGCAGATCAGAGTTCTGTATAAAACCTAGAAACCTTTCAAGGTGATTGCCTGCTATGAAACAGTGAGAGGTCGTATTTTGCTGCTGGTCAAAACAGTTGTATCTCAAACCAGATGCACCCGGATGCACTTGCATGGATATCTTTTAGCCCATCGTAATCCTATAGTTTGTTGTATAATGAGGAAAGAGATGTTTTGCTGGCAACATGACATCACTCGGCACACTGTCAGTGAATGAAACAAACAGCTGAAGGAAGGAAATGGCCATTGAATGCTTTCAACAAGACTGATTTTATCAAGATTAAGCAAGCTTGTCACACTTAATCTCCCCCCACAGTGCTGCTCTGTGTGTGAGCAATCTGGTGGTTTCAAGAGGAACCATGGGTATGTTCTCTTCTGGACTTGTCAGGTTAGATTTACTAACTGGCCAACTGAAGAATCTGGCTTGGAAGTAAAATGCACAGCGTGTGCAAATAATTTGCTATTTCTCTGATTCATCTCCCCTCATACAGTCATAGACCTTGTTTTTTGACCAAGCAATCTGCAGGCATTTTTACCCACTCCCACACTGGAGGAATGCGTAACATTACCTCAGTAGCGATTATAGAATCAGTCCATATTAGTACAAGCATATACATCCAGGTGTTATATCTATGTTAAGGTTCCTTTGTTTTAAGATTATACTGTGCTTTCTATGGAGTAATAATGCTACCTGTCTATTAGATGTGGTCCTAGTGACTGTATACCATATCTGCTACCCTTTTAAAACATGTTACCCTGTTATAACTTTATAACATTTTATGTAATAAATGTTATTCTCGGTTGGGTCAACCTGTTTATGATTACTCCATAAAGAGTGTAAGTTTTTAGCCCCCAAGTTATCCATATATAATATATAAACCCCTCGCTGTTCTTCTGTTGTTATAACTGAGTAAATTTAATATTTATTCACTTTGTTCCGAGATGTTTCACTGTGGCAATGTTTTGTGCTGTTCTTCAGCGGGAAGTAGTCCTCCATCACCTTCTATAAATACACGACTGACTAAGACGATGTGTATCCGCACTCCCATGTAGAGAGACTCCAACCACTGATGTCAGGCTCGTTTATTTTTAGCAGTTACACTCATCCCAGCTTCCACGAAGCAAAGTGGTACCAGAGAACCATTTCACTGAGAGAATGGGCTACTAATAAAAACACATCATTAAACAGAATTTAATGTTAAATTTAAGCAGTTTTTTTCAAAATGCGTTAAGCCACCACTGTATTAACAAATCACTATTTCTGTGACACACCAGTAAAAGTGTCCCAGTGGCGCACCCTGGTGTTGACAGTTTTCAGGGTACAAGATAACTATTACGGAGCGAAATCTATTTTTAACACCAACATCTATTTTAATGAGCGAAATCTATTTTAAAGACCAAAATCTATTTTAAAGACCAAAATCGGGCTGAGTTAGAGAGAATGTTGGTGAAACAGTTCCCTTTAAAATGGTAGGTTAGATTTGATATCTCTCAGTTGCTGTAGAGAGGGGTGTGTGGAATGGGAAGAGAGCGAACCCACCACACCTTCAATGAGTCAGGGCATGACATTCCCAGTGCGCTTCCTGCTCACAGACTGGCATGTGAAGGGTGTTCTCTCTCTCCCCTCGGGGTGTGGGATGAGACCCATGTACTGACTACTGAACCTGGAAGATTTAATGGCTAGAGAGTATGCTTGGGGCTGACTAAGAGTGGGCAGGTTAAGGTGGTATCTGACATGGGAACATTCCAGTACTGCTAATGCAGGATGTACCAACTGTCACTCCAGATACAGTGGTCACTGTCTAGTCAGTCTGCCTCGTAATGATGTGATATATGGTCCTGGATTATCATGTTAGTTACTTGGATCTTTGACCCCAATCCACTCTGCTAGATTGGTAGCAAGGTAGAACCATCAACAAGCTAATCTCAGCTCACATGTGACTTGATAACCCAGTCAGAACACACTGGATGGCACTACTTGTAGTAGTAAATAGGCCCATCTTGTTATATATTTATAATTTTTTGGTTGAAGTCTTTCTAGGTTTTTACTAAAACCAAATGTTAATCTGCAGTTTTTATTCTAGAATGTTTTTCTGTATTTTGCCATTTGAGTCGATTTACACAGGGATGGTAATGCATATGCCAGGCAGCGTGTGGCAAATATGTTTTGAATTGTATTTAAGATTCTCTGAATGGTTCAGCATTGAATACTTTTGTAAGATCACACATATCAAGTGGCTTATATCTTCCTACTGTCACTCTAAGTGAAGGGAGATCACACAAGCAGCCCTCTCCCAAGTGTATAGGACAGAGATCTATACAGATATACTACATAACACTGATTACAATGACAGCTGCAGTTAGATATGGAGGTGGCCTCAGTTGTAGATAACCCAGGATTAATTGCTGTGCACACCCAAGTTGCCACAATGTATACAAGTTCTCCAAGATGACAGGTCACAACATAGGAGGGGTGTGTAGTGAGTGCCTGGGGTGTAGCTGCACAGATAACCCCAACCTTTGGTGTACTTATGTTGTCCTGTGCTTTGGTGCATCCCTGGTATCTTTTGATGGCATTATCGATTAACTGCAGATAGCTTTGGTGATTGAAACAGAAACCTTCCTCTGTGTTTGATCTCCATCTTCTGACCATCTCTGCTTGGCTACCTCATAACTAGTGCAGCTTGGAACAAACACAACACAGGATGCAAATCTGTCGGCTGCTTTGCATCAGCCTATTTACAATTGTAAACCTATACCCAGTGCAGTGTTGTCATATCAGTTCTTTTTATCCAGCTAACACCCCTTAGTAAGACACGCTGCTTAGTGTTACCAAGTCAGGCATGCTGGCAAGTTCCTGTTGGCTTTTATTGTATGCACTCATCCAGTACAGGATGCATTCATGCGTTGATCTTTGCATTTGAATAAAGTATAACAAGGTTATTGTTGGAATTTGGTTGTGAACTCATTGGTATGTGTGTTTGAGCATTTAAATACTGGTGTAGTGGGCGTTGGTGTACAAGGCTGAAACAGTAACATGTATTCCAATAACAAGAGTAGTATAAAAAGATCTAATAATTCACCTTGGCCTCTAACATGAAACATAATTAAGAAACGTTTAATCCATTAAATAAAAATTAAACCACACAGTACATGATTGATCATATCAAAATGTTTGAGTTTTTAAAGAAGGAATAATCTTCATCAGTAATATCCTACAAAAAAAATGTGTTTGTTTGTATTGGATGGTGACATGGCGATATCTGATAGCAGCCTTATGATGGATTTCCTTGTTTCAGACCCAGAAAATGGCAACATGTACTACGAGGCAAGGCTCATCACAGTGGACCACTTACACCGCACAGACCTGAAGCAAGACCTGGTCCACCTGGAGCGACAATTGGAACGCAACAAGCACCGTCGATGGCTGCAGAGAATATTCCGCCCAGCCGGCCGCTTCCGTGATGGCAACGACTACGTTGACCGTCTTGTGGACCCAGCTGCGGGACCATTTTTACTGGACACTATTCCTGAGATAGAAGCCAACAACAGGTCTTCTCCACTAGAAACATCATCGTCTTCGGTGTCATCATTGTTGTCCTCGTTGTCACCACCTAGTCATTTGAGTTTGCAAGATTCAGCCATGCGTGACACAGACACGGTTGAGTCGAATCATAATATGGTTACTGCATCGTCATTGTAAGAATGTCGGCAAGAGATAGCTAACCTCTACGTTGGTGGTGTGCAGTAAGATGTATGCTTGTAAAATAATATTACAGTCTCCATGGAGAGAGAGTGATCAGGACACAACGAGACTTTCATCATCGCTGGCGTTCAACCAACATAAGGAATGTTCAAAACATGGAAGAATTACTTTTGGTGAAGACAGTGGAAGTGCTCTTTTGCATATGTTCTACTGGGCCATGGCAGCCAGAAAAATGCCACATTAAGCGTTTGATAGGAACTTGTATACTGTGCCTGTTTGACAGGCTTTAATTTCACTGAGAACGACGTTTGGCTAGAAACCAAAGTAAAATTCACACAACTGTTTAGTACTAACATGTCTAATGGTCTTTCTTTTTTATAATCTAAATTCTTTTTATAATTTAAATTCTTCTACAAATGATGCAACTAAATGACAGAAAAGAAGACTAAGAAATACAAAATGCTAACTTGTTGACTACACTGGTCACAGAATACTTCACAATTCACAGACACGTCTTCTCCACAACTGGTCCTTGAGGCCACAGGTGGTCTGTCAGTGCTCATACTGGAAACTGAACAAAGGTGTGGGATGTCGCACCAAGCACAGTGGACCATCATTTAATCAGTGTCATGTCCATGCCACTGGTTTAGTAGCAACACATCACACTTCTGTCCAGGTGTGTCTTGGAGTTATTCAGGCCCGACTCAGACTCAATTATCACACCTCGCCACACTGGCCTGACATTAGTCAGACATTTATTTCAAATTGCCTGTGATTTATTGATACCAAATGACCAGTTAAATGCAGCAAACTGCCTCTGTGGCGAATAGCCACATTGTTCATGGAAGACACCTTCGTTTAGAAGCGCAGCCATGTAGTTCTGTTGCCTTCACAAGTGACAAAGTAGTCTACAAACAGAGCATTATATACCTGTTGAACTGACATAGCTCGGTGAAGCTTTCTCGTTGGTGTAATCACGCACCCGTTGCTTTGTTTTACAAGTGTAATCTTCCAGTTTGTACAGGACTTACTGTAAATAATAACAATGACTTAAGTATTATGTTTTTTAAATGAGTCATCGTTTGATTAATTAACTTGATTGTAACAGCAATGCAGATGTTTTTGTTTATTGTACGGCAAAGATTGCAGTGACAATCTGCCAAATGAACCTTATGATTTGCCATCATGTATGTAAACAATGTATGTATGTATGTATGCACATGTGCATGCAGAATATAGCTAATTAATTTGTGATAATTGCAAACTGCTGTTGTATACTACAAAGCGTGTGCGTGTATCAGAAATAATGTTACTTGATATGATGAAACGTTATAATGTTATATATGAATTGTTCAGGTTGATAACAAGCATACAGTACAATGTTCACACCTGCAGTCACATCATGCATGCATACACATGCAAGCAGACATTCAGACATGCATGCACATAAATTATAATGAAGACCAATTGATCTGTTGTGACACAAAACAAACAATCTTTGTATTTTGGATGACAGACCACTTCAGGTTGTTGGCACTATGGGTGATTCACAGATAACCTGTCTTGAGCTGCTTACGTGTACTCTCGTCATGTAGCTAACCTCTATGGTGTCTGCTAACATGATTGTAACACCCTGTACCAAAGATCTGTTTGACAGAATAAAATACAATACTGATGCTCTGATAGTATCCACGTGTTGGGAGTTCATCTATGTCAATTTTGTTTAGACTTTAGGCATTGCTTTGTTTATATAATTGTTATAGTCGTGTTTAATAAATACATGTACCATGGAACCACCCTCAAAGGTTTGAAACGGCCACCCCATGAAAATGACATTGTACCAGAGTATGGTTGATTTTTCCATTGAAACCCAAGTTAAGCTAATTCTGTAAAGCAGCCACCACTCTACTCCGTAAAGCCGCCAGTTGCAACAACCTAAAACTCCCTCGGCATTGGCTACTGTTCAGTTAAAAAGACATTTCGTCAGTTATTACTTATATTTGCGGCAAATTAATTATTAATAAATGCAAAATAATTATAATGGTGAACATATTTGCAGATGATAGGCATGCAGTGTTCTTGTATGTACGCAGTTTGTATGTTATAGTAAGTGAATGGACGATTATCAGCACCAAAACAAAGCAAATAAGGTAATGAATTTTGTGTTGATTGATTGTTTATTTCCAAGTGGAAAATACACACAAAGAAAGCTACACGCAATATACATTACATACATAAACATTTACACATGGAAATGGGGGAAGATAGAAGTGTTGTACTTAAATAAAACATTACCCCCTCCAACGTCGAGTTTACTCTGATGTTTGAACTTAGGCTACCTGTAACCTTTCGGGATCACGTGATCTTTAATGACGGTCATTGACACTGGGTGCCTTTACGTAGTCGCCACTGAAAACATTTTTCAGTTCGGGTGTCTACCCCGACAAATTAGCTTTCACGCTTCCTGCCACAGAGGCATGCATACATAGCGGGTCGGTATGCTTTGTAGGCGAGCGAATGGAAGCGTAATTATTGGGCGAGCAATGCCAGTCGTCTTCTAACACTGCATCCATCTTTGTTGCTAAACATTTTTGTAAAATCATAATTATGTGGCCCCTTCCTGCACTTGTTCCTCAGAAGACGACATTTGTAAAATACGAACCTGGGGAATTGCCTCCAGTCATTTGTGAATATTGTTTTGAGAAGCCGTTACCATGACGCCGCCCGTCACGATCTTGTTGATAATCACGGCGATGTGGTTCTGAAGACGTCTTTGGCGATACGAAACAATAACACCATGTAGGACTCGGAAGTTGACACAATCATAATATTCCCAAATCATTGCCGTAACTGCGGATTCATCATAATATCGTGTCCAAAATGTTTTTTTGCTTTGTCTCAGCTGCAGCACTTCGCAAGTCACCACCAATATCCAATATAAGTTGTGTCTTGTTTGTGTTTAATGTTGATCCTTGTACCAATGCCAGCCCGCCACAGGAATACGTTGGGATGAGGACGGTGAGAGCCATGTCAGATCGAACTGGGTATTCACTCCCAGCCTTGTCAGAAAGTTTCCAGGTCAGAATCAGACAGTCTTATTTCATCATGCTATAACTACGTAGGCCAAGGAACTCATCTTTCGTCTTTGACGACTCATTCATCCACTGAAAAAGTATAATTATCCATGCATTCTTCCCACAGTGTTCCAGACTTAGGAAATATCAAACGGCATACTCTTCCATGGAAAGTATATGAGGCGTGATATCAGCAAACTGACGCTACTTTCTGTTCTCTACAAATGGCGTTGACAAGTTGTAGAACGTGGAGACCTCATTAACATGAATGTCATGTTGGTAAAAAAATGCTCAATTTTGGTGTAGCAGTTCTCGGCCTTCCAAGAACAGACGATTTTTCTCTTAATTCGAAAACACGATGAAATGCTCTCTCCACGATAGCCAGCGATCCATATGGAAGAGAAGAAAACTGAAATCGGATCCAACCTTTTCACATTCACTTATAATTTTGGAGTTCGTGGCATTTCATGGTAAACAGACGGTGCAGTTTTTACAGTTGCTTTTCAGGTACAAGCCATCGTGGACAAACTATATACGTTGATTCATTCTTTTGAAGCGCGATGCATCGATCTGTTTACTAACAGTTCTAACACTAAAACGATCTTATCCAAAAGTTACCTCGCTCATCTCAGATATCCAGTTTTCATGGTTGTGTCCTAAAGGGATATCTGGTTAATCCGTCTCCCTTGTTCCCCGCCAAGGACGAGTCTCGATGCTTCAACTAGACTTGCCTTGGTGAGATCCTCTCCGATAATAAGACTCATTATGCCCAGTATGAGACATTCTTGACTTCTGATACGGTTTTCACAACAAGTAGGTAGCATGCTACAAGAACGTAGTCGTGATGACTTAATTTCTGAAAAATCCATAAGCTTTTTTACACCCCGAAAATGCCAAAATTAAGCCCATGGGGGTAACTGCCCCCAGGTCAAATACCGCTGGTTCTATTCTATTAGCGCTGACGAGGCCTATGGCATATCAAACAAAAAAACAGTGTTAAACAAAAGCTTTGTTATGAAAATGTGAAAGCAGACGTTCCTTGATAAATTATCGGAGCTTCGCTTGTGTAATTCTGCAGTTACATGCCAACAAGGTTGAGCAACTCCGTTTATATTTTGAAAAGAAACAGAAACTATCGTTGAAAACTTGTGAACCTAATTGACTTCTAACTTAGTCACGACCAAAGACCGCAATATAAAAGTGAACATCCGGACACGTAACGCTACGGAAAATATATAAGCGTGCCACATTACGCATCGACGTCTGCTTATTTCATTTTTATTTGAAATTATTCGCACCTGGCCACGGTGTGTCAACAGCACACGTTCGTTTTCATTAGGCCCTTCTTTTAAGCAAACGCCGCTCTGTGGTCGGAGTGACGTTATAATCGGTAGCGGAAGTTAAAGCCATCTGCCGTGATATCTGGCGCCGACTCGTTCTCTTTTCCGAAGTCCAACTTTGAGCTTTCGTGCATGACTAAGGATTTTACTCCGAAATACACGGCGCACGGCTTGTCATACTTGTGGGTGTGGGTGCCAGGCTCGGTCGGCCCTAAGCCGGGTAGCGACAGTAGTATTAATGAGCTGTTGCTGTAGTATAAGAGACCTACTGCTCTTTAATACTACTAGCGACTTCAAGGGTCCGGGCTTATTAGAGGTAGGGCCAGTTGTCACGACGAAGACGCGGAAACAGGTTCAAGAAATGCTCTGGAGTCACGGGACGAAATTGTGTTAGGAGGGTACATACTAGGGGTAGTGTTGTTAACTACCATCCGTCCCTGGCTTGTGAGGGTGTTATTCTGTATTAGCAGACGTCGTGTGGGAGACGGCGAGAAACTTCCAAACTGTTGGATCTCGATAGAACTTTCGTGCAGTCCGATTGATAAAGGCGACACACACGCACGCACGCACGCACGCACGCACGCACGCACGCACGCACGTGCACACACGCACACACACTAACAACTTTGCCTGAGTAAACCCAATTCGTTATGCAGGTGTGCCAAGACGAGTGTGGAAGTCAGTTTGTGAAGGCCGGGGCGAGTATGTGGGCCAGTAGGACCTAAGTCCGGCATTTCCCGTAAACGAGGCACACGCAGGCTGTCAAGCACTGACAGGTTCCCAAACTAAATAACAACTGTGGCGCCGCAATCGACTCCTAATTTTCAGCAGAATATTAGGTTAACAAAAAGAAAACAACGCCGAGACACGTTGTAGCTGTTCGCAAACATTGGCTGTGAAGGGACTGTCAAGGGAGCTGTGCAAGCACAAGCGTTTTGAAAGACGCAGGCTTAAGAAGTACTAACGGACAATCTTATCTTTGAAAAACAGCTCTCCTTCTCTTTGAAAACGAACAAAGCTTTGAAAGCGAATACCCTTATAAGAGGCACAAACGCGACTAGTGTAAAAGTTAAAACAGATTAACTTTTATAAATTGAAAATGCTGGTGTCACACAGGAGTGAGACTGTATTGCCTCACAGTTCATAAACAACAACACGACTCGTGGCAATGCCAACATATTCTCTCACATACAAAATCACTGTTCTCGTCGCACGCCCTGGCAGACTGTTCCAACGAAATACAAACTCGACATGACTATGTGAAGAACTCAATAATAGTCTATAATGTAATCAGGGTGCAAAATGTATGTATAAATCCATTATAATATTAAATTCTACCGCTGAGCGAATCAGGGCTGCGCATATAAAGTGAATGGATTTTGTCAAGCTTCGAACTGTTATTAAACCCCGACTCTCAGTTGAGATGACAATCTGACGTTCAATGTGTACACAACTACTAGTGTGTTCCCACAACTGTAACACATTATTCAAAAACGTGACTTTTGATAGCGAGAGGCGAGGGCGGGAGGGAGGGAGGGAGGGAGGGAGGGAGGGAGGGGGGTGAGTGAGTGAGTGAGTGAGTGAGTGAGTGAGTGAGTGAGTGAGTGAGTGAGAACGAGAGAGAGAGAGAGAGAGAGAACGAGAGAGAGAGAGAAAGAGAGAGAAGAAGAGAGAGATATAGAGAACAAGAGAGGGAGAGAGAGAGTGAGTGAGTGAGTGAGTGAGTGAGTGAGTGAGTGAGTGAGTGAGAGTGAGTGAGTGTGAGAGAGAACGAGAGAGAGATTGAGAGAGAACGAGAGAGAGAGAGAGAGAGAGAGAGAACGAGAGAGAGAGAGGGGGGGGGAGAGAAAGTGAGAGAAGAAGAAGAAGAAGAGAGAGAGAGAGAGACATACAGACAGACAGACAGGCAAACCACACCAAATCAAACCTGACAGACAGACAGACAGACAGACTGAGGCAGAGACAGCTGGAGAGAGAACGAGAGAGCTATTCGACACGGGGATCGTTTCACTAAGACCTTGTGATCACTATCGTTAATAGCTTGGTGAAACGGTCACAAGATTCACAACATTCAATTAATGTCCCGAGTCACACACGTGCCGTGGTGGAGGTCAGTTGCCGTTGGTGCTGGTGTCTGCAGGTCACAGCTAGACCCTATCAAAGAGAATGAGTTTACACGTCTCACAGCGGGAGTCGTTGTCTGAGCGGCCTGTAGCGATTTCACTGTTTCTAGGGCGTAGGTCCCCCGGGGCGTTATACGGAAACCTGGACCGGAGGTCTACATTTTCTGTTAAGCGGATTACACTGGTTGTACTATTTTATTTATATTTAGTTTACACTAAAAGAAACATTCATTCAGTAATTCTGTGCCTGTAAGTGTACAAGGTAGGCAAATTTAACAAGATTTAACAAGATTGCCATCCAGAGAATTAACTCTAGATGGCAGGTGGACAAGGAAGCCCTTTGGCTTATCGAGAGTCCAACCCTTTTATCTACATATATCCAGCCCTTCTGATGTATGTGTCGATTTTATTTTTAAACATATTCACACCACTAGCACCCACACAACCATCAGATAATCTGTTCCATTCATTCACAGTCCTTTGTGAAAATGAGAACTTTCTTACGTCTAATCTACACTGCTCCTTTACTAATGTAACTTCATGTCCTCTAGTCTTTCTATCTTTCTTAACTGAAAAAAAAACATATTTCTATCAATATTTTCATAACCATTCAATATTTTAAACACTTCTATCTGATCTCCTCTCAATCTCCTGGTCTCTAATGTTGTTAAACCACATTCTTTTAGGCGTTTTTCATAACAAAGATCCCTCAGTTTTGGTATCATTTTAGTCGCTCTCCTCTGTACTCTTTCTAGCATATCTATGTCCTTCTTGCGGTATGGCCTCCACGCTTGTATACAATATTCTAAATGAAGCCTAACTATTGTTTTGTACAGCGGTATTATTAGTTCTTTTTCTTTATATGCTATATTTCGCCTAATCAATCCAAAGATTTGATTTCCTTTTGAAGCTGCAATTCCACACTGCTCTGAAACCTTCATGTCAGCACTAATTGTCAGCCCTAAGTCTTTTTCTTTTACAGTAGTACTTAGTACAGTCCCCCCATTGTATATTCTACATATTCGTTCCCATGTCCTGTGTGAAGGCATTTACATTTCCCAAAATTGAACAACATTTGCCACTTTTCAGACCATTTGATCAACCTGTCAAGATCATCTTGTAAATGCTGTCATCACTTTTAATCCTTCTAAACACTTTTGTATCATCTGCAAATTTCAACACCTTGCTAGCTATATCATCGTCCAAATCGTTTATATATATTAAGAATAATATAGGTCCCAGTACTGATCCCTGTGGAACCCCACTCAAAACTGATTTCCAGTTTGAAGCCTCCCCATTAACAACTACCCGTTGTCTTCTGTCAATCAGCCATTTTTCTATCCAGTTAATTATACCATTTCCTATGCCATGGGCCTTTAGTTTAAGCAGTAATCTTTGATGTGGCACTTTGTCGAAAGCTTTTTAAAAATCTAAGTAGATGATATCTACTGGTGATCCATCATCTACCCACTTAGTGATATCTTCCAAAAAACATAACATATTTGTTAAGCATGACCTCGCTTTTAGAAACCCATGTTGAGATGGGTTTATCAAGTTATGTTTAACAAGAAAATCCACCATGTGATCTTTAATTAGTCTTTCTAATAATTTACAAATCACCGATGTTAAACTAACCGGTCTATAATTATTTGACTTGTTTCTTTTTTTAAATAACGGTATAATGTTTGCTTCTTTCCATTCTAAAGGAACCACTCCCTCTTCTAATGACAAGTTGAAAACTGTTGCAAGCGGTATCCTAATTTGTTCTACAATTTCCAATAGTAGTTTGGGTGGAATACCATCTACTCCAGGTGATTTATTATCCTTTAAATTCAACACCTTCTTCCGCCTTAGCAAAGGTGACGTGTACAAAACGTGGAAGATACGGCACAGTTTTTAAACAGCACATATCGAAAATAGTACATTACTGTCGTTTAGTTTGATGCTTTATTAAAATAATTACAAAATTCATGCAATACGTTTTGCAGTATATTATTACAAATTCAACTTTCTTGTAAACCAAAAGATACCGTTGTACTGCGACAGTTTATTAAAAATATTCTCAATCTTGGATAGCAAATTTCAAGAACACCTAGGATAATCCAAATACTTCGCAGTTCTCAAAGTGACGCATTGCAATATCCACAATACTGCAATGATTGCGGTCTAACTCTGGTATGACTTTGCTATCCTATCATATCAAGCTAGTATTGAGTTGCCACGGGGGGCAAAAGAATGCGCACGTTTTATTAATAATCACATATTACAACAGTACATAACAAGTTAACGACTTGGTTTATATGTGTTATGGTTAACGCCAGTTCTCCATATCGTTGTGGCCAGGAACTTTGTCAGTCTCCACGTTCATTAAGGACAGCCATACACGCACATTCACGCCCTGGTGGGCGCCATGGAACCGGTTAGAACCGCGTCAGTTGGTTTTCGCGTCTGCTGTCGTGATTACTCAGTATTCACAATAAGACGTTGACTAATACAGCGAGTCAACATAGCCCTCTGTTTTGTCTCTCTTGTCACTTTCTCTGTGTCTGTCTTTTGCCTCTCTATAAAACGTATGCTCGCCCTCTCAATTGACGCGTCATTTAGCATTTATCATAGAATCGAAGAAGGACTCGCGTGTAAAGACACCATAAATGTCTGCCTAATCCGTTTGTTTCAACTCGCCTCTTTTAAATAGCGATATAAGTTTTCGTATTGCATTTAATTCTTTTTCTTCTTTTTATTCGTTTAAGTCTAAAGCTTATAAATAAAGAATGTCCTATATCGTTTCGATATTTTTATCATGCTCTTGCGAATATATTGTTCGCTTCACCTTTGTGTAGGACCTATAGTAGCAAGTGTAATGTATAAGTTACGATCTTGTGCTGTAGTAGGTGCGGTCCAAACCAGAGACGAGGCGATGTTAGTCCTTTCTCAGGCCACAGGCAAGATCATGTTTAACTTGTCGATCCCAGTTCTATGCCTCAGCTGCCATATCAAAGACGATTAAATGATGGTCAACATCGGACAAACAGTGAAACAACTGACATCGTCCGTGCCGGATCGTAATCAAACTAATGGTGGTCCACGCGAAGTCCAAGAGCGGGGTGGGTAACTGAGTCATATCGGCGCACTGCCTTGAAGAAAAGCAATTGTGATTTCCAGATCAAAATTTCAGTCACAGTTATGTATTAAGTGATATAAATGCCTCCACCCACAGAAAACACAGTACGCACACATTGCATGCCTCGCTCTATTTGACTTACTGTCTTATGCTTTCAGGGAGTTGGCGGTCGTCTGTGACATGAATTAATTAATCCCAAAAGACGAATGAGGCATGCATTGTGCAAGAGAGACAACCTCACCCAGAACGCAAACATTTTCTTTTATCGTTTCAGACGCGAATCCGGATGGGAGTGTTCTTGCAAAATTTTACATCAAATTTTAATACGTAGTTCCTGCTGATGTCGGCGGACATGCAAGCTGATCTCGACTCCCACGCTGCGAGGAAATTGTTTAACGCATGTCCATTCTGACGTTTAAAAGGTCTACTTTGAATGAGCTGAAGCTGTAATATATATATATATATATATATATATATATATGTGTGTGTGTGTGTGTGCGTGTGTGTGTGTGTGTGTGTGTGTGTGTGTGTGTGTGTGTGTATGTATGTATGTATGTATGTATGTATGTATGTATGTATGTATGTATGTATGTATGTATGTATGTATGTATGTATGTATGTATATACATTTTTGACATCAACCGTTAGTATCAACCGTCTGATAATACCTATGCTGAAAAATACATGAATTTTTTATTAGTTTTCAATGCGATTTTCGTGTGAGAGTCGAAGCATGGATATTCTCGAACCTACATATAGCTAGAGGTCTATTGTTACACAGTTGTGGGAAATGGAATAACTACTCCTTCATTGTGACTACAATAGTAGTAGTAGTAATAGCAGTAAAAGCTTTATTTAATTATGGTGACCATGTCACGTTATATCGTGATTTTCAATGGGCCATCTCACACTACATTCTTACTTCAACATTTACACAGCTTTTATAAAATATACAATTCACAACAATAAAAATATAAATAATAATAAATAAAATAAATAACAACAAATTAAATAATAAATGATTAATATGACACTACAAATAAAACAACATCATGAATACATTTACCAGTTCTAGAAAGATTAAAGTCAATAATAATAGTCAATAAGATCAAGATGAATGAATTAAAACAAATCATCATTTAAAATAAATACTCATTCAGGCATATCAATTGAAAAGTGCAAACAATTGCATACATCCTTCTTGAGAAATTTTAAAAAGACTGTTTTAAAGGTATCTACCTATTGGCATTCTGTATAGATTCCGGGATAGCGTCCCATAGTTTCGCACCCCTATAAGCAAATGTGCCCTGGCCTATGGCCAGGTTGTACTTGTGAACACGAATGTTTGTGCAGCCGCGGGTGTGATGATCATGTACACTACTGTTTAATATAAATAGGTCTATAAGGTAGGCCGGGGCTTGCCCATGCATGATATTATACAATACTATGGCAGTGAAGTAACGTATGCGAACATCAATTGGCAACCATCCTAGAGAGCGAAATAGTGTCACTGTTGAAACTTGTCGCCGGTCTTTCACATTCAAAATTACACGTGCATACTGCTTCATCATCTTGTGAACGTTCGACAGCAAAACGTGTCCGCAACTACCCCATATGACGCAGCCGTAGTCAATCAACGGTTGCACCATCCCTGAGAAATACACTAGGAATCCTTTGCGTTGAAGATAATGCATCCTAATTGGAACGCCATCAGTATGTCATATACTATAGGGTGTTGTTTCTTTCAGCTTGTGCGGTGAACAATCTTTATAATTAATAATGACATATGCCTTAAGTTGCAGATTTCGCGGATGTCACATTAACATTCCTAGATTGTGCGACATTTAGTCAGGTCTTTCGATAACGCATGCACAGCAATGTCGGGATAAGACTTTCAAAGCACTCACCCCGTTCAAAACAATATAGAATGTTTTAAACTTAAGTTGAACATAAAATTGACAATATGTCGACATTTTCGCATTTGAACCTCGCGTTTGAACCCAAGCCTGACTAAACACACCTGAGCAGTTCACATTTAAACTAAGAATATGAATTTGTGAAGCTTCGTAACATGCTTGTATTATAAATACGATTTTATGACAAAAAATTTTAGTTTTGAAATTTGGCCATGACACTGTAAGTTCAAAACAGTGTTTTCGAGGGTAAATGTCTTGAACTTACTACACCGGGCGTGGCTCTCGGTGTCCAGGAAGGTCAACGTAGGCTTGGTGACGCAACGCGGGGCTATCTTTGCACCGACGTGTCCCCAAAGATAACGTACATTGCCCGTGTGTAACTGTTCCCACTGATTATATTATTGGCGTGTGAACCGGGTAATTAGCGACAGATTCGGCACCACTCCTAATACGAGCTGGCGTGTGTATGGGCTTGGCTGCCTGGACGCTACTGTTTCAGCGTGTTGTCGCACAGACCCAGGCACGGACAACTATGGTTGGGAGACCGCCTTGGCCTTTGACGTCTGACCCGGGTCCTTATCCCTTGAGTTCCCACGGCATTCCGGCGCCCGAGAACTCGGAACATGCCAAGGAGACGTCTATGGGGTCGGACAACGGTACTAATGACACCAGTGAACAACAGAAAAGTCAACCAACAGCACAAAGAGTACACAAAACGTCCACACAACTGATACTTTGCGCATATAACAAATCTATCTGTTGTAATACCAATTTGTGTTGAAGATGGTCTCAAACCAATACACCAATATAATAACTATAATTTTATTGTATACACCCTCTTCTTAGAGCTGGTGTTGTGGAAGCTTGCAAGTGCTCTGTATATGTCAGTGCTACTAAGACATAACGTGTATGTTGCTGTGCTGTGTGTAAACATTCCGAGCCGCGGAAATGACACTGCTCTGGTACATTTTGAACTTAGTTGTTTACGATTATACCTCCATTGGGTTTGTAACTTTGTAACTTTAGAAATGCAGACCTGAGTTTACATTGTCGTTCTCTTCTGCACCTCTTCGAAGACGGATGATGCTGCCTTTGTATGAAAACATATTGACATATTCCAATTTATGGTTGTTGATCATGCTGGGTTTCTGTATTAAGATGCTGATTGTCAACATCTTTTTTATATTTTTCTAAGTGATGGTAAGAACAGTGGAATTGATTGTTACTCTCGGTTGCTTGTTTACAGTTGTACTTGGTCTCGGGTGTGAGATCTAGATATTGCACATGGGGTGAAGAGTAAATGATCCATCTGATGTCTGCTGCTCTTGGTTGGTCATATCCTCAAGTCACTGGCCATAATAGCGAAGAAGCAAGCTGACATGACTTATACGTGTTGGACGCCGGATTTCACCGCGAATTTGATTCTGGAGTTTCAACATTGCAGACGAACTCGCGAAGCTCGCTGACAAATCCTTTTTCAACATATATGAAAGGGATGTAGGCTGTATTCTGTGCCGTTCGTCGCGTAGCTCCAGAGTGTTCTCAAATTGAAGTTGTGTTATACACCTGTAGTCGTTCCATTCTATTTTGAACTCTGCTTGTTGTGGGCGGACTAAGATTTAGCGTGGTATTGAGAGCAGGGTAATTAATAATGTCTTCAATTGCTGATGACTCAGTAGCATCTATAGTCATCAGACAGTTCTTCTTTTTGCCATATATCCACGAAGAGGGGAAGTTGGATTTCGGCTACCGTTTCTGGGTCTCTTGTGAAAACTCCGACGTATACAGGGTCTATAACAAGTTCGTTCCAGGGGTTGGTTTCATGGACAACTAAGAACGTTCTTAACGATTGTCCCAGTAAATCACGCGTTTTTTTAATAAGCAAACAAATGAATTTACACAAACGAGTGACGCGAAGTAACTGCATAGGCCTAAGGTACGCTTATAATGAAGTGACTTCTTTAGCGCCAATATCCTCGGAAAGTAAGTACGTTAATGCATGTATGTATGTATGCATCTATTAATATAAGTGTAATGCTATATATAGTTTGTTTGTAGAGGCCTATAAAGAGATAGCGATCGTTTTCGTTTCTGCATCTATCTGGCCGAGGCATCCTCGCAAGCCAAGGCTATTTGTACTGCTGGCTGGCAGTGACGTAATCAGCAGCAGCGACCCCTGGCGCGCGAGGATGGGCTGAGGCAGAAACGACGCAGTAGGACAGTCACCGAGACGGACGTATTATGTTGCTTTACAACACTACTTCCGCCACAACGGGCCGACCGCGTCGTTTACTTGTCGGCGGAAACCACAGACGTTGTGTAAGACAGAAATAGACCCCTCGGGCCGGCGTATTTTTTTCAACGCGGTCGGTCAACCGTGCGCACGGAACGTAAGGTGGTTAGTGGTCTGGCCGTGGCTACTGCGGTGTTGTCTCACCGAGGCTGATACAGATCGTCTGGCAGCCAGACCCGGCGACAAGAACGTCGACCGGACTCGAACAATACAATTGTTATTTACAATGTTCGTCGGCCTGCTAACTACACCCGTCGCAGTCGTCTCAAACAATCACACGTGTAAGAACACCCTGGCCTCGGGCGAACGACCCTCCGTAATAGCTCCACTCAACATGAGTGGTCTAAATTGACAAGGTGGAAAAATGTTCTCACAATTGAGTATTCTTTTCTTGTATTCTACCTGTGTCCATAGTTGTGTAATTTATTAGGATATGTGACGTTTCCCCTTCAATTTTTTACAATGTGTTTTTTCATGAATCGTACAACAGATGTTTACGCCTGTGAAGTATTTGCAATGATTTTTTGAAAAGGTTAGGTGGCGAAAATATATACAAACTTATCACCATGCGGGTATAGTTAATTAATTAAATTATACGATGGCTTACCCCATAGCAGTGAATCAGTACTTTCATGCTCTCATCCAGAGTATAATTGTCTACTTGCAAAGGCGTTGGAACCGATATTTTTGTGGATATAGGATTAGCTCTCCCTATATTAAAAAGATAAATTCTTAAATATTGCGCAGTCTCCAGAACTCCTCAAAGCGCTTAATCACTTATGGAAGGGGCTGCATTTTCGGGTGCAATGTGAGTTTTTTGGTGAACCACAAGGTAACGTTTTTGGTGAGCCTGAAGAGGGAGTTGCAATTGGAGGGTTTTGGAGAGCCCCATGGCGGATGTTTTAGGGGAGCTTCAACGAGGGGTGCAAAGGAAGGTTTTTGGAGAGCCTCAGCCCCACGTTCCGACGCCAATGAATTGGTATGCATGTCATATTCGTATTGCATTCAATATCCACACACGCGACGGAAATAATAAATGGAGACGTTTCGTTGACTTTCCCGACCACCCGGTGCATGTCGACGACGCCTCTCTTCCGTCCTTCTCTTTACCTTGTGAACCATCGGAGATGTAAAGAACACAGATACTGCCCGGGGTGGAGAAACTCTAGACGGAGAGATAGTTGTCTTTTGTAAAGATGCGTCCGACGAGATAGACTAACTACATGTTTCGGCGGCTTGTGCGCGGGGCCGGCTATAATGACCCGTCTGTCTCCTGGCAGACCTGCGTGCACATGTGCCTGCTGAACGGGTCAGATTGTCGACATTTCTCAACGTCAGCACCACGGAAGCTTCTTCGTGGCAGAGACGAGGTGACATCTCAATTGCCTCTGTTTTCTGATAAACAAAGTAGCGTTGGTGTTCGCCGACAATAGTTCGCCAGTTGAACAATGCTGGCGCTCTGGTGTAGGTCTACTCATAAGAGAGAGAAGAGAGAATAATGATCGCTACACCCAGGAGATTTGTAATATTTTTCTGTTGTTAATGATTGTTAATCTGCGATGCTCTTTAATTAACATCGTCTTCTTCGGTAGGCCTATGTGATAGGTTTGTAAGCAGAGTTATGTTCCCTTTCAATGCTGCTACCAGACAAACAAAAGTAATACCACTGACAGGTTGACAAAAACCTACACTCCAAAACAAAGACACGTTAAAATTTCAATCCTCAAACTAAATAAGAACAAAATAAATTAAATGATAGAAGTTCTTATGATAAGTGGAAATGTCACGTAAGGAAGGAGATAACCCACTGATAGTTGTCAATAGAACAAAGGAACTGATAGGAAAATAAGAGAAAAAAACGAAATTACTGCAGACACTAGTTGGTTCTTAAAACGTGGATTAACAAATCGCAAGGTTAACAAATGATAAGAGCGCGTTAATTGTGTTCAATGATAATGCCTACATAACAACTCAACGTGGACACGCCAACGCACATATGCGCACGCACAGACGCACACGCCATATGTGTACGCATACACGCCTATGAGCAAGGCAGGTATCGCACACACAACAGACAAACACAGGCCGAAGCTGAAAGTAGTATCGATACGAATATGTTTGGAGTCACGATAAAGGGCGGTTCACCGTTTACTTTGGCGACAATGTTGTTCGCAAATTTATATTACAATTCTTCTGTAATTCAACTATGTTAATAATGTGTAATTATACCTATATTTCATAAACTTGCTAAAAAAATCGTTAAAGGTAGTCTCCGGAATTTTTTTTTACAATACACATCTGGACATAAAAAAACTGGATTCGCGTTGTATTAACGAGATGAGAAAGCTGCTTTAAATACGTTTACTATGGGCGTTGCGAGAAATCACAGGACCGACTTTTCGAAGCCGACAAGTGTACAGTCTACTTTTTCTAGAGAAAACCAACACTGGAAATGCTCGCTGTCATATGCTGCCAAAATCAACCAAAATGTAGACCTACACGCGCAGGATTCCTGCCGTCACGTGTTCACACGCTGCCAACCTGCCACTAGATATGTTAATGTTTTCCGTATGCCCGTTTTACTGCTAAAGATGTAAGCCTGTAAAATCTCACTCTCCGGAAGAATAGAAAGTCTTTCGCCGAGTCGGATTCAGACCATAATATTAGTTTTCTGAAGCGCCTTAGTATCAGCCAATTTTTGGAGAATGAGTTTTGACAGAAAGAAATTGTGGCTATGCAATACGGTTAGAATGTACGTTTGATGTTTCGGTTATTCGGTGGAAAGATATTTCATTATGAGACAAATTCGAAGAAGTCTAGCACGATTATATGTATAGGGTCTAGTAGGCCCTAATTGTGTCTATGGCTGAAATAGAAAGAATTAACATGTTGCAAAACAGTTGTGTAAATTGATGGTGAGCATGTTTACGACATGGTTATACGAATTTCTTACATCGTATGCAGGCCAAAGCTGAAGACAGAGGATGTTAATAAGTTTAAGACTGCTTGAAGTTATGTATTTATTAGCATCACACAAAACTATGACATGACAAGTGGTGGAGTTATTACTGAGACAAACAAGTTTGCCAGGGATGAACAATAAAGCTAGTGTTCAATATAAGAATCGTATATTTACTTTAATAATTATATTGTTTGGTATAGCGTCAGACTTCACGAGGGTACGACGCCATGGTGGATAGTGGCGACTTCTCGTGGCGACGTATCTACGTGCACACAGTCAGAAAACACAAATGTCAGCCATAATATATGAGAGTGTCTATGTGCGTGGGTGAGCGTTCGTGTGCGGACTTGTATAAATATTAACCTAATTGTGAAAACAAACGAATCCGTTCAAAAGACGGCAGCAGAGAGCTATCCACCTGTCCCAACATCACAGATACTAGACCGTGATACGGAAGCTTGTTAGCGCTCGTGTCGGGGGAGTGGCGGTGAATTTACGTCTGTCCCCCGCACTTTTTTGCCAGTCAAACCTTTCAAGACGCCGATACGGAGAGCGACATTTCCTGGCATCGGAAACAGGACGCGCGTGCGGAAGCGTCCCGTTCCGTGCGCCCGGTGTCGGGGAATGAACCACTTTGATATTGATTAGAAGGGAAATGGTCAGATGCTTTCCTAAAACCACTTTATCCCGGCTCTATCCATGTTTCCATTTGAACGTCCGCCCTACGTGATTGTGGGGAAGTGAAGCAATGCATATGTAGCTACTATTGCGCTATCAGTTGCAAAGACTAGGCTGGGATGCTTGGAATTGATACCAACATGGCAATTAACGTACGAACCAGTCTAATAACCAGGTCATACAAAAACTCATACAATGATTTTAGACTCTTAATTCCAGATCTTTCTTTTGAAATATCACTTTCATGGAACGAAACGCACTGACATTGACATCCATGTTGCGTTACTGCCGCAAGTCCTCAATGTTATGTTACAATATATTAAAAAAAATTCTTACAAAGTCGCAACGGAGGCACCACTTTGAGAAACTGACGAGAACTATCAGCTGCGGATTTTGGCGTTGGATTTTGGTATTTTCACTAAACTCGTTCGAGCGGGAATTAGGCCTATCTTACCATTACCAGAAATACCGATACAAACCAATTACGCATGCGTCACCGCTGCACCCTTCCCGCGCGCGGCGGCGATATTAATTTGCATTACGCGCCCAAGACTAACTTTTTTTGTTAAGATCCTATGCGTGAATGATTTGCCTATGTTTGCAATGCAAAATGGCAGCAAAAGGTCGAATATCTTAAGGAAATAGCACATTCAAAAACCTATATATGAAATGCTTGCGCAGACCGGTCACTTGCCGACCCCACATCTGATCCGTAGGTATCTTCAGCATATACTGTGAAAATATCATCGAAATCGGAGAAAAATGTTTTTGTTAACACCCTATACTTGAATGATTAATCCTATGTTTGCAATGCAAGTGGCAGCAAAAGATCGGATATCTAGGAAATGGCACGTCCAAAAGTCTATATATGACATGCTGCCGCAGACTGGTCATTTGTCGACCCGGCAGTCAATCTGTAGGTATATGTGGTATTCATACTGTGAAAATATAGTCTAAATCGGAGAAATGGTTTGGTTAACCTGCTTGAATGATTAGTCCTACGTTGGTAGTGGAGGTTCTAAATAGCAGTAACCGATTAGATAACTTCAGACACATTATATTCCTGAAACAAAATGAGAGAGCCTGTAGAACAATTTATTTTAGAAACTGTACACAAGATACAAATGACACAAAAGCAGTATTTGTCAGATAACACAATATAATTGTTTTATGTGATCTCACAAATACAGCATAAGAAGCATTTACGAAAACTTTATTATGAAGGTTTCACATATATGTTCAGAAGTAGGTACATGTATGTGAAATGCTAGAGCAGACCGGTCATCTGTCGGCCCGGCGTTCGATCCATATAGGTATCTTCGGCATATTCGGCATCTTCAGCATAAAATGTAAAAATATCATCGTAATCGGAGAAAATTTATTGTTAACATCCTATGGTTGAAGGATTAGTTCTATGTTGGTAGTTGACTCTAAATAGTAGTAATACATTAGATAACTTCAGTAACCAGCGTTTTCAAACACCTGTATGGAATGCTGGCATATATATATATATATATATATATATATATATATATATCGGTCAGTTGCCGACATGCACACTAGTTGCCAGCACAATGTAGCACCAACACATGAAGTTTCAAGGCAATTGGAAGTAAAATATTGGTTTCATAGTTGTCTGGAAGGTAGGTTGAAATTATTGTAAAGGTACGATATATGTTACTCATTCATACATTCCATAGGAGTCGGAAGGGGTTATGGGGGCTAAACCCACCAATATTTCGAGTGGATGGTTAAGCACCATCTCCAGTATTTTGTGAATTTGAAACTGTTTCCAGGCTTCGAAAGTAATGCTCGCCAGCAGCGGGTGCTGAAGTTCCGGCTCAGACCCCGATATACAACTCGTCCGACTTCTATGCATTTACTTGCTGTTCTTCTACTAGAATAAATACATTGACGGTTTGTTGTCCGTCAACTATCGTTTAATAACCCGAAACATTGTACGCAATTTGTATTTCACCCACGAAATATTCGAAATATCTGTAAACAGTCAGATAGATATAGTAAAATAATACTCGCTGTTGCCTCTCATTATCATTTATTGCATTTATTGTGTACATTATATAAATAATGTAGCATTTTAAATGTGTGCGTGTGTGTGTGTGTGCGTGCGTGTGTGCGTGTGCGCGCGCGTATGTGTACGTATACGTGCGCGCGTATGTGTACGTGTGCGTGCGCGCGTGCGTGCGTGTGTGTGGCTGATTCTTCTACAAGTTGAATTGTGCTCTAGATTAAGTCAAGCGACATGTCCACTAACGATTAGTGCTGTATGACTACGAACATGGCAGAAACAGGAATTGATTAACGAAATGACTTTCACTAGAAGTCAGCTCTTCGTGTAGATATCATGGATGCAACGGTTAAATGCGACATCGGTTACAACAAATTAAAACGTCATGCGTGATGTACGAAGAGCTGAGATGTGGCGCCACCGTCCCCGACAGCCACTCCCTGCAGCAATTCGTAGTACCCAAGTAGTAAAAAGCTTACAAAGTAACAATCTTCCATCATACGATACAGTCGCGTGCACACTTCCAGCGGTCGGCACGCATCGGTCGAGTAACATGCGGCGCCAATCGCCAATTTTGTCTAATCTGGCTAAATACTATATTCAGACTACGCTAATCCACGTACGCTATAAGATAATTAATGTAATGTTACACACAATATTTATTATCGTGCATCATTGCTACACTATCGGCCGCGACTGCTGCTTGTCACGACGCTCACAACGCCAAGAGAAATCAGCATCGTCACGAACATCAGCCACCCTAGACATCGATCAGCTCCAACCTGCATCATATTAAGGACAATATGGTTGATAAAAGTGTTCGTATTTAATCATTCTGAGCACATTTCTTCTGTTTCTTGATGACAATAGCATGGGTCTCAAGGAATAGTATCATTCACACCCAAGCTACTGTGGCGGAACCTGGCGATTCAGTGAAAATGGTGGCGCCACCTGACGGATCCTGGTTAATTGAGACTGGGCTGAAACGGCAAAAGGTGGCGCCGCATTACGGAACATGAATAATCGAGGCATCCACTGCCACTGCGGTAATCGACTTACCATAAACCTAACTATATTGGTGTTGAAACAAACATGTCTTCCACATAATGATGTGTAGAGATACTTTATTCGCCAAAAAACATGATTCTGCCACATATAAGGCTTATTTTAGCATTTGCCTATGTACAGATATGCAATACGTTATGTCGATCTGATCTCATAGGTGGAGCCACAACATTATAAAATGTTTCACATTGGTGTTGTGCTTACCAAGATACCAGATACATTAAACCCCCCCCGTCTCGGTACAAATCACGCTCATTTTGATAGTCTTATTTCTAAAGGTAAATTTCCTCAAGGTTATGCACTTTTCTATAAAACTGTTTTATTTGCATAATAACAATCTTTAATAGGCCTCAAAACTGTGCTAAAATAAACTTGTCGAAGATAAACTGCCTCCAAAATGATGTAAACAGTTGTAATGGAGTCATAAACTTATCAAGCTGGCTTGAGAGAATGATTCAGGATAGCGGACCAAATAAGGCCGCTTTGGTGTTGTAGAAGAAGCCCCAAAAGGTTGGTGTCTATGACGGAAACCGTCTAGGAGGAACACATTAATATAACCACCTATATATGCCAGTTCAAATAAAAAAGGTAAGTTCTTATGTAGCGCTGTTTCCAGTCGTTAGGACTGCTTTATGCGCTCTACATTTTATTCCCTGGCAGACCTGTTCAATCAAACGCCATCTCAACACAAAATGCTGTGAAGAACACAAAAGAAATGATGTAATTTATCACAATTTTTTATTTGTAGCAAATCCGTATTGAAATGGGATAAGGCCATACTCTTTAAAAAATCCCACAAATTAGTTTTGTACAATGCACACCAGACCACAGCAAATACATTGTACAGTTTTCTAATTTGCACTACATAATGCGTTTACATCTTCAGTTTATAATGGAGGTCGAACTACTATGAACTTTTCCTGTCCTATGTCTGTCATACAACAGTTTTGCTTTATTCAGATTTATGACTGGTTTAGTATTGCACAGATAATGTCATAGTCGTAGATATGCAGATCGACTGTTCATCATTCCCTATTATGCATTTTCATCATCTCTGCATGCGATATCATTGGTGTATATATAGAACTGGCACTGTGACATTCACCAAGGATGCACACTGTATGAGAGAGTTAGTCATAGCTGTATAGAGTCATGAGACACAATGGATCACTTCAACTCTGTCACTTCTAGACTTCATCGTGGCTTTAACTGTTTTACTGGTTAAAACAATGAATCAATCAGACATAACATGCATCGAACAAAAACTAATTTCAACCCAATTTCTATTAGTATGACAAAGCTGATGGTCAATTTAAGATATGACTAATTTCAAATATAACGAGTAAACTGCCCAGTCCTGAGCAATTAAATTTATCCCAGGTTTACTGTAATTAAAAAAAGTAAAAGTTCTTATATAGTGCAGTGCCTAGTCCTTAGGACTGCTCAAAGCACATTATACGTTACTCCCTGGCAGACCTGTTTGATTGAACACAATCTTGTCTTCTTTGGGAAACATTCAGCCATACTGCAATTGCCGTGTGAAGACTAATTCTGTTCAAAAATTATCTAAACAATCAGAAACAGTATGTTGAAATTGAAGAAATAAAGTCTGAAATTCTTCCAATAGCAGTTGGTGTCCCACAAGGTTCAATCCTTGGGCCATTGTTATTTATTATATATATATAAATTACTTCTCACAAGCTAGTAGCATATTTAAGTTTATAATGTATGCAGATGACACATCATTTACTATTATAACATATTTAAGTAATAGTATACAATATAACACAATTGAATCTTTAATAAACAGTGAACTCTCCAAAGTTGTTGAGTGGCTATGAATAAATAAACTATCAATAAATAAAACTAAATCTAAAGGTATACAACCCCTTACACTTAAAATAGATAATACATATATTATATTGAAAAAAGTGGATGAATTCCCTAGGGTTAACCCTGGATTCAAATTTAAATTGGAAAAGACATACAGAAAAAATGTATAATAAATGTGCAAAAATGATTTGCATATTAAATAGGCTGAAATGTGTATTACCTTTAGAAATAATTTTTTTATACGAATCGTTAATGTTATCACATATAAACTATTGTATTATGGCATGGGGATACAAAGGAAACAGACAGATGAAAATTCAGGAAAAAGTTGTTCGTATAGTAATGTCAAATGGATACAATTCTCACACAGAGCCATTTTTAAACAACTTATTTTTGTAAAAAATAAAAGATCAATTCAAATTACAAGAATTAAAATTTTACTTTAAATACTTTCACAAAAATCTACCTGTTTACTTATTAAACTGGCAGATTACATCAAATGTTAATATACACCATCATGACACTCGGAAATAAAAAATTATACATACCAGGTACTGCCAGAACTAAACATGAATTTGCAAAGGAAATGCTTAAATATAACTTGTCATACATTATAAACGACTCCTGAAATTTACGCTAAAAATGTTCTCCTGAAAAAATATAAAGATACATGTACACTTCTAAATTGTTTTTCATGTCACCAAAATCAGTAATGTTAATTGTTAATAAATGGACAAACATTTTAGTAGTCAAGTACATACACAGTTTTAATTATATTGGTCGCTATAAACAACATTTACTGCCACATACAATTCACACAATTGTATAATTTTGATAGACACATAACATAAAAGGCCATCATATATTAAGAAAATATATATTTGTCATAACTGCGGTGGCTCCTATGATAGCGACAATATGTCTTAATCGGAGCCACTGACCCACTATTTGTTATAAAATTAAAACGTGATTTTCTGTTAATTAATTACTATACTGGTTTCAAAAATGGTACATACACACATTATTATGTAGGCATATCTGTTTTATTTGTGTAGATGTATATATATGATGTTTATTGTATGAATATTTGTTATATTTTGGGGGTCAAAATAAACTTCTTGTTTTTGTTCTATTCATACACAAATATGCACCACTGTATATAGCCAGGTACTCATTCATACAGATGAGTGAAAGTGAACAAACTTGCCCAAGGTTCATAATGGCGTCAAAAGGATTTGAACCAGGGTTCTCTCAACTGAGGGTCCAATACTCTAGCCACTGCACCACCGCATCCCACAATTGTAATCTTGATATCAACTGATATGATTATCTAGATTAAACACACTGGTTTGATTTAATGCCCAATTAACAATGCCTCATACATGTTCCTTTCTCACTGCATTCTCATCGTTGTTCCACGCTCATTGTTCAGGTCACCGTGCAGACAAGCATTCTTACAGGCAGGCGAGTCTATGGCACATATGAAGACAGGAATGGAGCCGTGGCTGTGGAGGACAATGTCAATAGCTGAGGTGACTTTGGTCTGTATTCCTCCGGTGACATCATGACTGGCCACACTTGTGGAAACAGGTATGTCAGTGGTCCCGTCCGGGGCGACTCTGATCACAGGCAGCAGTCTCGCATCTGCAGCGTAAAAGATAAATTCTTATATAGTATCCAATCCTGAGAACTGTTCAAAGTGCTTTACACTTTACTCCCTGGCAGACCTGTTCAATCGAACACAATCTAAATTTATCTGGAAAGCATTAAGCCATGCTGCAATTAATATGCAAAGAATAGTTGTACACAAATATCCACCACTGTCTATAGCCAGATATTCATTCATAAAGATGAATGAACAAACGTGCCCAAAGTTTGACACGGCAGCATAGGATTTGAACCCAGCTCCTCTCGATTGAGTCCGATGCTCCAGGCACAGTGCCACAACGTGTCATTGGTTCTAGCAGATGGTGTATATGTGTCAACAACAATGCTTTCAGGAAGGAAATATCGCTTTCCCCTCAATCCATTTCCCTGTTTTTGTATTATCAAATTGTCCTGCGCTTTGTAATTTTCATTTCTCAATTTTTTACTTTAAAATCAGTCTAATCGTTGTATACATTGCCATTCAAGGCACACAATAGTTTTATTGTTTCAATCGACTTCATATTTTCTCCACAAATACATGTACCAATCGTACGAGTCTGATAAAAATCAATGCAAGTTGAATAGAGAAAGATGGCGCCAGCGTTTTCCAGTTTTTCAGTGAGCACTTTCCTGCTTTTACAAATACAGAAAAGTTGACAACTATAAAATATTGATGGACTAGCTACAGGGTGTAGTGTTAAAACAGCTTATTCATTGGCAATCATGTACTAATGAAATGACATATGACGCATTTCATCCAATATGTATCATTCAAGTTCAGACTTTAAATGTCCAGTGCTGTCCACTCTGAGTTGAACTCCTCATGGCAAATGTGTCCTCACTTTAAATACATGTCACCCCTTGCATGTGCTTACAAAAATCACAAACCTGCTGCAATAGGAGGCTTGTCATAGATGCCTAGGACGTCAGAGAGAAACACCACCCATCTTGGCTTCAGCTCAGCGGAGAGACTCTACAAACAAAATGTCCGATTGTCAGTAAGATCACCCATGTTTACCACCAGAGAGATTTAAGTGTCTCTTATACACTGTACACATTGTTACTTCACGAAAACATAGACAAGACCAATATTGACATTCAAAGTGGAACTTGCATGATATCCCTCCATAGCACCTCCGAGCCAGCTAGAAGAACTGCAACACCAAGCCTGGTGGACAAGCAACTGCCACACCAAGCCTGATGGACACGCAACTGCCACACCAAGCCTGGTGGACACGCAACTGCCACACCAAGCCTGGTGGACACGCAACTGCCACACCAAGCCTGGTAGACACGCAACTGCAACACCAAGCCTGGTGGAAACGCAACTGCCACACCAAGCCTGGTGGACATGTAACTGTAACACCAAGCCTGGTGGACACGCAACTGCAACACCAAGCCTGGTGGACACGCAACTGCAACACCAAGCCTGGTGGACACGCAACTGCCACACCAAGCCTGATGGACACGCAACTGCCACACCAAGCCTGGTGGACATGCAACTGCCACACCAAGCCTGGTGGACACGCAACTGTAACACCAAGCCTGGTGGACACGCAACTGCAACACCAAGCCTGGTGGACACGCAACTGCAACACCAAGCCTGGTGGACACGCAACTGCCACACCAAGCCTGATGGACACGCAACTGCCACACCAAGCCTGGTGGACATGCAACTGCCACACCAAGCCTGGTGGACACGCAACTGCCACACCAAGCCTGGTAGACACGCAACTGCAACACCAAGCCTGGTGGACACGCAACTGCCACACCAAGCCTGGTGGACACGTAACTGTAACACCAAGCCTGGTGGACACGCAACTGCAACACCAAGCCTGGTGGACACGCAACTGTCACACCAAGCCTGGTGGACACGCAACTGCCTCACCAAGCCTGGTGGACACGCAACTGCAACACTAAGCCTAGTGGACACGCAACTGCCACACCAAGCCTAGTGGACACGCAACTGCCACACCAAGCCTAGTGGACACGCAACTGCCTCACCAACCCTGGTGGACACCCAACTGCCACACCAAGCCTGGTGGACACGCAACTGCCACACCAAGCCTGGTGGACACGCAACTGCCACACCAAGCCTGGTGGACACGCAACTGCAACACCAAGCCTGGTGGACACGCAACTGCCACACCAAGCCTGGTGGACACGCAACTGCCACACCAAGCCTAGTGGACACGCAACTGCCACACCAAGCCTAGTGGACACGCAACTGCCACACCAAGCCTGTGGACACACAGCCACCGCCTAGTGGACACGCAACTGCCACACCAAGCCTGATGGACACGCAACTGCCACACCAAGCCTAGTGGACACGCAACTGCCACACCAAGCCTGGTGGACACGCAACTGCCACACCAAGCCTGGTGGACACGCAACTGCCACACCAAGCCTGGTGGACACGCAACTGCCACACCAAGCCTGGTGGACACTCAACTGCAACACCAAGCCTGGTGGACACCCAACTGCAACACCAAGCCTGGTGGACACCCAACTGCAACACCAAGCCTGGTGGACACCCAACTGCCACACCAAGCCTGGTGGACACACAACTGCCACACCAAGCCTGGTGGACACGCAACTGCCACACCAAGCCTGGTGGACACGCAACTGCCACACCAAGCCTGGTGGACACGCAACTGCCACACCAAGCCTGGTGGACACGCAACTGCCACACCAAGCCTGGTGGACACGCAACTACCACACCAAGCCTGGTGGACACGCAACTGCCACACCAAGCGTGGTGGACACGCAACTGCCACACCAAGCCTGGTGGACACGCAACTGTAACACCAAGCCTGGTGGACACGCAACTGCCACACCAAGCCTGGTGGACACGCAACTGCAACACCAAGCCTGGTGGACACGCAACTGCCACACCAAGCCTGGTGGACACGCAACTGCCACACCAAGCCTGGTGGACACGCAACTGCAACACCAAGCCTGGTGGACACGCAACTGCCACACCAAGTCTGGTGGACACGCAACTGCCACACCAAGTCTGGTGGACACGCAACTACAACACCAAGCCTGGTGGACACGCAACTACAACACCAAGCCTGGTGGACACGCAACTGCAACACCAAGCCTGGTGGACACGCAACTGCAACACCAAGCCTGGTGGACACGCAACTGCAACACCAAGCCTGGTGGACATGCAACTGCCACACCAAGCCTGGTGGACACCCAACTGCCACACCAAGCCTGGTGAACACCCAACTGCCACACCAAGCCTGGTGGACACGCAACTGCAACACCAAGCCTGGTGGACACCCAACTGCCACACCAAGCCTGGTGGACACCCAACTACAACACCAAGCCTGGTGGACACCCAACTGCCACACCAAGCCTGGTGGACACGTAACTGTAACACCAAGCCTGGTGGACACGCAACTGCAACACCAAGCCTGGTGGACATGCAACTGCCACACCAAGCCTGGTGGACACGCAACTGCCACACCAAGCCTAGTGGACACGCAACTGCCACACCAAGCCTAGTGGACACGCAACTGCCACACCAAGCCTAGTGGACACGCAACTGCCACACCAAGCCTGGTGGACACTCAACTGCCACACCAAGCCTGATGGACACGCAACTGCCACACCAAGCCTAGTGGACACGCAACTGCCACACCAAGCCTGATGGACACGCAACTGCCACACCAAGCCTAGTGGACACGCAACTGCCACACCAAGCCTGGTGGACACGCAACTGCCACACCAAGCCTGGTGGACACGCAACTGCCACACCAAGCCTGGTGGACACTCAACTGCAACACCAAGCCTGGTGGACACCCAACTGCAACACCAAGCCTGGTGGACACCCAACTGCAACACCAAGCCTGGTGGACACCCAACTGCCACACCAAGCCTGGTGGACACACAACTGCCACACCAAGCCTGGTGGACACGCAACTGCCACACCAAGCCTGGTGGACACGCAACTGCCACACCAAGCCTAGCAACTGGCCTGGTGGACACGCAACTGCCACACCAAGCCTGGTGGACACCCAACTACAACACCAAGCCTAGTGGACACGCAACTGCCACACCAAGCCTGATGGACACGCAACTGCCACACCAAGCCTAGTGGACACGCAACTGCCACACCAAGCCTAGTGGACACGCAACTGCCACACCAAGCCTGGTGGACACGCAACTGCCACACCAAGCCTGGTGGACACGCAACTGCCACACCAAGCCTGGTGGACACTCAACTGCAACACCAAGCCTGGTGGACACCCAACTGCAACACCAAGCCTGGTGGACACCCAACTGCAACATCAAGCCTGGTGGACACCCAACTGCCACACCAAGCCTGGTGGACACACAACTGCCACACCAAGCCTGGTGGACACGCAACTGCCACACCAAGCCTGGTGGACACGCAACTGCCACACCAAGCCTGGTGGACACGCAACCTACACCAAGCCTGGTGGACACGCAACTGGACAACACCAAGCCTACACCAACTGCACACCAAGCCTGGTGGACACGAACTGCCACACCAAGCCTGGTGGACACGCAACTGCCACACCAAGCCTGCGGATACGGCCACACCGCCTGGTGGAACGCAACTGCCACACCAAGCCTGGTGGACACGCAACTGCAACACCAAGCCTGGTGGACACGCAACTGCCACACCAAGCCTGGTGGACACGCAACTGCCACACCAAGCTGGTGGACTACAACACCAAGCCTGGTGGACACGCAACTACAACACCAAGCCTGGTGGACACGCAACTGCAACACCAAGCCTGGTGGACACGCAACTGCAACACCAAGCCTGGTGGACACGCAACTGCAACACCAAGCCTGGTGGACATGCAACTGCCACACCAAGCCTGGTGGACACCCAACTGCCACACCAAGCCTGGCGAACACCCAACTGCCACACCAAGCCTGGTGGACACGCAACTGCAACACCAAGCCTGGTGGACACCCAACTGCAACATCAAGCCTGGTGGACACCCAACTGCCGCACCAAGCCTGGTGGACACACAACTGCCACACCAAGCCTGGTGGACACGCAACTGCCACACCAAGCCTGGTGGACACGCAACTGCCACACCAAGCCTGGTGGACACGCAACTGCCACACCAAGCCTGGTGGACACGCAACTGCCACACCAAGCCTGGTGGACACGCAACTACCACACCAAGCCTGGTGGACACGCAACTGCCACACCAAGCGTGGTGGACATGCAACTGCCACACCAAGTCTGGTGGACACGCAACTGCAATACCGCTCTGGTGACGCGAACTGCAACACCCGCCTGGTGGACATGCATCCGCCAAACGCCTGCGGACACCCAACCGCCACACCAAGCCCAAGAACACCTGACCGCTACACCAAGCCCAGTGGACATCAACCGTAACCACTCAAGCCTGGTACACCCAACTGCAACACATCAAGCCTGGTGGACACCCAACCGCCGCGCACCAAGCCTGGTGACAATAATAACCGCTGCCAATTCGCCAGCCTGGTGGACACGCAACCGCCACAATTCAAGCCTGGTGGACACGCAACTGCCACACCAAGCCTGGTGGACACGCAACTGCCACACCAAGCCTGGTGGACACGCAACTACCACACCAAGCCTGGTGGACACGCAACTGCCACACCAAGCGTGGTGGACACGCAACTGCCACACCAAGCCTGGTGGACACGCAACTGCCACACCAAGCCTGGTGGACACGCAACTGCCACACCAAGCCTGGTGGACACGCAACTGCAACACCAAGCCTGGTGACACAACCGCCACACCGCCTAGTGGACACGCAACTGCCACACCAAGCCTGATGGACACGCAACTGCCACACCAAGCCTGGTGGACACCCAACTGCCACACCAAGCCTAGTGGACACGAAACTGCCACACCAAGCCTGGTGGACACGCAACTGCCACACCAAGCCTGGTGGACATCCAACTGCAACACCAAGCCTGGTGGACACGCAACTACAACACCAAGCCTAGTGGACACGCAACTGCAACACCAAGCCTGGTGGACACCCAACTGCCACACCAAGCCTGGTGGACACCCAACTGCAACACCAAGCCTGGTGGACACGCAATTACAACACCAAGCCTGGTGGACACCCAACTGCCACACCAAGCCTAGTGGACACCCAACTGCCACACCAAGCCTGGTGGACATGCAACTACAACACCAAGCCTGGTGGACACCCAACTGCAACACCAAGCCTGGTGGACACGTAACTGTAACACCAAGCCTGGTGGACACGCAACTGCAACACCAAGCCTGGTGGACATGCAACTGCCACACCAAGCCTGGTGGACACCCAACTGCCACACCAAGCCTGGTGACACCCAACTGCCACACCAAGCCTGGTGAACACCCAACTGCCACACCAAGCCTGGTGGACACGCAACTGCAACACCAAGCCTGGTGGACACCCAACTGCCACACCAAGCCTGGTGGACACCCAACTACAACACCAAGCCTGGTGGACACCCAACTGCCACACCAAGCCTGGTGGACACCCAACTGCCACACCAAGCCTGGTGGACACCCAACTGCCACACCAAGCCTTGTGGACACGCAACTGCAACACCAAGCCTGGTGGACACCCAACTGCCACACCAAGCCTGGTGGACACCCAACTACAACACCAAGCCTGGTGGACACCCAACTGCCACACCAAGCCTGGTGGACACGTAACTGTAACACCAAGCCTGGTGGACACGCAACTGCAACACCAAGCCTGGTGGACACGCAACTGCCACACCAAGCCTGGTGGACACGCAACTGCCACACCAAGCCTGGTGGACACCCAACTGCCACACCAAGCCTGGTGGACACCCAACTACAACACCAAGCCTGGTGGACACCCAACTGCCACACCAAGCCTGGTGGACACCCAACTGCCACACCAAGCCTGGTGGACACCCAACTGCCACACCAAGCCTGGTGGACACCCAACTACAACACCAAGCCTGGTGGACACCCAACTACAACACCAAGCCTGGTGGACACGTAACTGTAACACCAAGCCTGGTGGACACCCAACTACAACACCAAGCCTGGTGGACACCCAACTACAACACCAAGCCTGGTGGACACCCAACTGCCACACCAAGCCTGGTGGACACCCAACTGCCACACCAAGCCTGGTGGACACACAACTGCAACACCAAGCCTGGTGGACACCCAACTGCCACACCAAGCCTGGTGGACACCCAACTACAACACCAAGCCTGGTGGACACTCAACTGCCACACCAAGCCTGGTGGACACGCAACTGCCACACCAAGCCTGGTGGACACCCAACTACAACACCAAGCCTGGTGGACACCCAACTGCCACACCAAGCCTGGTGGACACCCAACTGCCACACCAAGCCTGGTGGACACTCAACTGCCACACCAAGCCTGGTGGACACGCAACTGCCACACCAAGCCTGGTGGACACTCAACTGCCACACCAAGCCTGGTGGACACCCAACTGCCACACCAAGCCTGGTGGACACTCAACTGCCACACCAAGCCTGGTGGACACGCAACTGCCACACCAAGCCTGGTGGACACCCAACTACAACACCAAGCCTGGTGGACACCCAACTGCCACACCAAGCCTGTATGCAGGGGTACATTTAGAAAAATACTACCCTAGAAATCCACATTAGGACCCACTTATCTTCTATGTGGGATCTTAGACCTCTGATAGCATAATCACCAGACCAATGACATATTATGTCAAATCTGAAAGACAAATATTTCCCGCCTTCCTCCCACAAATCAGGTGTGATGTGAGTCGAGAAGTTGGAAACATTTTCCTGAAATGGCAGGGTTTGTGGTCAACTTGGGATTAAAATCTTCATGAAGAAGCACCGAGCCAAAGAGTTGTCGGGGAAAATGAAAACTAGCTCTATGCAGTGTGTTGTTTTAAGGTCTCATACAACAAATTGCCTGTATGTAATCCTCTGCCCATATTAGATTTATATGTAACATTTACTAACTCAGACAAAATGTAAAAAAATTGGTTTGTGAGTATGACATTCCACACTGCTAAACAAATCACTGACTACATATATTTGACCACGTTATAGGTGGATCCAGGGAGCCTGTGCCCCCCTAGACCTTTGGAATTATGCATGCCCCCTAAACCTTTTTGAATGTGCCCCCTGTTACATGCTCTCCCAGACCTTTGTTATGTGCCCCCCCTAGACCTTTGGAATGTGCCACTGTTGTGCATTTGGAGGTTTATTGTGAACGTCGCCAAAAACATTTTTCAGCAGCACACTCCCTCCCCCCGTCTTTCGATGTCAGCAGTCCAGCTGAGACAGCAGAGAAGCTGAAGTTATGGCGGAACAAATTTCAACTGCATCCCCCACCCCCATGTGGAGGTTTTTTCACGAGCCTTCAAAGATTGCAATTGGAGATTTCAGGGCCCCCCAGATTACCGTATCTGGATCCACTCCTGATAGGTCAATATATTATAATTTTGCAAGTGTGAGCGTAGAATATTCAGAAACTCTGCACATTTTGTGTCATTTTTACAGTTTTATGTCTGCATTTAGAACAATAATATTTTAAAGATGGTCAGTTAACCCAAATTTCGGGGACTCAGTGGGTGGGCTATAATGCGGGTATGGGTGACGCTGAGGTCAAATACAGACTAATACTAGTTTGTATTTTTGTTATACCAATTATTACAACAATAAAGTTTATATACACATCATCACTACGTGTGGAGTTCAACAACTACCCGTTACAATTTGGTACCAGAAGTGGGGTCGCCCAGGACATCAAAGAATGTCACATGAAGAGCGCTATGGATGATATCCCATGCACCAATCACAGAAAGCAACATTGAGTCAGACGAAGAAGATCAGATCATTCCCATGCGTGTAACCCCGGCCGAGGTCCAGCCACAAAACGATCTTGCTGAAGATGATTTTGAAGAAGATGTAGAACAGGACATACCAAGACGGTCCCAGACACCAACCAGAGGCCAACATTCGAACCCACAGCACATACCCAAGTCTGTGCTGTTGAGTGCTACAACTGAAGCCACGGTGGCATCAACACACCAACCTGAGCCTCCAAAGTTTGAGGCAATGGGGCGGGCAGTGGCCACACTTGGTGTCAGCCTTGGTCAAATCCTGCAGGACAGTTGACTCAAGGCTAATGCTGCAGGAAACAGTAATTACTTGTTTATTAGATCAACTTGTTTAGTATAAATATCATTAGTTAACTTGCTTTGTTTGTACACCTAGATGTTGTAAATCACAAGAGCGGTAGAATGTTGCATGCTGCTGGGGCAGTGATGGGTGAGCGTTCCCACAAACCCTGGACTACATGACAGGCGTGTCTGTCATCAAGCGCGCCCCACATCGCCGCAGTTCGACCGTGAACGTTATGACGGCCGGCCCACTCAAGTCGGCGTTAATGTAGAATGCGAGTACCAGACCTGGGGCCGAAGTACTCGGTACTCATGTACTCGAGTACATTTTTGAAGTACTCATACTCGTACTCATGATACTTATGGGTCATGTACTCGTACTCATACTCATTGTACTCAGATTTTACGAGTACATTACGAGTACATCTGAGTACTTTCTCAATATGTACAGGGGAAAATAAATATATTTGATTATAAAATGAGATTTTCCTTAAATATTTAAATGTTCAACTATTTTTTAAATACTTTGTTATTTCTGATAGTATACAACCTTACCATCCCTACACATCCCAGTACATCCTCATTCTCTGATAACAATGACTATGATACCCAAACATGGCAACAGGCAGCACCTTTTCCCAGTCAGAAACACCCTGTTAAGCAAACAATAATTGTAGGCTAGCAGTTCAGGCCATAAACCTGTTTGTTTAATTAAGCCATAAAGAGTCAATTAGCAGTTAACCCACCAGTTAGACAGGAAATGCCTTTGATGTAGTCTGGAGACCATGCCACTTGGCACTGGCTGACAGTGCTAACTGTCTTCCTCTATAGAAGTAAGGTGGCTCAAGTCAGACTGTCTCCTACACTAGTATAATCCCATGCCAGCAGCCTGGCTAAAAAGTCCAAAGGGGATGCTGAGCCTGTTATGTGGACATGTGCTAACCCTCTCAACAACTAGTAGTCTACGATCAGAAAATATAAATTGCAAACTTATAACGTCAGCAGATGAACGTGAGGTGAACGAATACCTCAGTCAGCCATGTACAGATTGAAGAAGAAGAAGATAAGTTCTTATATAGCGCTGTATCCAGTCCTCAGGACGGCTCAAAGCGCTTAACACTTTACTCCCTGGCAGACCTGTTCAATCGAACACCATCTCGACTTCTCTGGGAAGCATCCAGAGAAGTCGAGTGACCTCACAGTGACCCACTGCAGTTCTGAGTTTTCCAACTCTGGCTCAGTTGGTCCCTCACCATCTCAGCATGCCAGCCTCATCAGCCCCAGTTGAAAGGGTATTTAGCATAGCGGAGAAAGTATTCTGCCCTGAACAGTGCAGCCTGAAAGACTCAACCTGTGAACAACTCATGTTCATTCGGTGCAATGGCAAATAGATGATAAGATCATAGGATGCCACTGAAATGAATGCCAATGAAGTGAATTTCATTGTTGATGAAATAGAGGTTTTTTAGTTTTCCTCATAACAAATTTATCAACTGCCATTACATATTCACTTGTGCTGAGTTATATAAATTAGATTAATTAATAATTTTAAAATACGTTATTATTTAATATTAATATTTTTTTAATGTACTCATACTTTTACTCGTACTCATGAGAATGTACTCGTACTTGTACTCGTACTCAGCTTTTAGCAATGTACTCGTACTCGTACTCATCCATCATCAAAGTACTCGTACTCGTACTTGTACTCATAAAAATGTACTCGGCCCCAGGTCTGGCGAGTACTAATTGAATAACAAGGAAAACCACCATGTATGTTTCAAATATGTTGGTGTTAAGGTAATGAATTGTATTGATATTAACGTATCTAGTTGTATTGATGTTAACATAATTAGTTGTATTGATATTAATGTAATTATGTTGTGTTAACACAGTGTATTGGTGTTGAAACACATTACATGTTAGTTTAACATAATGTATTTAGTTGCGTAATGTTGCATGTAGCATATTAACAGTTTATGAAGTAGCCTAAGTCACTTCATAAACACTTGCATAGATCTGTGTGCTGCCTTGCCATAGTAGAGATAATTTAGTTACTGTTACACCATGTAAGTGACAATTATTACCACAACAATAAAGTTTATATACACATAATAACTATGTATGGCGTTCAATAACTACCCGTTACAAATATATACACTTAACTAGCACTGTATTATTTATTATCATCATAGAAATGCTACAGAGGCTATAATGTAAGAGTTCTTACCTTGATGATGGTATCTCCACTGAGGATGTTGCATCCTTTGGCAGTGTCGAGGACACAGTCACCATGTAGAACAGGTATCAGGTTGGCCTGCAGCAAGGCCTTGACATAGGCACAACCATCAGCAGTCACCACCCCATTGTCTGTCTGCCACACACCACATGGCTGCAAGGTATACAGAGTGATCACATCAACATTAAAGGGTGTATTCACATGTTTCACACAGCTGAAGAGGGATAAACATAAAATATCCAATGACACCAGAGTCTGCAAATAGGTATAGATTCTTATGTGTCACAGGATACAGTCTTTAGGGCTCTTCCAAATGCTGCATTATTATAATTACCGTATTCGTTCTATTAAGCGTACAGCACGCTTAGCAAATATTTCAGACATGGAAATATGTCAAATTTTTTGTTCCGATAAGCGTACAGGGGTGTGCACCCATTTTCTTTGGTTCCTGTGGTTCCTGTGGTTCCTGTGGTTCCTGAGTACAGCCATCTCAGCAGACATTACTGGCAAGCGATTTATGAATATCACACACCACCAACAGGATACCAGAGCACTGTAAAAATCTGATAATTTAGGTGCACCTTTTGATGTTGTTTCATCACCAATCTTTGAATCTAGTGTGATATGGTTTCAACAGTCAAGGTTGGCACTGACATCACTGTCACGGCGTCGGATGCTGTTAAAAACGGGGTGTATGCTAATTAGGGCATGTATGCTTAATAGAACGAATATAGTATCTCATCCGCTAGCCAACATGTTCACCCAAACACCACCTCTACTTCTACAATTCCAAAAAATAAACTCAATCTATCCCATATATCCGACATTGTCAATAGCCGAGTATTCATTTGTACAGCTGAGTGAACTAAGCTTCAAAACAGCACAAGAGGATTCAAAACTGGGTCCCTTTGATTTATGGTCTGATGTACTAACCACTAGATTGACCCACCCGCATAGCTTACATACCTAGAGCATTTATAGCCTACAGATACCACAAGGTCTGCAACAACTCTGCTTAGAATACACACACAGTATTCACACAGTCACAGCAGGGGCTACATATAGAATACACACACAGTATTCACACAGACACTGCAGGGGATACAGAATACACACACAGTATTCACATTCACAGCAGGGGCTACATAGAATACACACACAGTATTCACACAGTCACAGAAGGGGCTACATAGAATACACACATATAGTATTCACACAGACACTGCAGGGGCTACATAGAATACACACACAGTATTCACACAGTCACAGCAGGGGCTACATAGAATACACACACAGTATTCACACAGTCACAGAAGGGGCTACATAGAATACACACATATAGTATTCACACAGACACTGCAGGGGCTACATAGAATACACACACAGTATTCACACAGTCACAGAAGGGGCTACATAGAATACACACATATAGTATTCACACAGACACTGCAGGGGCTACATAGAATACACACATAGTTTTCACACAGTCACAGTAGGGGCTACATAGAATACACACATATAGTATTCACACAGACACTGCAGGGGCTACATAGAATACACACATAGTTTTCACACAGTCACAGTAGGGGCTACATAGCATACACACATATAGTATTCACACAGACACTGCAGGGGCTACATAGAATACACACATCGTTTTCACACAGTCACAGTAGGGGCTACATAGAATACACACATATAGTATTCACACACTCACTGCAGGGGCTACATAGAATACACACATATTATTCACACAAACACTGCAGGGGCTACATAGAATACACACACAGCATTCACACAGTCACAGCAGGGGCTACATAGAATACACACATAGTATTCACACAGTCACAGCAGGGGCTACATAGAATACACACACAGTATTCACACAGTCACAGTAGGGGCTACATAGAACACACACACAGTATTCACACAGACACAGCAGGGGCTACATAGAATACACACATAGTATTCACACAGTCACAACAGGGGCTACATAGAATACACACATAGTATTCACACAGTCACAGCAGGGGCTACATAGAATACACACATAGTATTCACACAGACACTGCAGGGGCTACAAAGAATACACACACAGTATTCACACACTCACTGCAGGGGCTACATAGAATACACACACAGTATTCACACAGACACTGCAGGGGCTACACAGAATACACACACAGTATTCACACACTCACTGCAGGGGCTACACAGAATACACACACAGTATTCACACAGACACTGCAGGGGCTACACAGAATACACACACAGTATTCACACAGACACTGCAGGGGCTACATAGAATACACACACAGTATTCACACAGACACTGCAGGGGCTACACATAATGCACACACAGTATAGTATAGAATACATGCATAGTATTCACACAGTCACAGCAGGGGCTACAAAGAATACACACACAGTATTCACACAGACACTGCAGGGGCTACAAAGAATATACACACAGTATTCACACACTCACTGCAGGGGCTACACAGAATACACACACAGTATTCACACAGACACTGCAGGGGCTACACAGAATACACACACAGTATTCACACACTCACTGCAGGGGCTACACAGAATACACACACAGTATTCACACAGACACTGCAGGGGCTACACAGAATACACACACAGTATTCACACACTCACAGCAGGGGCTACACAGAATACACACACAGTATTCACACAGACACTGCAGGGGCTACACAGAATACACACACAGTATTCACACAGACACTGCAGGGGCTACACAGAATGCACACACAGTATAGTATAGAATACATGCATAGTATTCACACAGTCACAGCAGGGGCTACATAGAATACACACATAGTATTCACACAGACACTGCAGGGGCTACAAAGAATACACACACAGTATTCAC
Organism: Paraescarpia echinospica; assembly: GCA_020002185.1. NCBI lineage: Eukaryota > Metazoa > Annelida > Polychaeta > Sabellida > Siboglinidae > Paraescarpia > Paraescarpia echinospica. The sequence goes on from CM034536.1 coordinate 32,963,545, forward strand.
ACACTCACTGCAGGGGCTACATAGAATACACACAATGTATTCACACACACACCACAGAATAAATATAATACAGTTGAACCTCACTTTACAGTCACCATGGTAACACAGCCACGTCACAATTACGACCACCTGATGAGAGTCCCATTTTATTTCCATACGAGCAAAGTATGGGAAATACAGTCACCTGGCTACTCAGGTCACTTTGGCCCAGTCCGTAAGGTGGCCTTACTAGTGAGGTGGCCTTACTAGTGAGGTTCCACTGCATTAGGATTATTATTAGTACATTCTCAAAGTATTTAAACTTGATTATATGTTCTATTGACAAGGACATTACCAAATACATAAAGAATATTATGGATATTAAATTAGAGAACTAACAAATTAATATTAATTATGTTAAAGTGCTGTTATATTTTCCTCCACTAAATCTGTACATTTGCGCATACAAACTGCATTGATCACCCTTAAGGGAGGTGTATTTATGAGAGCAGCTGTGACTTACCGACTGGGAGACAGCGGGGAGACCAGCCGCGACAAACTCACTCACTACTAGTTGGTTCAACTGGAGGGGAACGAATCTCATACGAGTCTTCATTAGAATTGATATATATGATATGTATATATATATATATATATATATATATTATATATAAAGCAACATTAAATAAACTTATACAGGTTATACAAGAAATGACAGTTTTTGTAAATACTTTGCAACATTCCAAATTGCGTATTGCAATAGTTATAGTGCAATTTACAGCCTAGTATTGTGCTCATTTCTAGTGCACTCGACAAACACACACGCATGCACACGCACACACACAGCTCTGACAGGGGAAGACTCACTCTCTGAATATAGAGTCTTGCCTGATGGTTCAGTTATGTCTAAGGAACTTGTCCTAAACACAGGTGTTCCCCAGGGGTGTGTTTTGTTCCCCTTCTTTTGTCAGTGTATACAAATGAGATAATGTGTAATGATAATGTTCTTAAGCTCATAAAGTATGCTGATGACATGGCACTTACTACATGTCTTAAAGATGAGTATTCACTCTCACAGTACTACCAGTATGTTGAACTGATGACGTGGCACTTACTGCATGTCTTAAAGATGAGTATTCACTCTCACAGTACTACCAGTATGTTGAATTGATGACGTGGCACTTAATGCACGTCTTAAAGATGAGTATTCACTCTCACAGTACTACCAGTATGTTGAACTGATGACATGGCACTTACTGCATGTCTTAAAGATGAGTATTCACTCTCACAGTACTACCAGTATGTTGAACTGATGACGTGGCACTTACTGCATGTCTTAAAGGTGAGTATTCACTCTCACAGTACTACCAGTATGTTGAACTGATGACGTGGCACTTACTGCATGTCTTAAAGATGAGTATTCACTCTCACAGTACTACCAGTATGTTGAACTGATGATGTGGCACTTACTGCATGTCTTAAAGGTGAGTATTCACTCTCAGAGTACTACCAATATGTTGAACTGATGACGTGGCACTTACTGCATGTCTTAAAAATGAGTATTCACTCTCACAGTACTACCAGTATGTTGAACTGATGACGTGGCACTTACTGCATGTCTTAAAGATGAGTATTCACTCTCACAGTACTACCAGTATGTTGAACTGATGACGTGGCACTTACTGCATGTCTTAAAGATGAGTATTCATTCGCACAGTACTACCAGTATGTTGAACCGATGACGTGGCACTTACTACATGTCTTAAAGATGAGTATTCACTCTCACAGTACTACCAGTATGTTTAACTGATGACGTGGCACTTACTGCGTGTCTTAAATATGAGTATTCACTCTCACAGTACTACCAGTATGTTGAACTGATGACGTGGCACTTACTGCATGTCTTAAAGATGAGTATTCATTCGCACAGTACTACCAGTATGTTTAACTGATGACGTGGCACTTACTGCATGTCTTAAAGATGAGTATTCACTCTCACAGTACTACCAGTATGTTTAACTGATGACATGGCACTTACTGCGTGTCTTAAATATGAGTATTCACTCTCACAGTAATACCAGTATGTTGAACTGATGACGTGGCACTTACTGCATGTCTTAAATATGAGTATTCACTCTCACAGTACTACCAGTATGTTGAACTGCTTGTGTCATGGTTTGATAACAGTTTTCTTGAGCTGGCTGGCTCAGGTGGTCAACTGGGCGGGCAACATTTTTGGCATGAATCAACTGCAAATATGTAACATTTATCTGCAGGTTTTGAGAAGGAAAGCCGTCCAGTTTCACCATGATACCAGTCACCCACTCAGTTCTTCTTTTGAAACTCTGCCGTCTAGGCGACGGCTCAGAATCCCCATTGCACACAAAAACTGTTACAAGAAATCTTTTGTTCCTTCAGCCATAAACTGAATTCTAAGCCTGAACTTGCGGTGTATACCATGTCAATGTCTAATGTGCAATTGTGAGTATGTGCATATATGCAGGGGGAGATTGAAACTTAATGTATTGTACTTCCAAATATACCAAATGTGTATGATAATGTTTATATGTGTATATATGTCCTAACACTGTGTGCGCCCAAAGGAAAATTTCCATACTTTGTAAACCATTTTATGGACAATAAAGGTTTTTCAATTAAATTTTCAATTCAACACACACACACACACACACACACGCACACACACACACACACACACACACCACACACACATGCATGCAGCTATGCACACCGGCACATGCATGCATGCATGCATGCATGCATGGACACAAGCATAAACACTCATGCATTTATGTCTTTTTCTGCAAATACACAACTAAATGCACCTATTGTACATTTACACTCATTGGCACTGATTGACCAATCTGAGCAAACTCGTATTAAGCTGTCTCTATGCAGTATCATTGATCTACCAAGCTGGCCAAATGTGAAGTTATGGTCAATTGGCAACACATGGTTTCATTCCAATGCGCAGATTTATAATGTAGTGGATATTTACCTTGCATACTGAGAGACGTGTCTTGCAGAATCCTTGTTTTACAGAGGATTCTTTCTCTGCTGTGCACCCAACATAGCCTTGGTTCACACCAAACTCCTTGGCCTGATGGTGTCCAAATGACCTGCAATTGAGACAAACAGATGAAGTTGGTTGCAAACTGATGATGAACTGAATGGACATGTCCACATAACAATGATATTGCAACAAGTGTGTGCATGCGTGTGTGCATGTGTGCACATTTGTGTGTGTGTGTGTGTGTGTGTGTGTGTGTGTGTGTATATGTGTTAGTGCACATGTGTTCGTGTGTCTGCACGTGTGTGTGTGTGTGCATGCATGTGTGTGTGTGTGTGCATGTGTGTGCGTGTGTGTGTGCGTGCACGAGTGAATGCATGTGGTGTGTATTTGTGTGTCTCTGCACATGTATGCATGTGTGTGTGTGTGTTGTGTTTCTGTATGTGTGCATGTGTGTAAGTGTGTATGAGTAGGTGTGTGTGATGTTTTAACCACCAGGCGATGTGTACATAATTTTACATGTACATAAGAGTAACATATGGGCAAAAGTCTAAAAATATTGTGAATATGAACAATCTGACAATATGTTTGACCCTAAACTAAATCATACATTGTGAAGTATACATTACTAAATATTGTATACATATACTTCATGTATAATTAAACCGAATTCATAATAATTAATTAAAAACAAAATAGTAGGCCTACAACAAAATAGTTTAAAAGGGTCATTGACTTCTATTAAGACATATATGATATTCATTTGTTTAAATCAATAATTATAAGTTATCCACCCAACCAAACTTTTATTTTGCATAAAGACTGGCAGATAATGATATGAGTGCTTCATAATTAAACAATTTAATTACAATTAATACGTACCCTGCACCGTGAACAACGAGAAAGGTTCTGTTTGCTTGTCGGCAAGTATTCAGGATGTTTGCTGCCAATTTTATGTGTTCGATTATGATACATTCGAGCTGATCTTTCCTTGTTATGGCACTGCCACCAAGTTTTACTATGAAATCCAAATGTGGTTCCATTGGCATTGTATTAATTATTATTATACTTGTACTTCTGACTTGTCTTGTCTATAAAATACCGAAATGAACAACCCTACCGTTCCCCACATAAGCTGTCTTATTAAACCAACTTATTCATTATTGTTAGTAGAATTTCCAATCAGTAGGCCCGGGTCTTCGAATCGAATTCTACGCTCTACGACTGAGCTCGTTTGATAGTAGACCTAATTTGACAGTCGTGTTTTTTTAGCCTTCGAGCCCCCGCCAGGCCAACATCCACGTATTGTCGCCCACGCACCGCCGCGTTGACGTCACGGGGCTTATTGTGCGCCAATACCTCAATCATAGATTATAATTTCATTACTGGAACAGTGCTTCGGGGATGTGGAATTCAAGCATTTTGTCTATCAGAACGTAACTTGTCGATGTTCGCAGGAGGATACGCAGGTAAGTACGCGATACGTTAGCTCGTCGACAGCGTATAGTTGGGTGGGCGACAACACTGGCAGTGATGCGGTGCTGCTGGCCACGGCGCCGCTGACTGCTGTTGACGTCGACTACAGTGTACACGGCCTAGCCGTCCGTCACACTCCGTCCTGTGCCGGCGACGCCATTGACAGGTCGCGCTCACGTTCAGACTTCAGTGAGTACTTCGAACCTCCGTCCCTTGTTGACAGAACAAGACAGCATAGCAGTCGATGTCATTGTGTCGGTGGGTACTGATCATGCAAATATCGGTTGCTGACAGAAACAATATGTTGAGGCTTGAGCTGCGATGACGATGTCTCAAACTGAATGACCACTGAACAACCTGGAAATGTATTACTAATATAATGATCAGGCTAGTGGTGTAGTGAGCCGAGTCTAACGGTACTTCAGACTGTAGACATAGTCTGTGGTTTAGCCTATAGACTTGCAGCACTATTAAGACTTACACTATATACAGGATAGGAAATCATCCAGATTGGGAAGTCAAGGCACTGATATCAAGTGGAATAATGCATGAGTCTTGATCAGACGCAGAGTTGTCTTGCTGCCAGCTAGGCTTCTGAAGTTCTGTGGCAGTAGTCGTTATATTGATGTATTGACATACACAGCTCTTTCTCCCATAGTCATCAGTCTTCTTCAAATTCTGCCTACAACCTTTCGGTGATCCCAGTTCGAGAACATATTGACAGTTTTTAAAATCAGCTAGCGTAATCAGTAAATGCAATTAAATATAATAATATAGATCAGCTGCAAATTAATGGAATGCTCATTGAGCTATGGCCATCCCCATGGCTGTGGGATATGAATTTTCCACAGATAACTTGTTTTGCCACCAAATGACAGCATAGTAAACTACTGGGTGATTATATTAAATTATTATATAGTTTGGCCTCTGCCTAGACACCCCTTTTTGAGTTCGAGATACTAAATATTGCACTGCATCAGATCATTTTAGTTGTTCATCTGTCATCATATAAATTGTTTTGTTGTGCAGGATTGAGATGAACATGTTTCGCTTAAGATTTCATTGATTGAACTTGATGGAGAAATGCAGTGCTCATATTGGTTCCGGTCAATGTAAAAATATCAGGTGGACCCAATTTATTGAGATGCTTCACATTACAAAGGCCCTTGGTTTGTTGCTTCAAGGGTGGATGGGTGTAAGCTCCTGTTGTTTATTTATTTGCCAAAGGACCAAGATAATTGGTTTCATTCTTCCAGAGGGGTACACCCCATTGTCATTCAGTTGGAGCTTTACCCAAGGACTCCAGTCCTTTATGCTGTGTTAAGGCATGTGCAGGACTGAAGTCTTGGCCTCGATTTCTTTCAGCAGTGGTCAGTAGAGAGATCTAAGCCATGCACTGTGCAGGTGTAAAAATAAAACCTGGGGAAGATTGAAAATGTCCAGGTGGCGAAATAATGAGGTTGGTATAACTTTACAGTGAAGGCCATATATTAGTTGATGATGATATGGATAATTGGATATATTGTATTGATATTAATATCTGTTTATGGAAAAAGGGAAATATGGTACATGTATTGAAATGGATGAAAATTACAAAAAAGCAGGAAAGCAAGACCAAATGTATACATCATCCATGAAGCATAAACGTTTGAATGTAACGTACCAGTACCTGCACACACACACAACTGTGTGTACATGTGTCTATATATATATCTATATATATATATATATATAATATATATATAGATATATATATATACATATATATATACACATATTTATATATGTGTGATATATATTACATACAGTTTATATACTGTATATGTAATTATCAATTCATATTTAATAATTCCACTGCCAATCAATATTGCGTAATGCATATGGTGGACTGGTACTTCAACTTGTATGCACATTTAGGATGCTCTATAATTAGAGAATTAATCATAAAACATGTTTAAATATTTATTTCTAATTTATGTGACGGGTCCAAATTATACACAAAAGTTGGCTTCAGTCTGTCACTCATTCTTTAGGGTGATCTTATTGAGGTTTTAAGTGGTTGACTCACTAAAAAAACAAAAGAAAACCATGCAATACACAAGTTAACAGACTGTCATTTGCTCTTAGGCAATCTGGGTAGCACTTTTTGCTTTTCAAAGATAACGTTGAACTGAATTATTCATGATTCTAAAAAATCACTTCATTTTAAAATTGTTCTGTGAATAATGAGCTTGGACAATACTGTGACTTGAAAAGTGCTGTCTGTAAAGTATTTTATGTATGTACAGTGTATAAATACAAGTATGATACTGTGTGGGATCTTACATGAATATCAGTACTGGGACATGAAATACCAGTAGTAGTTCGGTTACATATGAATTTAATGAATATTTTGTCTCTTACAGTTTGATAATAACACGATTATGCAGACTTTGTTGTTGTACAGAAACAAAATCTGAGAAGTAAGGCTAAATGGGTGGCACACATGTGTCTGGTTTCAAACCCAAAACATTGCTACTACTCTGATGAGGGGTGTAAACGTTGACATTAGACTGGTCCTTTATTGGTGAGCAGTTTCATGCTGCCCTTGTGGCCTAGATAGGATGAGTGGCAATAAACTGTACTGGGCCATACAATGCAGTTGATGCAAGCTGTAGTAGGCCAACTCAGTGTAGCTGCTGTGTATTACGCATTATGCATGTTCTGCTAATGTAGCAACAGGCTTATAGCTTATATTAGCATATTGTGTAACCAGTAAGTATTGTCTGGTTAACCTGCGTACTCAGTGTTGAGTTGGAGTGTGCCTGGATATACGGAATGTGGTATTTAGCTAAAGTTAATAACTAACTTATTTATGTGACCCCATAAGTTTGCCCATCCATGATGATGTGGAATTATTCAGTAGTAACCACATTTGCATGTACATTGTCTGATCTTTGGTACTATAAGCTTGTTGTTCGTAAACTGAAATGTCAGAGTTTGCTCCCCGCGCCACTGACTGGATGAGCATTGTCCTTTGAGCGGACATGTTGAAGTCACCAGGGTGAGAGCTTAATGATGTGTTGCTTTGTAATAGTAAATGCATTATTCCACCTTGTGAACCATCTTATCATACACTCTTGCATCTATAGTTATTTAACTTAGTCATGTCTCAGTGAAATGAGGAGGAATTCTTTAATAATAAGACAAACAAACAGCGCTTTATACAATATCTGAGTAACAAACTTGAGATGGTTGGGTACCCACAGATCATGCAAACCATTACGCTAATGTGCTCGTTGTCCAAACGGTTGTTGCGTCTGCCAGAACCGAGGACACTGTTGTGATTGGGAAGGACACGGACTTGTTAGTTCACCTACTGCGTCATGCTGGAATGGACGCACTCGAGATGTTCCTGACATAAGAGCCCAAACAAGCCTCAAGAAAGAACAGAACATGGTGCATCAAGCAATCTAAGGAGGTTCTTGGTCGGGATGTGTCTGCTAACATACCCGTTATTGATGCATTTCTTGGTTGTGACACAACCTCTCGCCTGTTTGGATTGGGAAAGGGTTTGGCTCTGACCAAGAAGGATGCTCTGTTCTGCCAGCAGACAAAAGTATTATTCAGCCTTCAGTGGCAAAAAAGGACATAATTGAGACAGGAGAAAAGGTACTTGTGTTATTATACGGTGGTACCAAAAAGGAAGGAGTGGATACCTTAAGATATGTTTTTTATTTTGATTTATGGTGGCCATATTTAATTTATGACCTACTTACCCAATCACAACTTAATATATCCCAAGTGAATCCTTGCATCCAAAGCCCCTTTAAAATTACTAAAATATGTCATCTGACTGCAAAGATATGGCAAGATTTTGATTTATGGTGGCCATATTGGATTTATGCTAATTTTATATATTTACCATGCAGGGATTTCTTAGGACTTTTAGTATGGTGTTCTGGAGACCTCATAGAAAACCACCGTGCCTAAACAAATTATGTTGCAATTTGTTCCAAGTTGAGTGAAAAATGTGACTAGATTTCCTGGACTATTAACCCTTCCAATAGCTTTAACATATCTAGAGTCATACCCATAGACATAAGGTGGTCTAGGGGACATGCAGCTGTAGTGTCTCATCTTAAAGACACATGTGACCTGCCATAGTGAACTGGTTATTAAATCGCACTGGCCTATTCTGCCCATAAAGTAGCTGTCAAAGTCATCAGTTTTGTGATTTTGGCAGAAATGCATGTCTTATAATCTCATATTTCAATATCCGGTTCACTTTCCTCAACAAGTAATCAAAAAATAATAAAAAACTAAATGTATGGTTGTAATGAGCATTGAATTTTCACATAGCCCAATTTTTAAACTTATTTTTCTCAAAACGTTGCTTTTAAAAGTTTGCTTCTTTTTGAACAACAAACCAAAAGCTTAATGTTTGTGGAATTCAAAAAGATAGAAAACTCAATTTCACAACTTAATAGCCGCTTTGGCAGGTCACGTATTTACAACTTGCATCCCATATGGTAGATGCACTAGTGTCTAAAGACAAGTTGGCAAGTTTATCCAATGTTTATGAACTGACTGAGTTAGATGCCGGCTTGAGGTGTGAACAAAAAATTAAGTGTCTCATGCTCACAAAGTGAGCACAAAACACTGAACCATTGCACTAGTATGTTGACTGACCCATAGGTCACGTCTGCCCCATTAGTGGGTGAAATGAATGCAAGATCGGGCCAGAAAAAGATCAATGGTGTAGTTGGTTTGAATGAGGGGTGACAGGTTGTTTGAAGATTCCAGTTGATCGGTTTCATCTGTTTGACTTGTAATACACATTTAACTGGAGGTTTTATGCTACAGAAAGCAGCCATGATTGCAGCGTTGCCGACATAAATTATTTGGTTCTGTGAAGTGTGTAAAATATTCTGTGTGTGCAAGCATAGTTAATAGACCTTTCTTTTGGTGAAACTGACTCTGTACTATATGTATCTCACCTGCTGACAACATGGTGGAGACTACATATGTTTACAAAGTAGTACTGCACACATTGTTTGCATGCATAATTCACAGGTTGATTGAGTGATCTAAGATGCATGGGTAATCATGTTAAAACATTCCTACTGGCAGAAGAACAAAAGGTGTAAGAGCTCATACATGTAGATTAGTTTACATATTAATCTAATTTGTGGTATGTTCTGTTCTAGGTACCATCAACCATGTGAACTGAAAGCATGTAGCCACTGATGATGTAACAATGCAAACATTCGCAGCACAAGATGGCTCCCTCAAAGTCAACTGCCACGTGATTATAACATGGACACAAAGGAAATTTCCTGAAGGGTAATAACCCTGTTGGTTGATGACTTCATATTCCACTCAACGTACTTTGGTAATTCCTGCCAGACTGTGATAATGACATTACGAAAGCCGTTCTTCTGTCCGCGACTGGTGGATTATGTCGTGATTGTGGGATCACGCCACCCCAGTCGCAACAACTCCGTGGCTCAGACCCCAGAACTGCTCCGGCGTTACCCTCAGGAGGACCACAAGGACTTCCTCCTGCCTCCCGATGTCGTCTTCTTCTGCCAGCCAGAAGGGTGCATCAGTCTCGGTCACAAGAGGGTTGGTCTTCAGGAGTCGACATCATTTGTGTTCACCCTCACGGACAAGGACTCTGGACGCATGCGCTACGGCATCTGTGTCAACTTCTACCGACCCTTTGAGAAGAAGGTCAGTTTGAACAGCAAGCGTGCCAAAGTAGCGACGAGGACTCTGTCGACGGCGTCCACCTCGACCAGTGGCAGCGAGCAGATGGTGTTGAATATACCAAAGACTGATGACGCCCCAAAATCTCCTCGCACTCGGCGGAAACAGAAGACAGCAGGACGGGTGCGGAACAATACTCTGACGACGTTGTGTCTTATCAGTCATCACCCGTTCTTCTCCAAGTTCCGGGAGTGTCTGTTTGTGTTGCGGAGACTGATCGAGGCATGCAACGAGAGGTCGTGTAGCCAACGAATCGGAGGTTCCCGTGCAAGCATGAGGTGAGGCAGTTTACTTTCTCGACACAAGTTTGATGGACTGTCATTGTACAGTATTGGGAAGATACACTGTATATAAACTGTTCTTCTTTGGTTCCTCTATATAGTCAGCCAGCCGTTGATGATCCCTGCCATTGATAATCCCCAGAATCTCTGCCAGATCTTGCCGTTAGAGTCTAGCAGACAGCGCCCACATCTAGCGGCTAGATATGGGCACTGTCTGTTTATGATTTACAAGAATGAGCGTGACTTCCCGGCAGTCACCTATTGTTCCAAACATTTCTTCAGATTTTTATGAAAATGGCATATGTATATTAAGGGGGATGAATGTCGGACGGCCAAATATAGATCTATGTGGCTTACCAAAAACAATGACAGGAAATGAACCAGACAGATTCATTTACACCCACAGGTCTGTACCACACATGCTTCCACACACGCACCCACGTACATGCAGACATGAGAATGGAGAAAATAAATTATTGATGCCATCTTACCATAGAAAAGTTAGTCATACGTTTTGCTTTTTAGTTTTCACAAGGAACGTTACTTAAACTAATGATACCATAATCACTAAAATGTATGTGTGTGTGTTTATTGTGCATATTTTTCTTGTTCATCAATTTATTTATATGGTGACTGGGATAGATTACATATCACTTAATTTGAATACATTTCTAGGTTTATTGATCTCATCATTCATAAATTCTACTAAGAACGCAGTATAAAAGGTGATCAGAACTGTGGCTTGATTTGATCAATGCCACATGACACAAAATGTAACCCAAGCTGTCGTTGCATTGTCGTTCAATGTGAAGTCAGTGGATTCCTTCATACTGTGTGCATGTCAAGTCAAATTGGCCACACATGTTGTAGCTGTGTTCGCTGCTGCACTTCCTGATTAGTTGAACCAATCAATATGAGCTCGATTGTGCTTCATGCCGTGATTGGGGTCGAGTCAACATGCCAAAAGTCCTCCTCATTTGCCTCTCGTGTTTGCTGGTTTTTAAAATCCTTTTTTTAAACAGAGCCAGACTCATTTCTGCTGTCAACTTCATGAGAGTAGACAGTGACTGAAGACATTAATTATGCGGAGCGGGGACAATTTACTAGTCTAATTGGTTTTATATTTCTGCTATCCATGTGTATTAATAATTCAGTTGTAGCAAAATAGCTCAAATTGATGGCTGCAGACGATAATTATTTAGAGTAGTGCTGTGTATCTAGTTTCTGTTCTCTGACATGGATACAATGTGCTGTTCACATGGGTACCTAGTGGCACCATGAGTAATCAATTAAAATAAAATAGTTGTTTTTTATAAATTCCTTCTTCAATTGGTTTACATGATCATGAATCAAGTTCGTTGATGTTCCCGTTTATAGTGTGTGAAATGTTTTTGTCAGTTTCATAACAAATTGCGTACACATGTAGATTTGTTAAAACCATCATTTTAAAAGAAATTATTTTAATTAAAGTTGCATTCTCAGATCGTCCATCTTTTAAATATAAATTTCCAGTGAATTAACATGTCTCATACACTATATATCACTCAACACCATCATTATAATTTTGTTCGCATCATTTGCAATTTTAAGATAAAACGACACAAAAGATGAAAAATTGCATCCATGTTCCATAGACATGTATATTATTGTGCTTGCTGGACATGGCAGCTGATAATTTTGCAAAAGCATCATTTATCGACCAACATCAAATGACAAAGTGACAAATATGGTAGCAAGTATGATTTTGTACATGTACACTTTCTTAAAAAAGTTAAAAGGGTAGTTTAGCTGAGAATGCAACTACAAGGGTAACAGGCAAAAGTGTGAATAACCTTTATGTCAGTTCTTACTGAATACTTGCACCTCTCAATGTTTAAATTTATCACACTACATAAGTTTTCTTATTACTTTTTAATATAAAAACATTAAAAACGTTTAAAATGTTCATTTATCTTATAAATGCATCCAATTCTTGAAAGTTTAATAATATTATTAATTCAAAAATTTGTGTTGGCCTTTATTTTATGACTGCTACATTTTTAACAACGGGTGAATGACCTGACTCTGAGTAACATGACTTTTTTTCTTCTAACTATACTATTATTAACTTCACAAAAAGGTTTGGCATTCATCCTGGTTGTTTAACTGTAGTTGTCTGACATGCAACTCTGACATTCAGACAATAAACGCAGCAGCAACAAACCACTGTTTCAAAGAGCAATGTACAATAGATCATCATTAATCACACCCGCTCTCTTGTGTCTACCAGGGATTCTCAACACTTATTTAAACTGTTGCGTATTTTCTTTACATGTGGGATGTGTTCAGATTGGTTTTATCTAAATGGTTTGTTGCAGCTTGGGTATTTACCCACTGCAGTCAGTCAGTGCAGTTGTGATAGATTACGTACATCAGTGTGGTAAAACATTATCTCAGTCATGTGGATGAATTTAGGCACATTTTGGCTGACCAATACATATGTTTACATAGATAAATGTATATTTTAGCATTATTTGTAATTATTATCATGCTGCAAGGGACAATCTATCTATATGACAGGCACTGGCAGATTAACTGAAATCTTTTTATTAGCAATATTTACAAATTAAACTGAAATTGTTTAGCAGTTTGATCATTCTTAGTTAAAACAGAAAACTACAGAAACAATAAATTTGCTCAGGCTTGCTACTAGTACCGGCAGTCGACTTACTTTCAGGTTATGTTCACATTATTTTGCCCAAGTCTATTTCAATCATTAATGCCCGGTATTGGCTTCAGGCGTCATGCCCCAGTTAGACTTCCTGTTTCATTACAGATGAAAAAAGGGCAGTGTATGTTAGAGAAATGATTTTTTTTTACAAAATTCACATGCTCTGACATAAGTGCCTTTGAGTAGTCAGATTTCCAGGTGTGATTGCAGAAGCTGTTGACAGTAAAATGGTGTATTTTTAGCTGATTTTACTAAGCGGAAGGATATTTGGCAGCAATTTGGCTGTTTGACCCTTTAGCCGGAGTACAGCCTGCACCATTCGTAAATATCGATGGGTGTCACACATACTGGCATTTTACGAGAGCTAGAAATGTATAATTTTGACTAAACTCGACCAGCATGTCAATGAGAAGATGATAACACCAGGTAAAAAGTTTCAGAATTTGTGCAGGTCACGTTTTCTTATAATCATACAAAATGCTAACATGGCAACCAATGGTAAAACTAACTGTAGACTGACCCCTTCAGTCATTAAATAGTAAGTTCAAACAACAAGTACTGTATTGTATATTCACCTGGTACATAACATCATCTTCTTTTCAACTACCTGTATCTGGCTATTAGATCTGCACTTATCAGATTTTGCCATACATGGCAGCCAGTACATTTTTGTCAGAAAGTTTCAATCTTAGTTTGCCTTTTTCTTTGCTAAAACTGATTTACAGCACAACAGAACAAGTTACTTGTTATTCACTAGCTCAACTACACTCTTAGAGGCTTTGTCAAATACAAAAATGCCAATAATCTAAAAAATGGGATATTGCCACCCAGCCCCATCCAAAAAAAATTGGAAAGGCCTACAAATTGCAGTGATACATTGACATGTATTTATGTTTTCAAAAAAAGGAGTTGCTAAAAATAATTACCGGGGGTATATACAGACAGGTTCCCAATTCTTTCTATTGAAAAGAATGGTTAGAACATATTACACGTCAGTGAATTGCAACTGGTTTATTATATTAACAACTAACTGCACGTTTACAGGCACAACTGAAAATGTATATAAAGAGCAGAATTTGTCCACATTTTTTTATTATTGGAATTTTTTTGTATTTACAAAGCCCCTTAGCTAAATTACTTTGATGACAGTCAAAATTGACTACTCCAGATACAACATAGTTTGTTTCTAGCATAAATATATGTAAACCAGGTTGTCTAGGAAACTGACCATGCGTGCCAGCATTAGTCCAGCCTGTACTCGGTAGGACTGGGTGTAGGGACGCATCAACTCAGAGCACTCCATGGCTGCAACTCTGATTAAGTATTAATGTTTGACGCTGGTCTACGGATCACCCAGGGTCTGTCAATCAGAGCTAGTGCAGGTACTCGCCACTGACCAACAGACATGGCATCTAGCACTGTTGTGCAACCCTAGCATTGTCGTTATTAATAATAACATGATGATGAAAACCGTTGAAGAGCTGTTGCCTATACTTTTATATGTTTTGTATACATTGTGTTGACAAATGTAATGACTGATCCCAGTATTTTATTGAATATTGATTAACATTAAATAAATTACTGGGGTCAGGTTTTTATGATGTTAATAATTTACATCAAATTGTTATATATAATATACAAATATTTTGTGTAAACATTGCAGATAAATGAGATAATAAACATGAATTAGTATACTTTCAACTTTTTATGACAATTTAATGCAAACATGTCCCATTGTAAAATGACCAGAAGAATGATGACATTTGAATGGGGCACTATATATACATTTACTATTATTTTATTCAATAATTGACCATCATTTGTCAAACAAATACCTAGGAGTTAGACCATTTTTCATGATAAAATATTATGAAAATGATGTGAGCAGGTCAGTATAAATCACACAACAGGTGTGATAAATAATTTTAATTAATTACACGAAGCAATATGTAACAGGAATCCCCAGTGGTGTCTTCTTCATCCGTCTGTGTTGACAGATAAAGGTGTTCTAGGCTGATTTTCACAGTAGGCCAACTGTCTCTATGGATCGTTAACACTTCAGACACCTGTTTACTGCAGACAGTGCTCATATGACATATATCTCTTTCAGTCGCCCCAGCTGACAGCATGTTAATACTCAGCATACTTTGTCATAAACACCTGCTAAATTAATAGGCCAAGTGCAATTAATTGTCAGCATTGGCTTACTGATGGATTGGAGTTTTCATGCTGTCAATGCATGTCTTGTAAACACTGAGGTGCAGCTTGTCACTGTACGCCACATGCAATCTGTGTGGACCATCCTTGTAGGGCTGAAGGTTCCATTACATTTTATACTTATGTACTTGTTTGTGTGTGTGTTTGTGTGTTTGTGCATGTGTTCGTGTGTGCCCATGTTTGTGCATCATTGTATATAATTTGCATATCTGTGTACATACATGTAATATGCATACAACTTTTTATAGGTGTAAATATTTAATCAGATACATATATATATAAACAAATTTATTCATTATTCATTTTAGCTGTTTATTATATATATATACAGTGAATATATATATATGTACACCTATATATGTATATGTATATATATATATATACTCATACAAGATGAAGGGCCAGGTGTACACAGCTTGTGTCAGAAGTTGCCTGTTGTATGGGTGTGAGACGTGGGCCATGAGGACCGATCATGACACGAGGATGGAAAGGGTTGAGATGAGGATGGTGAGATGGATGTGTGGCGCATCACTCAGCGACAGACAGCCCAGTGCAGAGCTTAGAAGAAGAGTAGGAGTGGAGGCGATTGGGGATGTGATCAGAAGAAGCAGGCTGAGGTGGTACGGGCATGTAGAGCGAAAGGACGACGAGGACTGGGTGAAGGGCTGTACAAAGTTAGTGGTGGAGGGG
This sequence comes from Paraescarpia echinospica, assembly GCA_020002185.1. Classification (NCBI taxonomy): domain Eukaryota; kingdom Metazoa; phylum Annelida; class Polychaeta; order Sabellida; family Siboglinidae; genus Paraescarpia; species Paraescarpia echinospica. The sequence goes on from CM034536.1 coordinate 32,979,677, forward strand.
ACAGCTCCCGTCGGCAGACCAAGGAAGACCTGGCAGAACTCCGTGTCTGCAGACTTGAATCTGATGGGTATCGACCATCGGGATGCAAGGGACCGTGTCAAGTGGAAGAGGGCAATTGGAAGAAAGGCGAACCCAGCAGAGCCTGGAAACACCGCCTCTAAACGACGATGATGATGATGATGATGACTCATACACAATAACAAATATACAGTTTATCGCTTCCATGGTTGATACTGCATAAACATCTGTAGACCCCGACACTGCAGTGAGATACGACTGCTGTAGTAAAACCCACTTGAGCCTGCAATCTGTAGGTCTGTCTTGTCTTGACTTCACCTAGCCATCTGTATTCTAGCAGCCTCCTGCCTTCATCTACAGCAGACATGTTACATGAGACATTACAAGGCTAGTTGACAGCAGTGAAGAATGCTGTTAGTGTTGTTGCGTGCTGTGACCACTGAGTCCGTTCTCGTTTATTTCTCTCTGCCTTCTATGGCTTATCTTCGCAGTTAGCTGCTATCATTTAATTTGTTATTGATCAGCGGCGCCATTTGCGGTGTGATTGTGAAAGCTATATGTCTTCCGAACGTGGTTGTCTGGCAGGATTCTCTGTGACTAGGTGGAAGAATAAATTAGTCTTTTCGTTTAACGATGCTCTTTTTAAGTATGAGCATGAATCTGAGGCAAGAAAATGGATACTGTGTCTATATATTCTAAAACAGACTCTGGGTCTCTGTTTGTATGTTTTTTAGTTTGTATATATCTCAATCAGTTTCACAAGTATGGGGCAGAATTTTTTTAGGCATGCTAGTGGGACCATTGGGGTGGTTTTTAGATTTAGATTTTTAAATTTTCACCCAGAGGCCCTGACGGAATGGACATCATGTCATGTCAGCATTCAGTGGCAGGGTGAGCATTTGCTATTTCCAGCAGGGTTTCCAAGCAACACACACCAGTGTGGCATTATACAGTTAGATTGTAGCTATCCATGACATATTATGGCATCATATAGTCTCTTTAATCTAGCCACACCTTTAACCAATATTAAATAATATATGTGTGCCTTTTCTCACATGCAACGCCAAGATAACTCGGCTACCGGTTGGTAATACTTAATAAGAAACACAAGGGTACAGCTCACATGAGCTATTGTTGTATGTTCAGATTTATTATGCTAGGGGCATGAATTGCGATCAATATTTCTTATCATGACATTTTAATTTGTACTTTTTCAGTTTGATGACAGTACTGTAAATACATGTTTGCCATAAAATTGTAATAGCTTGATTAAGCTAATGACAGTGGCATATTCTTGTATTAGACATACCAAAAAGACAGTTCAGTCTGAGTCGAGATAATGTTGCTGCAATACACACCCCCAGGCTGGCACTGGTGTTGATTAGCTCGGGCATGTGGTGGTTGCTTTAACATTTACATGCAGTTTATTATTTTCAGGTCGTAATGTTGGGTTTCAATGGAATTCAGATGAACTATAATTTTAGTTTTGCAGCTACAGTGTGTATACACTTTTCATGGACAGAATTATGTAGATGGTTGACCTAATTTATTGTAAGGAACTTGTTAAATTGTTTGGCAGCCTTTCATAACATAGGCTTTGGCTATCCCTTGTGCTACACATAACAATGACATTGTGTCTGCCAAATGACCCGTGTCTATGGAGCAAGAACTAAACAAGCAAATGATTGGGCCATTGAGTATTTTCATGGGAAGTATTTACTTGTTTTTGCTGCAAGGTTTGTGAACCAGGAAGTTTGGCTGTGGATGTAGTGACTGGCAGGGAACAGTGTATAGACTGTGGCTATCTCACATACCTGATAAAAAACATTTTTGTAGCAACCATTGTCATACTGATAAAAATATATATAATAGAAGGGAAACCATATGAAAAGAACACTTGATGGTGAGTTTCAGGAACACTGTGTGGAGTGTGTTGGAGGGGTGTGTTAAGTTTTGTGATGTGTTGTGTGTTGCAGTAACACTGTGTGGAGTGTGTTGGAGGGTGTGTTAAGTTTTGTGATGTGTTGTGTGTTGCAGGAACAGCGTGTGGAGTGTGTTGGAGGGTGTGTTAAGTTTTGTGATGTGTTGTGTGTTGCAGGAACAGTGTGTGGAGTGTGTTGGAGGGTGTGTTACGTTTTGTTATGTGTTGTGTGTTTCAGGAACAGTGTGTTGGAGGGTGTGTTAAGTTTTGTGATGTGTTGTGTGTTGCAGGAACAGTGTGTGGAGTGTGTTGGAGGGTGTGTTACGTTTTGTGATGTGTTGTGTGTTTCAGGAACAGTCTGTTGGAGGGTGTGTTAAGTTTTGTGATGTGTTGTGTGTTTCAGGAACAGTCTGTTGGAGGGTGTGTTAAGTTTTGTGATGTGTTGTCTTGTGTGTTTCAGTAGCATTACTGCATGAAAAATAAAAACTGCATTACCTAAACATGTTTTGTAATGCATGAAAGGAGCTTCTTCTTCTGAAGTAAATGGTTTTGTTTTCATGAAAATCGGATAACTACTGACAAAGTTATTAAGTTGGAAAGGTTACTACCCCAGGGGTTTTCGTTGGAACGGTGAACATGAAAAATAACACATAACACAGAATTTCCAGGGTATCCCTATTTTACCATTTTTGTCATTGTTTTCACAACAGATAAGTAATTAATTGAGGTAATTACTTCAAATGTTGCATATATAGGTATTTTCACACAAGTTGACCTAATTTGCATATTTCATGACCTAATTAGCATAATATGGCCGACATATTGAATCATAGACTGTAACAAAATGCAATTCATGTTATGTCATTACTTGTTTAGAGTATATTTACAGGGTATTAGAAAGTGTAACATATCTTGTTTCATTATAGTTCATTTCAATCCCAAATTTTTGGCAAAATTAATGCTTCATTTTCATAATTATTACAAAATGGCGGCCATATTGAATGAGGATTCCCAATATTTTTTTGAAGAAATTGTTATTCTGAGCATGTAATTAACTCAGTAATGGCGTTTACAATAGTACAGCATAAAGTGTTTCATTGCTATCAATTAATTACCACAATTTGAATAATTTGTGGAGTAATTTACATAAAATAAAATGGCGGACGTATTAAATGTAGAATCCCAATTTTTTAATACATATTTTTCCAAAAGCACATCATTAATATTTGAGGCATGTTGTAAAACTGTTAGAACTCACTTAGTTTCCATTTGCATAATTGATTATGTAATTATCATAAAAACAAAATGGCGGGCATAGTAATTGTGGAATCCTTTCGTGTTATAAAAAAATTTCAAGAGCATTATCAATTTATCATTTAATGTTTAGCGCTTCTTATCACAGTACTACATAAAGAGTTTAATTACTATAATTAGATGTCACTTAATTCCCACTTTGAATAATTAATGTCTACTAGTTATACTTAGCTATGTGAATTGCAGAAAGTGCCCTGGACCTCAGAGATACCTGTATTTAAATACACAGAGTAATGAATAATTGCACCAACAACTAAAATTTTATTGTTAGTCTTTGTTGTTACAATAGCTATATAAATGTAGGAATATATAATTATTAATTAAATAATATATAGTTATACACACCAATAATATAATTGTGGCAATAAATGAATATTATAATGGTGGAAATACCAATCTTAAACTGGCTAGTTATTACTACTAGTAAGCAAACAACAAATGTAATAAGTTCTTATTTTATATTTAATAGAGTAAGGTTGGAATACAAGTTTCTGAATTTCAAGTTTAAAATCAATTATTAAGTGTAGTCAGCATACTGTGAATAGGGATGGCCTGTATGACAGCTAGGCGCCAAATCCGCCTAGCGGACAACCAGCGCAACGCGGTTGTCCGCCTGGCGGATATCCAGCGGCATGCTGACGTTACCAGGCGGATGTTACTATTTTTAGTACAGCGTTTTTAGTACAGCGTCTGCGGTAGCGTTCTCGAAAACCGTGCAACAAGGTCGCGCAAAATGCAATTTCCGCACTTGTAAACCTTTTTTAAAATATCACATAACATATATCATCTGAACAGTCTGAAACTGACACGTAGGTGTGTATATACACGAACTTGAATTTTAGGCGATAACATTACCAAAAATGCAGGTTTATACAATAATTCGACATAACTTTCGTTTGGTTTAACGCGGAAACTTCGTGCAACGACTGCAGTGAAGACAAACACGTCTTCTAATTGGTCAAGCAGATCTTATGACGATCCAAATAGGTTTACAAGTGCGGGTTTTTAATTTGCCGCGACCTGTTTTTGTGAAAACCGTACCGTCGCGGAGCGCCGTCGGCATGACACTTTTGGCGCGCATCATCGCTCAATCACGAATGATAAGTTCGTCAAATAAAGGAATACTTTTAAAAACTTTATGCCATTGTAAAGAATATTATCTTGTCGTTCCAGTGATATTAAATATGTATTATTTAACGCAGGCTTAATGATATAAGGGCTGCGTGACCGGTGACCTGTCGTAGTTTAGCATCAAAACTGGCCAGATCCAACAGCCGCGGCGGCCGCTGTGGTAATGCTAGTTTCAGGAACAGTATGTAGAGTGTGATGGGGGTGTGTTAAGTTTTGTGATATGTTGTCTTGTGTGTTTTAGGAACAGTGTGGAGTGTTTTGGAGGGTGTGTTAAGTCTTGTGATGTGTTGTGTGTTTTAGGAACAGTATGTGGAGTATGTTGGAGGGTGTGTTAAGTCTTGTGATGTGTTGTGTGTTTTAGGAACAGTGTGTGGAGTGTTTTGGAGGGTGTGTTAAGTCTTGTGATGTGTTGTGTGTTTTAGGAACAGTGTGTGGAGTGTTTTGGAGGGTGTGTTAAGTCTTGTGATGTGTTGTGTGTTTTAGGAACAGTGTGTGGAGTGTTTTGGAGGGTGTGTTAAGTCTTGTGATGTGTTGTGTGTTTTAGGAACAGTATGTGGAGTATGTTGGAGGGTGTGCTAAGTTTTGTGATGTGTTGTGTGTTTCAGGAACAGTGTGTGGAGCGTGTTGCTAGGCCTGGTGTCAGAGGGGGTGCCCAGTCTAGTCATGCACGAGGTGCGAGAGATAGAGATGTGGATCCTCCGTCTCCTCAGCGCACCTGTCTGCGTCCCTGGAAAAACCAAGGTCGAGGTAGGTCATTCTCGTCTCTCGAAACACTTGGAAGTTTGGCGTGTTCTTTTTTCAAAAAAATATACCTTGTACAGTAGAACCTGTCTTGAGTATTATCTCTTGTCGGCAACAATCTGTCTTGTATGATCACAGCCCTAGGCATGGATTGTTTCTAACAGTAATGTACCTGCCATGAGCATTCACCTGCCAAATGCATAAACTGGTCATAAGGCTGCTATTTTACCTGTTATGAGCGACCATCAAGTTGATAAAAAATGCCCAGAAATAACTGATGGCAAGGTGATCTAATTAGTCTCATTGTGTACCTGCAACCTGCCATGGGTGACCACCTGTCTTGAGAGGTCGCTTTCGATGTGCAGAAAGGATGGTCGCTCAAGAGATGTTCTACTGTACAGTCAGCCATGTCAGATGCCAACCTAGCCCAGGGTGCTACCCTCCCTGGGGTATGTACTCTGGTACTTACCATGTACTGTATAATATTGACAGTATGGAGCCAACAGCTGTAGTATTTGGACACTCACGTGTTTCTTGCCAGATGATAATACCTTCGTTAGTCAACACAATGTCTGTTCTATTAAGAACTCTAGAACTGTGTGAGTTTGACTGCAAATTGTCTGCTGTAGTGCAGTAATTGGAACAAGTTTGGTGCATGGGGAGTTAGTGCTAGCCGCGAGATGACGGTGCTCTGACGTTCACTAGGACATGGCTATGAGGAAGTCGATGAGGATCAATAACTCCGCTCACAGATGGCTGGTCTTTGCTGCCCAGTTACACCACTGTCGCCATGGTTGCATCGCAATGTGCCAGATTCTTGTATAATTAACACTCAGTATCGCCATTTATGTGCAATTCGTCGAACTCTGCAGTTATACAATAAGATCTATGGACATTTGCGGCAAATAAATAAATGATCGGGCTGATTTTAATGATAAATGTACATGTTTAGTTTCAATGACGCACGTAGTGTGACTATGCTTAAAAGGTTCTCGGTAATAGTGTTTCGCTAAGTGGAAGGAATTACCGAGTATAACAAGATTGCCACCCAACGCAAAAAACTCATGACAAGTGTGCTAAAATAATTTAAGTCATGCATGAAATATGTTTATCGTAAATTGTCTTGGGTGTATAAATTGTTCGCAACTAGTATCTTCAGAAATGCCTTGACCTCAAAGTGACCTAGATCAAACGACTACAACCCAGAATATTATGCACTAAAATTCACACCGTCATCTGCTACATTATTAGTAACATTGCATCAATATTATTACTAATATAAATCAATGCTAAATGACGTGTTATTACATTCCCTTCCAGGATTAATCAGACTTGCAGGTTTCATTTGCTGATTTAGTCTGATCAGTAGTTTTATCACCGTAGATAGTGCGGGACATTTTGCCATGTACAAAAGTTATTTTTTTCCAAACATATAAACATGTTTTCCCACCAATGTTGAAAACCTGCCAACCCTAGTAATGTGTTAGCTGTATAAAGACAATTGCAGTAATATCAGTGCACTGATGCATTAATAATGTGATGTTAAAATTGCTAAATCATTATTACAGTAACACATCTGGTTCAGATTATTCCTATTGTTTTCTAGTAAATGAATTATCAATCAGTTTTGTTGTCACTAATCATGTTTATGCATTGGTCAGTTATAGCAGATTGTATCATCAGTATGTCACACAACCGTGCACACATGTGTACGACCACGTACACTTGTTTTCATCTACAATTGTACTGTATGTGACAAGAACTTATCCATTTGCAACAATGTTACTTTCTCAGAAAAGACAGCAGATTCTGTTTGTGAATTACTGCATTGATATGTATCTAAAAATATCAGCTCAATAAACAACATCTTATTATATTGTATAAAACGATGCAATATGTGACAGTTGGCATCCATCGATCTAATTAACATTCCGTAGAAACGTTGTGTCCAATTAAGAGACTGTTAGCACCCTGAGGGGCATCTGCTGGAAGACCAGTTGGACACTAATTGACTTATGTTGCTGGGAGATGTGGACATATTCAAGCAAACAGTCAAAGCGTCCATAGGAAATGGACCCCCCACAGAAAAGGGGCCGGGGTGCATCTCTATATTATAAAACAGTTGTACGTGTAGTTCCAGTTTTTCTATATCATCGTAAAAATAATTATGCCATCTACAAATTTGTTGCTGGATGTATGCGTGCGATCAGTATTCTCGCAGTGGTGGGTGGCAGTAACTTAGCCTACTTCACTTAATTACAATTTCGATAATCACATTTTAACAATGGAAAGAAACCTCATTTCACTCAAATGTAGGTGATCGCAATAGATATTTATGTAGCGACCATTATTCATTGTGATATTTTAAGTAACCAAGTGAAGAAAAAAATAAAGGAATGCCATTTAGTATGATTTACATGTTTACATTCTAAACGAACACAGTGTAACCAGCAAGACAGGTTAGTCCTAGTGGTGGCCGTCCGCTTTTTATGTTAGGCAATTTTTTCCGACTGACTTCAAGTCTACTGTAAGTTTTTATTGTACCCCTTATGTGGATTAAATTAGGAAATACATATGACTGCCTTACTTTCCCGGGCAATGCCGGGTAACTCGGCTAGTATTCCATAATAGACTATGGCCTCACTGGATCTAGATATGACAACTGCATCTGTTTTGTGAATGAATTAAAGCAGTTCTGGGTGATCTATATCTATAAGGTAAATAATTGCACATACCCATGTTTTATTTTATAGCAATAGATAATATATTGTTATTATTATTGTTATTATTATATGATATACTTAATTGTGATTAGTTTAGCTATTTAAAGCTTTTACTTAGTAATAATACTAATAATTATTATTCACCACAAATATAATAGAACATTTTATGTTAATAGATTACTGAACATTCTTCAGGATAGTTAATTGTTATTGAATAAATTTCTTTTTAACATATCCAAAACGTTAATTACCTTGTAGAGAAATGCAATTGCTTGAACAGTGGTCTATAATCCTTACATATCCTATAATCATGCTTCTGAGACCCCCATGTTAATAAATAATAATAATAAAACTTTATGTTAGATTAAGTCTAACTATGTTTAGTTTGAGAAAAGAAATGTTTGTCCACGGTAGTTGTGTGTTTCAGGTGAGTGTGTTGCCACGGGAACTGAGACCCCCGCTGCTGTTTGCCCTGCCTGACCACACCCGGTTCACCCTGGTTGACTTCCCCCTCCATCTTCCCCTCGAGCTGCTTGGAGTTGACACCTGTCTCAAAGTCCTCATGTGCATCATCCTCGAGAACAAGGTGAGGGCGGGGGTGGCAACTATGCCCCCTAGTAAACAGGGGGCGGGAATTATTCTCTCTAGTAGATAAGGGGTGGGAACTATGCCCCATAGCAGACAGGGGGTGGGAACTACACCCTCTCTAGTAGACATGGATAGGAACTATGCCACCTCTAATGCTAACAAGGGGTGGGAACTATGCCCCTTCAAGGAGACGGGTGGGGTGGCAACTATGCCCCCTAGCAACTACACACCCTCAAGCAAACATGGTGTGACAATTACGCATCTTCAAGCAGACATGGGGTGGGAACTATACCCCCTCTAGCAGACAGAGGGTGGGAACTATTCCCCCTCTAGCAGACAGAGGGTGGGAACTATTCCCCCCTTTAGTAGACAGGGGTAGGAACTATACCCCCTTTAGTAGACAGGGGTGGGAACTATGCCCCCTCTAGCAGACAGAGAGTGGGAATTATTCCCCCTCAAAAAGACAGTTACAAAAGTAAGATATTAATATATATTTATGATCGACAGTGTGCGAATACATATGGTCGGTCGTCATGGTAACAACTGTTCGGGTGGAATCTGTATATTTGACTCAAATTTCTGTGTAAATCCATATTTTTCCATTGTCTATCTGACCTACAGTGTTCCTGTTCCGATCAAGTGGTGCCAACTAACAGGCTGTTGTTATCTCCTATGTTTTGTTGGAAATCTTCCTGGGATGTACATATTGTCCTACCTGAAGCTGTGAAAGAATTATTCTTGCCAGCGGAGTTTCCAGTCCTCAGGACTGCTCAAAGCGCTTTATACTTTACTCCCTGGCAGACATATTAAGAGATATTTATGATCGACATTGTCATACGACACGGCAATGAAGTCTGGGTGATTAGTAGGCAGCTGAAGGATAGACCGGAAATGACAGAAATCTGGCTCATAATAGGCCTGGCACAATACAAATGTGGCATTTATTTGTGCGTTCTTGCATTTGTTCAGAATGCAGACTATAATTAAAGACAAATGAATATATATATATATATATATAATATAACTTGTAAGCCCTTATTATTGATGCCCTGACCTGAGGGATTATCTTAAGATTCATTTCAAACAGGTAGAATACAGGCAAAATCTCAGTTTTTGTGTGTTTTTAATCTGAAAATATCACACATGAGTTGTGCCCAGTTTTTATTAAACAACTAAGTGTTGCCAGTCCATGAAAAACACTGATATTAACACGGTAATTTGTGGTCATAATATCACTCATAAGACAAGCATCATTGAATGATTACTACAGCCCAAAAACACTGTAAAACCACACTCAGATGTGTTTATTTGACATATCATATGGAAATACAATGTACAGTTTTTTTTGACAAGGTCAGTGAGACTCCCTTCGAGACATTCTGTAGATGGTAATCCATGACACGTCATTTTAATAGTTGTTTAGAGACATTCACTGTCGCTGGGGGAATCTTCAGAAAGCTGTATGTGTGTCTAACAGACATGTATCCTAGATCACGCCACACTATACACACTACCTTCTTTCTAGACGAATCTGTTCATTATGAACGCAATGGGACAGGATATTGTATAGACAAGTATTTTACATTTGCAAATTAACACAATGGTTCATGTTTTGCCAACAACTCAGCACATTGAATTATTCTTGATTAAGCATGAATATGTCCATGCATTCTACAGTCATAATTATGCTAGAAAGGATATTGCAGATATAATCAATGTACCCCGGTAAGTAAATTTTGATTTTGACTCTGTTACAGTGGTGATTATATATAGTGCTTTGTTTTAATGGTTCCAAATTTACAGGATTTACGTTAGAGGACAGTTAAGTTTTATCTAGATCGTAGCATGCTGAATTATTCTAGTGTCAGTGTATTACCTGCAGTGTGACTGGGATACTGAATGCAATCATCATGATATATTATACTCTAATTATAATCTGTACACTCAGCAGATTTTCTGCTATTGATTTTTTGTAATATGTTGGAATGTTTTAGCAAATACCCATGGACATTCTATACTTCCCCAAGATTTGTCAGATTTGTTCAAGAGCATTCACATACAATCCTTTTCCAAAGAAATCTACTGTCTGTAATATAGACCCCATTTATCGTATTTGACCCCATTTATGTTGTTTTCATGAAGAGAATATTTTATTCGTGAAAATAATGATCAATGGGATATTTAAGTTTGTCTCCAAATTATTAAAATTTCTAGTTGGTGTGGCAGGTCAAAACTCTCAGGTGTGGTGATTGTTTTTTTAAAAAGACGTGTTCAGTTTATGATGGATGGTTATTCCTGGCTGTGCAAGAAGACGAGGGATGTGAGAGAGATGTGTCAGAGCCTGTGATGGTGTTGAGGAGATAAATCAATACCTCTATTGATATGTTAGAGTGTGCAGGCAATTACTGGCAATGACAGCACCGGTGGAGCTGCTGAAAGCACCACTGAAAGCACCGGTGGTGTTGGTGACAGCGGTGCACAGACTTGGTAACAGCGGTGAGGCAGCCCTCCACTGTCATTGATGACGCACTGGGTCAAACCAATCTCAGCACAAATTACATTGCCACAATGATAGTCTGGGCAAGTGGGCGCTGGGCATTTATTGTCTTGATGACAGAGCATGGAAAACAGAAGAGGGCGGTAGAAGAAGAAAAGAATGATAGGAAGAGGAGAGGAAGACACCAATTAAGATGCAGAGACGGTTAATAGAAATCACAAAAGGGCAGGTATGAAGAGCCAAGAGTGGACGAAATTGCAGAAGATTGGAATAGGTGGAAAAGTGTCATAGAGAGGATGGAACGGACTGAGTGACCCATCATGCAAGGGACCAACCGGGAGGACAAACAAGACGGTCTCTTGTTGAGATAGCCTCCGAAGTCACGTGTCTCCCCTGTGGTACATGCCCATGTCCCCACAACACATGCCCATGTCCCCACAACACATGCCTATGTCCCCACAATACATGCCCATGTCCCTACAGCACATGCCCATGTTCCCACAACACATGCCCATGTTCCCACAACACATGTCCATATCCACACCACATGGTGGTTGCCCTTTTTGTGCATTCCATGATCTCTTGCCTTCAAAACATATATTCACCCAATGAGCCCATGCCCTTCATACATCTATGAACAAATGCCCTTTCTTGAAATTCATGCCCTCTTCATGAGCACAAATGCCCTTTCCTTGAAACATATGCCCTCTTCCTGAGAACAAATGCCGTTTCATTGAAACTCATGCCCTCTTCTTGAGAACAAATTCCCTTTCCTTGAAACTCATGCCCTCTTCATGAAAACAAATAACCTTTCACTGAAACGCATGCCCTCTTCATGAGAACAAATTCCCTTTCCTTGAAACTCATGCCCTCTTCATGAAAACAAATAACCTTTCACTGAAACACATGCCCTCTTCATGAGAACAAATTCCCTTTCCTTGAAACTCATGCCCTCTTCATGAGAACAAATTCCCTTTCATTGAAACTCATGCCCTCTTCATGAAAACAAATGCCCTTTCCTTGAAACTCATGCCCTCTTCATGAGCACAAATGCCCTTTCTTTGAAACATGCCTTCTTCCTGAGAACAAATGCCCTTTCCTTGAAACTCATGCCATATTCATGAGAACAAATGCCCTTTCCTTGGAACTCATGCCCCCTTCATAAGCACAAATGCCCTTTCGTTGAAACACATGCCCTCTTCCTGAGAACAAATGCCCTTTCATTGAAACTCATGTCCTTTTCTTGAGAACAAATACCCTTTCCCTGAAACGCATGCACTCTTCATGACAACAAATTCCCTTTCCTTGAAACTCATGCCCTCTTCATGAAAACAAATAACCTTTCACTGAAACTCATGCCCTCTTCCTGAGAACAAATGCCCTTTCATTGACACTCATATCTTCTTCATGAAAACAAATGCCCTTTCCTTGAAACTCATGCCCTCTTCCTGAGAACAAATGCCCTTTCCTTGAAACTCATGCCCTCTTCATGAAAACAAATAACCTTTCCTTGAAACCTATGCCCTCTTCCTGATAACAAATGCCCTTTCCTTGAAACTCATGCCTTCTTCATGAGAACAAATGCCCTTTTTTGAAACTCATGCCCTCTTCTTGAGAACAAATTCCCTTTCGTTGAAACTGATGCGCTCTTCCTGAGAACGAATGTTCTTTCCATGAAATTCATGCCCTCTTATTGGGAACATTTCCTCTTTCCCCGATACATGCCCTGATCAGAGACAGATGCCCTTCCTACGAGACATTCCTCCTTCACAGAGACACTGCCACAAGACAATCCACCCACAGACGCAGTCCGGCTGTAGTCATGTGACAGTATCGTCCTCCTACTAGGTCATTAGACACACATGACAAGCATTCTCCAAGACCTCTGAGACAACTATTGATTGTGTCTATAAATGTACATCACCATCTACCGTCACCAGCACCGAGCATACTCATACTCACATATTTATATCCCCCATTCTGTCTGGCGATCATGAAATTACACTCGTTTATTTGGCACTGCCGTTCAGAATGGGATTCCATACCGTTGCACGAGTTTGTACCTGTCTTCCATTGTCGTCATTCAGTGCTGCATTCACTTGATCGAGTACCGACATTTGTGGCCGATGTCAGTTTTAAATGTCGATAATTTATCTGTGGCAGGATAAGCCGTTTTATGCTGCAGGGAGTCTCACTTGATAAAATAGAAAGCCACTTTTTGCCAGAAGCGACTGCGTGGACTGCCTTCTTGGAATAGATAGAATGTTGGTTGTAAATGTCATTCATGTAATCAGACGTGGTGTCATTTGTGTCAATGGAGGTAATTAGATTTTTTTTTTGATGCCTGTGTGGCGGAAATAGTAGTATTAAACAGTGACTCTGTCTAATAATAAATCGAAAGCGCTACAATAGCAGTACTTTTGTAGGTTGTAAATATCCATGATTTTCCTTAATTTCTCCTGGTCAGCATTTATTTGTCACTTAGGAAACCAAAAACATTGAGAGTTGTAAAGATGCCTCAGTAGACATCTATTGGGAACATAACATCCCAACAAATTAGTCATTTATGATGTCAGCATTGCCAGATTTAAATTGAATATTCATACTAAACGTATGGTCTCACATGAATACAACTGACTTTTATGTTTGTATTGAAAATAGTTTTCGACTAAAAAATGTCTTACTTTAAATGGCTGTGGACCCTTTTACCTGATCTCAATTGTTATATAAATTTACCATTTTCCAACAGGCAATACTACCTCAGGACATGTTAATTTATAATACCCTGTTCACGTGAAAACATGAATACTTATTTCATGTCTTGATTTGTTCAATACATGAGAAACTATTGATGTCCACCATTGGTCAGCAAAGGTCATCCAGGTCATTCGAGACTGATAGCCACTGGCTATTATATTATTAGTTGACTGGCAAACTCGTCCTTGTCTGTCCACTTCACTCAGTTCGATTGATCATGGTCAAACTGTGGACATTCTAAAAGCTTCTCTCCTCCAGCCATATGGTCAGTTAGTGTGTCGGCTGTAGTCAAGTGCTTTGTGTCCAGTCTTTAAAATATATTTGCATCAAGTATTTCTTATAAAAATCAAAATAATGTTTATTTTCAAACATAATAGAAAATGAAAAGTATTCATACTAAATACAGTCATTTGTAATGTAAGATTGCAAAACAATGCATTCTATTTGTAGTATACTCCATACAGTTATTTAGTAGTAGTTTTTATTTATATACTGCCTACAATTATCTAGTATTTTAGTAGTATTTTTATTTGTAGTATACTCCATACATTTATGTATTAGTAGACAGTATTGTGCAGAGGCCCAGTAGTGTAACATGCAGTTATTACATTTGTTACCACAATACTATATATTGTGAAGTATTAATACAAGTTACGCTAGAAGCAACAACACTGACATAAACAATTCTAATTAATAAAAGTTAAACTTGTACAGCCTGCAGTAGATTAGTGCATTCAATCTTGCCAAATCATTACCAAGTAACACTTGAAACCTAAGACTTTTCTTGCTGAAAACCAAAGGTTACACACATTGCCTTGTCACCAGGCTGCAGCTAATTCAGCATCAATTATACAAGTCGATCTGATTGATCGTCTTATCAGTAGGAGACAGAATACAAATGGAGGAAGTTCCGACACCCGAGCCAAGGTCACGTCTAGGCTGCCATTTTGGGAGATTTGCAAGAATTGTGGAAGAGAAAATGTATGGTTTTGTTCTGTGTGTTGTAGGTGATTCTGCAGTCACGTGACTACAACGCCCTCTCAATGAGCGTAATGGCGTTCGTAGCGATGCTCTACCCTCTTGAGTACATGTTTCCCATCATTCCTCTGCTCCCCACATGCATGAGCTCAGCCGAACAGGTAAACCACCATCAGTATTCAGTACCAAGGTTGTTTTCTTTTTTACATTATATATTTATTTATTTTATTATATTGCTATATTGTGCTATTTTTATGTTTAAATTATAATAATTAGTAATAGTAGTATTTTAGTATATTTATTTATTTAGTATTTCCTGACTATGCAACTTATTGTGAAGCACCACAAACAATCTTGTGTCTGGTACTATGGCTTGTATCTGGCACTATGGCAAATAAATATATTATTATAAACTGTCTCATTATATATCTTACAGACCACTTAGTAAATGCATCATGTGTTCCCTTATGCACGGCACATTATTTAATTGCTACAGTATTGTAAGCAACAACAATGATATCATGCATACTTTTGGAAATGTTTAGCTGAGATGTTAAGCCTACATTATTGTACATATCAAATGCAGTTTTTGTTGTGTGCATTTTTATTAAATTATTTTAAAAGATATGTAATTTAAAACATTTATCGTGTGCATGCGAAATCTGGATTATATGGCATCCAGTGCGATATCAGAAGAATCAGTGAATACAAAACTATACTTCTTTAATTGTTGTTTCTAACCTCCTTGCCTGCAGCTCAAACAGTTTCCACTCACTTGTATTGTTTTATCTTTTTGTCATCTCTCAGATAAATGATTCTCTTCCACCAACCCCCTTAAGCATGGTCCCTTCATGACTGCAGATACTCAAGGTCAAACTATTCACTCTTACTTGGCACACATTCAACACACCAGCCATCTTATTTGGCTAACTTCCTTTGTTCTCCAAGAGTCCCCGGGCAGCTCAAATCAACTGCCTCAAAACAGTTTTTGTTTGCATAACTAAGCTCATGCAATCTAAGCAAGTGCACTTTTTCTGTAGCTAGGCACTAAATCTGGAGTGAGCTCCCATCATTTTAAAATCATTTGTATTCCTCAGTGGCCTTTCAATCGTGTCATGATTCTCATGTGTCTTTCAGAATGAAGGATTCTGTTTTTTTGAACCTCTCTCCAGATCCCCAATGACTTAGACACTAGAAGTTTTACTATTAGTAGTACCACTTAATTTCCAAAGCGTCCATTTATTTCATTGCTATTCCACACACAAACTTGCTGCATCATTAAACCTGTATTGATGTGACTTATTTGGTGCAGTCAGGACACTGGAGGTGTAATTTTTCACAAAACATTTATCGATCGTTGATGAAGGATGCCTTTTATATGTGTCTGCTGATAATGACATTTTATGCTAACACTTTCTTGTGCAAACTTTGTCATTCCAGTCAACTGACACCTCTGTCTGTGCTTTACCATGTCATTTCTACTAGTCATTTGATCTTTACCTTTCTTCTGTCCCTTGTCTTTATGGTCTGTTATTCCTCTTCTACTCATCCATCCATCCATCCATCCATCCATCCATCCATCCATCCATCCATCCATCCATCCATCCATACATACACACACATACATACATACATACATACATACATACATACATCCACCATCCATCCATGCATACATCTATACATCCATCCATCCATACATCCATACATACATACACCCATACATACATCCATACATACATACATACATACATACATACATCCATACATACATACATCCATACATCCATCCATACATACATTCATCCATACATACATCCATCCATCCATACATACATCCATACATCCATCCATACATCCATACATACATACATCCATCCATACATCCATCCATACATCCATCCATCCATACATCCATCCATCCATCCATCCATCCACCCACCCATCCATCCGTCTGTATAACACATTGGTAACGTTGTTGATGGTAAGATCATTTTTGTTTCCAAGAATGTGTTTAATTGCTCAATGGTCGTGTATTTTCTGGACATTCTTTAGGCATTCTACAAAATAAACCCACACCGTCTTTACAAAATTGTTTTAGACATTTGCAACAGCACAACAAGGATGTTATATAAATGTTTATATTAAAAACAAGGATGTCTTACAAATGTATATAGTCATAACAGCAATTGTTATGCATATATATGGTCATAATGAACCATTTTTATCTTTAGTAGCACCATGGTTGTTATATAACTGTTTTGAGCATTTCCCATTTGTAGTAAGAAATCTGTCATATGTGCGTGATTGTAAGAAGACACTGAACACATGTTGTAGTTGCTGCTGTCTCCAACACCCTACATCATCGGGGTTCCAGCCAGCTTCTTCCTCTACAAGAAAGACTTCCAATGTCCAGATGATGTTTGGGTCATTGACCTTGACTCCAGCAAGGTCAGAAGTACATCATGTATAATTCGGGAGACACAAAGACACAGATAGACAGACAGTATTTGTTTTGACCATCATGATCATATAAAGAATACAATGTAATATTCGAGACTCCCCAGGGTTCGCATAATCTTGAAAAGGCCTTGAATTTGGAGGTGTCCCTTGAAAAGACCTTAACCATTTCAGTACTACAGCCCTGATCAGCTGTGACCACTGAATACTGCATTCCCAGTGAATATGCAACACAATAGACTACCTCACTTCAAGTCAAGATTTGACCAACAAAACTGCATTTTATGAATAGGATTTTTTTCCGGAAAGTATGATAATCAGCGAATAAAATGAGCCATATCATTTTACATTCCGTCGTCATGGTAACTAACAATCCAAGATGGCCGCCAAGATTTCAACGTTTTTGCAGTTTCTGAACTCGGTTGTATACTAAGTTCGCCGACATCGTTTTTATGTCGATCGTCAACATCCGACAAAGATTCTTCGATAAAACTATCAAATAATCTGTCCAAAATATAATGTGGTAAATCGCTAGTTGAAGTAATGCGGTCCGCCATTTGGTCGCCGCAGATTTTGATAATCCATCATTAAAAACCGTGAAAATCACCGTAAACTATTACTGAGCGATAATAAACAATGACCACTGCTGAATAGCTCATTTATTCGCCTTGACAACCATACACAACAAGTGGCTCCACGTAGTGGATTATTATGAATAAAACCGATTTGAATAGCAGACATCGTCAATGCCGGAAAACCGGCCTGTCGTACTGAAGCGTCACAGACAGTGCAGCCGGAAAACCGGCCTGTCGTACTGAAATGGTTAAATTTGAAAATGTCCCGAAAAGGCCTTGAAAATTGACCAAATGCCCTGAAAAGTCCTTGCATTTTGCCAAAATATATTTTCACAAAACTGGAATCGAAATTACATCAATGTTTATACTTTTAGACGTTATAAAAATAAAAAATGATCATAAAACATTGACAAATTACGCATGCGCAGATTTGACAACACCATGCAATAAGGCAGTGCCAGTTGACATTTTGAACATTGAACCACTGCAGCCTTCGGCCGGTACTGAAGTGAAACCAAGCAGGAATTCAATTCTAGATTTGGCCATATGGAACGACGTCTTTGAAGTTGAGATTCTTTGGACATTTAAAACTGTCGCTGATCATAAGTAAAGTCATGTAGATCAAACGAAAATGTTGCCAGTTTTTTCCAGTTTATGTTGAATGACCAAATGTGTAGTATACTTAAGAAGGGAGACCATGAAGAGTTGACGTACATAATAGTGTATATAATGTCATTTTTGGGCCTTAAAAATTGAATTTCTGACTTGAAAAGGCCCTAAAAAGGCCTTAAATTTGGTTGCTGAAAATCTGTATGAACTCCTGCGTCCATTAAGAGAATTATATGTGACAAGTGTTATAGGAGCCACCCTTCTAATGTAATGTAATTATATGATCTTTTAGTTAATATTACTTGCACTTCAAATGTTACAAAAAGCTTGTGTTATGTTTATGGAATTACACTTTTATTTTTGTTATTGTATTTGTTTCCATACTTCACAATACACATCTCTAAATATATAATGATTGTGTACATATATTATAACTGTAGTGTCTTCTAATATGGCAAACATACCCCAATTTGTTTAATATGGTGGTCAGACCATCAGACGACCTCACACCATCTGAATTATGACCTAGTTTTTCAATGGTCATAATATTTCTGTACACAGATCATAAAGCCGTCAGTCTTGCGAGAGGATCTTCCCCCACTGCCGGAGCCTGAGGGCTCGGTTCTTAAGAACCACCTATGCCAGGTGAGAACCTCACATACCACCAGGGGCGCTCTTGTTCACATGTTTAATCTTACGCAGCAAATTTGCACTGCCAAATTTAATCATATATTTGACATGGTTTCATGTTATTGTTATAATACATCACCATTTTGGCAGGTAATTGTTCATTTATCATAATAATCTGTGGGGATTGGTTCGGGTGTATTCTTCAGACTTGTTAACAGAGCAGTATATGGATTATAGGCATAATGGACTTTGTGGCTTGCTTGCCATCCGATGTTGTATTCTCTTGTCTTCGTTATTATTTTCATTTGGGTCTTGGCCAATGCTTTGACTGCAAGCTTTGGGGTTTGCTCCAAAATTATGTAGTCTTGTTACCCAGATTGTGTCTTGCACAATTTTGGGCGAACAAATTTGTTGGTCAATAGTTTTAGTTATTTTTTGTTGCTCAGATTGTGGGTGTTTTTCGTGCTTAACCGTTTCAGTGCCAGCCAAAATTGCGCTGACATGCAAGAAGTGACAAGCCAATTTTAGTCCTTTGGGCCGAAGGTCCAATGGACTTATGCGTTAGCTGCCATATCTCAGAAACCGTTCAGCAACTTTTTCCCTAATTTTGTATAGCCATATCTTAGGGTACTGCCACTATGCACGAGAAATCTGTATTTGATTAAATCATTCTAACCCCTCACCAGGGCCCCCCAAACTGGTAATTTTTTATGTTTTGCCTATTTTTTCAAAAAACTCTTCAGTAACTTTTTCTCTGATTTTGCATAGACATTTCATTTGGTAGTGCCACTATACATAAAAACTTGACTGAATCATTCTAAGGGCACCTCACGTCAGACTACTGCAAATCTAAGTGTAACTGTAAAACCAGCAGTCGAACACCTCCCTTTTGTAATGATTAATCTTACTGGTCAGTTTAAAATGGTGTCATAGACACCAGCCAATGCCAGTACACGTTGCAAAACGAAACCAGCACAATCAGCTGCATGGCATTTCTTGGTAAAACCAGTAATCGGTGGAATCGATGCGGTGGCACTGAAACGGTTAATTATAGAACTGCATTCACCATTATTTACTGTGTTTTCTCATATTGTGTTCGTTAAATGTTGCTTGCCAACGGGGGTGATTCAGTTAGTGTTACTTAAATATGTATAAAGGTTATTGTCATTGGTAGCCAGTATAAATTATGTTAATGTACAAACACTCACAGACGTCTGTACACATGCACGTATGAACCTATGCACGCAAACATGCACGCACACATGCATGCACAAACACACATGATAACAGATAAACTTCATTAATAATGTAGTGTAACATAAAGCAATTAGACACATTTAATTGATTTTCTCTCAGAATGTAAGTTAAACGAATATGACAATAACTAATTGGAAATATATTTTTGATTAAGGGATATTCTTCTCTTCACATGTGACATTACCAGAGGTTTCATGGCAACTGGTTTGTTAAGTATTGTGCATTGACATGTTATGCGTAGGCAGTACAGCATTATATCAGCCTGAAGAGTCAACAGGGAATGCAGAATTGCACACAGTTCAATATAAATAACAGTTTGGTGTAGCTGGTGGGGGGGTAATTGACATTAGTTTTGTTTAGTGTCAAACAACACGGTTTTGGGATGATCCCAAACAAACTGAATCACCACACACTTTACAGCAGGTTGTGGAGAGCATTGCACTTGTATTGGAATTAATTGCACATGAATTGTTTGGTCCAAATTGGACCCAGATCTTGCCTGCCTGTTGTGCTGTCGCTGTCGCTGCGGTAGGTAGGTGTGTGCGTGCGCGAGTCATGCATGCACACGTGCGTGTTTCTAGGTGCTGGCGGAAAGCTATGTGTGTGTTGAACCGGTCTCTCCAGACCAAGGAATAGTGAGTGTCGCCTTGGGCTGAATCTGTCTCTCTCCTCGTCTGTAGTCGCCACGTAGCTTGTCCTGATGTCATGGCCAGCAGATGGCACTGCAACTCACTTGTGTGTGTCGTTGGCCACTAGGTGGTGCTAATTTAGTCAAACTTACTAACTTACTTTCTGTATAAGGTGGAACTTCACTATTAAGGTTAGTCTAGGGACATGGTAAAAGTGGCCTGAATAGTAAGGTGACTGTATTAGTGGGACTAATTTCATATACTTTACTCTTATAAAACTAATTTGGGACTGTCACAGGGTGATCATAATTGCGTTCCCGAGGTTACCATAAAGCAAGGTTCTACTGTATTAAATAATTTTTCATTTCCTGATTCGTGGTATATGAATAAAGTTGCAGTAATATTGAGATGATATACCCACTTTCAAGGATGGTTTGCACCATACTGAGACAATCATAAACAGGTAAGGGGCATATTTGCACGCCTGTGCATAGGTTAACATTTCTAAGGGCTGGTTGTCAGCCTATGCACATGTTTAATATGGAAGGATCCCTGTGTTCAAAAGACAGAATCCAGTTTCTTTGGGCGACAATAGACAGGGAGCATCTTTCATGTTGAAAACAAATTTGTAGGGTTCTACGAAAACACTGAGCACTGACAGTTTTTATTATAACTGAATTGCAAATTTGCACACTGTCTGGAGTTGTTTCACACACATGTGGCAAGCGGTTTCAATCAGAAAATCAATTGTGACCTGTAGTTAACTGAAAACTGCTGCAGGACACGGGCAGAGATTGCCAGTACACATTTACTCTATGCACAATTCTGTCCACATTCACTTGTTAGTATTATTTTAACCTTGGTGAACACACAACATAATTATTATATTAATACACCCACATGCTGTTTGTTAACGTGGTATAGTAATTAATGATTTTTAATATTAATCCTAATGAAGTTGACCTATTAACCATCTGTGCTTAAAGCAGTGAGTTCGCATTTCTGTTACTCATTATCGCCCTCAAGATAATGAGTTTTAGTCATCAATCGGAGATAAATCATGTCTATGAAGATAATCAGTTTTCCTCCCGGCTGTATCAGCTAATTCCATCATGCCTATTGCTTGGTTGACATCTTAATAGCACTGATAATGTAATTCCCACAACGTAATTAACATCACTAAATCTCTCAGCTGCCACAAGCTTGATAAGAATCGTAGAATTGCAACATTTTAGGCAAAAATCAATATTTTCCACTTGAAATTCTAAATAAAGCTTTATAAATCTGTATAATTTTTTTCAATGGTTCATCAGCCTTTTTACTCATTTTAAACTAAGTTTAATATTCCTATTCTGATCGAGTGTTGCTTTTTATCTGGCTACAGAATATACCTACATCAATCAAAATATATCTACATCAAACAAAATATACATTCATCAAACAAAATATACGTTCATCAAACAAAATATATCTACATCAAACATAATTATTTTATATGCACATCATACGAAATCTAATCTAGTAGGTTTTGTTGTTCTATCTGGCATCAGAATGACTTGTGGTTCGATCGCCACTACTTGTTACTTGTGGTTCGATCGCCACTACTTGTTACTTGATTTTATAGTTGTGTAAGGAACTCAAGAAATATGTAATTTATCAAAAAATTAATTTTGGGGATACTACTGTATTTATATGTCCCCAAATTCCCATAATATGTACTGATTATGAGAAATATGTACAATGTCACAGGTCTCTAGGAAAGAAATCAGTTTCGTTAATTTGTCCTCATGATTTGTAAGTACGCATTAGGGCATAAACAAGTGAACAGTTATTAATCACTATAATTTGAGACATCACTTAAGTCTGAACAGAGGCTAATAACAGCACGAGTCCCGTTGCTTGCAATCTAGTAGGCAGTAAGCTCACTGCGTCAGTAGATTTCCATTTCACCACTACTAAAAGTTGGACTATCACAACTAATTACAAATTAATAAAATCGCATTCTCTGTGATGTCAGCCTGAATGAAACGGCAATGACAATGAATATAGTTTATTTTGGTTATTACATACAAGAACCAATAGCAAAATAATAAACATTGTAAAGTATATATTGAGACATAATATAGGTACATCAACGTGAAGACATTAATGGTGTAATTTGTTAACAAATGAAAACTACTAAATAACGTAATAGTCAACATTTATATCTGTAGAAAAGAAACTTAGTTGATACAATGTTATTGTACTGACCAGGGAGACTCGCTAAGACCTCAAGGTCGCTATCGTGAGAGCCACCCTTAAATACTACAATGTTGGATTCATCAATAATTGATTAATTAATAAAAGAGTTCAGTTCAAAGCTAATATTCATAATCATCGTTCTTATAACAAAGTAAAACGTGTTAACATGACTTTTGCATGCTTTTTCACAAATATACACATATTTGTTCTTGTAAACATCACTCATGTCAGCCTTGACTTACTTAACTTAAGTGCCATGCTCAGATTCGAGTGTGGGCAGTGCTCTGTCAAATGCTGTCCAACGAGAGCGGTTCTGGCACATCTGGGTGACGGTGGTAATGTCAATGCCAGTAGTGGCCAGGTCATGGATGATTGAATCAGACCACCAGGTCTTGGGCCGTCTCAGTAGGCGTCATCCTGCTGTTTCTGGATTAAAATCATAGACTAAATGGGCCGGGATGGTGCACGTCATGCGATGAAGGTGTCCATACCATCAAAGATGGCGTTGACGAAGAAGGGATGATGCAGTGGGTTAGCCGGTTCAGCGGGTCTATCACGGATAGAGCAGTTGGTGATGTGCTGTTGCCAGGAGATGCGTAATAGACACCACTGGCAATGCATATCGAACACGTTGAGGTGACGGCGATCTGTGAGAGTTGTTGCCCAGGATTCCGTGCCATACAGAAGAACGGAAATAATCAGTGCACTGTACATATTTATCTTGGTTTTGATGCTGATGTGTCATTTGCGGAATAGAGGGTTCGATAGGCGGCACATGGCACCGGCAGCATTGGAGACGCGGGATGTAAAGTCTTTGGCTGATGATCCATTGTTTGTTATAACAGATCCTAAATAGGTGAAAGAGTCCACAAATTCCACATGTTTGTTTAGGATATGCAGTGGTGGTGGAGTTGTCGGATCAGGAGTGACAGCCATGAGTTTGGTCTTTGTCCAGCTTATAGTCATGCCCACATGGTTTGCTTCTTCCTGAAGTACTAGCAAGACCTGTTGTAGTCCATCGATGGTGGAGGTGAATATGGCGTGTCAGCCAAAAGACCAGATATTGATTTGTGCTGATGTGGTTACTTCAGAGGTCATTAATACAGACATATTGACTTTGACAGGACCATTTGTCATAAATAATTTCCACAGCCAGAAATTGCATTACAAGTTGGCAAGGCATCAACTCTTGGGGCACACAGAAATGTCAACCAAGCTGTTGGTTGAGTAGATGTTTTAACTGGTAATTTGTTATCTGGTCACTAGGTGGCAGTGTAGTTTTAGTTAGACAACAGGTCATGTGATGGATAGGTCAATTAAATGATTTATGGTGTTCACAAGAACAATTATGAGATTTCCAAGAGAGGGGCATGACTGGCTGCGCATACACAATTACACGTGCAGGGTTGTTTATGGGAAATAAGGCCTAAGTCGCAGTCGTGTAGAGATGTAATGACCTTGGTGAACTGTGTGGAACTAACCGGTTGAAATATCAGTGAGTTTGGTTGAAGACTCTTTGGTGTGTTTCTCATACTAAATATGTGCTAGTGCTGTGTGTGTGTGTGTGTGTGTGGTGCATGTGTGCGTGCGTGCGTGCGTGCGTGCATGTGTGGCAGGCTTGTTAAAAAATTCATGTCAACACATTTGAATGCAAAATTTATTCCAATTAATTCAAATGCCATTTTTAAGATCTAAATGCAGATGTTTTTGTTATTCATTTATGAATGTATTTAAATTAATTTAAGATGTTTTGTTTTTAATGTTAATTTGTAAATGTAGATTTTATTAATGATGAATAATAACCATAAGAATTAACCAGTTATGCAAGGTTGGTACAGAATCACAATTACATCTACATGTTAGATGCATTTGATTAGGCTTTTAAAAAATTTGGTATTTAGGGATTGCATGCAAATGTTTAGGTTTGCAGATGCACTGAAATGTTCAATGACTATGTCTTAGTGCGCATTTAAATGTTCATCATTGAAATGGACAGATCATCCTCGCTATGACGGATTGCTGATGATGATGTATTTGTTAGCAAGCTTGCATAGGGTGTGGTTCGCTGGGGATGTTTGCTATAGAGTGGTAGCTTGCGGTCTGTCGGGTGGCTGGTATCTCTCAGCTGGGGCAGTAGTGGTAAAGGCAGTGGTGGAGGGAAATGTAGCTCTTCAAGTAATAGAGGTGGTTTTACAGCAATGCTGCATTTGTTTCTGTGGAATGTTTTGCTTTAACTTGTTTACCGCTATATAACCAAACCACTGTAGGTACATAATTAGGTCACGTCACTATGGATTTCTGTTTTTCCTGTTATGCATACATGTTATAAAGAATTTTTTTTTAACTTAATGTATTTATGTACATTTATTTTTTTTGATTTCCAACTTATGTTTGGTTTATATACTATGGCTGTACATAGCACATCTAATCTGATCACATTTGTTATGGCCTTGATATATATATATATATCAGTGTTGATCGACAGGTTGTCATTGACATCCTGTAAATTTAATCATTTAGTTGTATGTCATTCTCCGTGTCTGTATTGGTTTCAGCTGTAGTACACTCCTTTGGTATGTGTCAGCCTTTTATGGCTGCCTGTATATATTGGTGACACAAACCTAACATGATGTGTGTGTGTGTGTGTGTGCGTACGTGCGTGCATGCGTGTGCATGTGTGTGGTAAACTATTTTGGTCATGTTTTTCATAAAATGTAGCATGTTTCTCAATATTTGTTAAGATTGATAATTTAATAGATTTTTTTATTAATCTATCAAAATCATTCATTGTTAATTCAAAGATATATTAAATTTAATAATTATTACCATTCATTATTATTAAATTGAAAATCCAACAAAGAGTGCCTAGCAACCGGTTTCTTGATCAATATAATTCATAATTAACTAATTAATTGATTACATCAAAAAATATTTCCTATCAAGATATGTTTAAACCCATACATTTGCCTTAAATGTAGTCGACCTGTGTGAAGTAGAGAGGTTCCCCTTTCTGACATGACAATGCTATTGGTGACAGGCCCTGGCCAGTATGAGCATGACACCGCAGCCAATCAAGAACCTGGACACATTCACCAGTAACCCTGAAACGTTACATCGGCATGAGAACTTTGTGTCAACCACCGGCTTCAACCCCCTCATCTACGGGAATGACGTCGACTCGGTGGACGTAGCCACCAGGGTCGCTATGGTAGGTTACAGGGTCATTAGTTCACAAGGTCAATCATACAGTTAAAGGGTCAGCTCTGCACCCAGATGCATCATGGGCAATGTTTATTGTGAATAATGTGGTCGTGTTATGTAGGTTTGATGGTAATGATGACAGTAACTGGTGATTTGTTGTCAGCAGGATTATATTAGGTGGATATGTGAATTAATTAGTTATGAGTGCTGTTTTATTTAGTGGTCTTTGTGGTGTGGAATGGTGGTGGATGTTTGTGTATGAATAGTTTTTGTGCATTCATTGCAACATGCTTCTCAGAGAAGTTGAGATGGTGTTCAATTGAACAGGTCTGACAGGGAGTGAAGTGTAAAGTGCCTTGAACAGTCCTAAGGACTGGATACTGCGCTGTATAAGAACGTATCTTTAGCTGTGTCCAGTTGGCGTCCAGTGCAGTCTCTTGCTGTTGTTGTCTGCCAGGTGCGGTTCTTCAACTCGAGCAACACCCTGGGTAACTTCAGCGAGCACACCCGCACCCTGCGACTCTACCCCAGGCCCGTGGTCGCCTTTCAACTCAACAGCTTCCTCAAGTCACGACCCAGCTCAGCCCTGTTCACCACACAGCTCGCTAGGACACAGGTACACTGTACCACACACCACATCACACACACACCACACAGCTCACTAGGATACAGGTACACTGTACCACACACCACACCACATACACCACACACCACACAAACCACACACCACACACACCACACACCACACACACCACACAGCTCGCTAGGACACATGTACACTGTACCACACACCACACCACACCACACATACCACACACACCACACACACACCACACACACCACACACTCAACACACACACCACACACACACCACACACACCACACACACCACACACACCACACACACAACACACACACACACCACACACACCACACACACCAATAATAATAATAACATTACCAATAATTCAACAACAATCAATACCACCAATGCAAATCACTGAACATCAACTTCAATAATCAATAACTCAATACCAATCAATCAATACCAATAATGTAAATCAATTACCAATAACTCACACCACCGACCAATAACACAACAATAATAACAATCAATCATCACCATCAACTCCCTCACCAACAATGTAATAACAATCAATAATCAACACCAATACCACCACCAACTACCACCACCAACTACCACTGCATCAACAAACAATACCGTAAAATCAATACCAATACCAACACCAACAATCGAATAATAACAATCATCAATACCAATAATAATAATTCACAACAATAATTCAATAATAATCAATTAATAATAATAAATCAATATCAATAATTCAATAACAATACCAATAATAATAATGAACAATAATAATAACTACCAATAATAATGGACAACACACACACCACTACCAATACAACACACCAATAATAACACACCAATATCAATAACACAATACCACCAATAATACCACCAATAACAATAATTCAAATAACAATAATGCAAAATGTATCACCACAATGGACAACACACACAATCACACACACCACAACACCACAATAACACCACAATAACACCAACACAATAATAACACCAATAATAACAATACCACAATACCAATAATAACACCACAATAACCACACAATAATAACCTCAATAATACCACCAATAATACACCACACACACCACACACACCACACACACCACACACCCACCACACACACCACACACACACAACACACACCACACACACCACACACACACCACACACACCACACACACACCACACACACCACACACACACACCACACAGCTAGCTAGGACACAGGTACACTGTACCACACACCACACCAAACACACCACACAGCTCTCTGAGCAAGAGTCTCAGGTACACTGTACCACACACCACACCAAACACACCACACAGCTCTCTGAGCAAGAGTCTCATTGTCTACAGTTGCATGTGAACTTTGTTTACTTGTGTTACAAATGACTCACAACATGATTTCAATGCTATTGATAATCTCTACATAAAAATGGAACTTGTAAACAATGAATAATTATATAAATACAGTACATTAATACTCATGTTTTTCAATAAATAAATCCTCTAAATTTTATTAAAATATAACTTCTTCATATGACCTTAACATTTCTTTCATACTGACATTGTCTAACCTAGTTCTTGTGCTCTCCACCAGGCGGTCGAGTTCTTTGCCGAGTGGGCACTCTGTCCAACAAACGTGGTGTTTCTGCGAGTGCAGACAGGAGTGTACGACCCCCTGCTGATAGGTGACAAACCCAAGTGGTACAGTCAGGCCCTCAAGAAGATAGAGTTCTGTGTGTACGATGATGTCAGTTCAACCCTCGGAGCCGCCCTTCAGATGTCTCTCGAGTCGAAGACCGACGACATACCAACAGGTTGGTGTCATGTGTAACATCCTGTGAGGCATCAGCTATGTGCTGCATGGGAGCAGGGCAGACCAGGGCCGGGAGTCACGCCACACTCCAAGGTTACCCCACATGCCAAGATTATCCCAACTCTGTTCCAAAACCCTGACCGGAATTGAATCCCAAGATTTGACTTAGCCCCAGTTTTAGATCTATGTGATTCCAGTCAATTATTACGCTTTTGGATGGGGCTTGCAGATAATTACAAATAAGAACAGCATTTCTAAAAAAAAATTATTAAGCCTAGTCACAAATGATTTTGTAGTTTCGTCGATGATTTCATAAAAAATAAATCAGGCATTTTCACAAATGAGCGAGCATGTTTTAGTAGAAACTAGATCCATAACATTTTTCACAAAATGATTCTAAAAGAAACAAGCAAACAATTGAATTGTGTTTGCAGTTTTGATGCAACTAGATGATGTGATGTGTGACTGAGACATGGTGGTGGTTACAGATGAGAGTTTTGATACGACTAGATGATGTTTGATGATGTGATGTGTGACAGAGAAGTGGTGGTGGTTACAGATGAGAGTTTTGATACAACTAGATGATGTTTGATGATGTGATGTGTGACAGAGAAGTGGTGGTGGTGGTTACAGATGAGAGTTTTGATACAACTAGATGATGTTTGATGATGTGATGTGATGTGTGACAGAGAAGTGGTGGTGGTTACAGATGAGAGTTTTGATACAACTAGATGATGTTTGATGATGTGATGTGTGACAGAGAAGTGGTGGTGGTTACAGAAGAGAGTTTTGATACAACTAGATGATGTTTGATGATGTATTGTGTGACTGAGACGTGATGGCGGTTACAGAAGAGAGTTTTGATACAACTAGATGATGTTTGATGATGTGATGTGTGACAGAGAAGTGGTGGTGGTTACAGAAGAGAGTTTTGATACAACTAGATGATGTTTGATGATGTATTGTGTGACTGAGACGTGATGGCGGTTACAGAAGAGAGTTTTGATACAACTAGATGATGTTTGATGATGTGATGTGTGACAGAGAAGTGGTGGTGGTTACAGAAGAGAGTTTTGATACAACTAGATGATGTTTGATGATGTGATGTGTGACTGAGACGTGGTGGTGGTTACAGATGAGAGTTTTGATACAATTAGATGATGTTTGATGATGTGATGTGTGACAGAGAAGTGGTGGTGGTTACAGATGAGAGTTTTGATACAACTAGATGATGTTTGATGATGTATTGTGTGACTGAGACGTGGTGGTGGTTACAGAAGAGAGTTTTGATACAACTAGATGATGTTTGATGATGTGATGTGTGACTGAGACGTGGTGGTGGTTACAGATGAGAGTTTTGATACAATTAGATGATGTTTGATGATGTGATGTGTGACAGAGAAGTGGTGGTGGTTACAGATGAGAGTTTTGATACAACTAGATGATGTTTGATGATGTGATGTGTGACTGAGACATGGTGGTGGTTACAGATGAGAGTGGCAGTGACAGTGAGAGTGCTGAGAGCACAAGTTCCTCCTACTCCTCCCTCAGTGACTTTGTTATCGACATTCAGAACAGCGACATCAACGGCGAAACACCAGGTGGGGCTAGTAGTACTATCGTAGAGATCGATTCTGTGTTTGTCTTTAGAAAGGTTAACATTAACTCAACTGAGTCCCTGTACTGTACATACTTACGTAGCTAGATTCTTTTGCTATGTCAGACGTGAGAAACAGCAGTAAATAGTTGTGTCGTGATGTGATTAATCTGAACAATCCAGTGTTTTGTTCATTCCTTAATTAGTTATATTGGCAAAAAATAATGATAGAGAACAATATCATTGATATCAGGGACTAGAAATAATTAAATAAGAATGCAAAAATAGCATATAAAGTCACCATTTTCCTAAGATCCATCTATGCATATTGTTGTAGGCAACTTTAAAAGAAGGCAGTCTCATCGTAGTTTTTAATGTATTAATTACTATAATGTTCTTAAAACAATAATAAGTATGTTGATGGTATACTGCCCGCCAGATTGTGTTTAGTAGTTGACTGCAGTACCCTTTGATGTTAAAATCTTCCCCCGTTCAACCCAGTAGACTTCCTGTTACAAACTACAGTGAAACCTCCCTATTAAGGCCACCCTCGGGACTGGGCCAAAGTGGCCTGATTAGCGAGGTGACCTTATTAGTGGGACTAATTTCCTATCCTTTACTGTTATGGAAATAATTTGGGACTGTCCTTAATTGCGAGGTGGTTGTATTACTGAGGTGACCGTAAAGTGAGGTTTGACTATACAAAGATTGCTAACTGCGGGTAGAGGAACAGACAGCCTCCCTTTAACTTTTAAATAGGTGCCTGTTATTTGGAAATAACTAATTGTTCTGTGTCTCTGTGCCAGATCTGCACAGTGCGGGCCAGGTGTTGATGGTGGATGAGACGTGTGTGTTCGCCCCACCCAGCAAGCTCCAGGTGCCAGACACTACCCTCTCCGGGACAGACTCCGCACTCTCAGCTCCAGACAGTGATGATGGATCCTCAGACTCCTCCTCCGAGTCCTCCAGTCCCACCTATTCAGGGGACATTCCCCGGCCCAGTCCCCCATACTCTGGGGACATTCCCCGGCCCAGTCCCACCTACTCCGGCAACTTTCCCCGACCTACTCTCGTCAAGGTGAAGGTCACGTTCTTGTTGATTGTTGTTGATGGCAGAATGTTTTCTGAAAACTTTTGTATTTTTATATTTTGAATTATTTTGACATCTAATCTTATTCTCGTTCGTCCCTTATGAGTTGGGGGTGGTCCGTTTTGCCCCCTCTGTGATACTTTTCCATCCGCCTTCTACTTCTACTGGATACTTCTCCCTCTATCCTCTGAAATTTTCTCTCACTCTTCGCTGGTTCATTCCTCACATTTTAAAGAAATATATTGATACTGTCCCTCCATCTTTATGTCAGTCTTCATCTTCTTCTACCACTCTCTTCTGTTTCCCTGCTCTTTTTGTCAGTCTCCTCCACTCATTCTCTCATGTTCAGTCCATCTCAGTCTGTTTCCATCTAATCATTGCCGTCTCATTTGTGCACAAATTTTGTGTATCATAGGTACAACATTATCCTTGGTGTGTCCTTCAAGTTTTGATATTGCATCTTGGAAATAGATGGGGCAAACATTGAATGAGTAAATTGTTTTCTTCTGTAACGCAATAAATTAACATTAAACTTGCAACAGCCAAGTGACGTCCTATTGTAGAATATAATATTCTGGAATATGGCATAAAAATGTGAGTCTTTCAAAAACATCCCCATGAACATTACTCACAGCGTTCACGTGAACCTGATGAAATTTATAAAGTGCCACTTCAGTTTCTTCACTGAGCTCTCTCACACCACTTTGGTTCTTGTGTTTCAAGGTCGACACTGGAACCATGCGCAACGACTTGAACAGCCACAATTTGCAGTCGAGTCCAAAAGAGGGGGCCATCAGACATGGCATAGATGAACATGTCTTCCGCTATGATTCGGGTCGAATCACACCAACGAGGAAGGATGATACGACTGTGTTCAAGTACGACTCGGGCAATGTGACGCCAACTCTCAAGGACAAGGACTCTCACTTCAACTTCAGTCCCACTGCATCACGGGTGGACGCACACAAGTATGACACGACTAGCCTGTCTCCTAAACTGTCACCCAAGCTACAGTCACAGTACAATGATGATGTTTTTATACAGCTACTAGAGGTGTCATAAAATTAAGAGTAATTGTAATATTCAACATCTAGTAATCTGGAGAATAGTTCCATGTAAGTCGTTCACCATATATCTCCATTGGAGTTTGTCCTGCATAACTTTTTCAGTTGCAGGAACTGTTATCCTGAATTCGGACACAAGTTGTCTATATTATAAAGCAAAAGTATGGGTCTGTATGTATGTATTTTCGAGCATATCTCAGTAAGTTTTGCATGACTGTAATTGTGCAGGTATCCTAGTTGGCTCGGTGGGGTGGTTCATAGATTTAGAGTTTTTTATTTTCATTCGGGGTGCCCTGGTGAGAAAGTGTTCCTGGTGAGAAAGAGTTCTTGGCTGCAAACGGAACTGCTTATCGCTAACAAGATTTAATAGATTGTAATCCAAAGCAAAAAAAGAGAACATGACAAATGGCCAAGGAAAGTATTGGCTTACAGAAAGTGGAACAATAATTAATTTATGTATATGTTGTATGCCTAGGACAAAGCTGGTAGACTCTCGCAGGATAGAGAACATCTCAGAGTCGACGTCTCTGAAGAGCATTGACTCCGCCTACGACACTTTGAACAGGAAGTCTGATGTTGGCACTGCCCGCCAGAGGTCCTTCCTGCGTGCGAGGAGTGAACGGCAGGTCATACGGAGCAGTGGGCGAATACCCCCGCAGAGACCCCCACCACCTAGTCCTGTTGCTCTCAGTAAGGTGAGCAGTTGAGTTGTAGTTATGCACATAATAAGCAGGTTTTCATCACTAACATCATTGGTTTTGGTATCCACCTTGATCACAATCAAATATGTGGAAAGTGTTGTAGGTAGCTTTGATTTTTAGAATTGCAACAACAAATGGAATACACATGTATCTCTGAACATAACCACCAGGGGACAGACAGTTTCACGAAGCATTTATGTGTAAGAACCTCCATAAGAAGGCACTTTACATTGTTGTGTACAATTATACGCAATGCTCTGCTTGTCTTCTGCGACTATTTTGAGTAAATTACATCAAATATCCCCATATGAATCTTCACATAGTATGAATGCTTCACAAAACTGTCTGCATACCCCAAATGACATTGGCAAATTATAGTTTACTTCTTGACAAAATCACCATATCATTCATGAATACCTAGGTGGGTGTGATGGGTCTATGTCAGGATTGATGTGGGCAAAAACCTCCAGTAACATCCTGTTTGGTTTAATGTATGAGAAATAGTTTATTGTTTTATACTTTGTCCATTGGTCGTAAACTTTAGACCACCGTTATTATGAAACTGATCTTGACGTGCACACTTTTGGAACGCAGCGGCACAGTAAGTACAAAATAAGACTGTCAGTCGAGACAACCCACGTTCGAATCCTGTTCTACCATTTCGAACCTTGGGCAAGTTTGTTCACTCTACGTTGCTCCAGTTCACTTAACTGTGTGAATGAGTACCTGGCTATAAACAGTGGTGAATATTTGTGTACGAATATTCTATATTCATTAATTGTAGCATTGCTGAATGCTTCCAGTAGAAATCGAGATGGTGTTCGATTGAAAAGGTCTGCCAGGGAGTAAAGTATAGAGCGCTTTGAGTAGTCCTAAGGACTGGATACTGCGCCAAATAAAAACTTACCTTTTTTACTGTTGTATTGAGAGACTCCCTCCCTCTTTCAGGCAGTATCTATCGACAAGGACGTCATATTTGCGAGTCGAGACACGATTCTGATGAAGAAGAACCCGGCAGGTCAAGACAGACTCTGCAAGACACTGGAAGTGACCACCAGGGGACAGGGAGTGGCGCCACCTGTCAATAGAGACACGTCTCATGCACACCGAGTGGCAAAGGAATCGCTCGCTCACCAAGACACGCAGGACGACACAGAGAAGGTGCCAAATATCACGGACATTATCGACGAGATAAATGGATACGCACAGACAGCAAGCAACACGTTGTCTGAGCTCTTTGGTATGTGATTTCTGTCAGAATCTAGCTGTTCTGTATTGATGACAGTTACTTTTATTTTTGTATACTAATAACAGCCTTTTCTTATCAAGCTATGCTAATTACAGAGATTTTACCAAACAGTTTAAAATCTACAAAAAGACTTATTTGCATGTATGTTACTTGCGTTGTTCAAGTGGTGTATCAAAATTTTTCACAATAATTATTACGAAAGAATACTGCAATGACTACTTATCCAGACGCCTTAAAATAAGATTAAATTATCAGCTGTCCGAAAACATACAATACAACAAAATTATTATTTTTGGTGTCTGAAAACATAGTCATTATGCAATGTATGTATAAAATAGGAGGTGTCCTAAAACATTGAGTATGTAGAATTATTTTTGATGTACATTTTTAAGGTGTCTGAAAACACACACAGTCTGAATACAGACAGTCATTTTAAGTTAAGTTTTAAATAAGAGAGACGTGGTTAATAGTTAGTATTTAAAGGCAAATAAATTGTAATCAAACAAATCATATAATAGGTCAGGTTTGCAAATACCGCAAAACATGTGATTGAGTTTTATGCAATTATGACTGATTTATCAACATTTGGTGATTTCGTGTTTAAATGTTTTTGTAAACACATTTCTTTATTTTCTTTGGATTTGCATTTCTGTTGAGTTTTGTATGTTGTCTAGAATTTGTTAAGAAATATTGACAATGGAATGGAATGGATCTAGAGTGAATTCTTGCTGTAAGGGACATCTGTTTAAAAAGAACACCTTTGAAATTTTATGCATAAATTAACGATAAATTAAGTTGAGATGAAAGTTGTAATCTATTTGCCTCTTAAGATGGACTCAACTTACCCAAGACTTTGGAGGAAGCAACATCCCCAATTGCAGTGAGGAGAATGGGTACCTACCTTGTTTCAATGTTCCATATTATATCGATGTACATATTTACTGCATGAATATGGCGACATCTTTGTGCATGCGATGCGGTGCTGGTTGCAACAGATGCCTTCTCCCTAACTGCTAAGGGAGATGTTTACTTCACTCTCATTCCTTCATCTTCTATCTTGATCAACATTGATCAGCTCGATGTTGAAATGTACAAATATGTATCTATGTCATCTTGTGATGTCAAATGTGTTGTTTATTCCCTGACCATCAAGTTATCTGTGTCGTATGTTTCATAATTGTCAATCTGATCTGTGGGAAATCTGGATGACTAACTCTTATCCATTAATCTTGATGATTACACTTTACCCGTTAATCAGGATTATTAACCCTTGCCCTTTAATCTGGATGATTAACCCTCAAGTCCATCTCCCACTACCAGGCAGTGTACAGTAACGACACAAGAGTAATCACAGAGGTTGTTTAAAGGTTGTCTTTTCTCCTCTGGTTTTTGTTTTCGCTCTGTTTAACCCTTTATTCCCCAACTGCCTGCATCTGTCATGATCCCAGTCGCCCGCAGTTTCCCTCAGATACACTTAACGTTAATGTTCATTATATATGGTGCCATCTACTAGATAATTGTGTGATATATATATATATATTTACTTACTCCATTTGCTGTATAGTAGGTGTATTTGTTGTTTTCATAGTGGAAGTTTTTGAGTTAATGCCCTGTGAAAACGTGTCTCGCTGAATGTGTACGAGGGGTTGTAGGGAATAGAACTGCATTGTCATTTTTGTTAAAACATCCTGGGGTCTAAGATGTTAAGATTAATTCATGTGTTCTATGAAAAAGTAGAAATAGAATACAGAATCCTCTGATAAATATGTGTATTCACTATTGTCTGTCTGTGTGCGTCTCCTTGTTCATATGTGATGTTGTCTACTTTGAGTGTATTGAACAAGGCAAGTTAGTTGTGACTGGTTATACAACCCGACCTAGATAATATTTGATGTGGACATGTATATAACTGTCTCCATCATGTTTTCATACGGCACCATATTAAAATAAGAGTCATTCATTGGCATTGTAAAACCTTCTTTTCTAACAAGGTCTGGCTTTATGGTTTTGGGTCATGGATTGCTTCACATAAACACCTTTAATTTTATACACAGTAGGAACTGCCTGTCCTGTCTCAAATCCCTACTTTCATTTCTATGCACATTTACTTCAGTAGATATGATACTGCTTACTGAGTGGTAAGGTCAACATACAAAATACATTTTGAAGGATTTCTAATCAATGATTGACTAGTTTTCACGGCATGTTAAAATTAATGCATTTATAACAGTTATATGCACATGTCTGTTTTAAAGGCAGATGTAAACAAGAAACAATAATTTGTGCGTCTATTTGGTAGTGGCATCTCCGCTCAACTGTATAACAAACGTAGACACAATGTCTGTTGCTAGCTCTCACAGAAACACCACAGTTCTTGTATCTATGTTAGTTAATTGCAAGTGAAAGCCATTCCAATATTGTAGATACCAATATGGAATGTGAAATGCAGTATTTCCATTGATTAACTTCCACCAACAATTTTTCTGCTTATGCTGCTGGTGTATATATATATATATATATATATATATTATTCACATAGCTAGACTTTTGACAGATTCTCTTCGTTTTCTCTACAGTTTCTCCCGTTACTGTTTAGCATTTTGCAATGTGGTTTCCTAATCTTCTTGAGCTGCCCACAGCAAATGATTTATTCATGCAGAAGTCGGTTTGAATGAAGGTGTCACTCATGATGCATTCTCTGACTCTCTCACTATTCTGTGGTTCCAGGAAATGCCAAGAACACACCAGCAGTTCCACCAAAGTCCACCAGACCATTCGCTCCACTTGGTGAGTAGTGCAGCACTGCACGCCAGTCAACTTGTCCTGGCAAACTCAACGACAAATAGCTACATTCTGCTTCTGCCTCAAACGCTCAATGATACATCCTAAAATTAGTCATGATGCAAGTAAATTTGTTGTATACTGCTAACGCTATCAAATATACAAAAGTTTGAATTTGTTAATTGCGGAATAATGTAAAAAATGAAAAACAGGCTGCCCAAAAAACAGCTGGAGGACATCCATAACTGAGGAATTAAAAAAGTTTGGTACCACCTGGAAGGAAACAAAGAAGACTGCTAACAACAGGGTGCAACGGAGAAGCTTCGTTTCAGCCCTATGCTCTTACCAGAGAGAAGAGGATTAAGTAACTGTAACATTTATACATGTTGCCATTTTAATAGAGAATTTACAAATTATTCTATTTCTATATTATAAATGGGGCAATTTCATTTAAAAATGCATTATTGGTACATTCAAACTGACTCATTAAAAATAAACAAAGCATCTTATAGAGAAATAACCTCGTTTGTCTTAAGGTAACCGAAAAGCACTTGTGGAGAAGTCAGGTCTAGTGAAACATTCAGCCAATAAGAAGGGCCGAGAACCACCAAAACAATCGATCAAGGAACGGCAAAACAACCCGAGAAGGTTGGTAATTCACATACTGCTCACCAGATGGTGACTTATTTACTTGATGCGATGTTATTCCATTAGAACTGCGCAATGTTTGCAAGAACACTCTTAGTAGATAGTTACAAAACATTTCAAGACAAGTTTATTGTTTTTTAATGACAGCAAGAAATGTTATGCAGAAATCTTGACTATGCAGTCAATGATCTCTAAGTAATACATTAAGAACTGTAAAAAATCAATGTTACTTAGCTATGGAACAGGAGATTCAAATTAAGAGAATATCGTCACCATTGGTATATCAGCTAGAATACAAAATTAAATTTAAAAAAGATTTTATTTAAGGCTTGTTATGAGTTCTTGCTAATGTGCAATAGCATAATTTGATCAGAGTGAAACCCAATCAAAATGCTTTAGTTATTAAACTGGCAATGCAATAGTAGGAATGAAGGTTTTACAGGAAAGAAGATGTAAAGCATGACTTGTTTCGTAGTGACAAATCAAAACATGTCAGTTATTAAAATGGCAGTACAGTAGTTGAAATGAAGGTTTTAGAGAAATGAAGACGTAAA
The DNA here is from genome assembly GCA_020002185.1 of Paraescarpia echinospica. Classification (NCBI taxonomy): domain Eukaryota; kingdom Metazoa; phylum Annelida; class Polychaeta; order Sabellida; family Siboglinidae; genus Paraescarpia; species Paraescarpia echinospica. The sequence goes on from CM034536.1 coordinate 33,018,061, forward strand.
GCGTGATTTGTTTCGTTGCCAGTGATAACCAGCAGTTCCTAAAGGACATCATTGGCAAGGTGTTGGAAGGTCAGGGAGTCGGCTGGCTCAAGATCAGTCGTGTCAAGAAGTTAATGGAAGATGAGAACTATCGCAACTTTGTCGTGAGTCGCCTGAACACGTCACTCGACAAGAAGTTGACTGAAGACAATCCATTCATTGAGGACGTGGTATGTTGACGCTTATAACCTTGTTGCCTACTCTAATGATGACAGCCTTCCTCTATGGTCTGTGTTTGTCCTTTTTCATTCTGTTAAAGGTCTCTCTCGAGTGACCGGTGTTATGTTTTCAGTTAGAAGTCTCTCTCAAGTGACCATTCTAATGTAATATGTTAGAAGTATCTCTGAAGTGACCAGTGTTAGAAGTCTCTCTCAAGTGATCAGTGTATTGTATTCTATTATAAATCTCTCTGAAGTGACCAGTGTATTATGTTAGAAGTTTCTCTCAAGTGACCAGTGCACTGTGTTGTATTAGAAGTCATCTCAAGCAACCCCTCTATCGCTGTCTCTGGCTACTGATAGAATGCTGTATACCCTGTGTTCAGGTCATCACGAAGCCTGTCTTCAAGGGCATGTTGACGATGATGAAGGCCCTGAGTGTGGGCCTGGAGCACACCTACCAAAACCACGGCATCGGGGGCATGGGGTCAGCCTTCATGGTGCTAGAGATCCTCCACACCCACTACTGGGAAAAGGAGGTCTCGGGGGAGAGTGGCCGCAGTGACACCAGCAACCCCTCTCTGGTGGGTGCCTCCTCAATATGGGTCAAAGATCATCTGGGGGGTCAAAGGTCATATTTGGGGTCATGGGGGCATATCAGTGGATTGGTAATAGTGTATTAGATTGCCGAATGTAAAGTTATGAGTACTTCTTTAATATGTATTATTTTATTGAAAACATGTTCATCTTCAATCACCAGTTGGCTCTAGTGGTACTGTCACCCGAGCCACCTGGTAATAAAAAAGTATGCATAGTTTCAGTTTTTGTCAGAAAAATTGTATGATTAATATTGTTGTAGAGTTTCATCAGTGTTGTCATGTCAAATAAAATTCTAACTCCGGAAGGAAGTGTTTATTTGGCTGAAATGTAGCAATGGATAAGTGTTTATTTGGCTGAAATGTACCAATGGATAAGTGTTTATTTGGCTGAAATGTACCAATGGATAAGTGTTTATTTGGCTGAAATGTACCAATGGATAAGTGTTTATTTGGCTGAAATGTACCAATGGATAAGTTTTTATTTGGCTGAAATGTACCAATGGATAAGTGTTTTCAGTACGACAAAGAATGTAAAACATGTGTCAAATTAAAATATACACTCCTGTACCCCACTAATAAATAGAGTATTTACCCATATAGTTTTATTTATATTATTGTTTTTGCTATTAAACTAGTAAAAAGTATGCAGAAGATTCATAGAGCATTGTACTCGTGCATTCATTATAGACAACAAATAGTTGTTGACAGTTAAAAATTCCATCGTTTCTTGCAGAGTCACTTATACATATCTCTGTTGCAGGCAAGTTCACCCTATGGGAGTCGAGAAAGTCTGTCATCTATCGCTGCTGACTCGAAACCAGACAGCCGCAGTTTGCATGAAGAGCACATGGTGGCAGCACTAGGTTTGCTTTCTACTGTGCTTACTTTTCTGGGAAATTCCCCTGACTTTCTCGAGCCACTGCCTAATTGCTCCACCTAAAGTCCTAGATGCACTACGTAGATGCACCACGTAGACGCACCACCTAGACGCATCACCTAGATGCACTGCCTAGACGCACTGCCTAGACGCACTGCCTAGACGCACTGCCTAGACGCACTGCCTAGATGCACTGCCTAGACGCACTGCCTAGATGCACTGCCTAGACGCACTGCCTAGACGCACTGCCTAGATGCACTGCCAACATTTCTTTACTTGCTTGCATGATTATATCATCGCTATTGATAAAATTGTTTGTTTTTGTGTTGTTACACAAAGTAAAAGATTAAATCAGCATAAAAAAATTTCACATTTCCTACTTAATACCTGAAATGGAAGACATGGTGACAAAACTAAGTTGTGCTGAACTAAAATCCTACGTGCAAGTGATTTTTGTTGAGAATGAAAATATCTGGTGTTTTTATTTGGCAACATACAGTGGCTTTTTACACATTTTTTGTAATTTTGGATGTTGGTCTTTTTAACGACCTTTTGTTTAATAAGGAAACATGTCAAAGATTTGCATGTATTATCAGCCCTGCAATTGTCAGTGTCATAGGAAGTGGTCAGTCCAGGCACGAAGGTTTGACCCAAAGAAAAGACACATTTGGCAATCAGTAAAAGTTTCTTGTCACTTCTGAATGAATAAAAATAACAGTAATGAACACTGAAAGATTCAGGAGATGTAGGTAATAAATAACTAAAATAAATAACTAAACATACCTTTTTAATTTAATGATCCTACATAGACAAACGCAATCATTACAGCAAACCAGGCTGCTCTTGCTAGAAACATGGATATTTTATTATGATAAGATTTTGTGTGGTATTTTAAAGAAAAAAATAGCATTCATATCTTGGCATTTAACATTTTTGATGTCCTGTGCTTTGTACAAAACTGAAAAAGTAATTGATATGTAAATTTGTTCAGCTGGTATTAATCTAATTTGAAAGGTTACACTTCAATGACACTTGTAAGTGGTAGAGAAAATGTGTATCAAAAGTAGTGGATGTGGCCTATTGACCTGCTCGGAGATTGGAACATTTCAGCTCTATGCAAAGTATTCTGTGTAAAATTGTATTTGTCTGCATAGCGCGAACTTCAGTTTTACTAAACAGTGACAAGAACAACTGATACCTGCAGCCAAAGTGGGTTTGATATAGCACAGGCAACACATAAATACTTCTGTTTACATTTTGAACGCAAGCTTCCCCACAATTCCACGTGCACAGTTACGAAAATTGGCAATCTCCAAACAGGTCAATGGCTGCAATTGTGATAACCTTTGACCTTTGCCCTGCATAGGTCATACTCCCGGGTGGCGGTTAGACCCTCTTATATCGTCACGAGGCGGTCTTTACGCCACCTCGTCTAGCAGCACCACAGAATCAGGCAAGTCAGCTCATCTGTTGGCTCCAACAGATAGTTGTCACTTACCTGATGAGATTACAGTTGTATAGACTTGTATAATTAGTGTATTTTGTATATACTTGTTTGTATAATTTCATTTTCTTGTCTTTAAATTTGGATAACAATTTTGATACAACAAATATTTCTGCCATTGCCACTATACAAACATCACAATTCTTGTAAATTATCCAGTTCTGTGATCCTATTATAAAGTTGTCAACTCCATGGTCAAATGGTTTTTACATTAGTGCTTATTTTTACAAGTTCCCATAGCATGGTTTCAGAATTATCCCTTTTTTGTAGAACAGTACAGAGTAGTCACAAAATATTTATGAAAAATAAACTGTATAACTTTGTTCAGTTGCTGACACCATAATTTTTATAGACCTCAATTTCCATCCACAGAGCATCAAATAATTGCATCTCATCTAACCTGCAGGGGCAGATTTCTTTGAAGAAGGCAAAGACCGACAAGATTACTTGGGCTAGCTGTGTATTATGTTTTCTAGTTTCTAGCATGCACTAGTTTTTTTATCGAGCACTGGCTAAACTGGCACTCCATTGCTAAGCACCACTTCACATGGCATGGCACTTTTTATTGACACTTGTTTTTACTGAGATTTACACTGTTATCTCTGCAAAGCTTATATCTCGGCTTTGGCTGTCTAAATCTAAGCCTTTCTCCTTGAGCGGTTCTCAATCCATTGGACAGTAATCCTGTTTGAGTTATAGATTTGTACTGAATATACTCCTTGATAATGAAGGATTCACCGTGTTATATTTGACATAGTCCGTGTCATATTAAACCGATTTGTACATAAAAGAATTCAGGCTGACAAAGTTACTCTTATTTGTTTTAATATTTGCTTTCATTTATTTCAGTCTATTGTCTAATTTTGACGTCAATCACGTTAATTTCTTCTCTTAGTCTAACTTCTATTGAAAATTACATGATTTACAAATCATATCAAACAATATGCAAAATTTGTGACAGAAAAACTTTTATAATCTGCAAAAATTACTTAGTTGCATTAATGTATTAATACCTTCAGTTACCTGGACTTTTTGATAATAATAATAAGGTAACTTCTGTTGTGCCTAAATCTTTGAAAACCAAGCTCAGTTTCGTGCTGTTCAGTTGGGTTTCTACTGCATGAATTTGAAGAGAAATGTCTCCACTCCAGGGTCACCAGTGATTGTCAATGGTGATGAATTTGAGAACATCGAAGTTCACAACATAACAATAGACACAGGGAGTGACAGCAACAACAGTAACGGCCACAACAACACGGAACACAACTCAAAGACAAGAGAGTCGAGTGAGACTGCGAGAGAGGAGACACTGAAGACTCGGCCGGTCGGAGGGTCAGAGTTTGACCGGCAGTACAGCTCTGGCTATGGGAGTGAGAGTGGGGACATGCTGCGGGAACTCGTGAAGAACAAGGAACTCATACTGAAGTCTGTGCGACGAAACAACATCTCTAAGTGCAGCTCTGTCGACTCCGATCTGTCTGACGGCAGCACTCTGGTGGGTCTGGTTGTTGTAGTTTCATATGAAGACTTTATGGTTACCTCGGTAACACAGCCACCTTGCAATTAAGGTCACCCTGGGACGGTCCCAAATTATTTTTGCAACAGTAAAGTATAGGAAATTAGTCCCGCTAATACAGCCACCTCTCTATTGAGGTCACTTGCCCAGTCCCAGAGGTGACCTTAATAGTGAGATTATATATCCATGTCTTTTTTATTAAAACAAGATATATCCATAACACATGCACCATCACTACACATAGCAGGAAGAGCAACATGGCATTGCTGATTGGCTGAGACGGATATATCGCGTTTTGAAAAAAAGACAGATGGCGTTTATAACGTTTTCAAAAAAACACTCATCTCTGCACATCATTTAACTTTAACAGGGATATATCGCATCTTGGCTTAAATTAAATATTGCACAAACTCACCATGTGGTAGAACAATTGTTTGCTTCCTGTTCCGGTGAAATTTCAGAAATGATGTTTCACATTTTGTCTTGAAACCTTTCATATAATGAAAATGTCCCACTTATCTACCTCAATCTCTGCACAGCAAACGGGTCCCAAAGTTACTCTTTGGAGTCGTTATACACTGCTGAAATGTTGTCAGAATAGTATTTGACAAATGCGGGCCAGTATTCAGAATTCCATAAAAGTTATTGGGAACCGTAACGAATGTTTTCGTAAGTTCACAAAGTGCAAACAAAGGTTAAGCGTTTAGTATTGGTTCATCCTCCCCACCCCGCAAATCTGTGGTGCGCAACGTGTGATTTTGATGACCCAAAATTACTATTAGCATCATTTCCCATTAACACGTTTCACTTGCTAGGTAATGCCACTATATCAATATACTTCCCTTGTGATACACGGTCATCACCAAACCACCATGTAATGTTTCACGTATTTTGGAACTTTGCAAACTGATGCAACGACGTGTCAGAGAGTTGACACATATGACTGTAACGTTAGTGATGTTCATCTTGTGTTCACAGATGACAGGCAGAAAGAAGCGACTGGGAAATCTGCTGAGCGCTAAGAGTCACATGAGTAAAGGGTTTCGCTACCACGATGGCAAGTTGTTGAACCTGACCCTGCCGAGTCCAGAAAGCAACAAGACCTACCTGTTTGAACACTTGATTGGTGAGTAACAAAGTCACGTGACATGTTGTGGTAAGACTGATTAAGAAAATGACATGGCTGCTAATTAGATTTACTTAAAACGTAAATTTCAAAATTGTAGTTTAGAAAAACCATCTGAAACTTAAGGAGTATATTGTTTGTTTCATGGAATGCGAATCGCCGTCCTAATCTTTGCATATGTATGCATCATGTCATATAAGAACATAGATAGCTCTCACAGTATTCAAGTATTAATAGTGGTTTCTTGAAGCATTTACCTGATATAGCAGTGATCCATACTTGCATACACCCACCCATGGAGCAACAGACTGTGGCACCCCCTGGTGAATGGCTGGTCACTCAATTTGTCCACAGAAAAAGTAAATCACTCTAAATAACCACCACTGTGTTTGATAGTATACCATCAGTTGGTAGGTGAGAGGTGAAAGGACCAAGGAAGCAAATGAACCTAGACAGAGGCGAGGGGACTTTGGCCCCTGTGTGGAGATACATTTACAATGCCTCCATATTAGCTTATTAATTTACAAATCAGCAGCGTCTGTTGTGCATAAATACAGTCAATTCGGTTGTTAACATTTCATTTTGGCAAGAAATTTCTCGAGACATTACTTTTTATGACTTGTATGTATCTGAATAAGTTGCATTGAGGTCCATGGAAGACCATCCTGTTGCCATGGTTACAGGGAAAGACCGGTCATGGTTGTGGGACCATATGCAATTCTGGGAGGACGCGTTTCTGGATGCGGTGGCGCAGGAACGGGACATCATTGGCATGGACCAGGGACCAGGGGAGATGATGGACAGGTAATTTACACTAGTGGTGAAAAATAAATATTATTTTCATTAGTTAAACTAGAAAAAATACCCTTCCTTCAGAAGGGATAATTTCATAATTCGTAAGCATGTCTACGAGGTTGTTTTCTTGGTTAGGTCAGAAACCATGCAAACAAGTCCTTAATTCGACATTATGTGTCAGAGGGCGCCACATACATACACTGTGATACAGAGGATGGTTTTATAAAGTGTTTGATAAAGGTCTTGTAACTTTGAACAGTGTACACTACAGTATGTGTTTTTTCTGTGACTGTTGCAAGCTGTGTAAACCATCAGCTGGTCAGGTGGGGGTGATTTGTGCAACTTGGAACAATCATAGAAAACACACATAGTATTGCAAACAGTTAAACAGTGAATTTCAAAAAAATGAGAGCATTGGTCCTTTCTGGGGTCATTGATGTACCCCTGAAAGTATGGCACCCAAGATATGAAGTATCTAAGAGGAAAGGCACAACAAACATACTCTAACTTGAATGTGGTAAGAAGCAATATTGTAATAACAGATAATTTGACAAGATTAGACAACAGTGAAATGTTTAATTGTATAACGTAAATCATGTCTCATTACCATAGATACAGTTCCCTTGGTGATGTTGTATAACGTGTCATGTCTCGTTATCATATATACAGTTCCCTTGGTGACGTTGTATAACATGTGTCATGTCTCGTTACCATAGTTACAGTTCCCTTGGTGACGTTGTATAACATGTGTCATATCTCGTTGCCATAGATACAGTTCCCTTGGTGATGTGATATAAAATGTATCATGTCTCGTTACCATAGATACAGTTCCCTTGGTGACGTGGAGAGGAAGAGATTGGAACATGACGAGGACCAGTTATTGTTGGCCATGTTGTTCAACATGGTCGCCTTCATGGTGATGATGCGTGTCAGCAAGAACGAATTGCGGAGAAAGGTGCGCCGCCTACTGGGCAAGTCACACATCGGCCTGGCTGCGAGCAAGGAAATCAACAATGTTCTCGATCAGATCAACAACTTGGTAGGTCATATTCTCATTGTGGCTCTCTGTCTGTCTGTCTGTCCATCCATATCCGTCAGTCTGTCCGTCCTTCCGTCAGTCTGTCCGTCCATCTGTCTGTCCGACCATCAGTCTGTCCATCCATCTATCTGTCCGTCCGCCTATCTATTCGTTAATCAATCTGTCCATCTGTCCGTCCGTCTGTCCATCCGCACGTACGTCTGTCTATGTGTCCTCCGATTTGGTTGATTTAAATAATTCTCTATCCACTGATTGTTTGTTTCTATGTGTTTAGATAAGACCTGCACCTTGTGGAAGCTCAGCTTTCTCCATCTGTTTATCATCAAATTCTTAGGGTATACAAATCCTGTTAAATTTAAATGTCAAACCTGTTTTGAGAAAAAAGCAACATGTTTTTAAGCTTTAGATCTGCCTATCCAAGATGCCTGTCCATGCCGCTTTTATCATCAATAATTAAGATTGGTATTAAAATAGATTATCGTAATTTAAACAAATAAATTAACTAATATGATTTACTTTACTTCCGGTGTGTGAATCTGTGCCATGAAGTAAACTGTGCATTATGACACTGTTTGTTGCAGCATGGCAATGATATTGACCTTCACCCTCTCACCAGTCGCATGATGCAGAAGCAATCATTCACTGTGCACTGGGGACCCGACAACACCGGGGACATGCTTTTTATGGAGGTGAGATTACGTTATTGTTTAATATTGTTTAAGGAGATGATTGTAAGTAGACATTTAAATATATCAGGAACTCTCTGCACTTGTGGACCTTTGGGGTAATCCGCCATCTGTGTACAATCAAATGGTGTTTAACTGTCTCCTCCAAATGTATTGTTTGATGTGGATGGTTTGAGGTGGTATTTTAATGAACACAGGTTTCATAGCTTACATGTTGTACAAACTGTAAAATTAGGATCAGCTTTATTGTGCAGTTTGAATAGATAATAAAAGCCAAAGTTTACTTTTGTTGGCGCACTATTTATTTCCACTTATATCGGAACAATAATGCAATCACTTTATGTTTCAGCTGCACATTGACTGAGAAGTAAATTCAGTCAATGTGATGTCATGTCTGACATAAGGTTTTGAAATAAAACCATCTTGTGGGTTTTCTTTAGGTTTGCGACGATTGTCTGATACTGCGGAGTGTCACTGGCGCCATCTGTGATCGATGGTGGTACGAGAAGCTCGTCAACATGACCTATTGCCCCAAGACACGGGTGCTATGTCTGTGGCGTAAACACGAGGGCATAACACAACTCAACAAATTCTACACAAAGAAGGTGTGTGTTTGGTTCTATCATTTATTCTACATGCACAAAACTGCATGATTAATTTTATGTTCGAAAACGTTATTACTGAGACAACAATTAGTTGTGCTTGGAGTGATCAAACCACAAGATATCTACATCCTTTTTGCAAAAATGTTTTGTAATAATACAGTGTGTAATGTATCTTATCACAACAGTTTTTTGGTTGCACCTATTTGCAGTATAAAAATATGTCGTTTCCTGACTACTAAAAGAAATTTTTTGCAGTCATGCTACAGGTATGTGTAATGTTATCAGAAAAATAATTTATCAAAATTAAGAATGTGGCTGTTATTAACAGAACAACTGAAAATAATGTAAAGTTAAAGGTGTGACTGACATTGAGTGAATGTTTGCAGTGCAAGGAGCTGTATTTCACTGTGAAAGAAGCCATGGAGAAAGCAGCAGCTAGAAACAATGGCAAGATCCCAGGTTGGTCAACAGTGCTTGCATGTGTGCATACGTGCGTGCGTGCATGCTTGAAACAGTTGGGTTACCGTATTATAGACTTCAGTACTCAAATGATGGATTTAGTTTTCGGCAATAAATTATTGAAGATGTTTTATGAGCAAATGGGTGTCAATATTTTGTTAGTTCAATTGATAAGTTTAATATCGAGGGTATTTATGGGGAAACTAACACACAGGTGAGAAAAACGTACATTTGAGGTAACTTCCAGCATCACACTGACTCCAAATAATAAATTGATTGAAATTGGTTTTAAAAAACTTCCTGAAATAAAAATAGATATAAATCCCTCTAGTTAACCAGCATTCAAAACTGATCTAATTATTATTGGCACAAAACAACAACGAAACAAGGTTTCCAGTTAAATTGCTTGGTAATGATACATCATCATCATAAACTATTTGTAATCTAGGTGTTATCTTTGACAGTGATTTCAGCTTTAAGCAGAACATTTCTCAAGTATGTAAATCCTGTTTCTACCACATACGTGATTTCTGCCGAATTTGTCTTTACCTACTGTTAAAACAATATTAGTATATCTAATTAGCAGTCGCCTTGACTACGGCAACTCACTACTAAACGATATTGCTAAAAAGGACTTAGCTAAACTCCACGTGTAGTACTAAAAGCACCTCATTTCTCACCATCTCTGCCCCTACTTAGACAGTTGCATTGGCTTCCAGTTACATATCGAATACAATTCAAATTAGCCACTATCACATATCGTACCCTTTCTACGCAACACCCATCCTATTTGTTTAGTCTCCTTCGTTTTTCTGATATTCCCAGGAATCTCAGATCATCTGTTTCACAACGACTTTTTGTTCAGAAAACCAAGCTTAATATCGGCAAACATGCTTTGTTTGTAGCTGCACCCAAAATCTGGAATCAACTCCCTATCGCTTTAAAATCATCTGAGACTATAGATACCTTTCGTAAAACACTAAATACTTATTTATTTGAAATTGCATTCCCACCCTAACCTTCAGCTCAGATTCCTGGGGATTTAGGCGCTATAGAAGTTTGTCATTAGTATTATATAATTTTGTTATTGAGAAGTCCTCAATAATGGATGCATAGTAACATACCCAAAGAATATTGTATATGTTTGACATAAGTGGAAGGAAATTCATCCTCTTCTGCCCCATTGTCGCTTGCAACTCAATTTTGAACCATTTTGCCAAAATGGGGTTTAAATGTTCAAAACAGATTGTTGTATAAAAGTCATCAAAATTGATGTGTGATTTCTGATGGTGTATTGTATGACTGCCAGGTCCAGACCTGGGAGGAGAGTTTCCCGTGCAGGATTTGAGGACGGGAGAGGGAGGCCTGCTGCAGGTGTGCATGGAGGGCATTGGCTTACTGTTCGCCAACAGCAAGGTAAGGTTGGGTGGCCACACCCTCATACTTCAGTCTCAGCTCATCAGTGCAGGAGACACGCAGGCAACTTATAGTTATGATGTCTCGCAAAGGTAACAGCGAACCAGCTGTTAAGTGGCACAGGCCTATTCTGCACATGAGCCCAAAATAGCTTTCTAGATCATGTTCCATCAGTGTTGTGACTTTGGCAGAAATGAATAGCTTATAATCTTTCCAAACCCAGTTATAATCTTTCCAAAAAACAATAGACGATTTTAGTTTAAATGACCTCGTTTCTCAAAATGTCACTTTTAAAATGTGCTTCTATTTGACCAGTAAATAAAACAACTTCTGAATGTATTATAACAAATGAGGTATAATTTTAAAGCCCATGGTCAGTCTAATCCAAAAGGTGTAAAATTCCATTTTGCAACTTTAGCATCATGTTGCTGTGGCCAGTCGTATATGTTAAGGCTGCTTGGAACATGAACACTGTATTATGAGTTGTCTAATTAAACCAATACTGTAAGAGCTGTGTAGTAAAACTAGGTAATAATGTGTGTAACAAGATATCTGTAACAAGACTTATGAAACAAAACCTGTGTAACACAACCAATGTGACAAGACCTGTGTAACATGACTATTGTGACAAGACCTGTGTAACACAACCATTGTAACAAGACCTGTGTAACACAACCATTGTGGCAAGACCTGTGTAACACGACCATTGTGATAAGACCTGTGTAGCATGACTATTGTGACAAGACCTGTGTAACACGACTATTGTGACAAGACCTGTGTAACACGACCATTGTGACAATATATTCTTAACAAAACACTGTAAAAAGACTTATGTAATAATATTTATAAAAAAAACTTGTGTGATACGACCATTATGAAGAATTCTGGATGACTAGCTTTCTACAATGGAATACACTCATAATATTATATTTGCATAATTCCAGGTACTTAAGAAGTTACCAGATCTCACACTGTATCAAAATTCAAATGTGTGACTAGGAATTTTCACCTCGTAATCAAATTATCTCAATGTTACTTTGATTTGTAAAATCTTTCCCTGTTTTGTTCTCTCCTTGTGTGTCCTGTTTTACAATTCAAGTGACCCCAAAGTCTATTACCTGTCAAACTCTTGCTTGATGACTCTCATTATGTGATCATGTATTGTTATGTGTTAACCCTCCTCTGCTGTGTATTGTAATGTCATTGGCGATCTGTGATTGTGTCCCAAGCAACAACCTCCTGAAGGCATATTGACAAAGAAGTCAGTCGCTTATCGAGTCTTACAGTTGTATTTATTTCTGCGTGACGTCACCGACTCTGGACACAGATTTGTGAATTCCACTCTGACGCATTTCTATAGACGGTTATCTTTACAGTAGTTTGTTCTAATCATTTAGCATCCTCTCAAATTATTACATTCATATATATCCAATTTTTATAATCTATTTCAAAATTCTCTCTTATGCCCTCATTTACCTTGTTTCCCTGTGCCATTCAACTATTGGCATTTACTCATTTTAGACTGTTATTGTATGGCATGTGAAGGCAAGAATCCTACGAATAAAACCGTTCTTGAAAACCTTCATAATTGGTCTGTAGTGATCAGTTGATGTACCAAAATAAAACAGCTTTAATTACTATTATCGTGAGGCAGTGGAGTAATTGTGCTGCATTTAATAATAGTTCTCCGCGATTTGTCCTTCTCTGATATGTCCACGTAATGCTCAAGGCATGCTGTAACTGGTGTATGTATAAAATGTCATATGGAACATATTTTTAATTTTAATTTTATTTCAAGTTACTGAGCTGTCATATTTGCATGACATGGTGACTGGACAGTGCCCGCCTATGTGCTGTTGTATTGCAGACTGTCATTTCATCTTTTCCCTGTCTAACCTATCCTCAGCTATTCCAGCTTCCACAAGATCTCATTTGTGACCAGCTGTGACACTGTCGTGTGATTTACCAAGCTAACGGAAGCGACCAAAATATGCATTCCCTTATGTACAGTTGTGCACATACCCCGGTAGTGGTTCATCAAAGATATTAATAGTCTTTCCTCTCAGATTATCTGAAATCCTAAAACGATGCAAGGAATCACAGGAATTGCAATCTTTCAACAACATTTTAATATGGTTTATATGCATGTCTAACTTAACATTTTAATCAAAATTTACAAATATTTTCATAAATGAATAATAACGCTGGTGTCAGTATGTCTATTTCTTACACTTTTGTTGCAATAATCATAGCTACTATTAATTGCATATGCACATATTGGTGGCTTCTGTTGGTTTTACTGTGTAACAATCTTGATGTACTTAACTTGGTTATTTTCCACCATTTCAGTGACTTGTTTCTTTTCTCTGGCCGTGCTGTCAAATATGTGGAGGTGTCTTCAGCTGTTTCTCTGGTAGTGTTTCAACCTGCTTTACCCTCTTATTGGGGTAGAATTCATCGTTCGTACACTGACGAATTCCGTCTCAAAATAACTGAATGCTGCAGAACTGGGACCTTCTCATTGTTCATTTTGCTGTTCAGCGATATTAAAAACAATTATATTGTAACTTGTGTTGTAACCATGAAGGTTCATTTGATAAAATTACTAACATCTACCCTGATAAATCTTGTTATCTGACTGGTGGCGCGGTGTAATTTTTGCTATAATTATACTAATGATTGTTAGTCTTAATTGATTACCAAATACCATACAGATATTTTGTCCAATGTTTTGGCCATAAATTCGATCTTTCGTACCTTCTACTTAGTGATAATCATTCCAAAAAGATGTGCAGCACTTTGTTAAGTATCCGTTATTGTCGCCACTCAGACTAACAATTTTTTTATTCTGTTGCTCTATCTGTCCTCGATCAAGCATGAAGTATTGTCAGTGGATGGTGTGTGAACTTATGAGATGGTCTCGGGTGTAGTCTTTGCAGCAGACAGTTATATATGCACATGCTTAGTTACGGTTTTGAGTTTTTGTTGCGAAACTGTCACTGATGTTTTCGAAATAAAATAACGCTCAAATTTGTCTCTTTTTTCCACCACGCTGGGCCACTGATGTTTAGGATTTTGAGGTATTTGTGATTTTTGCTGCTCTGTGATTGGTTGGCTGCACGCACATGAATGACCTAGTTAGATTAACGCATTTGTAATGTAGTTGTATATATCTAGTCGTACCTAGTCATGGCCATCTCTAAAGTTCTGATGTTGTGTTGCATAACAGACTGTGCTTGGAACATTCGTATTTGTCGTATGCCTTTTTCATTTCTGTTTCTCGCCAATTACAGTTACCACCACCACAATGGCTACTTGTGTGCAAACATTTTCTGCATCACCGCTCTTGGTTTTCAGTCTTTGTTTTTCAGTATATGTTGAGTTTTGTTACATTTTGGCTGGACTAAATTGTAAGTTGCTGTGGTACGATGTGTACCTAATATGCACATATATATATATATATATATATATATATATATACACACACATATGCAAGCTCTTTATTTCTCCTTCCATTTCCCTTGAAGTGGACAAGGTTGTCTGCATGTTTGTTTCCATGGTTGACCTTCCAAGGTGACATCAGTATTCTTCTTCCTCTTTTCCAACATCCGGTCATCCATCTTGTACCTTGCATCTCTTTCAGTAATTCACCATCACTTATTACATTACAAAATATGTTGTTGGTAACTGTGATTGCTACAAAATGTAGGTATATGTTTTCTATATTGTGTACATACTTTACTATCAATGTATGATACTGTTTTAAAGTGTACATATGTCTTCTTCATTTATTTTACCTCAAACTACAGAAAGTACCTTGGCAGTTTCACTTTCAGCAACACTAAACATTTTCTATTGTAATGTAGAAAATATATTCTAAGCTGCCAGCATATTATGAATCTACTTAACGTTCATGTTGCAAAAATAATTCCAATATTGTAAATCCAAATTAATTGTTGATTTTGTTTAATATTTTGTAAAGAAACCATTATTATTAAAAATGACTTTGCAGTGAAGCAAAACTATTAATAAAGTAATAAAAACAAAGATGAGTTATTTACATCAATGTAATTTTATTCACGTAAAGCAGTGAGCAAAATGCAATAGTACTCAAATTGTGCATTTTATTCCATTTTTGTCCATTTGAATCTGGAATCTAGCACATTTGTTTCAGAAATTAGCTTGAACTTTGTTGACACGCTAGATTAAAGTTGCTTCCTCAATTAATTTAGCCCATTTCAAATCAGATTCATTGATATTCATATGGTGTATAATATGTAGTGTGTGAATTGTTTTAAGTAATATGCACACTCAATATTATAAAGGATTTTTGTTAGAATCGACAGCAGAGTTTACTTCACAATTACGTGAGGTACCTTGCAAAAGTGTGACTTGCCTTAGAGGTAGGCTACACTAAAATAACTGTTTTAATAATTTTCCAGATATTTCATCAACATTTAATTAAATAAATGAGGTATATGCTGTAGTCATACTAGCTAGATTACATTTTTCACAAAATGAGTCCAAAATAAGACAAAGAAAAAATGTAATTGAGGATGCAACTTTAACTTTTAATTTCTGATTGAAGTTACTGATTAGTTAAGTCGTGGGAACAAGCATGTTGAGCACATAAAGTGGGTTTACACATTTTCATTATATCACATCTTATTCCATTTCCCAATAATATAATTTTAAAAACCACTTAGATTCAGACGAAGTGGTCGTAGTAGAGAGATAACAGTGGCTTTGAGAGGGGCACAAGTGCCATGCTTATAGTTCCTGTGTATTCACTTTTTTCATTGGTTGCTCATTTTTAATTTCAGTTGTTTATTGAGCTAAGTCGTATCAAGAAATGTTTCACCCAGAAAGGCGGCATATTTGTGCTAGAAGAATTTGGTAAGACACCGTGGCACATTTTGTTTCTCGATTTCTTGGCTTCTGTATTTGCTACGGCTTGTGTCTATTTATCTAGTCATACTGCTGCAAACATTTCAAGCAGCACCAAAATGAAAAATCTTTTGTGTTTAATACAAGCAATTCGACCCAATGCGGAAACATTTAAATGGTATGCAATGCGAAAATATCATACACATGGTTATTAGTTTGTTGCGAATAGTAACCTGCTTCTGTTGGTAACATCAACTCGGTTGCTTGCGTCACTAAACAGGCATCCGAGAAACATTTATTGTTTTGTACAATCTTCACCAAATGACGACTAGATAATTTGGCACAAACTTGCTCACTCTTGTTTCTGTTGTTTTATGTTGGCTTTCTTGTTTAGTCTTGTTCTGCTGCCTCTAGTTTTGGCACCTAAAGTTGTTTATTTCCTCTGCTCCGTGTCTCCTGTTACTCTGCCAAACAAGTGCTCTTAGTCTGCCTAGTGGCTAGTGGGCCTAGCAAAAGTAGCATTTCTCACAGGAGTCGACATAAAAACTTGCTTTGTTGCATTTACAAAATGTGAACTGCAGGATTTGACAGAGAAGATGAAGGTATGGTTTGTGATGGTAAGAATGGTAGCTAGTCACCTTGCCTCTGTTTGGATGCTACTCGTCATTGGACAGATGTCTGGCTGTGGACAGATTTGTCCATGTGACATTGAAACCAGAATTCGTAACAAATCCAACAGTCTTGTAGAATAGATTTGGCACCAGATAACAATGTGTACATAATTTATGTTTTCTACGTGTAAAAGTGTACATTTTGTTATAGATATCCATGGTCATTAATAAAGTCCAAGTTGAAATTGGTTGGTTAACTTCTTTGAACACAATCACTCCATTTATAGATATAATAACTGTAGTTGACACTAGGTATCACCTGAATGGCACTGACCAGAGAACCAGGAGGAAGTTTAGTACATTATATAGAGACATGTTAGGTTCTAGTGGTGAATGTTACTCATTAACTTTAATTTAAATACAAGACATCTACATAATTCAAGTACATTTCCTTCATTATATTACCAATGTTTGTGTAAGTAGTGTAATTATAACTAACATTTACATTGTCTTGAAGGTCGGCATAATTTTTGTAGAATTGATTATTTAAAGCTGTTTCAATGTGGATGACTGTGTTCTCTCTGTAATTGTGGATTTTTACATTGTGTCGTTGTTCAATCTATTTACTGTGAGCTACCATGAGTGCAACTGCCACCAAATTACCTGTTTTTAGATTTCAGTGTTTGTCGTTTTTCTATAATTTATGCAGTACATATGTGTGGTGTAGTGGTTGACTGATAATTAATGTTATGAAAAAAATTGAATATAAATAATTTGTCCACCAATTAAGTTTTACTGTTTGTGATTTCGTATTAAAATTGCAAAGCATAGTGCAGCCTGTGTGCAATGAAAACGTAGTGTTAAACTTTCTTTTGAAAATAATGTGATAAAGTAACATATTGTGGGTTAATGCTCTCATCTGTTATTCCAATGAAATAATATTTAAATATATTATTTAATTGGAAATAGATAGATACTCTATAATTAGAAGATAACCTAGTGTATTTATTTCATTGGAATATTATGAAATGTGTTATGCATTTATACATGTATGCGTTGTGTACATGAGTAATCTGCAGACATTCCAAATGTTACTGGCCATCACAGAATTGTATGTGATACACTGTTGTGATTTGTCATAATTTACATTTTAGATCCCCAAAATCGAAAAATAGTGCAAAGAAAATACAAGTCGAGCATGGTAAGTTGTCTGTCATAATCGTGTGTTGTTTGTGATATAGTTGGTATAATTATAAACTATTTATGTGTAAAATTATTGGTTTACTAATTTATGCATGTTACTATTGCTATCACCATACTTTTAGTGCAGTTTCTTTCTACCTTTCTTGTTGAAATTGTAACGGTTCCAACTTGCATTTTATGTTTCTTTTGTTGTATCTGTATGATTTAATCAAGTAAATTGGTAAATCTTGAAAACCCTTGGTTTTTTACACATCATTTTGTTTTGTAATAACTTATGTATAGTATATTCAATTTTAAATTTGTAGTATCAGTGTTTTATTTGTACACTTCTGTAGTTTCTAGTATCATTCATTTGTACATTTATGTTGTACTGCTGACCTTGTAGGCTAGCCAAGCTGTGTTGGCTTTTCACCGTGTTATTAGTATACAGCTGGCGGCCATTAACACAGCCACCAATGGCGATTCAGGTGAAGAATTAGAGACAGTTGGAGGAGACTGCAGTAACCCCGTAGCTGCAGTACCACTAGCTGCCACTGTGTGATGCCACTGTCACTTGCACTATTGTGTACGGATCACTTTTCTCCCATGTCCATCTGATTGGTTTGGAGTCGATTTTTATCGTAGCCGCTTTGAAGCTGGGGTTTTGGTGACACAGAGATGCACTGATAGGCTTTAAATAACTACCTAGAAGAAGAATATTGTCACATCAAAATTTATTTGTTTACCTCCCATAGGTTATAGGAGTACAACTGTACTTAGTTTTGGCAGCCATGTTTGATAAAAAATGTATGACAGGTTTCCTGTAGCTATACCATTGGTTAACATTTTTAACTGGCAGATTCTGCGAAGCTGTTCATGTTTATCTCAAAAAAGTCAAATTTGTAAGAATCACAGAATCATGAAGTGTGCCACTAAGTGTTTCATAGTCTGGCATAAACGGTATAGAGTAAATGGTTTCTTCAATGGTGCAAACTAGCTTGGCTTCAGTGGCTTAGCACTACTAATGCTGCTTTTAACTGGGCTTCTTTCAATGTGAACTCATCAGTAGAGTAACATAATGTTGTGATCAACTTTGTGGTGCTCTATGGCAGTGATTTCTGACATTACTTGTCTTTTCAGTGGTGTAAACTGGTTTGCCTTCATTGGTTAACACTACTAATGCTGCTTTTAATTTGACTTTCTTCAATATGGGCTTGTCACTAATGGCATGACTCAATGTTATGGTGAACTTTGTGGCGTGTTATTTACACGATTTCAGCTTCACTAAAATTGTTCTAGAATGCTGATCTAGCCCTGAACTGTCTGATATTGTCTTGGTCCTTGTGTGCCACAAGCCCTCTTACTGATCCCCGCTTCCTGTCATACACACATTACTGCGCACGGGTCTTCATGCAAACAAAGCAGTTGTCTCTATACTAACCAAATTATGCACAGATTTCTACTAATAAACTTCTCTTCGGGACTTTTCTGGTATGTGCACAGTTTAGAGTCATTGTTCTAGCCTGCCTGCTGCTAGGATGTTTAGGAGAGTTTTACTGGCTCAGTGTTGACTGTTTCATGTTCAATGTGCAGAAACCCATTCTCTCCACTGCTAGTATTGATTCTGTTTCATTTTCAAAATGATGTGGATCTATTAGTCAGTTTGTAAACTCAATGAACAACACAGCTTTTAAGAGATTTTTGTAAGTCATTGCATTTTGCCGGTCCTTTATCTGTATTCTCAGTGTGTTGCTAAATCCAGTTATTTTATTATTATTATTATTGGATGATCTTATTTCCAATCATTCCTACTGTAACTATTACTACTGTAACTATTACTACTGTAACTATTACTACTGTAACTATTACTACTGTAACTATTACTACTGTAACTATTACTACTGTAACTATTACTACTGTAACTATTACGTGATCCTCTGGAACTATTAAATCCTCTTAACAAAATGTAGACCAATCCAAAAAAACGGATGTAATGATATCTTGTTGAAGGCTGGCTAAAGCAAGATTAAGATTCAAGTGTTTGGCATGGTTGTGGAAGTTTGCACTCATCTTTACTGTTTGTTGTTTTGCTTTACAGTGTGAAACAATCTTTTCTCTGCTTTTCAGTTTGTGTGAGCAGGATAGGCGCTAGCTGTGTTTGTTGCTTGCTACTTTCAATAAGTGAATTAAAAATAATAATCTCTTAGAGCAACAGTTCTTTTATATTCTGTTAACACAGTTGAATGAATTGATGAATGAATGACTAGTTTATTTCACAATACATAGTACATGAATTATTACACATATCAACTGAATAATGAATAGAACAGCAGTTCTTTTAAATTTTCTTAGCATAATTAAAGGCAAAGATACTCAGTATTGCTGGAAATATTTAGATTTGTATCTCTACAAAATGGCAGTTATTTGAATAGTAATATAGGGTAACAGTATTTGTTTGTTGTAACAAAAATGGAAGACATAAATGTTAAATGCCATTCACTGTTGGGTGCACCATTCCCTGATGTGTCTAATGGTATGCCTGTGTTCTCTGTAGGCTGACCAGATTTGCTACGCAGTGCTATGTGTCTTCTCGTATGTGGCGGCAGGAATGGAACAACGCCAACAGATCCTCGATGCTATACACCGGACACGGCACAAGCACCCTCCATAGCAACCAGAATATCACATCACAAGCACACCCCCTAGCAACCAGAATCTCACGTCACATTGAAGGGCATCACGAACATCCTGTCATTGTTGGGTAACTTACAGATGTGTGAAATGTCTGAGTGAGATATGAAGGGTATATAATAAAGGTGGACCAGTGGATGCCCGCAATAAGGAACACATCGACACTTGGTCAAACTCTTCCATTTATCCCATGTTCTATATGTCCATGGATATATAAACCAGCACAGAACGAGGTTTTCAGAGTTGTTCCTTTTAAGAGGATGTTTCTTTTATTATGAGTACTTATAGCGAGCATCTGCTGTGGTTTGTTGTCAGCGATTTTTTGGTTACTCGTTTTATTTAATGATGATATCAGGAAAACCATTATCATAATGAGATTGAGTGCCAAACGAGATTGACTGCTTTGCAGGAATTATCAGTGAAATGAGTCCATTTCTGAAGTGATTTATTACCAGAATTTTATGAAGTGTGATTTGAGAGTTCTGATGTGTGCAGACATAGTGTGAATATTCATCTCTTCATGTGACATGAGTGACCAGTTGTCTTACACCATTCATCAGAGTCTTGCTAGTTTTAAATCTGATGTCATGCTCAGACTTGTATATAATTGTGTATAATGCAAAAGTTATTAATATATCCATAAATCTATACTATGATAGAATGTATAGATAAGATGAGCGTTTAAATTGTATGTTATATTTAGGTTAGTAAGTTGCAAGTGATATACTAGTTACTTAACAAATGGATCCAAAATGTATAATCCTTAATCTTAATAATCTTAAATTATTCTAGAATGTTCTTGTATATGTTACAATAAGTCTTTCTACTTCCCTATTCCAAAATGCATGGGAACATTGAAAGGTATTTATGGTTGTATGGAAACATTTTGCTCGAAATAAAAACTATTTCAGAACCCCCCCCAGATTAAATCATAGGACTGCAGCGACAGTTGTGTGTAGGTCAGAGGATACTATGTTTAGTTCATCATAGTACATACATGGTGGCAGTCGTTACTTGGTGGTCTACTGGTGAACAGACATGATTCCATCAGGCATAGCAAACAATGTAGATAGCATAACCAGTGTGTATAGTCAAACATGTATAAGAAGTGGAGACAGCAAATGTTTGCTGATATGCTAGTCATAATAGTAACAAAATATAAAGGATATTTACAGCTGTGTGTGCCAGATATGATATGTTACAGTCAAAAGTCAATTCTGGACAGCTGAAATGTTCGAGGCAGAATCCTTGCTACAAGACGTCATGTGTATATAAATCAGTGACATTCCAGGCCAGCCAGACCAGCGGGAGTCTCTGTGATATTAATTAAGTGTGTTCATGATGCAAATTATTTCGCAAGCTCAAATGTCTGTAGAATTTGTGTCGTCATCGTTGACCTTCCTGCTTTCGTGTTTGGTGAACTGTCTACCTGCAAAACCTTGCCACGCATCAACACTGAACATAAGAGTCAAAGGTTCTGCAAAACGAACATAAGAAGTGGTCGTAAAGATTCTGCAAAACCGAGCTATGCACTGACACTGGAAATAGTATTACAATCACAAAGTATGCTTTATTGGATTCTTTAATTAAGTTCACTATGACCAAGTGCAGCATTGACTTGCTGTGTCAGTCAGTAAGAGATATATAATCAGTATATACGTACATATACAGTATTGACTCCATCAATAAGCTACGTGATGTAGTCTTACAACATTGAACTGTGTCAACAATCACCACAATTAAAAGAAGATTGCTTCTTTTGCACTGATTCGTTAGTACTTTGTAAACACTAAGTTTAATTCTTCTATGGAAATAATTTTGGACATGTCCAATTAACCTGGTTTCTATGATTCTATCTATGGTTGGACTCTAGTGCAGTTTGGAAGACAATTTCATGAGGTCATGTCTTGCAGTTGTGTGATATGTTCATAATGACTGTTTAAGAAATAAAATGTGTTAGTCTTCCTAGCCTGGCACTGCAGTATTGAATGTATGTGTTGAATTGTTGATGTTACATTTCATAAAATTGACATTATCTCATCATTCATACATCTGTTGTAATGTCTGAACGTGTCAGGTTGCTGCTTGTGAATTAATTGGACCTGCCACAGCAAGATGGGTATTAAGTTGCAAAACTGAAATAGCATTTTGTTCAATTTTGGATTTCACTGACTGTAAGGTTTAAAATGATATCTCAGTTGTTTAAATATCTTCAATAGTATTTATTTATTGCTAAATAGTGAATCAAACTTTTTAAGTGACGTTTTAAGAAAAATACGTTTAAAATTGGGCTATGTGTCAATGCCCAATGCAACTATACATTTAGTAAGTTATGTTATTATTTTTGGAATATTTGTCAAGGAAAATTAGCCAGACGTTTAAAGATAAGATTACAAACCATGCATTTCAGTCAAAATCACAAAATGTATTAAACATGACCTAGACAGTTGCTTAGGCTCAGGTGCACAATAGACCGGTGCTACTTAATACCAGGTTCGCTGTGACAGGCCATATTTGTTAGTGCATACCAATGGGAAAACAACAGGATTTACGATTAAACATTGTAGGCCCTACGGTCCTTACTTAATAACTAACAAAATTATACATGGCAAAACAGATTGCTCCTGCGCCTCGTCTGTGGAGTCGTTGACTGTGACACTGGTTTGAGCTGTTCGTTCTGCGTCCCGTTGATTCTCAAACCGGCACGTGCTTGTGGAATGGCCGCAGACGTTCAGTTCTCAGTTGGAATTTTTTTTTTTTAAAGGAAGTAGTGTGACTAAATAAAAGCCAATCTGAAAACGTAAAGTGGTCCAACGAAACCAATTTAGTCACACACTTAATTCGACCATGCTGTCACTCGGCCACGTGCTCGGTGTTTTCGCGGGGAATGGTTAGATCTTTATGGCAGTTTGTTCCAGAGCGCTCAACAGGCTATGCCTGGTCAGGTTTCGGTTCTTATGAATATCACTCAACGCTATGTTACCGCACGCACATACCCTAAACAGCAGATTGCTATCCCAACCCAAAAAAACTTGCCTTTCAGCCTGCATGTTGTCACCGCATGGATTCAACATTTACAACTATACACGCATCCTTGTCGCAAATAAATTACACAATTTTAAATCGCTTAAATATTAGGTTATTTAAGAGCACATATATGACAAACTATTGATAAACCTATTTATATCCATGCTATTGAAATACAGCAAAATGAAGTGTAGGCCTATGTTTCGTCTGAAACTGGTATATATATCTATAACAAGGTCTGAAGATGAACATTTCGAAGACAAAAGTTATGCTAGAAAAAATGACACACCAGTATATACCAACATCACGCATATGGAGAACGTTGAACGCTACGTGTGGGACAGCGACACAGTATCAGAGACAAAAACCAAGACCAGGAGATTAAATGAAGAATCACCACCGAACACAGCGACATCTTCAAGGGTAACTTTGGAAACTGCTTGAAGAGACAAAGTCTACAATTCATGCGTACGTCCAGCGATGACATACGGCTCGGAAACATGGGCACTCACCATCCAGGCAAAGAACAAGCTAGCAGCCGTACAAACAAAGATGGAAAGAAGTGAGTTAAACATCACATATCGGGAGATAAAAACAAACATCTGAGTAAGAGAGAAGACAACGGTCAAATCAGAAGATAGAAGTGGTCCTGGACAGGGAAATCAGCAGACAGATAATCGATGGACATCGCGTATCACAACCTGGAGACCTTACGAAGGGAAACGATCTAGAGGAACACCGGCGCGGCGGTGGCGAAACGAATTAGACGAGTACTGGAAGGACACCATCTGGCAGAGGATAGCGCAAGATAGACAGTTTTGGAAACGACATGCTGAGGCTTTCGCCCAACCACGGGCTACACAGTGATGATGATGATATATATATGTACAAATTGATACTATCCAGTGCCAGATTAAGCAGCTGCGGGGCCCGTAGCAAAACGGTAGCATATTACACATGCCCCCCCCCCCCCATATTACCATAGGCTTAATTTATAATTACATAGCAACACAAATAAACGAAACTCCCCCATACTACCATAGGCTTACATAGTGACAAAAATAAACGAAACGTATTGTGCGGAGAACCAGTTGCAAGTACACTGTATTGTAGTAACAACGGTAACCTTGCCAACAATACTAATAATTAGAGTAAATTAACACAAATTAAACTAAAACGTCACCAGGCCACAAGATTTGTGTGGTTCAAGCTTTAGGTTACACATCGCGCCTTCGAGATTTAAGATGAGCGACGTCATTTATGATGCAAGTAGTGTCAGCCGTGCGCAGCAACTCGCTCTCGATGCTCATCAATGTCAGCATATTCAAACGTTTCTGTCCCATCCTTGTTCGTTGCGCGTTCTTTCTGCGCCGCAACTTCGAAAACGAACGCTCGTCCGTGCAGTTTGTCACCATCAGATATAAATGCATGCGCAGCATGATTTCAACGTTGGGAAAACGTGATTGCATGTTATTGTCCCTGATGAGTCGATACATGCGCAGCTCCACTGCTTCGCCGCTAATCATCACGTCGCTGTCATCATCTGCAACATCTGACTGAGCATCACTCCTGCACGGTCCAATGGTAGTAGCCTGCTTGCCGAACTCAGTGTTGAGCAATGCCACGAACTGCAGAAGTTCGTTTGCCAAACTGGCCTCCAAATCATTTGGATACGAGTCAACGAGTGCCAACGCCGATTTAGACAGTTCTTCCTCGGACAACGACCCTAAATTTTGCAAGAAGCAAAACTTGTTGCTGATTCCTTCGTACGCTTGTCAACGTTTCTCCAGTGCAGCAATCAAGCTGTCGATGATCACCAGAAACGTGCCGACTCGAAACTTGTCTGCAGCCGTTTCAGTTATCACCTCTTCAGGTGACGACCGGAACTCACCATATTTACTGTTGCGTTTGCGCACCTTGTGTGTGTCTTGTCGATATTCGTCGCAATTCATTAATTAATTTCCTTGGCTTTATGTTCAACGTATCCAAACGTTGGCCGTAGCTTTTGAACAAAGACGACCAGTGGCTTGTATATAGCTCATGCCGTATTTAGGTCTTGGTCAGCTGACTGGAGTCAGTGGAGACTAGCGCTGCACATCTTAAATCACTCTAACACCTGATGCCACTGTAGAGTTAGAATGTCATTCTCCAGTCGGTCCACGTGCTTCCTGTCGACATTCAGCTTTTTGGTATTCATTTGCAGCAATGCTGCTGGTGGCGTTGTTTATTTCACTATAGTCGTACAGAGCTTTCAGGCCGACTAACGTGTGTCAGGCATGCGCTTTACACAGGGTAGTCAGTTCTCAGACAATGCAGCCGACAGAAGAGACCAACGGTACGTCGATGCTGAGAAAAATACGTATAAACGCTGTATACAATCGAAGAACATGGTTGCGTGTTCGCAACATGAGGCTGCGAATTGACCCACCAAATTGAGCGAGTGTCCGGCACACGGCACGCATTCAGCCAATGAATTCAACTTTGGAACATGCGCCTGCGTTCCATTGTACGTGCCAGACATGTTGCTGGCGTTGTCACATGACTGTCCACGACAGTCACTCAGGTTGATGGTATGTTCGGCACGAAAGTCGATGATGTTCTGAGCGAGTTGCTCGCCATGTGCCCCTGCATATCTAAAAACTTGACGAATCGCTCTACGTGTCCTGGTGGCAGCACGTATCGCAGAATGAACGTGAGCTGATCCACGTGCGACATGTCGGGTGTAGAGTCAACGGACAGGAAATAATATTTGGCCGTTTTCACTTCCTTTGACAATGCGGTCGAGAACGCAAGTTCCCATCAAGTTGATGAACTCATCGCACGTAGTTTTTGATAGATAGGAGTGATTCCCTTGCCCTTACTGGCGTATCTTGTGATGTGCTGTGCTAGGAAAGGATCAAACTTGGACAACAACTCAGTCACTTCCATGTAATTGCCATTATGAGGCGACCCCATTGTTTCATTCATCAGTACCACGGAATGGGAGACCTCGTTCTAACAAAAAAACGAATGATCTTTGCAAGGCGAACAAGCAGTGCATGCCAGTAGTCGCGTTCGGGCTCAATCTGGCTAACTAATTGAGAGTCAACCCGCTTTCCGCTGTCCTTGCATGCAAGTATGACAACCAGCGCTAGATTCGTGGCGATGTATTAGGTTGCTCGCATTCTTCCAGTCGTTAAAGCCTTGCTTTGCAAATCGTGAGTTGTCCGAAACAAGTTTGCAGGCGAAACAGAAGAGGCAACCCGTGCTACGTGAATAGCAATTGTTGGCTTATGCACCTGCATAAAGAACGACGTTTGGCAGTGTCGGGCGGTCTTCTCATTTTAATACATTCGGGCGGAATTACAGAAGTCAGAATCCGCGTGCTGACAATCGAGATTTTCCGTAGAAATCCAATATTCACATAATTCATCAGTAATGCATGTCGGCCATTCGCCAAGATCAGTGGAGTCAGCACCCATCGACTGCAGAGTTTGCTCAACCACATTATCAGAACCACTCGGTTCTGTTTCCGTCGTTGTGCACGTATTTGCAGCCACTGATGTACCTTGCTGCTCCTGTTCGACGATATCGGTCGATGTCAACAGACTATCACCACTTGCTGAAGAAGACGCATGGGTGATATCAGTATGCAGCGCCACAGGTGGACCCTGCTCTTCGAAAAATATCCATAATTTTCGGAATTTTTTTCAGCAATTCTTTCTCTTTACTTTCTTTTTTCTTTTGCTTTTCGTTTCGAATACCCTGAAGCATGCTGACATCTTTGTACGCTGACCACGTTTTCATAAATCTCAATGGTTACTATAGCCTACTAGCCTACTACAGGAAGTTGACCATGCATCGAGGTGTATGTGATTGTACCAGAAATCGTGTTATAATACTTACGAATGACACCAGGGATTCGCTGCAGCCTACTTTGTTTCACTTTGCTTCGCACCACATAATAACCTCCTAGCCTCAAATTGCAGTCAGTAGGCCTAATAACCGTGATGTGACCTTTTAAAAAATAATGAGTCGATCCGCGGGGGCCCTGGAAGCGCGGGGCCCGTAGCATTTATTACATCTGCTACGTTGTTAAACCGGTACTGTTGATAACCGAAAGTGGCAGCCTGGTGAATAGAGGGCGAAACCTACTTTGGCAGTAATTTGCCCATATATGTTGTTTTATGTGATTGCATAAAGCACATAACATTATTATATCGGGCCAATTTGAACTATCATGAATATGGTGGTTTTGGAGATGCAAGCCCACCTCCTTTCGTTTACATGTAGTCAGCACAGTGTTTAATCTAGACTACTCTATAGTAACCATTGTGGAGTTTCTTGAGTAGGACCTATACTTTAATATAACAACGACGATCAATTGATTGGCAATACGGTCATTATGTAAAATCCCACGCCACCTCGGCCTCCCAAAGGTGGATATTGGCTTGAGCCAAGTACGGTTTTTGTACTATGAAACCACCGTTTGCACGGGGCAGGTAATAAAGAAATTATTACTAAACTTTTAACATGTAGCTGGGTGTTTCAAATAAGTGAATTGAGACGGATCCCTTAGCCAACAAATATATAAGCTAGATATGTTTTAGAATTATTTAGAAATGTATTAACTTTCCGTAAAATTCTAAAAAAATTGATGCAGCCACACAAATTCTATATAATTCGGTAAAAAAAACATAGATTTGTTTATGGCCACATCAGTTTGTATAGAATTCTACAGAATTGTTACGGTCACATCAATTTTTATGGACAATCTGTAGAATTATGTAGGAAAATATTATACAGAAAATGTTCCGCAAAAAAACCTTACAGGATATTCTATAATATATTATAAAGATATTTTATAGAATTGTTTGCAAATGGGTTGCCATGCAGGTCTGATGTGACGTCTACGTTTTTATGCACCGCACATATTCGACTAAACGCAACCGTTTCTTCATCGGGATTTAGAAACTGGAGCAGCGCCCACTGACCAATTTCTAGAAATAATAGTTTAGTTACGTCACAAGACAGACGCTACTTACGTCACTGAGCTGCGTCTCTGACGTCAGTAAACAGCAATCCCGCAGGTGTGTAGTTACATTGTCCTATGACTGCGGCCAGAGAGCGGTTACATTGATACATACGCCTAATGCAGAGTGTCAGTGAACAATACCCCGGGGCCGCTTAGTGTTTATGTGAAGGTTTGACTTGTTGGGAAAGTAAAGTCACCGGTCTAGCTACATCAAGCATGCTTGGCCATTGAAGTCGTTGACTTCGGGTAACCTGGGAGAGCACCCCTCTGCCCACGTGCGTGCGCGCGTGCGTGCGTGCGTATAATAGTTTGTGTGTGCGTGTGTGCGTGCGGATCCAGACCTTAATTTGACGTGCCCGTAGACCTTTTTGAATGGGCCTATACGTGACCGTGCCCCCTCCAGACCTTTGGAAACGTGCCCCCGTTCAGGTTACAAAAAGCCTTTGTGGCATAAGTTAGGTATATATATGTGTGTGTGTGTGTGTGTGTGTGTGTGTGTGTGTGTGTGTGTGTGTGTGTGTGTGTGTGTGTGTGTGTGTGTGTGTGTGTGTGTGTGTGTAATTATGTATATACATATATATTATAATATATATTATGTATATAACTAAATGTAATATATTAGATATATATTATGTTATGTGTGCGTGGGTGTGTGTGTGCGGGGGCGTTGCGGAGTACGGAAATAAACCTCCCCGGAAAAAAAGCCCCCCGGAAAAAACTACCATGGAAAAAAGCCTCCCGGTAAAAAGCCCTCCATAAGAAAGTAAAGCAAGGAATAAAAACTCTTCCGTCGTTTTATTCCGGCTTTATTTGTTTTGTTTTCGTGTTAGCCAGATACTCATACATGCCAGTCAGATACTAGTATTAGTCAGAAACTCGTGTTAGTCAGAGACTCGACTTAGTCAGAGATTTGTCTTAGTCAGAATTTTTATTCTTTGCTTTGTTTATTGTACACTGTCTTGAATGACGGGAATGAAACCACAGAAGATTTTTATTCCTTGCTTCTTTCCGGGAGGGATTTTACATTCTGAGATGGTCAATCTTTTAAATTCAAATTTCCATTGAATCACCAAGCCTCATACACGATATATCAGTTTCCTCAACTCAATCATATTATGTGAACTTTTTTTACATAACATACAATTTTAAGATAAAACAGCGCAAAAGTCGAAAAATTATATCCGCATGCCATACGTTTATTATTCCGCTGGTTGGACATGACGATCGGCAATTTTGCAGAAACATAATTTATCGAATGAAATATCAAATGCCAAAGTGACATATATGTTTGTAAATATGATCAAATAATAAATGTTGTTCATGTTGTATATACATTTTCTCAAAAACACTTTAAATGGTAATTTAAATCATAAATGGTTGAATTTGTGTTTTGGAGATACAGCCTTTTAAATGTGAAGTGTACACAAACAAATACATTTTTTGGTGATTTTCAACTTCTTACATCTTTGGTCTAGTTTTTGGAAAATGCACAGGTATAGTGCTGAAAAACATGCTATTATAAGGAGTAGAATATTTGTCACAGCCGCTTTCCGATGTAGAGTAAGGTGGGGCAAAGCGCCCATGTTGGGGCATAGCGCCCATGCCACTATCTTGGCAAATATTGCATTTGTTGGCTCCACATAGCGATCAAATGATTAATGACTGAGTCCTGACGACACATCAACGTGCTATGGCTTTACAGAATCGAACACGATGTAAGTACAGCTGATTTACCGTTTCTTTATTATTTGTTATAAGATCGCTTCCATATTAATCAATAAATTGCCCCTAAATGGTTACGAATTTTGAAACGCTTGGAATAGCTTTCTACGCTATGTTGTATAACCTGCATTTTCATGCCTTCAGTTACGGTGAGCGATAAAAGAAAATGTCATGACTCAAACGTTCTCAGCATAGTCGCCAGTGGGGCATAGCGCCACCTGTGAATTGGGGCAAAGCGCCCATGCCTGCGCGCTATGCCCCATCTGCAATTATTTATATAAAAGTAACATTGTGAATATATTTTAGATGGCATGTCGTTGTGTAAAAACAATATACATTATATATATATATATATATTATACACACACACACACACACACACATATATAATCATTGTTTGTGTTTAGCGCGCACACACACAAACACAATTATTTATAATATTGTGTGTTTGTGTGTGTGTGTGTGTGTGTGTATGTGTGTGTGTGTGTGTGTGTGTGTGTGTGTGTCCGTGTGAATTTTAATTATAGAATTTTATCAAACGTTCTTGTGATTATTATAAGGATAACTGTTACAGCATATTCGTTTCAGATTGAGAGACAGCAAGGTTCGAACGTACAAAAGAAAGTCTACACAGGGGTCGTATGAGTCTGAACGACTGGCGTTAGCTGTAGCGGCTGTCCACGAAGGACAGAGTATACGAGATGCAGGGGCAGACTATGGAATACCAAGGCGCACACTAAAGTGCCATTGCTCTGGTGTTGTACAGCTCCCTGGCGTTATTGCTATGGGCAGCAAGCGTTGCGTATTCTCAAGTGCCTTTGAAGCACAATTGGTAGATTATACAAAGGAGATGGTCAAGAGAATGTACGGATTGACAACTATTGATGTCAGGCGTTTGGGTTACGCTGTTGCCGCAAAATTGGGCATACAGCACAATTTTGATGACGAGCGCGGGCTAGCTGGAAAGGACTGGCTGTCAAATTTCATGAAGCGCCACCCAGAGTTGTCGATTCGTGCGCCAATTTCCACTAGCCTGGCCCGTGTCGAAGGTTTCAACCGCGATGCAGTTATGGCGTTTTTTGCTTTGTACAAAGATGTCCTGCAAGGAGGGGATCACAGAGCTACTGCCATTTGGAACTGCGATGAAACTGGCTTCACAACGGTAGCGAAGGCGGGGAAGGACGTATGCGAAACTGGAACAAGGCAGGTGCGAAAGGTTTCGAGCGGTGAGCGTGGAAAGAACATTACCGCGCTGTGCTGTATAAGCGATTCTTACATTCCTCCGCTGTTTGTGTCCCTCGCAGGAGAATGGTGGAGGCCCTCATGAACGGTGCCCCTACTGGTACGATTGGTGCAGTGAATGATCGCGGTTCAGGCTATATCGACTCAGCTCTGTTCATGAAGTGGCTCGAACATTTCGTCGCGATGGCCGGCTGCACCAAAGACCATCCACACGTACTTCTGTTGGATGGACACGAAAGCCATAAAAACGCTTGAGGCAATCGACTTCGCCCGGGAACATGGGGTCATATTGCTTACATTTCCACCACAATGCGCACACTGGCTCCAACCACTCGACCGGACATTTTTTTAAGTCACTGAAGTCTGCGTTCAGCCGTTCATGTGACAACTGGCTTACATCCAACAAGGGACGTCCCATCCCCCAGTATGATGTGATAGCATCACCCAGTATGATGTGATGGCATCACCCAGTATGATGTGATGGAGTCACCCAGTATGATGTGATGCCATCACCCAGTATGATGTGATGGCATCACCCAGTATGATGTGAGCAAGCATACAGTTCTACTGCTACAGTGCAGTCTGCAGGGTTTGCAACGTGCGGCTTATGGCCATTCAACGACAGCAAGTTCGATGCAGAATTAATGTACTTGAATTGCCTGTCGATACTCCTCAAGTCACAGCCCTGGATGTGGTCGTCACTTAAGTTGCCGGCACCCGAGTCACCACCTCTCCAGCTACTGTTCCGTCAATCTCAGCACCACACCACCCCATAGCAACCAGCTCTCGAAGCTCCAGTCTGCATGTCGCTGCCACCCATGTCGTCACCGGACACGTTGCCCCCCACTGAAGCAGCAAGCACCCCAGATGTCGCCACTGGTGTATCTGCACCGGCAGTTTCTGTCGAACATCCTACAAGTCCTGCAGGATCTGAAGGTGACATTCGCGCTATTATGAGCTGCTCACCACCACCGCCGAACAAGAAGCGTAAACACTAGCGATAAGAACCACCAGACCAGTGTCGTGCTGACTTCTTCGCCATACAAGTTAGTTGCTGAGAAGAAACGCGACATGAAGAAACCAAAACTTTCGCTGGTGGTAAAGAAAATCAGCGAGATCAAGCTGCCCTAGTCAGCACAAGAGCCTACTGCTGGTCCGTCTGGGATGTCAAACCAAGAAAAGAACACCGACGAAGACACAGTATGCGTAGTTTGCTGCGAGCCTTACGCCAAGAGCAAGTCCAGAGAGGCTTCAGTGTCTGAGCTGCAAGAAATGGGCACACGCCGCGTGCACTGCAGGCGACCCATACTCCATTTGCCACAACTGTGAATCAGACTCAGACTATTTGGATGAACAAATTCAACAGCACGTCGTCATAGCACATGTCGCTACACTGAAGCCACCAGCGAACTGCATTCAGGTTCCCTGGTGCGATATCGTTCTTTGTTCGTGTTTCATTTGGTTTGTAGGCTGCATTTTGTATGTGCATTAAATAAAGTTCTGTATTCTTGTTATTAGATAATCATTTTGTAGCCTACTGATAAAAAAATACATGCAATTCCACATGGGGCATAGCGCCCATCCCATGTGCGCTTTGCCCCACTTACGGGGCAAAGCGCCCAAATCGGGTGCATGCACACAATTAATCACACTACAAAAACATATTATTCGAATCATGTCAGATTTGCACGACATATACTCAATACAGTTACCGACATATTGTAGATATTTGTAGGTATATTGCATTAAATAGAGCCAACCGTTATGACGATATGTGGGCGCTATGCCCCACCCTACTCTACTTTTACCACAGGTAATAGTACTGGAATCATTCACATAATATTAACAAATTGTAAGTAATGTTACACACGCAGTAACATCAACACCGCAATATGCTACCGAGGGTACTGTTTGTAATAAATTACAAAATGTTTAAATTTGTGGAAAATGTTGAACATCACCACAAAAAAATATTCAACAACACTACCCTGCCGTCTTCCGACAGTGGGGTGGAGCTCAGTAATAATTCCGTTCCGACACATGTGTTTAGCAGTAATAAACACGTGGCTAGCGTAGCGCTACATCCCATAGGCTGTCTGTTCAATATCCTACACACTAGCGCCAGAATGAAATTAATAATGGGGGGTTGAGCCAGAGTGTCATTGGCACAACCGCGCTGTCTGACTATAACAAGGAAGAAGGGGGCATCATCGCAAGCCAGGGCTGTTTGTCATGCAAAACTAGCCCTGGCAGATCTCCTACGCAAAATGCGGAAGTTAGCTGAGTCAAACTAGTGAGGCTAGCATCACCCGTGAGATCAGTGCAAATACCCGCCCCAATTTGAAGACGGATAAACGACTTCGGAATCCCAATATATAATGATTAGCACGAGCAGCTGAGCGGTATTGTGTATTCGAATAATTGCTTCTACTTCCTAACCATTGCATGTAACACGAGCCACGGTTGGTTGAAATTAGTTTTATTATGACCACCTGACCTGCCGCCAACCACTGATCTAGTGAGCGATTTCATAGGCTGAACTTAAAGGAAATAAAAATAAGGCATTAGCTAAAAACCTTTTTCCATGTGTACACAAAGTTTAACATTGTATGTAACATTTGATAACATTAAACAAATACAGAAAAATACATTTGTAGCATAAATTCGATTTTAAGCCCGTCTGTGAAGCGATTCCCGCGGAAAATTAAATTTTAATGAGCTAGGCGATCACGTGGTATCGTGACGTCACTTATGACACACACTCGCATCAGGCCGACCCTTTCCATGCATTCAGAGCATGTTTACAAGGATAGCTTTTGGGTCGAAACGAGCGTCAGAATGAGTTATTGTGCAATATTCCGACGTAATACAAACACTAGTCATCATAGAGGAACAAGCAGTTATCTTACGGTTCCACATGAATCGAATTTTATTCAAAACAACGAATGCGAATGGGCCTACAAATCGACTTGGTTTCGCAGAGCTTGGGCTCGTTTTCAGAATAATTACATCGAATGCAACCAACGGGAGATAATCTACGCCTGTCAGCGATCGCGGTTGGTCCCGAGCGCCACTACATTCCTAACTTAAATTCGAAATGACTATTATATTTAAAAAAAAGTAAGGGATACTTAAGTATTTGCAAGTTGGTGTAGTTCGCTAAGGGGCAGCACAAGCTTAGCTTAGGTTAGCGAGTGCTTATTTGAGCAGACGTTTTGTGCAAACGTATTTGGGCTGACTTTTATGTGCAAACTGATTTGATCAAAAATATTTGACCAAACGTATTTGACCAAACATATTTAACCAAACGGCATTCTAGTGAATTATTTGACAACAATCTTGCAAAATGAACAGCGTAAATGGATAATCGAAAGACACAATTCGACAATGACAGCGTAAATGGATAATCGAAAGTCACACTTCAACAATGTAGCATTGTGGAATTGTGGCACTAATCGTCCCATGTCTGTGTGGCCTGATAAAGCCAGCGAGTTAATTGCAATCGGTCTGAGCCTGAGCTAATTCTCACGAACTGGGACACCGGGCCAAGGGGTTTGTTTAAATCACACCGACTAGACAACAACTGCCTACCTATAATCTTCTTGGGTCTTGCCTGTAGTTTACATTGCATATAAGCTTTAAACGACTAATAAGACGAGCACCGTAAACTGCGCTTGCCGCCGCGGGTTCCATATGAATTAACGCATATGGAACCCGCCCGAACCAAGATTGAGGGGCAACGAGGAAAGAGATGGTGTTTATGGGCGACTCCATTATGAGAAAGACGGACAAGACACTAAGCGAGGGGAAGGACGTCGTTGTTTGCCTACCGGGGGCTAGGATAGAACATGTGACTAAAAGGGTAGAGAAGGTATTGGAGCATGGCAAGGGAGGGTCTATACTAGTACACGTAGAGACAAATAATGCTGATAGGGAGGGAACAACTGGGATAGTACAGAAGTACAGACAGTTAGTGAGGAAGTTAAAGAAGACAAGAGTCGAGCAGATTATTCTCTCAGGAATTTTGCCAGTAATGGGAGGAAGGGGGGCAACATATATAAACTGCAAGTAGATGGCGATCAACGCAGTAGTAGAGCAGATGTGTAAAGAGGGATTAGTAGATTTATGGGAATACTTTGTTGGGAGGGAAGATGTATACATGAGAGATGGCCTCCATCTAAGTGGAAAGGGGGCTGCAGTTTTCTCAGAGAACTTGCTGCAATCTGTTGACAGTGGGACAGGCTGCATATATTTAAATTAGATTCGCGGGGGGATTCACAGAGAAGCCTGAAACTGGAGGCATATATAAAAACAGCAGAAATAAATCAGCAAAGAACAGCCTAGAAAACTGTTCTGAATCAGGATATAAATGCGTTTGTTTAAATATAAGGAGCATAGTAAACAAAAGAAGTGAATTAAACATTATGGTAGAAGATATTGACCCTCACATAATAGGTATACCGAATCATGGGCCACCACCGATAGATGCCGAATTGGGACTAACAGGCTATGTAATGTTCAGGAAAGATAGAATAGGAAGAAGGGGAGGTGGAGTTATTTTATATGTTAAAGAATCTATCCTGGCTTATGAAATAAAATTAGAAAGAGAAGCAGATTGCGAAGAAGCTGTTTGGTGTAATATAGTTACAGGAAACTCAACGTTAACGGTGGGGTTAGTTTATCGAAGTCCAAACATAAGCATAGAAGAGAATGAAAAAGTACAAAACGCTATAAGGGAAGTTACCAAACGGGACTGTATTATTATGGGAGATTTTAACCATGGTCATATACAATGGAAATCTCTACAGAGTACGGGGAGTGAGGACCACAAGTTTTTAGTTTTAGTACAAGACAGTTTCCTTTCTCAACATATTTAGAGTCAACCAGGGGTGAGAATGTGTTAGACATAGTTTTGTCCTCACATAACGAATTAGTTGACAATGTCCAATTATGCGAGCCACTGGGAAATAGTGATCACAACCAGATACATTTTACCATCAAAGTAAAATCAGAAAGAAATAATAAAAAGCAGTTCAGGAGAAATGTTCACAAAGGAAGATATAAGGTAATGAGGAAATATTTAGCAAAGATAGACTGTGACAACACACTGAAAATAAGTCAGCAACAGAATGATGGAATATCTTAGAGTGAAATTAAGGGCATATAGTCGATCAATTTTTTCCTTTAAAAAACAAGGGATACGGTCCAGAAAGAAATACTTATCGAAAGAAGCCATTAGAAAAAATAAGTACAAACAAACGATGTGGAAGTCATATAGACGTACTGTAAATAACGAAGACTACAACATTCATAAAGAAGCACTGAACCAAGCTACAACCGAAATTTGAAGAGAAGCTTCGAACAAAATTAAGCTTGTATTATAAAACAAGACAGCAAGAGTTTTTATGTATATGTAGGGAGGTCGGAAGAAATCACGCAAACGCGTTTGCATTGGGACGCGATGCTAAATCGCCTATGTTAAAAAAATTGTAAGTCCTTTGATTTATAAAGACTAATCATATATTTTATATCAAAAGAAACATAAACATGTCTTCTTTGTGATAAAAAATACCTGCTTTTGCGAATTCGTAATGCTTCATTCAGATACTCGTGATGAAACAACGACACCCACCGAAATTTCGTTTCGTTGCGGACGCAGCCATATTTAATCTCGCGGAAGGGCAGTGTTTTTCATAAAATCACGTACTCGCATTATTGCCCGCCATGCTATGTTTGGCGATATGGTTGAAATCGCAAAATGATGCTCTTTCTTTTGGCGTGTTTCTTGTACGAATTGAAATAAAATTAAGAAAAATATGATATGTTGAACATTGGTCATATTTAGAGAGGATCTAAGGTATGAACAGCTTGCGGAAACTCTGGCAAACTACACCTGTGCTATTTAATAATGTATAAACGTAATATTAATGCAAATTTGGCGGAGATACACCTTTGCCCATTTTTGCCCCAAGCTCGAACGTAGCGGTACCCCATGTCCGGCAACGAATTTCTTCTATTATCGCTCACATACCCGGCGTACACATTATTGCAATCGTGTGTTCTGAAGTTGTGTTTTAGCCATGCATTTGTTATTCATGTTTACATATGCACAGACATGCTATCAGGTATTACATGGTGGACGTTATATGAATATTTAAAGTTTATTTTCAAGTTATAATCATGCAAAATAAATAACAAATGACAACAAATATATGACAACCCCTCCATAAATTAGACATCTAATGTACTTCTTAATTACACTGCATTGATCTTGCTGTAACTAACTGCATGTATAAATATTGGCTTGGTGGTGGTTTTTTGGGTTGTTTTTTACTGTATCTTCCTAGAAGTATTTAATTTGTAGATGAATATATGATTTCACATTTCCTGGTGTTGGTACAATGCAACATTTTGCTTCAGCGGTGATTGATATGCATTCTTTTTCAACATTTTATTTTCGAATGCTGCAAGCAATGAAATGCGGTGCTTTCTAAAAAAAACAAGGTGCGTCAAACAGGTTGTTGAAATCTGTTCTAAACGTCTTAGAAACGCCACAGTTTCTCGCTGGGTGTAAAACACTTGGACTCATCAGCAAGCTTGTCACCTGCCCCTCTGATGCATGATCGAAGACAAGAGTGTTCATATCTTGGACATGAATATTCACTACCAGCAACTCGTGTCAATCTGCCAGGAGTCATCCAGAAACATCAATGAGTTAATGAGTGGGACGAGTACGCCTATCTTTGGAGACGCTACTCGCATCAAGAAGGACAAAGTGTTTGAAATGCTGACAACGCTTTCTGATGTAGATGCAAATGCGGAAGTGATTCTTCATATCCCACTTCCAGCCATTCCTATTCTCTGCAAACGGATCTTTGCAGATACAACATTACATCAGATAATTCAAAGTTACATAGCAATATATATATATTATATATATATATATATAATGTTGTACATGCATGCTGTGTAGCAAAATGTTTATTGTTGCTTGCATTAGTTGGCTATCCTTCTCACTTTACTAATTTTACGCACACGCACACATGCGGACACACACACAAACCTACATGTAAAATATGTTTACATAATTATATGGTGCAAGGCTAAAGCAGAATGTTTACATTAATGCATGCAATATCTGGCTATGTTTATACTGTCACACACATTTTATTAACTTTGCATACATGATATGCATGCACGTACTCACTAACGTCCACATGATTTTGCTGGTATACCTGCCACTTCTAAAACATGTCAGATTTTTTGGATATCCACATAATGGAAACCATTAAAGCATATCCTCCAATCTGTGGGTAGCAGGCTTCCCAAGCTGGTTCAATGTGGAGTATGACAACGAGCCAGATATGTATATTGTGTAGACATACCTGTATATATATGGATGACGATTTGAAAGTGGGGGACCTGGAGACACTTTTGTAAGCTTTTCCAAAAGGTTAGTAGCTTAGTTAATTAACTTAATTTAATGTATAATTCCTTTCGTAAATGATATTTAAAGGAAATACATAAAATATCAAGTTTTAGCTAAGTTGTTTGTATTGTACAAGATAATTTTTTTCATATTTCCTTCAGATCAAAAAAACTGTCACACAAATTTATTCAATGGCCTTTACATAATTGCCTATAACTTCGCCAATTTTCATCACAGAGAGTTAAAACTGGTATGGCTGTTTATCTCTTAAAGTTAAATAGACCTTTCCACTGATTTGTCAATATGATGAATTATTGCATTTTCACCGACCTCCCTAGCATATGTTCGGAGCAAACAGAAAGTTTAGGATAAGGTCGGTCCTCTAGAAGATAGTGCTGGAAATATAATATCAGAGGGATTCTTAATGGCAGAAAACCTGAATGAGTATTTTAGTTCAGTGTTTACCAGGGAAGATGTTAGTTCACTGCCAGTACCAGAGGCTAAGTTCAAGGGGGCAGAATCAGACTATTTAGGACAGTTAATTGTAACCCCGGAAATGGTAGCTAAGAAAATAAGGGCTATGAAGGATAATAAATCACCTGGAGTGGATGGGATTCCGCCCAAACTACTATTGGAAATTGTAGAACAAATTAGCGTATCATTTGCAACAGTTTTCAACCTGTCATTAGAAGAGGGAGTGGTTCCTTCAGAATGGAAAGAAGCAAACATTATACCGTTATTTAAAAAAGGTTCCAGAAACAAGTCAGAGAACTGCAGACCAGTGAGTTTAACGTCGGTGATTTGCAAATTATTAGAAAGACTAATTAAAGATGACATGGTAGATTTTCTTCTTAAACATAACTTGATAAAATCATCTCAACATTGGTTTCTAAAAGCGAGGTCTTACTTAACAAATGTTGTTTTTGGAAGACATCACTAAGTGGGTAGACGAGGGATCACCAGTTGATATCATCTACTTAGATTTTCAGAAAGGTTTCGACAAAGTGCCTCATCGAAGATTACTGCTTAAACTAATGGCCCATGGCATAGGAAATGGTATAATAAACTGGATAAAAAAATGGCTGATTGACAGAAGACAACGTGTAGTAGTTGATGGGGAGGCTTCAAACTGGAAATCAGTTTTGAGTGGGGTTCCACAAGGATCAGTACTGGGACCTATATTATTCTTAATATATATCAACGATTTGGACGATGATATAACAAGCAAGGTGTTGAAATTTTCGGATTATACAAATTTTTTTAGAAGGATTAAACGTGATGAAGATAGACAGCATTTACAAGATGATCTCGACAGATTGATAAAATGGTCTGAAAAATGGCAAATGTTGTTCAATTTTGGGAAATGTAAATGCCTCCACACAGGACATGGGAACGATGATGTACAATATACAATGGGAGGTTCTGTACTAAGTACTACTGTAAAAGAAAAGGACTTAGGGTTAACCATTTGTGCTGATATTAAGGTTTCAGAGCAGTGCGGAATTGCAGCTTCAAAGGGAAATCAAATCCTTGGATTAATTAGGGGAAACATAACGTATAAAGAAAAAGAGCTAATAATACCGCTGTACAAAACAATAGTTAGGCCTCATTTAGAATATTGTATTCAAGCGTGGAGGCCTTATCACAGGAAGGACATAGATATGCTAGAAAGAGTCCAGAGGAGAGCAACTAAAATTATACCAAAACTGAGGGATCTTAGTTACGAAATATGCCTAAAAATGTGGTTTAACAACACTAGAGACCAGGAGATTGAGAGGAGATCAGATAGAAGTGTTTAAAATATTGAATGGATAGAAAGTTCTCATTCTCACAAAGGGCTGTAAATGATTGGAACAGATTATCTCCTGATTGTGTTGGTGCTAGTAGCGTGAATATGTTTAAAAATAAAATCGACACACCTTAAAAGGGCGGGATACACGTAGATAAAAAGTATCGGACTCTCGATAAGCCAAAAGGCTTCCTTGTTCACCTGCCATCTAGAGTTAATTTTCTGGATGGCAATCATGTTAAATCTTGTTATATGCCTAGCTAGAACATCAAATTATTAGATTTTTCGTTCTACCATCACTATAAAACCACAAACATTTTAGGTTACTTGTCTAAATGTGACGGGGCCAATTTGTACAACCAAGAAATGGGCTCCAATCTTTATTTGTGGTCTTACTTCTGGACTCACAACAAAAAGAAATCCCCAACACTGGTCTGGAGGCTCATTAATGAATCTCACATAATTTATTCGAGGCCTGGCTCCCTCCAAAATTAAATGTCTCCTGCTTGTTGTGTGAAACCTGAGCCAGCCTAGCCATTAGCTGCTATACCAATGCTTCGTCAAAACACACGTGACCAGTGTCTCTGGAGATAGTTTATATCATACCGTTCAAGCATTTGATTAATCATAGTAATTAATTACCTAAATATAATTATAATCAACTCCTTGGCAATTGAATAATGAAAAGGTAGTTTCACAAAATAAAGATTGTAACAATATCCATCATCTACTTAATATATGGTACTGCCATATTGTGGTTGGTAGCGACATTAGAATGAACATTAAGATGCATACTATCTCACATTAGCATGTCAACACATATTACAACGTAACCAGTGGATGTGTGTAGATGTCCAAACTGCTACCTTACACACATGTAATTTGTTTAATGTAACATTAAATATATATATATACATTTGAAATTAATTCAAATGCATTTGCAAATGTGTAACCAAAACATTTGCATTTGAATGCCACCCCAAAACATTTGCATGCGTTCCTGGAAAATGATATTTGCATTAAAATCAAATGAAACATTTGCATTAAAATCAAATGAAACATTTGCATTAAAATCAAATGAAACATTTGCATTAAAATCAAATGAAACATTTGCATTAAAATCAAATAAAACATTTGCATTAAAATGCGTGGACATGCATTTGTTAACAAGCCTGGTGATAGCGGACGGGGAAGAGAACCTTCAAGAATAGCTGGTAAAATAATGGAAGGAAATGCTTGGCAGACATGGATTGGGAGTACGAAGAAGCTTGTAAAGAGTCAGCTAAAGCGGGTTGGACAAGACCGATTAGTGAAAAAAACACAATTAATGAAAAAGAAAATAGATGTATCAAACTGGAGGTAATAACATTTGGTCAGAAGAGATTTCATAAATACAAGAGCTAAAGAGCGGAAATCTTGTGTGCAAAAATTGGTTTGAAGATCAGAAGGCCAAAGAAGGAACATAAAAGTAAGTTCTTATATATGCACAGTATCCAATCCGAGGGACTGCTCAAAGCGCTTTACATTTTGGAATTTCTGAGAACGTCGAATATTTTAAATACGTCGGCGCCTGGATCAGTTTTACAACCAAACATATCAGGTTGAGGAAGGCAATAGCATGGAAAGCATTTAATCAGCTAAGAACAATTTGAAAATCTTCTCCCCCACACAACATCAAGAAGCACCTATTCGTTGCAACAGTGAAACATGTGCTCCTGTTCAGATGCGAGACTTGGACACTGACAAAGACACACAAGAAAGTTGTAGCTAATGTAGTTCTATATATACATAGGCGGATCCAGGGGGTCTGGGTGGCATGTGCCCCCTAGATCTTTGGAATTTAGCGTGCCCGTATACCTTGCTGAATGGGCCAACGTGACCGTGCAGTCCTAGACCCTTGGAAATATGTGCCCCTGTACGTTACAATAAGGTGAAGATAAGCCGACGCGGTCGCAAAATATTTTTTAACAGCACCTCCTTCCCCGTCTTTCGATGTCACACTCTCGAGCCAGGCGAGCCAGCGCGGAGAAGCGGAACAAGAGCTGAAGAGAAGGCGGCGAGGCGGCGAAATTGTTTTCAACAGCACCCAACGCCCCTTCCCCCCGTCTTCCGATGTCACCAGTCAAGCCGAGACAGCGGAGAAGCTGAAATTACGGTGGCAAATCATTTTGGTTTGGCCGCCGTTGGGGTTTTTGTGCCCCCCCAGACTACCCGCTCTGGATATGTCCCTGATATAGAGAGAGAGAGGTATAAACAAAGTTAGCCAGAACATCCAAGAAAAAAGACTTATATATGACGGACTTTGCTGCAGACATAAAATGAAATGGCATCCACTAATAACGGCCATGAGGACAGAGACATCTGGAGAAGAATGGTGGTACCCCCCCCCCTCCCCCCCGGAGGTCAACATGAACGAGAGCAGTGTCGAGGTGAGCCTAGGCCCTGCAGGAAAATAGATAAGGCCAAAAACAATTCATCATCATCACAAACACAATTATAGCTGCAGATAACAATTATTAAAATACCATTATCAATCACATCTCCATAAGGCATAACAATTTCAATTAAAATAGATCATAGTCATAATTATTATCACAATTACAATTAGACAATACAATTACAGTCATAATCATGACATAAGGAGCCGGAATTAACTTTGCCAAAGAAAGTGCACAACTAAGGCTAAGCAATTCAATACAAGTCCAAACTCGCCCATTCAAACTACAGTATAACACATTTTTTGTCAAATGTAACATAACAGTAATATTTTAATGTTTTACATACTTGTGATATTGTAGCTAGAAGAAAAATATAATAATGTACCGCGCCGTGTTCATCGGTCCGCCGTAAACACTTGTTTGGCAGTTGGACGTAAACAAATGCCGCGTTGATTTTTGTTATGGTAACCGCATGGTGGCGCACCTTTGTAAACTCGTCTCTGGTTGGTCTTCTAAATCGGGAGACCTCCACATGGTGATACCCGTGACGTCACTCGCAAGCGATGATTTTCGCACTGAGAACCAACAGGAGGGACTGCAAAATTCACTTCCAGTCAACAAGGAAGTGTGGCGTGTAGGATTATAAAACTTAATCGAATTGCACAGTACTGTGATGATTTTATTAGTTTTTTATTCGGTATATTAACCACACAGATGAAATAATGCTTGTTATTAAGACTGGAATCATAAATGTTTTTGACCACGCAGAAAGCTTTCCGTATTGGGAAACGAGCCACAACTGACATTACGAGTCTCATTCTTCCTCTCGCTTATTCGGTACATCGCAGAACAGGACATGTTGCGCTAATGATAGTAGGCTCTTTTTGAGCTAAATTTTCGGGGCCTAGAAAGAAGGGTGTACACGATTTTTTGCGCCAGACTACAGGAGTACGACACCGTCTGGCTGACCGAAAACAGAGTAGAGGAAATGTAAATGGACACGAGAGAAAAATAAGCGATTTGTATGCTGATCTGTCAAGACACAAGTACTCGCGAAGCCGAAGGAAACAAGCTGCTGCTTGGTATCGAGAACATGGCTTTGTTTGCATAGACCAACTCGTGCGACGATTTTAACTAGATGAGTTACAC
The DNA here is from genome assembly GCA_020002185.1 of Paraescarpia echinospica. NCBI lineage: Eukaryota > Metazoa > Annelida > Polychaeta > Sabellida > Siboglinidae > Paraescarpia > Paraescarpia echinospica. The sequence goes on from CM034536.1 coordinate 33,062,061, forward strand.
AAACACACCGGTAAGCTATTCGGCGAATGTCTGAGCGAATTTTAAATTAGAGTATCGTCTGTATATGGTTATGTATGAGATATGTTTACGGTTAGAAGTGGTCACGTTCGTTCCATATTGTGCTTTCAGCGGGATTTGCAATGTCCCTTTGTCATTGCGCCAGTTGGCTCTTTCTAAGCACGAGGCATACGTGTTTAATATTTTATTTTAACATTTTAGTAACATATTTATGTATACATGATTATTTATGTTAATATCTTAAACAATTGAACATGTGTTTGCTTGGTTTTAGTCGACTTGTGTATTGCGCTTGTACTATATTGCTGGGTGTTGCAATGTCTAGAGTCTAGTCTAGTCTAGACTACTACTACTAGACTGAAAGTGAAGGGTGGGAGTGCTACTGTCCAGATCATACTATACAGGAATATAATAATAATACCAAATTAATTCCAGGTTTTAAAGATCTTGAATATAATGAACGTCTACAAAGACTAAAATTACCAACTCTGTCATATCGTCGCCTCAGAGGAGACATGATTGAATTATATAAGATTTTAACAGACAAATATGATACAGCTGTGACATCAAACTTTATAACTTTGAGGGATACTGAATCATGTACGCGAGGACATCACCTAAAAATATTCAAAGGACGTTGTCGGTTAAACATTAAAAAAAATCATTTATACACCGATGCACGGACGTATGGAACAGCCTCCCACAGTCTGTGGTAGAGGCTCCATCAGTCCAGTCCTTTGAGGGGAAATTAGACAAATTATGGAAAAACCACCCAATTAAACTCGATTACACAGCCCCACCCCTATTATGGAACAACTCGTCAGACGCATGCGCACCATATAGTTTGACGACAGACATCAGAGCTGGCATAAGAGGCATCACAGCCTAGAAGCCAGAAGAGGACCTGTAAGAACCTGTAAGAACTATTATGTCCAATTTTTGTGACTTACCTGACTATTAGACATATTGCTATTAATTACCAAACCCGATAATAGATTTATGTCTAATATTTTGTTATGAACATACAACACGCAAAGATTGTAAATTATATTGTTGTGTGTCCAAAGACCAAGTTCCCAAGCAATTCCATGGCAATGCTGTTGACCACGTCACTGGAGGTCAGCATTTACCATGAACTGACAGCAGTTCAATTCACTTTTGTGAATTCCAATTCAATTCAACGTACTCACAAAAAGGATCAATTCCAATTCAGTTAATTTTTATTCAATTCTAACTCAAATCGGCAACCATAGCTGTTTTGTTGTGACTTATTAAGTTTCTGCACATTAATGTGGAATGAAGCTCCAGTGGCAGTGAAAATCCTCTGAAGCAAACAATAGCCCTTTAATTTTTGATTAAATCTTAATTAATATTACTTAATCTTGAGCATGTTATGGATATTGTGCTCTATAAATATTAAATATTATTATTATTAATTTGTTTAATTAAGATTAAGCCAGGAAGTCCATAATAAAATGCCTGCTTTGTTCCCAGAAGAGACAGTGCAAAGCAGGCCTTGTGCCACGTACTGCAATCTGAGTGTTATGAAGGGTTATGTTGACTAGTCAGACAACCTGCACCAGTATCTGGTATGGTACCACCTTGCAGCCTGGCTAAAGAACAAAAGGGATGCTGAACTTTGAACATTGGCAAATGCTATTTCACCCCCTCTGCAAACTGTCATTTTGGTTTCTTGTGGTCAATTGTTCTATGCTGTTAGTAAAACTAGGGTACATATTCACAAACTTAACAGAGCTTCGACATATATATATATATATATATATTCATTTGGAATCTTGATTCTAAGCCTAGCATTAATATATTTTGGAAAATACAGTTTAAAATATTTTACCATTGAACTCAGTAGGTACTTAACTTACAAGTGTTAACACACAACATCCATCTTAATAGCACAAGTTGAACAAATCTCTCTATCGTCATATACACCATGATGGGTAAAATCTGTTGCAAGTACAAACCCTGTTTCATTATGTTCAACATAACGGGATCTGTCAAATACAAAGTCAGATGTTCCATGTACAGTTGTACACAAGCTAACAACTGAAATTTGTAAAGGATTTAAACCATTCAAATCGTAAATGTTAATCTTAATTATTTGATAAACCAGTTGCAGGGGGAGTTTTCACTGACGAGTGTGTACGTTTTTTTGTGGTCTCCAGTTTCACCCACTACAATGACAGGCTGTTTAGCACTTACATAACATGACAGAATTATGAAGTGTAGCAGACTTGTTTACACCACTGGAGAAGGGGCATGTTAATGCTGCGTTCCAATCACCTCATATATACATTTAATACGACTTCGTAACCCCTAGTTGCATAAATGTCATTTAAGTTCACGTCAAGCAAAAGTCGCAGAATTAATTAGAAACAGTGTGAATCATTTTAAGGTATAGACTCGTCTCAGAACAAAATAAACATGATTGGATGTCTAATAAACGGTTTGAACTTCATAAAAATATGCATCATTATTTATTAAGATTGTATAATTCTCCATCTGGTGTGAAGTTGTGAACTTACGATCTAGTGTTGTATGTGTACATCTCTTTGATGCTAGAACTATACCAGACTGAGACCCGCAGTCTCCATTCTAGTGCCCACCATGATGTAATGCCAGGGCTATTCTCGGCTGTCGAAGGCTGAACGTAGCCAGACTGGGCCCAGACACATTTTGGCGTTTGTAAATACTTTGCCTCCATACTTAGTAATGTGCTCATCACTCCTCTGTTCGTTCCGTTTGTGCTGATTTATTCATCTTGGATGTAGATTAAAGTGACAGAAACATGCATAACGCATGCATTATCTTTACAATGGGTATGATGTGTAAACAGAAAACTCAGTCTTTGCTGAATTTTTGCCCACAGTTCCCAATTACACGTTATGGTGAACTTTGTTGTGGAACGTTGGTGTCTCCAAGTAGAATAAGTGACGGAAAACTAATCTGGCATGTTTGCTGACTCTATGCTAGTTCGCTGACGGACGTAGTAGCTGCATGTAATTGTTGTGACATCTGCATACTGCACTCACTTGCCCTGTAGAATCATGTGGAAAGATTGCCAGTTTTTTCCTGTGTTACACCAACATCTTAATTACTTTCATAAAATAGTATTTATATAACAGACATTTGGCAGGATTGTGATGGAAGAAAGAGCAGGAGTGAAGGTAGCAGTGAAATGAAATTAGTGTGGAAGACAACGAAATAGAGGCTAGTCTCACCCCAGACTTTAGGGCCATAGTCCATAGAGGATGGCAACTTAACCACAACTGTTTGAAAGATGCCCTCTCATCCAAGACCTTTGTAACTGAACACATAGACTGTGGGTGCCTAGTTGGAATACGGAATACGCACGTTATATTGTTTTTGTGTATTTGCAGTCGGCACACGACCCATTTTTGAGTCCATGGGATTTCATGTAATTACATGATTTGCTAAACTGATTAAGTTTGTGTTCGGTGTTACTGCCAGATTGCAAGTGTGTGGCATGACCGTGATTGCCATGCTTCCTTGGAACCCACCCTCATGTTTGGCTGTGTGATCAACATGTCACATGGTTTATCTGATCGAGGCACACTCTAGAAGCTGTTTACACATAAATATTCCAAATGTGTAATAAATTCAGAATTTGTTGTTCACTTACCCCCAATTTTGTTTAGGTTAGTTATTTGAAATTAACTTATGATTTACAAAATGGTATATTCCCTTAAAATTAAATATATAGAGAAATATTAATTGAACAGATTGTGTCCATTTAAGATTTATGTAAGAACTCAGATTCACACATAGAATGCAGAATGACAGAATTGTCCAATATAAGCACTTGTGGTGCAAAGTTGTTTTTTGTTTCATTGGCTTTGAAAGTTTTTTTAAAGAAATTTGAATACACCTAAAAATTACTCTGTAATGTGTAACATAAATCCATTCAAATGAGTTTTTAAACCCTTTTAAAAATTCTCAGAATTACACTGATATAATTATTATCTTGATAGTTGAAACGTATATATAACATTGAAAGTGCATATGACCGTTGAAACACTTGTACTCAAAGTCATTAATTACACAGTCATTTATTACAGGATATGATTTTACAAGCTATTAAATTCCATGTTATTATATTACAGTAAGTTTTTACAGTAACACATTATTCTTGATAAATTAGATGTTTAAAATAGCAGCTAACATTATATTTTTTAATACCGATGTTATCTTTACATGGATAATTATTGGAATACCAACACAGTTTTCAGTGCCGTGTGGTCAATACGACCTGATGTCACTGTTAGTTACTACCACAGCTCAAAATCACAAACCGAAATTATATCTTATCTTTGCTTTGCGATTTTATTGTGTGTGCCGCCTCATTTTGTCTCATTTCGTGTTTATTTAAAAGCATACCTACCTAGTAGCCATGACAATATGCTGGCCCCTCTGTGCAACATCATATCATTTTGGTGAAATCACCTGACAAATTATTGAGTTATATTTTGTTTTGGACATAGATTAATTCAAGAGATTCTCGAAACTGGAATCATGTGACTATGCAGTATGATTATGTACATTAGTTATTTGTTAAACTGAACACTTCTGTTAAACCGACTGCCAATATTGCGTTTAATATTTATTCACAGATATTAAAGAACTGAATTCGTGATGGGCTAAACCAATGGAGAAAGCAACCTTAAGTTTAATACAGTCATACAGCATGCCAAGTTGATCAGCTGGAACAGGTTCACTGGTTGACTTCATCAGTGATCCAGATGTCCGTGGGTGGACGGGAGGTAACCATATCAAGTGGAGGACACCATTCATTATTAATTGTTATCCATGCACAGCAGACATTCCAGCTGCCAGCCACAACAAATAATTATGAACATTTCCATCATAGGTCCTCTTTGTTGGAATTGCCAAGATTTAAAAATGACCAATTGTTGAGTCTGCGATTTTGTTCCACTCATTGGTGTAAAAATCGTGAACAAAGCCTGATGTGAAAAATTCCAGGAAAGTGTCAACAACATTCTTGGTGCTGTCAATACCTGCATGATGATTAAGCTCTTATTGTCACCAGTGGCAGCAAGGTGACATTTCACTTGGTCAAGCTGTCAACAACCCTGGGAGCTAGTGGGGAGGATTTAGCCAGGTGGGGTTGATAACAACACTTCTGGGCTAGGTGTCATTGTTATTGAGTGATTGTTGCACTGACTGTGGCAGTGGCTGGTTGCCTAGAGAAGGCAGGTCCATTGTTCACTAGGACTGGTCTTGTTGCTTGTGCTAGGTAGGTTGGAGCATGGCTGGGTGTGTGTAGGAATTAGGGAACCAACAGTGTGGTTGCACCTACAGGTAAGTCTGCTCCTCAATCAGTCACAATCTCATTCCTAGTTTTCTTACAGTGAAGTTACACTCTCTTTTACATGGTAGGTTCAGTCTCGGTAGTCTGGTACAGCTGGTAACATGTTGTGTCTTATAATCCAGTTGTTTTAACTGAACTAACTATCACAGTACATCAGATTGATGAGACATGTTGATAAGTTGGAATAATGCATATGTGTGCAATTAATGACTGATGCAAGCATTCAATGAGTTGTATCTCTGGGGAATAATATGTCTTACTTAATGAATAATGAAACATTACAGAAATCATGTCAGTTTATTACAGTCTGTAAAATTCAACACAAAATCAATGATTAAATCATGCTAAATAATGATTTGTTATGAGAGTGTTCCAGTTAACAAATAGTTACTGCAAATGTTATCTCTTGTTTACTTTGTTTTGAATATGTTTACCACAATTGCACTAATTTGTCTGGGCAGCTGATGCTAATCTCGCTGTGTACTTTCTATTGAAATTTTGTCTGAATGTTATTATTTAAAGCTGGGCACTGAGGCAATGGATTCATTTAGGTGTGTCATCAGACGATGAGCTGATAAACACGAGATGTGTGATGCAGGTCCTGTGTTCTTATCATAGTTGTACATACTAGCCAGACTCAACCTATTATCGGTTTGACGTATAGAAGTTTGTCCTTGTGTTACATTTGGGACATAAAAACTTAGTAATGGCAGTGGCGTATGGCTTTGTATAGCACAGCTAATGTGTGATGTGCCTGCATTAATGGCACAAGCCCTAACTTAGTTTGATCTAGTTGGAGTTTCACCTGATTGTGGTAAAGAGGGAGTCAGGGAGAGAAATGTCGTGAGATCAGCCATGACCGTAATAGTACAATTACAATGCATGTCAGTTCGACTCAATTGAGAATTAATGTTGATTTATCCATGGAGACCTCAAGACTTGTACCAACACCTAAAAGATTGTTGACATATTGGGCAGCTCAATGCTACTCTTATCAATGATGTATTTCATTCTTGACGTATGATTTTCGTATTGGTATACTAAATAAAAAGTTTATTTGAGGTTAATGTAATATCTTTGTTAACTTGAACGGTAAATATATATTTGATGATATTGCTGCACATGGAATTCCAGTTGCGTGATGAAAAAGCGATTGACAGTGATCAGTCATTTTCCTATCGGTTGTGCTCGAGCCTCATAAATAAATCGGCATTAACCAGTCTCATTTGACCACTTGTGAATGTTGTTGTTTTCTCTCTGTGTGTTCCCTGGTCATGAACATCGATGTCATGTATATCGCAGTCTTCCAACACTTGCGTGTATTAACTAGATGACGCAGGTAGCTTGCCCAACGGAAATGTGGGCTTACTGGCACACCTACAAATGGGAAGTAACTAGAAATGTATAATTAACAACCTTCAGACGTGGAATATTTATTATTAGTTCCACACCAAATACCACGAAAAGAAATGTGAATATACGTATGTGGGTGTGTATAGTCTGCTGATGATGTGGTGGAAGCTGTTGACTGACCAGTGTGTTGTTCTGTTTCAGAGAAGCTGTCGCTGATGCAAGAACCTCACGCAGTCTTTTCTAAAACAAGCAGCTACAGTCGCTTCAAGAAGCTGAGACTCGACGCAGTTCACACGCGTCATGTAGGAGACCATTGCCGTGACAACCAGCACAACATCGACGATACACTGAATGGCCGCACGTACGCAGGCGACGGAACCGCAGCACAAAAGCATCGATACTTGCACAGCAGCCACCGAGGGCGCCACAGCAGTAACTATGTCAGAGACGGACGCTCACAAAGTTACATTCACGCATCCACCGTTAAACTCCTCAACACGTACGAGCGCTGTCTAAAGCGCAAGTGTGGCGAGCTTGACTGCGAACTGTGCTGTAGTTTACATCGGCTGTCGGACAGGGCGACAGCAACCAAAGCAAGAACCACGGCGCCCGGAGCGAAGGCCATCACGACGGAGGCAGCGTCGAAGACAGCAGCGAACTCGTCACTGGGGGGCGAGGGTGACTACCAGCTCGTGCAGCATGAGGTCTTGTACTCCGTAACGACTGCCTATGAGGTGCTCGAGTTTCTTGGGCGGGGCACCTTTGGGCAGGTCGTCAAGTGCTGGAAGAAGGGCACGAATGAGATTGTTGCGATCAAAATCCTTAAGAACCACCCGTCGTATGCACGCCAGGGCCAGATCGAGGTGTCGATCCTGTCACGACTCAGCCAGGAGAATGCCGACGAGTTCAACTTTGTCCGCGCGCACGAGTGCTTCCAGCACAAGAACCACACTTGTCTTGTGTTTGAGATGCTCGAGCAGAACCTGTACGACTTCCTCAAGCAAAACAAGTTCAAGCCGTTGCCCCTCAAGTCGATCCGTCCCATCACGCAGCAGGTGCTCACCGCGCTGCTCAAACTCAAGAATCTCGGCCTCATCCACGCCGACCTGAAGCCGGAGAACATCATGCTTGTTGACCCGGTACGCTTTCCCTTTCGCGTGAAGGTCATCGACTTCGGGTCGGCGAGTCACGTCTCGAAGGCTGTCTGTTCAACGTACCTGCAGTCTCGCTATTACAGGTGAGTGTCATCTTGTTTACGTAGCTTATGATATTTAGTAATTTACTGTAGCCTGCTTCTCTGGGTCGATATTCTATTTGACTGATTTCCTTTTGGTTTAAGTCATTGTTGGCTGCTTGTTGCAGAAAGTTGAGTCTTGTTGTTCATACAGTTGTACTGTTTTATAGCTGATGTCAGCCGAACAGGATTAGACATTTAGGATTAGCGTTTGTTCAATCTAGATTGCAACAGTTGGTCTTTCAGAAGTTCTATATTTGAGTCGTTCGATAGTGTTTATCAAGCAGTACTGCTGGAAATATTGTGTGACAAACATGTCCGAGCAGGTTTAATCCCATCCAGTAGAATTAATTTATCTGTGGCTGAAAGTGAAGCCGGTGTCATAGTAGTTATCATAATTAAACATGAAATACACTTTTTTTTATTTGTTTAGAGTTTTTACTAAATTGACACATAGTAAGTAACTGATCAGTGCAGTGTGAGGTGACAGAATGACATCATGCAGAACGACACACCATGTTCATGAAGAACACGGCTGATATAGTAGATGTAACCCTCCAGCCCCACACAATGCGAGACCTTTGTTTTGTTTGCTTCCTTGTATTTCCCCGGGGCAGACTGGGTTTGAGCTGCAGCTGTTGGGAATTCACACCTGATGAAAAACTCACTGGTATGCCCTGGATGCTGTTTACAAAACAAGACAACGTTCTCTTCATATATGTTATTGTGATAGAATTTGCTATGCAAGGATGTATAAATTGGCACTGGATACTCACTATTTATGCCTGCAGCTGTGCTCCAGAAGCTAGCTAAGGCTGCTGTTGTTTGCAGACATGGGGTCAAATGCAAATGCATTTGCAATTAAATGCATTTAAATGCGACTGATCATTAACTCAGCTTTAATTTAGGTCATTGTCAGATGGATGATCAGTGTATCAGCTGGCCTGCCACAGGATCAGGTTAGCAAGCATTTAATTCATCTGAATTTACATATTTGCTTCAGGAGTGTTCAATGTTATATCACCATCCACCATATTAAATAAGCTAAATTTGAAGCAAAGTATATATTCTAATATTATTTATAGGATGATAACTGCTGACTAACTTTTTTGTTTCACTACTTATAGAGCACTCCATATGTGTTTGTCTAGATTGTATAGTATATTATCTTAATGTTTTTGGTTATCAATAGTTCTCTCATTTCTGTTTCATATTTCATTTTGGGTATTAATGGACAGTATTTCACCTGCTCATTTAATAATAAATGATTTTAACGTATGCCATTAGTTTGTCATTATTTATTGTGCATGGGCATGAGGACGTCAAGAGAATTTGAAATACTTTTAAAAAAGTATTTGCATTTGACATATACAAAATGTATTTGCATTTGGAATGCCAAAAGTATTTGCATTGAAATACTTTTTGATGTACTTGACCCCATGTCTGGTTGTTTGGTAGTTCTAGGATCTCCCACACCACTGGAAGTTAATTATGATCAAGGAGATCCAGAATTTGTGTTTTTAAGACTAGGCCATTCTAGGAAGCAGCTAATGTAATGACATTGGTTTTTCCAGTAAACTGGCATTGTGCCGCATTGATTGAGGTCATCTTGTGCTTCACTTCTGCTTTAGATCAGGCAAATTGTATGTGTGTGTGTATGCGTGCGTATGTGTGTGTGTGTTTCTCTCAGTTAGTAATTGTTTATGTAGTTCCTCTTTATTCTGGACTAGGTACATCTGTGTAATTCTCATAGTGACATCTTTCTCACAAGTGTAATTTTAATAATGAACAATAATTCAATGCTGAAAATGTACAGGAAAATGTTAGGGCTAGTGTCATGACACATACCTCATGTTAGAGCTAGTGTCATGACACGTACATCATGTTAAGGATAGTGTCATGACACATACATCATGTTAGGGATAGTGCCATGACATGTACATCATGTTAGGGATAGTGTCATCACATGACACATACATCATGTTAGGGATAGTGCCAGGACACGTACATCATGTTAAGGATAGTGTCATGACACGTACATTATGTTAGGGATAGTGCCATGACACGTACATCATGTTAGGGATAGTGTCATGACACGTACATCATGTTAGGGCTAGCGTCATGACACGTACATCATTTTAGGGCTAATGTCATGACACGTACATCATGTTAGGGATAGTGTCATCACATGACACGTACATCATGTTAGGGATAGTGTCATCACATGACACATACATCATGTTAGGGATAGTGTCATCACATGACACATACATCATGTTAGGGATAGTGCCATGACACATACATCATGTTAGGGATAGCGTCATGGAATGTACATCATGTTAGGGCTAGTGTCATGACACGTACATCATGTTAGGGATAGCGTCATGACACGGACATCATGTTAGGGCTAGTGTCATGACACGTACATCATGTTAGGGATAGCGTCATGACACGGACATCATGTTAGGGCTAGCGTCATGACACGTACATCATGTTAGGGATAGCGTCATGACACGTACATCATGTTAGGGCTAGTGTCATGACACATACATCATGTTAGGGATAGCGTCATGACACGTACATCATGTTAGGGCTAGCGTCATAACACGTATATCGTGTTGTTTGGTTAATTTTGGTCACGTTTTCACTTGTTCTAATTGACAGCATATTATGTTATGTAATCTGGTTTTGTGGATGAAATAAAATTAGGCAGGTCCTGGATATATTAGGTGATTGTCGATACATTATTACGGGAAACAGTTGAGTGTAATCTAAGCGAGCAGCAGCGCCTGGCATTGCCGCAAGTGTTTCTATCCGATCTGGCCAGCTTCCACCAATACGACTCCATCCCTGTCAACAATGTTACACATGCTTAAATGGCAGAGTAGTTAGTAGTGGCTCCACAACTCCCGAGTAGGAATAATTTATCAGGCGGAGAGTACCTCTGGGCCTTCGTCTCAGAATAGGAATAAGATAAGATATGCAGAACTGGCTTATAAGTGCTGCCGACTGGCGTGACGTGGTGGTATATATATGTATAGATGCACTGGTTGTGCAGTGGAGGACTGGAATGTGTGAGGTATGCGTGGACTAGAGAGGAGTTGGGCGAGTTGTATAGCTCTCTGGCAACAGTGCAAGGGACCGGCTAATAACACAACAACGCAGTGCAAGGGACCAGCTAATTTAACACAACAGCGGTTCTCGAGAACTGACGTGAAGCAGACCATGCCATCTGTTAAGTTTTCCATTTCCTGCTGTAATAATGTTTGCCGTGATCACAGGCAAACAGTTGGTCGGAAATGAAATTTCTGCATGTCTGCATTTCCTGCCATGCTGTGATATTTTAATTTAAGGAACTATGTTATAAGAATTCGGCCAGCTGCAGTCTGTCTCGCTCTGTTCGGAGCATCCTCGCCTTAGTATATAATCCAGGAAGAGTGAGTGAATGCTGTGTACATCTGTCATGCCATGGATCTGAGTGTCAGAAAACCGACAAAACTTGATACCAAGATGTGGACTGAATATCTTCTACAGGATTAAGTAAAGAGGGTAACAAATAAATTGTCTAGCTGTGGATCACTGATGGTTTTGGCTTTGTGGCTTTTTAGAATGTATTTAATAAGAAACATGTGGCCACATGTTGTATGCATGCCAGCAGAACACATGGAAACAGTTATTGCTTTATAGGTTTCTAACTCATAGAAAGAAGACATCTGGACGAGATACCTGCCTGCAGTGGTTAGGGCTATGTTTGTATTTGTCATGTGTTCCTTCATAATTGGCCGCAGTTCACAGAATATTGCGGGAGTTGTCCTTCAGAGATGTAGAGGTTGCGTAGTGAAACCTGGATCGTAGCCCGATTTTGACAGTATTTCTAGGCTTCTTGAAGAACTTAAAGTGGTGGGAAACTTAACATAACTTAGCAACCTGGTTAGTGCAAACAACAACAAACAAATTGTTAATTATCGCCCTATTTCAGTATTTCACTGGTATTTATCCTGTTTGAATATGACCGGGTTCATTTGCTGTCTTTTCAGAAAATAAAAAGCAGATTAAGTTTTATTATTATTATTTTGAATATAAACAATTCAGAATATTAGTTAAATTATTTTAACCCGTGATATGTTTTCTATAAAACATTTACCTGGTACTAGTCAAATCAGAAACAGACTGAATAACCATAAGTTAACTAATTAATTACTGAGCTGTGAGAATAGCGTTGCACTTTGTTTTCGTATATGACACTGTTATGTCCTTGCATCCTGTTGTAGGGGTCCAAGTGCCTACTTGGTCAGAGTTTACCATAAACATTAGCATCACCATTAAATACCCATGACTCACTCACAGTTAATGGCTTATGAAATATGAATGTCATTTACGTGGACCGTGGCCAAATTATTTTATGATGACTGTATTTAGTGATCATTGTCTAATTCATCAATGAGTTATCATCATGTATGCTGGATAATGCAGACGTAATATTTCAGTTCTACTTAGAAATTAATATATATATATATATATATATAAGGTGCTTTTACGTTTAGTACACCTGTTGCCATTTTGACACTAGGTTGGTTATCTTTCTGGGGAGAAATAAAATTATGTCCAGGTATGCGTCCATAATTATACAAAATCTGATAAAATACACATACTTTTAATTTTAAATACAGAACTTTACACATAAAAATTCAAATCAGTAAAGTAAAGATTCATTGTGCATGATCAACATTTTGTTTATAAATTCCAACAATGTAATCAGTGTAAATGTAATTGTTGCAATTACATAATTTACATATACAGCATATTATATGTAAACAATTACAGTCACGTAATTGGAATCAGCCCAGGTAATATCTAAATCCACTATAATCCTTGCCAACTACATACATCTATCTAGTAGGTTTTAGTGTTTACAGGGGAAACCATTCCCACTCGTGTAAATCCGTGTGGGTGTATTACGCTGAACATGGATGATGAATGTACACACCAGTAATGTCACCAGAGAAACGGAGTAGTATTTTGTTGCTGTTAATCAGTAGAGGTGCTTGTGGTGCTCAAATGTCATGTTGTAATCAGTAGAGGTGCTTGTGGTGCTCAAATGTCATGTTGTAATCAGTATTATGTGCTTGTTTAATTAAATTGTGGGAAACGAGGGATTTCTTGCACACATGTCAATCTGTGTGTCGTGTTGGCCTCGATGTATTGATTTGACATGAGGATGGCTCTACCTGTGACGTGTGTGTCCAGGTAATACGCGCTGCACCGCCATCCGCTGGTGCATGTTTGTATGCAAACACTGGCACGTAGCAGGCAGACATTGTGATTAGTACACCTGACACAGTTTCATAAATCCCCATAGTTACACTGTGAATGTTTTGAGACGTTGGGGGAGTGCCAGATGACCTAGAACACCCTTGTTTGGGGGCCTGCCAGATGACCTAGAACACCCTTGTTTGGGGCACGTACTGTGCCTAGTGTGTTGGTCCCTGGGCGAAGTAATAATTTAATGACATCTTGGAGCTGGACTACTTAAGGGCCACGTAATGATAGTCATAAACATAAACACCTCTGCACTCACGCAAAGGCTAATATTTAATGTTTGCAGTTGGAAAGTCCAGCAGAAGGCATTCTAATGAGTTCATTGGCATGGAAACGGGTGATTGACAGTGTCTATAGCAGCTGTTTGAGGGTTACTAATGCATATTAGAGATTCTGTGATTTGTGGGAAGACATGGCACCTGATGGTAATAACGCAGCTGTCATGTATCACTGGCCTTTAGCATGCCCTTTGCGCCCTTTGCGTGTCCTTTTGTCAACCTTTAAGTCCTGTGTGACGCCCCAGATGATGTCCTTGGACACATTTGTGGATCACCACCAAAACGACACCTGTCGATCTGTGTTAACACACCCTATGATCCCACTGACATGCAGCGATCTCCACTAAAGTAACACACAATGATCTCCACTACAGTAACACACAATGATCTCCACAACAGTAACACACACAATGATCTCCACTAAAAGTAACACACACAATGATCAACACACACAATGATCTCTACAACAGTAACACACACAATGATCTCCACTAACAGTAACACACACAATGATCAACACACACAATGATCTCCACAACAGCAACACACAATGATATCCACTTACAGTAACACACACAATGATCTCCACTAACAGTAATACACAATGATCTCCACTAACAGTAACACACACAATGATCTCCACTAACAGTAACACACACAATGATCTCCACTAACAGGAACGCCCCCCATAACATCCACTAACATTCAATGATCCCTACTAACACACCAATGAATGTCAACTGATACAAAGCCTGAATGTATTTTGATACAGTGTTAAGTTGGTGTTGTGGTTCTAGGCTAGTTTATCTTGACAGGTGGTGGTAGTTTAGTAGAACGGATCTATGACTAATCACAGGGTGGTTATGTAGAAAACAATAGCTCTGTGTCCTCTGACTCGGGAGACTGGTTGTGTTTACAAATGGCGTTTTGTTTTTATATCTCTGCAAATTGTTATTGTAAGCTTGCATACTTTGGACACTGCATACTGGCTCCTGGTATACCACATTAGTGTGAAATGTCATGTGCTGCATAAATTATTTAACAATAAATCACATTTCATAAGACATTGACATTTAAGCATGCATCAGGGTTGTCAAACTTGAGGGTGAAGCCTGGCTGGCCAGCCATTTAAAAAAAAAGATTTTTGGGCACCATTATAAGGCAAAGCAAATTTGGCTGCGCACCACCATTTAATTCCCAAGTTGCCAGGGAATTATGGCAAGTCTGTGGCCGCTGTCACATTCGATGCTTGCATCAGATGTGCCAGTTTGTGAATATTTGAGTTACCTGTCAGATCGTGTGGGTAATGAGGACTATGTGCATGTGATAAGACAAATGCTGGATGTGGCGACCTGACCAGCCCACACTTCTCTAGGTTCTTTGTTGTCTCGTGTAGACACGTTCTTGCCGCGGTCTTATATTGACAAAGACTCGTCCTGTCATCCGATATGGGGTTAGGCAGGTACATAGGACATCCAGGTAGAGATGTCACCAAGTCTACTATCACATAGACTGGGACCCTTTGATGCAGCACTGATTGGCACTAGATAGTGAGCCATCAACATGTGTACATCTGTCACATGATATCAGCTCTGTGTACATGTGCTTTGTGTCCACTAATCTTCGTCTCTCATGTTGTCTTTGTCTTTGTGTCATTGTTTTGCTGTGTTGTCATTTCAGGTGTTGTCATTGACACTGCAGTAATGAGTGTGTAGAAGTGGCCTGTAGAATGCAAAATAGACCATGAATGTTTTCTTGTAAGTGATCTTATTAAATAAATGCAAGTGCCGCGCACGCACACACCACACAAACACACACACACACACACACAACACACACACAATGTGTATATTTTATATAAATTATCTGTACAGTTCTTGTATTATTATGTCAAAATAATATACCATCTACAGACAAATAATGTTTTTTTCTTGACAATATTTTGGTATGTTTTAAACAGATTTTTGTCTCTTTATTGTGTAGTTTTTACATTTGTTATCACAAATGAAACATTCTAGATGGAATAATTTTCCATGTATGTTGAGCTTAAAACTTAATTTCAGTGTCACTTAGAATGGATGTTGTGGTGGTCGTGTGTTGTGGAAGCGTAGCAAATGTTGTTACCCAGCTGATCAGGTTTTGCCAGGGATATCAGTTTTAGATAGCACGGTTGTGGCTGGGGCCTGTAGAACGAGAATAGTTTCTGTGGAACCTGTGCCATGGATAAACGTGTATCTTATATCTAGAAGCTGCCGATACTGGCAGCTGTTGTATGGATTCTACAGTGAATACACCGTAGCAATGGGATGGAATTACAAAATTGCTCATGATAGTGGTATGTCACTAATAAAACAAATAATTGCTAATACAAAAAAATTATCCCGGCCAAAAGCGTGAATGCCGAGTTGCTGTTTTTAAAACAGCAACTTATAAAAATGCATTGGCAAGCTAGCATGGATTCCAGCTGCGGTACGTCTGACGAGAGTTGCTTTAAAAACGGCGGCCTGGTCTTAAGCTGTTGTCCTATTTAGGTTCTGTCATAGACTGGAGTGTAGAGTATGTCCTCTTGGCTAGTTATATGGTCTATTTATTTAATGTATCCAAGTTGTACGTGGGAGGACTGCAGCTGACTAAGCAGTGCAGTCTTTATCCTGAAGGCAGGCATGGCGAGAATAGCTACACAGATTGGAATCTTGTTTTCTTGCTCGGCCTAACTGGGTTACTCTCAGTAACCTAGACCATTTATGTTTGGTTGCTAGATGGAGATTTCTGTACATACTTGATTTGTATACTAAAACATACGTTGACTTGTGTATGTTAGTCATAAAACATGTATCAAAATGTTGCTAGCATTTGCTTTGATTATAGCGTAGTTGTACATTATTTCATTCAGATAGCATGTATCTGTGGCAGTCTGGCTGGTAAAAAAGAAGGCGATATCTTGTGGCCGCATAACAGCCATGGCCAGCGTGTTCTAGCTGGGGCGTGTATTTATGGAATTTATCAATAGTGCTGTTGATGACATGTTGGAGCACGTCAGACGAGGTGGTCTCCTCTATGTTCTCTGTGTTGTCGCTTCTCAGAACCAGCCAAGCTGAGAGGTCTACTGAACACATGATCACTAAATCCTGAAGGCTCTGTCTCAGTATTTGCCACAGGTGTACGTCATGCAGAATAGGCAAATTAAATGTTATATGATGCACCTATTTGGTGCAAGGTTCCACACCTGTCAGCTACTGCATGGTACAGGAAAGAATTGATGATCCAGAACAATGCAGAATGAATAATTTTGCCAACGACCTCAAGTAGCTTTATCGCTGAAAACGAACACCCATGCCAAACTGCAGGCGGTGTACTAGGTATATCCTGTTTGGCATTGCGAAACACCAGGTGAAATCACAGTGAGGATGAACTGAATGGATGACACACACACACACACACACACACACACATATATATATATATATATTTATTTATTTGGCTTACAAGGCAGTAAATAGGCCAAGTACTCCATTCTATATGGTAGCAGAGTTCAGTGGCATTTTGTTGGCACGCGAACGCTTGAATATTGAAAAGGTCATCAGTTTCCTGTTATTCAAAATTTTTCCTATTCTGTAATTGGCAGAGATTTCTAATCCCAAGTTGATTTTTAGTGTAGAATATTAACTTTATTGTCTTCTGTATAATGTGGAAAAGAGTTTTAGGCAGCAATGGTTAACTTATTTCTAGCATGATTGTATTTCCAGACAAAGGTGTACGCAACATCTTTGAAAGAGGCTCAGTGAAAAGTATTGTGCATTCAAACTGTGATAACATTATATACTACTTGTTGTCTAAGAGTGGAAGTGGGTGTCTCATAGAATCATTGTATTTTGCCAGTTTTTATTTGCATGGTGGCACACTCACGGTTTCTCACAAACAGAGGTGTTATTGCAATTGCCAATTGCAACAATCAACACATGGGCATCGTGTGAATTGAGCCATGTTTCTTTGTAGTATTTTGCCCATGGATATCAAAGTACATAATAGCTTTGTACTCATTTAGGTTACCTTTCTGAGTAATGACATCCTGTACACTGTATTTGGTACTGCTGGTTGAGTAATGTGCAATGTCTACTGTGTCTGTGTGTCTCTGTCTAGGGTGTCTTTTTACTACACATGCTGGAAAGCTAGTTTTTACCTTACAGAACATTTAGTGCTTCACAAATAGAATGTGTGTGTTATAGGTGGAAGTGGCACAACAAACTGTTCTTACAGATTAAATTATGCAGCACGAGGAGCAGCAATATGTTTAAAATGACTAGGTGGCTTCAAAATTATAACATGTAATTATTTAAATTGTCAGCAGAATCTTTACAGGTGAAGTTAATTAGGGAATATAACAAATATTTTATGTTTTCACGATCTAAAATATTTAATTACAATAGAAATATAATAATAATCCTTATAAATTATTTGATTTTTTATAATCAAAAAGATTGAATACGTGTATACAATCGGAACAAAATAGTAGTAGTAATAATCATTTATTTTGAAGATCAAGTGGTGTTTTTTTTTAATTATCACAGCAGTTCAAAGTTAAATTACATTTAAACCCTGAATACTCCAGTTTTCAGTCCATCTGCTAAAAGCATGTCTCGATACGTTAATTAGACCTATAACAGATATTATAAAGGCATTACTTTGCCCTAGCTGTTTTCCTGATGATTTCAAATATGCCCATGTCACTGCATTTCCTAAGAAGTCTGCCTAAATAAGTCTTAATTAAACAGTTATAGACATATTTCTAACCTCACTTTTTTTCTCCAAAATACAAGAAAAAATTGTAGCAAGTTGTCTAAGGTCTCACATTAGTACAAACGTTTTAACTAATATGTCACAATCAGCATATACACAGTTTCATTCAACAGAGACTGTTTAAAATGACAACAACTTGAACATTAATAATGGTAAAGTGACTGCACTTACCTTACTAGATCTCTCTGCTGCTTTTGACACGATTGATCACAGCATTCTCATTGGACGCCTATTAAAGTGGTACGGCATATCTGGCACAGCTCTAAGCAGGTTTTCTTCATACCTAACTGATAGATACCAAACCATAAAGATTGGAAACTGCTTTTCGGCTGCACTGCAAACTTTGTTTGGTTCTGTTCTTGGGCCTTTGCTTTTTACTCTTTACACCACGCCACTAAGCTCTGTTATACAAAGACATAACTTGGATCATCATCTTTATGCTGATGATACTCAGATCTACATTTCATTGGCTACCCTGGATACAAATCGCTCCCGTAAGCAACTTAGTGTTTGCCTTCAAGATATCGTCCACTGGATGACTGACAGCAAATTGAAATTAAATGCAAATAAAACTGAATTGATCATTATTGGTATTCCAGTGCAGTGTAGTAAACTTAATGGTTTTTCTCCCTACACATATTTTGAATCGGCATATTATGTATTAAAAAAGAAAAAGTAAGTTAATGTGCAGTCTGCCACGAGTTGTATAACTTATCCTGTGGCGTTGTAATGGATCTTTTTTACACATTATCACTCACTTATAATGTGCTTCACTTTTACTATTGAAAGGTGAGCATACTACTGTCATCTGATGCTGATGTCTTCCAGTTGGTCCAGGGAGGTGTTCAGATTCACTCTTCACTTCCTTTGGTAGCTGCACAAATGCCTGACTTTCTCGAGAATGGTATAGTTAGATTTAGCTACAGATGTTTTTGATGTCTTGGGAGATGTAATCCAAATAGTCATATGCACAGGTTTATGTTAGTGCGTTTACAGATAGAGACCAAACACAGCATTGATAACATTAACAGGCTGCACATTTTAAAATGATTTACCCCCGTGGGTGGTATATGCTACTTTGAGACTTTTAGTGTTTCAGTAAGAAATACAGGCTTCCACCTTCTTTCCCATTAGTTCTAGACGAGTCGGCAGGTTATATCCAGTTCTTATGAATTATTTCATCCCATCAACTCATGATTGCAAAACAAGCACCAAACCATTCGACTAAACATTAAATATAAGGGTCGTTCTCTGAAACTGTGGGCCACGTCTTGCGATACATGTAACAAAACTACCTTCTTATGTATTTTAAATGTTTTGCACCCTCATTGATTTAAATTGATATGAGAGACAACAGAAATATCATGAAATGAAAGTGATGCCTTTTTGTGTTGTTTTATTGTGTTTTTGTGTGGACTCGGATCGAAAATGGCGTGCCGATTTGTGACATGAAATGTTGGGGATGTGTGCATTCAAGGACAAGACTGTAGACTGAAACACTCGAATTGTGCCTTTTAAAGCATCATTATACCAATATCTACCAAACAAGCTGCTCGATAATCTTTGCTGTGCAATATTTTATGTAGATATTGCAATGTTTTGATCAGGATCAGCTACGTAACGCTTTTGAGTCCGGACACACACTCTTTCCCTCGGTGTGTAGCTTGGCGTATGAATACACTGGACTGACGCTATCAGCACGAGCATAACAAGCACACGTGTAGTCAACATGTTTTCACAAGGACGGTTTGTTTTAACCATTGAAATTAAATTTTGAAGTTGCCACTCCAGAACCGTGTCCGTTTTTGAGCGTTACGTGCCAATCAGAAGTGACAAAATATGTGCATATTTGGAGCGAGTAAGGACTACGTTTTTAGTACTGTACTGGCGGAAGAATATCAGTACACATTCTTTCGGATGATGCTGTGGGGTTGCCTTTGCGGAGCAATTTTTCTGTGTGGTGTCTATTCGTGTGCGAAAGTTACGCGGCTGATGTCAGCGAGAGCAAACTGCTCAAAGGCATGTTTTGATGCAGATTTATGGACGTTTTCTTGTTTCTAAATGATTGTTATGAAATTGTCTTCGCTTTGCAGTACTTTGTCAACGAACTAATTATCGTTGCACAATTTTTTTTTATGATCTGAGGACTGCCATTTCGGCCGTTCTCGGCAAGGACCACACTTGCGACGATCAAAACTGTTTGACACTGGCTATTCTGATTTCATTCTTAGAAATATTTAGTTATAGTGTAGTTAATTGATTGGTACGAGTTTTGAAGAAGCATGAAGCCTCCAACGAAAGGTTTTAGTTAGATATTTTTGTCGATAGCCCTCACCATTTGCTCCGTAACAAGGAAGCCGACTCATTCGCCATGACTAGTGTCTTTGTGACGAGGCTGATCTCACAGTGAGAAAATCGTGCTTTTTATAGTCCATTCCAGACCAGATAAGCATTGTATACCTTAAATAGTTGTAATTGTCGGAAATTGTGTTTTTTCTTTGAAAATGTGTTCATGAAAACATGTAAATAGATGACTATGCTCTTCCTGCAATGTGTTGGTTTTCCACGTCACGCGGAAGCAGATTTTTCTTGCGTCTTGGTTACGAAGCTGATTTTCGAGGTCCATCCCTGTTTTCGATCGCAGTTTTTCTTTTACCGACTCAATCGAACAGAAATCGTTTCTTATTCAGATTACCTTTTCGTGTAAGCTGACCAGGACTGATCTATTGAACTTTCAGACTTCGTTTCCAGCTGATTGCTGGATTGTTATCTCACCCACGTAACAGAGACCCAGCATTTTTCGCGTCTTTCTTACGTAGCTGAACTTCGGAAGGGAAATTTGTAATAATCTACTTTTAACTGGATGTGCTTTTTATTATGAGAAAGAAACCGACATTGAGATTAAAGTTTTTTTTCTCCACAAACAGTAAACACTGTGATCCTTTAATACGTGTATTGCAGCTTCTTGTGAAAGTGCTCTCAGCTCCGTCACCGAGACACCAGCACGTTTCGGTCTTGAGAGATTGAAGGGAAACTGTGTTAACTTGATTTGCTTGTTTTTCTGAGCTGTAACTGATAAATATGTGATGTAACAGGATCAGTGATTTTGACAGGAGATCATGAGGTTTATTTTTTACAACACCAACATTTTTTGCCTCCTATTTTTTAAGCCCCCTCCTGCGGCCCAGCCTCGGCCACCTCCTTCTCCTGTGGACCTGTCTCAGCCAGTCCACCCTCCTGTGGACCTGCCTGAGCCAGTCCACCCTCCTGTGGACCTGCCTCAGCCAGCTCCCAACCCAGCCAGAACTTCCTTCTGGAACTACCTCTCAGGTTGGGAGCTTTATCAAGGTGGAGCTACAGGGGAGGAACAGGAAGGTGCCATTTTATGGCAAAATACTTCACATTGATTCAGAATCAAAGGACTTATAGGTGCTGTACTTGAAACAGGGTCCAGATTCAGGCATGTCTGTCTGGGCTGATGAGGCCTGGCTTCCAGCTCACCACCCTGTGACTTGTGTGTCCCCTCCCACTCTTGCACCTGGTCGCGGGGTTGCGTTCATATTTTGAACAAAGTCTATTGAATACTCTGTGACAGTGTTTCACTAAAATGTCATATGCTGTACCATATAATTGGCATTAATTTGTTTCTTTTTTGTTTTGTTTTGTTTTTCTTTACAAAATAAACGAAGCTTGATTACATTCACATTGCAACCATTTGTTAGGTTTTTATTTGTATTGTCTGTCACCTGTTGTCTGACGTTAGTATGTGGTGTCCATGTTACACGGCTGATACAAATTTATAAACAGATGGCAGTTCTTTAAAATTTATTAGCAATCATCTCAAATCTTTTGTGGGCATTCTTTGCTCTTTTGTGTAGTTAATAATGCTGTCA
This sequence comes from Paraescarpia echinospica, assembly GCA_020002185.1. Taxonomy (NCBI): domain Eukaryota; kingdom Metazoa; phylum Annelida; class Polychaeta; order Sabellida; family Siboglinidae; genus Paraescarpia; species Paraescarpia echinospica. The sequence goes on from CM034536.1 coordinate 33,084,318, forward strand.
CTATGCTGATAAACGTCATTCTTGCTGGACAAAATAGAAGTGTGTGAACAAAAAATTCTGATCGCTACGAACCAGTTCGTGAATAATGCACGAAATATGACTTCTAGACACTGCCTCAATGTAACAGAATATTTGTATGCCGTTTTTAAAACATATCCTTGAAATTTAATAGACTCTAGGGTTCTCTTCAAGCTGTTTGGAAGAAACATTTCGTGTCCATGTTACACGGCCAAATTTCGTCATGGCCGACAACTTTCAAGCTTTTACTGCCAATATACTTTCCTGACTTATCTTTTTTCCTGCAGAACTACTTTCTATGACCATGTGTCTTAAAAAAAAAGCAATTCAGATTTTTTGGAGCACTTTTATTTTTGGACCCCAGTGTCACACTTTGGGACCCAGTTTCAGAGAACGACCCATAACTGAGCCATCTCGCTGTGGAAATAGCCCTGACTGAATCAGGCCAACATAGATGTTTCTGAGGTTTTTCTGATTTTCCCTGCTGGGTAATTTCTTGTTTGTTCATAGCCTGCATGCTAGACTGTCTGTGTGTGGGTCTAGTACTGTAGGCTTGTCTTTTGGGGTCTGTTTTTGCACTGACCCCAAAGTCCTGACATCTCTGGTTGTTATCCAGCGCCAACAGACCCATCCTGTGTTTGGTGGGTCAGTCCCTAGTGCAGCAGGTCAACCAGACACACCTTCTAAACTATTTAGTGATGGTGAATTGATGGAAGATAGTCTACACTCTCCCGCTGTTCATACACGACCTTTGTAATCTTCTTTTTTTACGTTTGGAGGAAATAATAATATAAATAATGGTAATGATTTTGATATAATTTTACACACATCACCTTGTCACTGTGATAGGGTTGATAGGGTGGCCTATAATTTGATGCGATATTGTAGTAAGTTGTATTAATGTGTTCTCGTCATCTTTGCTGAAGATGTCTGCTGGATGATATGTTTTTAGTGGGAACAATTGTTTTGTGTGTGTTAGTTACGGCTGCATAAAGTTGACATAACGATGTGAAGTTATCCAGGATGATAAAGACGACTACTATACTTACTCAGGTCTGCACTCACTCATTGTACAGAGTTGCAGTAGGTGGAACATTCCGGGAAGAAGTGTTTATCATGTATATAGCAGTACCACCCACAGGTGCCCAGATTCACCGCCAGTTCGGCTTCAATTTTCTGGTAATTTGTAGATTAGGTGGTTGTTTTCTAGAGTTTAGTTTCCTTTCTGTACCAGCTCAACTGACCGCATTGAAAAATTTCCATAACTTGAACTTGGATCTGATTACTTCCTTACATCGTAGGGCCCAGTTTGATACTTACGTAAGCTCTGCTGACCACTCAAACACACACACTACAAGTACAACTGACTACAGCAACTGGGAAACTACCGTAAATAACAGCTACCGTAAACTGCTAGAACCACGACTACAGTGAACTACTAATGTCTACTTTAATCCAAAAGCCTTAACTAATATTGCTATCCGTTATTTGGTAAGATGCATTAACAAAGCAATCATTAGCAAAATCATTTAATTAGATCAACACTAACTTAGTATACACCGTTTCATTTTGTTATCGAGGAAACAAGTATGCGGTTGACATTTCTAGCACATATTTGTTTTGGTGGGTCATAGTCCTAGATGGATCTGCAAACCGAGATAAACGCAGCTGCACATTACTGGCAATACAAGTGCGATTAGGTTTGTGGAATTCTAGAGGGACTTGCCCTCACAAACTCTGTCTTGGGACAAGCTGTTGTTGAATGCCTTGTAGCTAACTTCTTTGGATTAACATTATTAAACAGGTCACTCCATTGGGTCAGGTCACTTTATGTAAGCATGTCTGATAATGTATTGACCATTGGTAAGGTCAAGTTTGTACCGTTTCTATAGTACACTAGTTAGCCTTTTGAGTAAACTTGGTTTGTCCAATCTTCGTTAGGTGGTCCATTGAGTAGAGTGAAGTAGGTGGTCCATTGGGTAGAGTGAAGTAGGTGGTCCATTGGCTAGAGTGAAGTAGGTGGTCCATTGGCTAGAGTGAAGTAGTAACCATTTCTTTAATTGGACTATTACGTAGACTCATTTTGTCAATTTCTGTAGTTGAAGTTTGTTAGAATCAAGTCTGTTTATTTCTGTAGTTGGACCTTTGGATAAACTCAGTTTGTTCTTGTCTTCAAGAAGTTCAGTTGGTATTTAATGCGCTGCCTACTGATCACGTCTAGCCTGTATAACTGGTCAACTTTAGACAGAATCTAGGGATTGTCACTTGACTGAGTGATGTACTTGATAATATTTACACTATTTAAAATGTAGTCCTGTACACTTGACATTGATCCTGAACCACGACAGGCCGCTCTAAAATGAGCGATATTTTGAGTGTATTGGCAGAAGAGATGAAATCACAAGACAAGACCAGGTCCACTAATTCCATTGTCTGTCACGCTCAGTGTGAGAGTTTGAGCTACACCTGCCTAAGCAGTACACACGGCATGATGCCCAATACCACCGCTGTGATCCTTCACAAAGGCTCCAGAGAAAGCGGGTTATTTCTTGTATTAATCTCAGTCATTTTCAAATGTCAGCGTGGACTGTGATATCCTGTGAACTTTGATTAGTTCTCTCCACAATCCCATCCCTGTTGTCAGATTCCTCCTGATTAATTGTCTTTGTTCAGATTCTATTTGTGTTGGTGTGTTGGTGTGCTGCTTGTTCGATGAGGTTTGCCCCAGGTGCCTCCTGACAGCTTAGGGAAATGGGGATGGAGGACACTTCACTTGCATGTTTATCTGTGTTCAGTGGAAACGGAGGAAGCTCTTGTGATGTCGGGAATGAACTAGAAATGTGCTTTATGTAACAACAAGTTATATATAAACCACAGTCTCCAGATTTGACCTTTGTGTAAATTTATTATGTTTGTCAGGGATACTGAACTACTTGACATTTCAGTGCTTTTAAATTAAGTTGTCAACAACTATTTATAAAGAGAGTTGTTGGAAATAACAAAAATGCAATTTCATACAGGTATACATTTATTCTTATTAATTAGGAAAGAAGCATTAAGATATATTTTTGTGAACATGTCTGGACGGGGAAAAGCCGATCTGAATGTAGGAAAAATGTTTCAAAAATGTCATGGGACAAAAAGGCAAAATGTAAAAAATAGTGCTTAGTATTTATAATACAGTGTATGTGTTAAACCAAAATACTGTACAAAACAACAATTACAGATCCAGTTCACTTAACTAGAGCCAATAACCAATGAAAATGTACAAGACTATGACAGAGTTCTTCAGCACATTTGTCTTTAAAGAAAACAAAACAATGACTATATTTCTGGTAAATGTTCCTACCCTAAACTGACTTTGATTGGGGTTGACATCTCAACTGTGCGTCATTCATCTTTTTTATTTAATTACTGTTTTATTAACTTATTAGGGTTAGAAAATAATTGAGAAAAGGGCACTGGTGTAAGATACCTATACTCACCCTGAAATGTGGCACTTTGAGAGTAACAAAGTGTCTGATTATGATAATGTAGCCCACTTGAGGGTGTTGGGTGAAATTCCATCAGTGCACCCCAGTGTGTGGGGCACATAAATTGTATGCCCACCTGCCTGGTTTCAGTGCTACCATCTGTCTCCTCTATTGTTCTCTCTGATGTACAGCCAATAGAGGGGTCTGGTTGGATGGTCTTTCAAAGGGACCTGCTGGTGTTAGTCAGTGTTTGTGGGGGTCTGAGGGGCTTGGGCAGGAAGTAACCCTCTTGGTACAGACTGATAAGGGTGGACAAGGTTACAGCAATTACACAGGGGGTAACTTGATCACACCAAGTCTTGTGGACTGCATAAGCAGATGACTATGCAGATTTAAGTGTGACTGATTTCTGACTGCCTTTGTATGTGTGCCTGGTACTACTGCAGTCATGCATGTTGTTCCCTGCATGTGTGTGCGCACATGCAAGCACACTGCGGCTCTCATGTTTCAATGCGTGGTAGTCAAACGTCTCATTTACCATGCACTCATTTTAAAAAGAGTAACACATACCTATGTTGTTTGCCTTTGTGAGGATATTCAGTGTATAAATTGACGTCTTTCATTCACTTTGATCAGTTGTTCTAGGCTTGTTTATGATGCGTGTGTCAGCACACGTCAATGATGATGTCACGGCACCAATGGACATTGACTAGTGATTCATTCAGATCTGTCATGTTATCATTAAGTCATCACTGAATACATGACTGTGTCACCAATAATGGTATCTGTTTTAACAATAATGATTGATTGATAAATCAGAAGAAAGGATGGATGGATGTTGACATGTGTATATACTACACGTATACACATGTTTACAAACACAGTAGAGAACATTTTAACCAGTTCCATAATGCCTCAACAGAGTCCTCAAGTAAACTTTATGTATCATTTACAAGTGAAACCACACAATGAATGGTTCGTACTGATAGGACTATGGATATATACTTATTGTAAATTATGAAACAATGACAAATTCCTAAACTTAATGATAAAGACAGGACTGGGAACAAACGAGAATCTGACGTGGATATTGCAGTAGAGAAAAGTTGTAGGCATTGCCTGTGTTGGTGCACCACTGTTTGTGTGGGTGATCAGGTGTTTGTCCTTTGTCCTGTCTGTCCTGGGATGACCTAGGACAGAGTGGCAATGTAACCAGATGGTGGCCACTATGATTATGGCCAGTACCAGCCTGTACCTCACTGCTGTCAGTGTCTGCTGTGACAACTGTAAAATTGATGATGCCAGTATGTTCCATAGCCAACAGCCAGCTGATAATTGGCCCTAGCAAGCTGCATCTAGCCCCTGCCTGGGGCTGTTCCGGGCCAACAGGCAGTCACATAGAAACCACACACTGATTGGTTGATGGGTGTAAATATCACACAATTAAAAGTCCACTTCCTAAATGGTTAGAAGTGTATTGGCTGATAGACATGATGGGGGTCCAGTTTAATTGTGTGAATCTTCGTTTATTGCCATTTGTGCAAGTTTATTACCAGTAACTATTTTATTAAGTTAGTCATTCCACTGTCAAAGTTTGGGCAAATATAAAAATTGAACATCGGAAATGTATTAATGTGTCTAGCAACATTTAAGGAAATTCAGATGAAAAAATACTTTGTATAAAAACTATATGTGAATTGACACAATATCATACTTCATCATAATACCTGTGTGTTTTTATTGCCAAATGTAGACAATATTGATATGTAGATAATTACGGAGACTTCCAGATGTTATAACTCAACATAATACACCACTGTGCAAAAAAGATGCTGTGGGATGTTTTTGCATAGATGACCTAGAACTGTGTACGTATGTCACTGGTTTTCATGTCCCGGATCCAGTGGACAACCAAGGACACCACTAACACCACTAGCACAGCATTGTGTGCGACTTACTTACTGCGTGATGTGAGCAAGTTTTTCTTTGAAAGTCTGTAGCCACATTGTGTTTGTGTTATTGAAAAAGGCCAACTCTGGATGTGCTGACTAGGACAACCGTTTTGGCCCATTTCCATTGCTTGCCAGTGAATCCGCATCAAACATTTGAAAGAAGATGTAGATTGGCAAGAGTTGTGAGGCTGTTTTTCGCTTTAACGCAAGGACGTGTACCCTAATACCTTGCAGTATTGCAGCAGTAAAACAGTAATCATTAGGCGAGTTTATATGCTAATGAAATAATAACATCTTTCCATTAGCCATTTTATTATATTATTACTAATAAACCAGGCTTCTGGATCTAGTGCAGTCACTAACATGGGATTTACTGTGATGGGCATTGTTGGTGTGTGTGTGTGTGTGTGTGTGTGTGTGTGTGTGTGTGTGGGCATGTGTGCATACATGTGTATTATGCAAGCTTTCTTGTCCTTGTTGATTTTACCAAGGTCTTTAAAGTTGTGTTTGACAAGGCGTTGCATTTGTAAATAGAGCTACTCGTATTGTTCTACCAATATTCAGTTGTGCTAGCTTCCTCTTGAAGCTGTACAAACATGACCTGGTTCCTTACAACAGTTTCACAATGAATGTTTGTGATTCACACCGTGTACAGCTGCCGCTAGCTTTCTGTGCTCTACTACAGGGCTCACTCTCTTCTGTGTAGCCTTTCAACACAGCGGCCTTCCACGCCCAGTCTTCCTTTTATAAGTCACCATCCCACATCCTCGAGTAAACATCACAGGGAAGGATTCTTGCTGGATTCTTTGGCTAGTTGTGTGATCATTCAGGCTTCCACTGTACCATGGCTGGCTAGAGTGGGGTTACTCTGAATTTAGATCTTCTGGGAAGCTTCAGACTTCAGCTGTTCTGCAGCTGCCCACTGCTGGGATCCTTCAGGCTTTGTTCCACTGCTGCCCAGTGCTGAGATCCTTCAGGCTTTGTTCCAATGTTGCCCAGTGCTCGGATCATTCAAGCTTTGTTCTACTGCAGCCCAATGCTGGGATCATTCAGGCTTTGTTCCACTGCTGCCCAGTGCTGTGACCATTCAGGCTTTGTTCTGCTGCTGCCCAGTGCTGGGATCCTTCAGGCTTTGTTCCACTGCTGCCCAGTGTTGTGATCATTCAGGCTTTGTTCCACTGCTGCCCAGTGCTGTGACCATTCAGGCTTTGTTCCACTGCTGCCCAGTGCTGTGACCATTCAGGCTTTGTTCTACTGCTGCCCAGTGCTGGGATCCTTCAGGCTTTGTTCCACTGCTGCCCAGTGTTGTGATCATTCAGGCTTTGTTCCACTGCTGCCCAGTGCTTTGACCATTCAGGCTTTGTTCCACTGCTGCCCAATGCTGGGATCTGAAATACTTCAGCTGTTCTACTGGTGAACAGTCAGTTCTTATATGTGTGTGTGTTATTTTTATTTTTTTAAACGGTGCTGTTATCATGGTAGATATGAAGAGGCACTGTGTGGTGTTTCGTGGACCGTGAGATAAACATGACAGAGCCACCAGTAGGTATGTGCAGTGGTGAATCAGATGGCATCCTGTGCATTGTTCTACAGTCAACATGGCCGGCCCCAGATGGTCCCCAAATGGCAGTGCCACAAGGCCAGTGGGGCAGATAGAGGTTACCTTTGTAATCCAGGTACATATCTCACCTCACAGCAGGACCACCGTTGCACCTGACTAGATACAAAGCCAGTGTGGAACAGGGATTAGATAACATGCAGTCAATCACTGCATGAGATTTGATTTGTGATTAAAGAAGCTTACAGACACTACATGTGTCAGGTGTCACGAGTGTCAGGGGACACTACAACCAGTGGTGATCGCTGCCATGTAATGTCCATGTGGAGTGGTAAAGTTACATATTGATCCGAGTCATTGATGAGCAGCAAGACGTCTGTCGTTGATGACGCAGACGACAACAACAGGGGACTGGGCTAACGAGACGCAATCGCTCCACTGGCCACGTGCATCATGTCATTATGACATGCAGATCGACCGCTCGGCAAGCCACACTTCTCTGAATCCACTCAACTTAGGCAACGTGTGCACTGAATGTATTCGCACAAATGCCACTATTTTTTACTGTTTGTTACGTAAGGTTTTTTGAACTTTGGGTCTGATTGTGTATTTGTCTGGGATAAGTTGTTGATATCAAGTACGCAGTGTTTATATTGGAATTAGATAGCTGCACCGTTGTTGTGGTGTCTTGATTTCTACGGTGTCACTGACAATAACCTTTAAGACTGCAAACGTCACTAAACAGTCGTGTGACGTCAAACTCCACGCAACTGTAGACATCAGTTTAATGTCTTGTTGAATACTGACACAATAAAATATCACAACACGACCTTTCACAAGGTGGGGTAAACAAAACGTTGAGCTAGCCTGACTGTCACGGGTTTAGTTTTTACTTGTGATTCGTGCCAGCTCAGATTTATGATAGGTATGTTGTCTTATATCAAACCATAGTTCCAGGAAAAAGCGTGTGTGCGTGTGCATGCGTGCATGTTTTTTATGTGGTGGTTAAGTTAGATCTTCTGCTTGGAAATTGCATGGTTCTTTGGTTATGATTGCAATACTACATGTTGGAACATGATTGACACTTCTCTTGTTCTAAAGTTCACGGGAGCACAAGCTCAGCATCATGTTGAAACAAAAGCCTCCGTCTCTAATAGGTGTGCAATTCCAAGTGGTTATATTATCCCACAGGATTCTTCATGTAATCAGTACAAATAAGAAAAGTGTGTTTATGTCTACATGTATGACCCTTATGTAGTTTGAATATTAATAAAATACTGACTTTTTATACATTAAGCTAAACATGAGGATGTAGATTATTATATAACGATTATATCGTTAATTTCTGATGGGAGATTAGCAGTTATAAGATTGTTGTGGTGTCGGCGTGCGTTGGTCGGATGTCATGAAAACAGAAGGAAATAGAAGACAGTTGTTGCAGTGCCTGTATCTCTAGTGACACATTACTGCGGCTCATTATATTGTGTGTGCTTTGTGTCGTTTGCATTGTGTTGATAGTTGATTATGAGAACGTCTGGATATCGTGCAGTATTGATATCGTGTCGGATATCTCATGTCACCTGTTACGATGTGACAGTCCGTTTCCTGCGTTGTCCGATGTCATGCATTAGGCCTCTTGCAATTTATATTGGCTGATCGCTAGTGGCATCAGTGTCGAGTGTGGAGTTAATGGAAATGAATATATTCCCATGTCGTTGGTTCATAATGATAGTCTTGACACGTAAACACTGAGTTGGATGATCCAATGATCGCATAATCACCATAGGATAATCAGGCCCATATTTTGAGTAGTTATCAGGGCTAATCTACCCAGTAGTCGGTTTCACGAGCATGTGGATGATACAAAGCTACAGTTTCATGTATTTAGAGTAGTTATCAGGGCTAATCTACCCAGTAGTCGGTTTCACGAGCATGTGGATGATACAAAGCTACAGTTTAATGTATTTAGAGTAGTTATCAGGGCTAATCTACCCAGTAGTCGGTTTCACGAGCATGTGGATGATACAAAGCTACAGTTTAATGTATTTAGAGTAGTTATGAGGGCTAATCTACCCAGTAGTCGGTTTCACGAGCATGTGGATGATACAAAGCTACAGTTTAATGTATTTTATGTCCAATGCACTGTCTGCCCCAGTCAATTTGTCTGACTTCAGTCAGTGTCATTGTTGTTTGACCCATGATCATTTCTCTTCATACTGAGTCAGCATAGACTGGTTTATCCCAGCTTTTTCCCAGTGCATGGGTAGTCACTACTGTTCAACATTCAACATCTAACATCGTTGTGGCAGTGTTAATTTGGAGAATTTTTAAGTACTGGAAACTGGTTTTTCTTGCTATATAACACTTCAGAATATAGCATATAAAACATGATATTGCAATGTTGTTACATTGAGTAAAGTCTTCCAAAAACATTTTAGAGGGGTTAAGATTTAGTTTTGTGGCTAACAGCCAGGTGACCCGAAGAGCAAAATGTGGTTGCTATCTGTAGGTCGTTTCTTGAGGAAATTGTTATCGGCTTTTAAATCCACTGCGCTGAATCTGATTTTGAAAGCACCATGCAGTGTAAGTTGATTATGTGCACCAAGAAGCATCCATGCCGTTGGTCTGTCTATTGTGTGGCGCTCTTCTTGCCACATTTCTCCTAAGTGACTGCGACTAAACCTCTCACATCCAACACTTTAGGGGTAATGTACTTCCCTCAGTAATGATGGTTCCTACTCAATGCTGTCCTGTTCCCTCCACAGTAGATTCTATGTCTCTCACATCTCTGGGTTCTATATTGCCACTTTGTCTTGGATTACTTGACTTGTTGGCAAGCCAGTTCATCTGATTACTAATTACATCTGCGGTGCTGCAGTCATTTTATCACAGTGTTATAGTCAGCATAATTATTACAGTAATTAATGTATAAATCACATTACAAACAATCCGATCATAGTCACAATGGCACTTCGTCTGTGTTCCAGGGCACCGGAGATCCTCCTCGGTCTGCCGTTCTGTGAAGCTATCGACATGTGGTCGCTTGGCTGTGTCATCGCCGAGCTGTTCCTGGGCTGGCCGCTGTATCCAGGGTCTTCCGAGTACGATCAAATCCGCTACATCTCCCAGACACAAGGCCTGCCATCAGAACACATGCTCAACTCAGCGACCAAGACAACTCGCTTCTTCAACCGACAAAACACCGAGAGCAACTATCCTTTCTGGAGACTCAAAGTAAGTCATTTTCATTTCCTGCAGACATCCTTGGCTGATTTTACTATAATTTTTTGCAGCATTAATTGCAATGAATGTATGACGCTAAGGTTGGTAGAGATTTTAGTCTGGATTAAAAAAAATCAAATTGTGATTTTTTTATATTTAAAATTTTTATGAAAAAATTATTAGTTGCATGACATCAGATGTATTTTGTACCTTCAAGTTTTTAGGAAGCTCCGAAATAACTTCACAGGACAATGACATATATTGTAGTAATATCTATACATCTGACTGATAAGAGCATAGCCACAGAATGGTGTCCATTGTCTAGTAATCCTGTCTGGGTGCGTGTCACATCAACTGACTGATGTCTGGTAACTAATAATAATATATTTTATAATAAAAGTGTTTGTTGTGTTTTAGAGTCCTGAGGAACATGAGGCGGAAACCAACATCAGTTCGAAGGAGGCGCGCAAGTACATCTTCAACTGTCTCGATGACATGGCTCAGGTATGTTGTCTTCTTACACCCCTCACGTAACATGTAGACTGTCTCGGTTATCCTTTGGCTGTTCTTCATGTCCCAGCCTCCGTATGTCTTTGTTTCTCAGCTGGTCTTCATCTCTCACTCTTCTAATCAATATTTCCCTATGTCTTCTTCTGCATACATTCGGAAGTCCTGATGTTCTGCCTAAATTCCCCTCCCGACTGTCTTGGCAGAGATCCTGATGTTCTACACCCGAGTTCCCTCCCTACCTGACATCTGCCTCCCCATACTGCAGAGGTCCTGATGTTCTACACCCCAGTTCCCTCCCTATCTGACATCTACCTCCCCATACTGCAGGGGTCCTGATGTTCTACACCCCAGTTCCCTCCCTATCTGACATCTACCTCCCTATACTGCAGAGGTCCTGATGTTCTACACCCCAGTTCCCTCCCTATCTGACATCTACCTCCCCATACTGCAGAGGTCCTGATGTTCTACACCCCAGTTCCCTCCCTATCTGACATCTACCTCCCCATACTGCAGATGTCCTGATGTTCTACACCCGAGTTCCCTCCCTATCTGACATCTACCTCCCCATACTGCAGAGGTCCTGATGTTCTACACCCCAGTTCCCTCCCTATCTGACATCTACCTCCCCATACTGCAGAGGTCCTGATGTTCTACACCCAGTTCCCTCCCTATCTGACATCTACCTCCCCATACTGCAGAGGTCCTGATATTCTACACCCCAGTTCCCTCCCTATCTGACATCTACCTCCCCATACTGCAGAGGTCCTGATGTTCTACACCCGAGTTCCCTCCCTAGCTGACATCTACCTCCCCATACTGCAGAGGTCCTGATGTTCTACACCCGAGTTCCCTCCCTATCTGACATCTACCTCCCCATACTGCAGAGGTCCTGATGTTCTGCACCCCAGTTCCCTCCCTACCTGACATCTGCCTCCCCATACTGCAGAGGTCCTGATGTTCTACAACTGAGTTCCCTCCCTATCTGACATCTACCTCCACATACTGCAGAGGTCCTGATGTTCTACACCCCAGTTCCCTCCCTATCTGACATCTACCTCCCCATACTGCAGAGATCCTGATGTTCTACACCCGAGTTCCCTCCCTATCTGACATCTACCTCCCCATACTGCAGAGGTCCTGATGTTCTACACCCGAGTTCCCTCCCTATCTGACATCTACCTCCCCATACTGCAGAGGTCCTGATGTTCTGCACCCCAGTTCCCTCCCTACCTGACATCTGCCTCCCCATACTGCAGAGGTCCTGATGTTCTACAACGGAGTTCCCTCCCTATCTGACATCTACCTCCCCATACTGCAGAGGTCCTGATGTTCTACACCCCAGTTCCCTCCCTATCTGACATCTACCTCCCCATACTGCAGAGGTCCTGATGTTCTACACCCGAGTTCCCTCCCTATCTGACATCTACCTCCCCATACTGTAGAGGTCCTGATGTTCTACACCCGAGTTCCCTCCCTATCTGACATCTACCTCCCCATACTGTAGAGGTCCTGATGTTCTACACCCGAGTTCCCTCCCTATCTGACATCTACCTCCCCATACTGTAGAGGTCCTGATGTTCTACACCCGAGTTCCCTCCCTATCTGACATCTACCTCCCCATACTGCAGAGGTCCTGATGTTCTACACCCCAGTTCCCTCCCTATCTGACATCTACCTCCCCATACTGCAGAGGTCCTGATGTTCTACACCCCAGTTCCCTCCCTATCTGACATCTACCTCCCCATACTGCAGAGGTCCTGATGTTCTACACCCCAGTTCCCTCCCTATCTGACATCTACCTCCCCATACTGCAGAGGTCCTGATGTTCTACACCCCAGTTCCCTCCCTATCTGACATCTACCTCCCCATACTGCAGAGGTCCTGATGTTCTACACCCGAGTTCCCTCCCTATCTGACATCTACCTCCCCATACTGTAGAGGTCCTGATGTTCTACACCCGAGTTCCCTCCCTATCTGACATCTACCTCCCCATACTGTAGAGGTCCTGTTCTACACCCGAGCACCCGAGTTCCCTCCCTATCTGACATCTACCTCCCCATACTGTAGAGGTCCTGATGTTCTACACCCGAGTTCCCTCCCTATCTGACATCTACCTCCCCATACTGCAGAGGTCCTGATGTTCTACACCCGAGTTCCCTCCCTATCTGACATCTACCTCCCCATACTGTAGAGGTCCTGATGTTCTACACCCGAGTTCCCTCTCTAACTGACATCTACCTCCCCATACTGTAGAGGTCCTGATGTTCTACACCCGAGTTCCCTCCCTATCTGACATCTACCTCCCCATACTGTAGAGGTCCTGATGTTCTACACCCGAGTTCCCTCCCTATCTGACATCTACCTCCCCATACTGCAGAGGTCCTGATGTTCTACACCCGAGTTCCCTCCCTATCTGACATCTACCTCCCCATACTGTAGAGGTCCTGATGTTCTACACCCGAGTTCCCTCCCTATCTGACATCTACCTCCCCATACTGTAGAGGTCCTGATGTTCTACACCCGAGTTCCCTCCCTATCTGACATCTACCTCCCCATACTGTAGAGGTCCTGATGTTCTACACCCGAGTTCCCTCCCTATCTGACATCTACCTCCCCATACTGTAGAGGTCCTGATGTTCTACACCCGAGTTCCCTCCCTATCTGACATCTACCTCCCCATACTGCAGAGGTCCTGATGTTCAGCAGCAGTCCTCATTGTTGTTCTACTTACAACACTGGGGGTACATTGTACTTTGCTTCAGACAGTGGACTCTCTAAATGTCTGTTTTTGTAGCTGCCAGATCACACATCATTTCTTACTGCTGCTAACAACACCATCTGCTTCATATCGCTGACATCTGTTTAACCGAAAAATCTGCTTTATTATCTGTTGAAGTAGACATGTTAGTTGTGTTCATATAGAATGAATGATTGCCTTGATATCAGAAGATTAAACAGACTACTATACAGGTAAATACAACAGATGACAAATAGATAAGGAACCCTTTGACTTATCGAAAGTCCGACAAGTTTTGTATATATCTATTTGTAACCTGCCCTTCTGAGATATCTCTTAATTTGGTTAGGATCAGTACCTAATGGTCACAGATGTTTGTTAAAGCGAAGTTTCCTGTGCCATTACCTAGATTCATCCTCTCATGCCGAGGGTGGTCATTATTAGCAGGAAGTTCAGTGATGATTGTACGGGAGCCAAGTGAATGCATCAAACATGAAAGTCAATTGTTCTGCCAGTGAATGTAGTACAGTCTGAATGTTTACAATTTGACAATTTTGTTTGTGCAACATTCAAATTACGAACACTGTTTTGAGTATCAACATATTTATTCTAGTATTATGAATATTGTATTAAAAAATCAAAACTGACAGCCTCAGTTTAACTTGATGTATCGTAAATTTCCGTGTATAATACGCCCCCGTGTATAATACGCACCCTGACTTTTGCTAAATTTTGATAGAATTTCTATATCACCATGTATAATATGCACCCCGACTTTTGACATCAAACCCCGATTTCCCCGCTTCTAATATTTTGCTTGAACCTATGAATCCATCTCAGAATCGTAAACATGTCCCCTACGCAAGTTACAGCATTCCTGTCAGCTTATCACTCGGCACTCACTAGTGACTAGTGTGTAAGCACTATGTAACTTGTGCTGTAGCTTGACGATTGCGCGACTGATTAAATCAGCGCTTGCTAGAACTTACATTGTGTCGTTCTGATTTCACTTTTAAATTAACACCAAATTCTATTCTGAAATGCTAAATGTATGCAAACCTGGTACTTTCAACTGCGAAGCATACATGCGCTACATTCGTCTTTATTTACATTCACAACATTTGCATTCACAACTTTAAACATGGAGTCACACTTGTTGACACTCGACCCGTGACGTGGGCATCATTCACGTGATTCAGGAATGCCTATCATAACATGCATTTGGGGGACTTCCGGTGGTGAATTGATTTGAATTTGGTGCAGCAAACTTGCGAAAATATAAGGATATTTGATCAAGATAAGTGATATTATTGAGCGTATAGGATACATAACGTAATTATAGATATATATTAAGCAATATTTTTTGTTAAAAGTTAGCTAGAGGGAGTAATCTAGGGTAGATTAAAAGTAGGCGATTTGCGAGCGATAATTGGGGACGTTAATGTAATCGGAACGTTGTTTACAAAGTAGGTCACTGGCGAAGTTAGCGTACCGTGAACGACAATAGAATAGCGTTATTTGAGATAATCGGTGTAGTTAGATGAGTAATTAAAACCTGAAATAACAATCTTTTAAAGTGTATAATAGTACAAAGGAAACAGTCTTTGTAAAGACTACCTTGTATCTAAGCCTAACTTGAATACATTGTCATCGACATCGTAACTAGGTAAGGCACGGTGTGTCACTGTGTGTTAACAAATATAACTAACTATAACCTAAACAATCTGGTGTAAATTGTACACAGAAAAGTCTTTTCAAAGACTACATAAAACTACTTTGAACATAAATAAATTCTGATATGGCACCTTGCAAGCGGCAACTCAGGGCAAAACGACACCTAGTTTGCAACGACTGCCAGAGCTGGGTGGATTTTGCGTTGTCTGGCTGTCCAAAATCATGGGCAGAGACCAAAGATGACGGATTCACCTTTCGGTGTATGGGGTGTTTGAGGGTGGAATGTCTGATGAAGGAGGTGTGTAAGTTGACGGATATAGTTAAGGAGATGGAGGCGAGACTCAACATAGAAATAGATGGAGCAGAGAGGGATGACGCGGAGAGAGTTGAGAATTCTACAACACAGAAGGAGCAGAGTTGTGACACGGAGACTGAAGAAAGGAGACTGAGAGGAAGGAAGGTGACCGGTGTGAAGGAACAAGACATTGAGAAAACAGAGGGACGGAGGAAAAGTGTTCGGCAGAGGAAGAGAAAACGGGCCAGTGGGGATAGATCAGCAGGTAGTCAGACTGTAGAGAACGAGGAGAGACACGACAGCGATACAGGTGGTGAAGAGGTAGATACCACAGAGGCAGTTGGTAAGACTGTGAGACAGAAGACTGATGGAAGAAGACAGAGTGTTCAGCAAAAAACAGAAAACATGACAGGCGTGAAGGTGACAGGGGAGAAAGTGACCGTAGTGAAGGAGGTAGCCGGGGAAAAGGGACGGGAGAGGAGAGAAGAAAATGTGATGGGAGGAAAGAAGAAGGGACGAAAGGAAGTGAGAGTAAATGTGCTAGAAGAGAAGATGACAGGAGGAAAGGGGACAAGAGAAAACGCGACAGGAAAGAAGGGAATGGAAGAGAATGTGACAGGAGAGAAGACGACAAGAGGAAAAGACAACAACCAGACATATGCAAACCGGAGGAGCTACTCCGAGGCAGTGATTGAGGGGGCAAGGAGAAAAGAGAGTGTTTATGGGCGATTCAATTCTGAGAAAAACAGACAAGACTATATGCGAGGGGAAGGACGTTGTTGTATGTCTACCGGGGGCTAGGATAGAGCATGTGACCGAAAGGGTAGAGAAGGTATTGGGGCATGGCAAGGGAGGGTCTATACTAGTACACGTTGGGACAAACAATGCAGACAAGGAGGGAACAACTGGTATAGTTCAGAAGTACAGACATCTAGTGAGGAAGCTAAAGAAGACAAGAGTGGAACAGGTTATTCTCTCAGGAATTTTGCCAGTAATGGGAGGAAGGGGGGCAAGATACAGAAACTGTAAGAGGATGGCGATCAACGCACTAGTTGAGCAGATGTGTGAGGAAGAGGGCGTGGGATTCATAGATTTATGGGGGTACTTTGTTGGGAGAGAAGATATGTACATGAGAGATGGCCTCCATCTAAGTGGAAAGGGGGCAGCAGTATTCTCAGAGAATCTGCTGCGATCTGTTGACAGTGGGACAGGTTGCATCTATTTAAACTAAATTCGCAGGGGGGACTCGCAGAGAAGCCTGAAACTGGAGGCATAGATAAAGGCAGCAAAAATAATTCAGCAAAGAACAGTCTGGAAAACTGTTCTGAAGCTGGGTATAAATGTGTTTGTTTAAATGCAAGGAGTATAGTAAACAAAAGAAATGAACTAAACATTATGGTAGAAGATATTGACCCTCACATAATAGGTATAACCGAATCATGGGCAACCACCGATATATCAGATGCCGAATTGGGACTGACAGGATATGTAATGTTTAGGAAAGATAGAACAGGAAGAAGGGGAGGTGGAGTTATTTTATATATTAAAGAATCTATCCAGGCTTATGAAATAAAATTAGACAGAGAAGCAGATTGCGAAGAAGCTGTTTGGTGTAACATAGTTACAGGAAACTCAACGTTAACGGTTGGATTAGTTTATCGAAGTCAAAACATAAGCATAGAAGAGAATGAAAAAATACAAAACGCTATAAGGGAAGTGAGCAAACGGGACTGTGTTATTATGGGGGATTTTAACCATGGGCATATAAAATGGAAATCTCTACAGAGTATGGGTAGTGAGGACCACAAGTTTTTAGTTTTAGTACAAGAGTTTCCTTTCTCAACATGTGCTAGAACCAACCAGGGGAGAGAATGTGTTAGACTTAGTTTTGTCCTCACATAATGAATTAGTTGACAATGTTAAATTATGTGAGCCTCTGGGAAGTAGTGATCACAACCAGATACATTTTACCATCAAAGTAAAATCAGAAAGAAATAATAAAAAGCAGTTGAGGAGAAATTTCCACAAAGGAAGATATAAGGAAATGAGGAAATATTTAGCAAAGATAGACTTGAATAATACACTGAAGAATAAGACAGCAACAGAATGCTGGAATATCTTAAAGAATGAAATAGAGTGCATCGTAGATAAATTTGTTCCCTTAAAAAAACAAGGGAAACGGACCAGAAAGAAATACTTATCGAAAGAAGCCATTAGAAAAATTAAGTATAAACAAATGATGTGGAAGTCTTATAGACGTACTGGCAATGACGAAGACTACAACCTTTATAAAGAAGCACTAAACCAAGCTACAGCTGAAATTAGAAATTCAAAGAGAAGCTATGAACATAAATTAGCTTGTAATATAAAACATGACAACAAGAGTTTTTATGCGTATGTTCGAAGCAAACAGAAAGTTCAGGATAAGGTCGGCCCTCTAGAAGATAGTGCTGGAAATATAATATCAGAAGGATTCTTAATGGCTGAAGACCTAAATGAGTATTTTAGTTCAGTGTTTACCAGAGAAGACACTAGTTCACTGCCAGTACCAGAGGCTAAGTTCAAGGGGGCAGAATCAGACAATTTAAGACAGTTAATTGTAACCCCAGAAATGGTAGCTAAGAAAATTAGGGCTATGAAGGAAAATAAATCACCTGGAGTGGATGGTATTCCACCCAAACTACTAGTGGAAATTGTAGAACAAATTAGCATACCGCTTGCAACAGTTTTCAACTTGTCATTAGAAGAGGGAGTGGTTCCTTTAGAATGGAAAGAAGCAAACATTATACCGTTATTTAAAAAAGGTTCGAGAAACAAGTCAAATAATTATAGACCAGTTAGTTTAACATCGGTGATTTGTAAATTATTAGAAAGACTAATTAAAGATCACATGGTGGATTTTCTTGTTAAACATAACTTGATAAACCCATCTCAACATGGGTTTCTAAAAGCGAGGTCATGCTTAACAAATATGTTATGTTTTTTGGAAGATATCACTAAGTGGGTAGATGATGGATCACCAGTAGATATCATCTACTTAGATTTTCAAAAAGCTTTCGACAAAGTGCCACATCAGAGATTACTGCTTAAACTAAAAGCCCATGGCATAGGAAATGGTATAATTAACTGGATAGAAAAATGGCTGATTGACAGAAGACAACGGGTAGTTGTTGATGGGGAGGCTTCAAACTGGAAATCAGTTTTGAGTGGGGTTCCACAGGGATCAGTACTGGGACCTATATTATTCTTAATATATATAAGCGATTTGGACGATGATATAGCTAGCAAGGTGTTGAAATTTGCAGATGATACAAAAGTGTTTAGAAGGATTGAAAGTGATGGTGATAGACAGCATTTACAAGATGATCTTGACAGGTTGATCAAATGGTCTGAAAAGTGGCAAATGTTGTTCAATTTTGGGAAATGTAAATGCCTCCACACAGGATATGGGAATGAATATGTAGAATATACAATGGGGGAACTGTACTAAGTACTACTGTAAAAGAAAAAGACTTAGGGCTGACAATTAGTGCTGACATGAAGGTTTCAGAGCAGTGTGGAATTGCAGCTTCAAAGGAAATCAAATCCTTGGATTGATTAGGCGAAATATAGCATATAAAGAAAAAGAACTAATAATACCACTGTACAAAACAATAGTTAGGCCTCATTTAGAATATTGTATACAAGCGTGGAGGCCATACAGCAAGAAGGACATAGATATGCTAGAAAGAGTACAGAGGAGAGCGACTAAAATTATACCAAAACTGAGGGATCTTAGTTATGAAAAAAGCCTAAAAGAATGTGGTTTAACAACACTAGAGACCAGGAGATTGAGAGGAGATCAGATAGAAGTGTTTAAAATATTGAATGGTTATGAAAATATTGATAGAAATATGTTTTTTTCAGTTAAGAAAGATAGAAAGACTAGAGGACATGAAGTTACATTAGTAAAGGAGCAGTGTAGATTAGACGTGAGAAAGTTCTCATTTTCACAAAGGACTGTGAATGAATGGAACAGATTATCTGATGATTGTGTGGGTGCTAGTAGTGTGAATATGTTTAAAAATAAAATCGACACATACCTCAGAAGGGCTGGATATATGTAGATAAAAAGGTTGGACTCTAGATAAGCCAAAGGGCTTCCTTGTCCACCTGCCATCTAGAGTTAATTCTCTGGATGGCAATCTTGTTAAATCTTGTTAAAATAATCATAACGGGACGCTTCCCGGTCTCATACGCTTCCAGCTCATCAGTGTTATTCGCGATGTCAGACATCCGAGCTCTCGTATTTGTTATTTCTCGCTGCTAGTTTAGGGCTAGAGAGGCGGTTATGGGAGTGCGATTCTTGTCTTTCGTTTGCGTTGCTGCGGTGGTTTACGTGATTGTGACAACACGCCGACTTTGATAATATTGATAGTTTTCCAGCAGCGTTATCCTGGACTGCAAACATAAAAAAATTATCAGAGAATTTTTTTAGCCTTATCACCATGTATGATATGCACCTCCCAACTTTTTAGTAAAAAGTGAAGGAAAAAAATGCGTATTATACACGGAAATTTACAGTAGTTAACTGAGTTGTATAACAGTGTGTAACATGTGTAATGGTGTATAATGTAAAACAGATCAATGTGACAACAAACCTTGAGGGAAGTGAGTTGATGGCAGAGAAGGTTGACCGGAGAGAGTTCATCGACCTGCTCAAGAGGATGTTGACCCTGGACCAAGAGCGTCGCATCACCCCCGGGGAAGCTCTCAACCACGCCTTCATCACCTGCTCACACCTCGTCGACTACGCTCACTGCGGCACGTAAGTCTAACCCTCTGTCACCCATGGCTCATACACACCCTCTAGAGCACATGATGTCTGATTGTATAATATGTAGTTTTATGTAGCGCCACTAACTGCCTAGTTCAGGCATTCACTGCGTCATTATCAGCAGTTGTTGTTTGGCAGCACCTGATGCATCACTCGTGTGGGTTTCTGCAGATCACAACTTGGCGCTACAAGTCCATACAAACACTTTCATTTCCCTGTATGGGATCTTTTGCCTCACGTTTCGTAGACACCAGTAGGTACAAACTGTTTTTTGTTTCTCTTCTAAAAGACACAAGCAGACTGGAAGTAGTGAACAAAGTTGCCAAAGTTTTGGCACTAGCAAACTCTGGTCCTCTTGAATGACTCAAATGACTTTCTGTAGCCGAGCTGTCAACCTAAAAACAGTTGACTACAATAATTTAACATGCACCACATTTTATGGATTTTTCTCATGAGGACTGTTAGGTATGACGTGAAGCATACACATTACACGTGTGAGATGTTATATGCGTTGTACTGGCAAGGTCCTAGCAAGGTCTGGTTCACCGCTGGAGGGTACTGATAGCCACGAATCAATAACAAGTGGTTATATTGTGAACATAGTGTCCAAGTCTCAATCCAGGCACCTGCATCATGACACAGTCTCTTTCCTCTGTTTAGTCTATCACCTTAATTAGTATGAATGTGAAGTGTATTTGGTGAATATGACCTGTGTAATTGTGACCTCCACCCTGTGTCTACTGTGTGACCTGTATTCAGGTTCATTATGACCTCCACCCTGTGTCTACTGTGTGACCTGTATTCAGGTTCATTATGACCTCCACCCTGTGTCTACTGTGTGACCTGTATTCAGGTTCATTGTGACCTCCACCCTGTGTCTACTGTGTGACCTGTATTCAGGTTCATTGTGACCTCCACCCTGTGTCTACTGTGTGACCTGTATTCAGGTTCATTATGACCTCCACCCTGTGTCTACTGTGTGACCTGTATTCAGGTTCATTATGACCTCCACCCTGTGTCTACTGTGTGACCTGTATTCAGGTTCATTATGACCTCCACCCTGTGTCTACTGTGTGACCTGTATTCAGGTTCATTGTGACCTCCACCCTGTGTCTACTGTGTGACCTGTATTCAGGTTCATTATGACCTCCACCCTGTGTCTACTGTGTGACCTGTATTCAGGTTCATTATGACCTCCACCCTGTGTCTACTGTGTGACCTGTATTCAGGTTCATTATGACCTCCACCCTGTGTCTACTGTGTGACCTGTATTCAGGTTCATTATGACCTCCACCCTGTGTCTACTGTGTGACCTGTATTCATTATGGTTCATTGTGACCTCCACCCTGTGTGACCTGTACTTCAGTGTGACCTGTGTCTACTGTGTGACCTGTATTCAGGTTCATTATGACCTCCACCCTGTGTCTACTGTGTGACCTGTATTCAGGTTCATTATGACCTCCACCCTGTGTCTACTGTGTGACCTGTATTCAGGTTCATTGTGACCTCCACCCTGTGTCTACTGTGTGACCTGTATTCAGGTTCATTGTGACCTCCACCCTGTGTCTACTGTGTGACCTGTATTCAGGTTCATTGTGACCTCCACCCTGTGTCTACTGTGTGACCTGTATTCAGGTTCATTGTGACCTCCACCCTGTGTCTACTGTGTGACCTGTATTCAGGTTCATTATGACCTCCACCCTGTGTCTACTGTGTGACCTGTATTCAGGTTCATTATGACCTCCACCCTGTGTCTACTGTGTGACCTGTATTCAGGTTCATTATGACCTCCACCCTGTGTCTACTGTGTGACCTGTATTCAGGTTCATTATGACCTCCACCCTGTGTCTACTGTGTGACCTGTATTCAGGTTCATTATGACCTCCACCCTGTGTCTACTGTGTGACCTGTATTCAGGTTCATTATGACCTCCACCCTGTGTCTACTGTGTGACCTGTATTCAGGTTCATTATGACCTCCACCCTGTGTCTACTGTGTGACCTGTATTCAGGTTCATTATGACCTCCACCCTGTGTCTACTGTGTGACCTGTATTCAGGTTCATTATGACCTCCACCCTGTGTCTACTGTGTGACCTGTATTCAGGTTCATTATGACCTCCACCCTGTGTCTACTGTGTGACCTGTATTCAGGTTCATTGTGACCTCCACCCTGTGTCTACTGTGTGACCTGTATTCAGGTTCATTATGACCTCCACCCTGTGTCTACTGTGTGACCTGTATTCAGGTTCATTATGACCTCCACCCTGTGTCTACTGTGTGACCTGTATTCAGGTTCATTATGACCTCCACCCTGTGTCTACTGTGTGACCTGTATTCAGGTTCATTATGACCTCCACCCTGTGTCTACTGTGTGACCTGTATTCAGGTTCATTATGACCTCCACCCTGTGTCTACTGTGTGACCTGTATTCAGGTTCATTATGACTTGTGTGACCTGTATGACTCATCATGTGTGTTTGATTTTGCCAGTACAATTGCTATGTCAGCATGTTTTTTTCTTCAGATTGTTAGTAGTATATGTGTGGATATCATAACAATGGTTAGCTGATTTTATTATGACTGTTAATTTTACATGTATCTTTTCATCATAATTAGCAAGATAAATTTTGGCATTTTTGAAAACCGCTGCATTAGGTAGAATTAATAACTAAATGTAATTTGTTGTGATAAGTGTGTCATGATTGTAACATACATATCATGATTGCCTTGTTTATGTCATCACTGTCACAAGTATGCAATCACTTTCACAATTATAACATCACTCACCTATATGTTATCATTGTCATCTATGTCGTCATAGTCATCTATATGTCATCACTGTCATCTGTATGTCATCACTGTCACAAGTATGCAATCATTTTCACAACTACAACATCACTCACCTATATGTTATCATTGTCATCTATGTCATCATAGTCATCTATATGTCATCACTGTCATCTGTATGTCATCACTGTCACAAATATGTCATCACTGTCACCTATAAAAATGATGTTATCACTGCCACCTATATCATCGTAGTCATTTATATCATTACTGTCATCTGTATGTCATCACTGTCACCCGTATGCCATGACGTGTCACTGTGTGTTTGTGTTGGCAGTGTCAAGCAGAGTGTGCAGGCGATGGAGATCTGTCGTCGACCCAACCTCACCGTCTATGACGGTCTCAACCGGCCAAGTGCGGGCCTGATGGCGAGCTACCTGCCCTCAACCACCGCCAACATCACCTTCACCTTCAACAACCACATCAACGCCCTCACAAACCAGGTGAGTGTCGTCACGGTATATACCACACTTCTCACACATCATGTCAGTTTGGTTGTATCATTGTCAAGTTGTGACATCATACTGCAGTATTGTAGCTTTATATTGATACAAATGTTGTCTTTGTAAGTCAACTGTGTGCAAAGTTATGTGTGGTTGAATTGACTTACCACAAGATCAACTATAGAACAATATATGTTTTAAACTTAAGTGTCAAATTATACTTCATTCAGTCCAAAATATGCATCATAATTGTTTTCAACTTTTTAAATATAAATTGTATCAGTCAGAACACTGTTTTTTCTTATTGAAGTTTGCCGGTGAAACTGTTTTTTTCTTATTGAAGTTTGCTGCTTTCACCATGGTTTTTTATTTCTTGGATTGGCTGTGTGTGCTCTTCAGTCAGAACCACTGATACTTCACAGTAGGCAGACAACACGCATTGTTTTTATGCTGTCTGACCCCCGCTGTATGCCGGTCTGACCCCGCTATAAACCAGTCTGACCCTGCTGTATGCCGGTCTGACCCCGCTGTATGCTGGTCTGACCCCACCTGTTGTTGTAGATGTCCTCCCAGCTGTTGGCAACGAATGCGACCACGCAGCCATCGGCAGAGCTCCAGTACATGCAGCAGCCCCAGCAGGCGGGGACCTACATCCAGTACCAGCCTGCCAGCCACCTCTCTCAGCCCCTCCAGCCTCAACACGCTAACGTACCTCAGTTTGGGGCACTGCCAGGCACTTCTGATACCTTCCCTCAGTCGCTCTGTAAGTGTTAACACCTTCCCTCGGTCGCTCTGTTAGTGTTAACACCTTCCCTCGGTCGCTCTGTAAGTGTTAACACCTTCCATCAGTCACTCTGTAAGTGTTAACACCTTCCATCAGTCACTCTGTAAGTGTTAACACCTTCCGTTAGTTGCTCTGTAAGTGTTAACACCTTCCGTCAGTCGCTCTGTAAGTGTGAACACCTTCCATCAGTTGCTCTTTGTGCGTTAAAACTTTCTCTTATTCTCTCTGTAAGTGTCAACACATTCCGCTAGTATCTATGTAAGTGTCCTCACTTTCAGTGTCTGTACATATCAACATTTTCGTCGGCCTCTGTAAATGTTAACGCCTTCCCTTAGTATATATGTAAGTGTTAACATGTTCCTTAAGTCTCTATGCATAAGCCAGTTCTCTCAGTATCTGTCATTGTCACCATACGTGCACAACTGACTCTGTTGGAATGAATGTTGTTGCGACAATATGTTTAGGGTTGTTGTTGCTGTCCCTGTCTTATTCTCTCCCTGTGTTGCCAGGGCTGACTACGGGACCGAAGCCTCCCTACTCACTACGGGTGGAGAACGCCATCCCTATGGTCACTCAGCCACCTCAGACTCTACAGATACAGCCGCAGATCATAGCGCAGGTACGCACTCGAACACACTCTAACACAGTGTAACGTGGTGTGAGTTTGCACTGTAACACCCTGTAACACGGTACAGATATGCACTGTAACACACTGTAACATGATGCAGGTAAACACTGTAACATACTGTAATGGTATTCCTGTAGCTACCATTTTCTTTACCATGAGCACTACACATACAGCTTTAACTAACGAAGTGTCAGTATAAAACAGACTAGTGAAGAATAAACACTAGTCATAAATGAACACTCATGTAAGTTGCTTGTGATGCCAGTACATTCTCTTTGTTTACAACTGGTGTTGTTGTTTCCGTTTTCAGCAACAGGTGTCGGCACCTCAGTTTGTGCCTGTGTCGATGATTGAGCAAAATGGCCGACAAATGTTAATCACGGTATGTGAGCTCTTCTGGTGGCACTTTCTGAAACCATGAGTGAAGTAGTGAAGTAGAGAATTCAGTTAAAGCAGCTCGTAGGAAGGAATGCGGGTGATTCTAGCAAGATATAGCAGGAATATTTGCCATCAGCTTCATGGTTCACAAACATCTTCAAAGTTCATAAATGGTAGAAATATTTAAAGTTTCAAAATTAATATCTTCATCCTGTTGGATTGGTGCGTGCGTGTGTGTGTGCGTGCTTGCGTGTGTGCGTGCGTGTGTGCGTGCATGTTATTAGTATCAGTTCTTTGGCAAGTGAAGGTGAGATCTGCAGTTAAGTTTAGCTTGTTTTTGCTTTTTGTTTAATTATCATAAAGACACACATGTAAAATGAAAATTATCATACACATGTTGCAATTATGATATGAACAGAGCAGCAGTGGATCGTCAAACATTGCAGAATAGGAATCATATTCTCTGAATGGTCATAGTTAATATGCACTAAAAAATCTGTCTTGCTATGTGTCACCTGAGAGATGATGACCTTGGCCCTGTTGTAGAATGCTTCGGTGACATCATGGCCTTCACAGAGACAGGTGTTGGTGCCATCATGGCAACAGCTTCCTGGTCTCGCGTCGCAGGGCATCCCCGACTCGTGGCGTCGCCCGCTGGTAATAGATAACATTGAGAGCGCTTATTATTATTCCCGTGTGAATAGTTTAGTAAGGTGTTCACATCTGTGTGAATAATTTGGTAAGATGTTAACATCTGTGTGAATAGTTTAGTAAGATGTTCACATCTGTGTGAATAGTTTAGTAAGATGTTCACATCTGTGTGAATAATTTGGTAAGATGTTAACATCTGGGTGAATAGTTTAGTAAGATGTTCACATATGTATGAATAGTTTAGTAAGATGTTCACATATGTGTGAATAGTTTAGTAAGATGTTCACATATGTGTGAATAGTTTAGTAAGATGTTCACATATGTGTGAATAGTTTAGTAAGATGTTCACATCTGTGTGAATAATTTGGTAAGATGTTGAAATCTGTGTGAATAGTTTAGTAAGATGTTCACATCTGTATGAATAGTTTAGTAAGATGCATAGTTAGTGTTATAAACAATTCATCCTTTTTTGAAATTGTCAAAAGAATTTAGTTTGATAATTAAGGAGAGACACTGAAGCTACAATGACTTTTTTGACAAAATTACTCAAAATTGATTCTTCTGTATTCTGATAGCATTTTATGCTTACTATTAATAAATATCTCTTTTATAACATTTACATACCTCTAAGTAACTTATATTCATGAATAAAGTATGCTTCTGTCATGTGATAAATCCATTACCGAATCTTTGACAGCCTTTTAAACCCATTTGCTAAAACCGGTGTTTTTTCAATTTGGAAACAGCATATCTTTTGAAGTAATGATGCTACATTAATGAAATGTTGACTGATGTGTTCCTTGCTAACTTCTCTATGCAATGTGGAGGATATATTTTTTTCTTCAGTTATATGCTGAACATACTGATCGTAGTAAGATATGGATTTTTGTTGCCAGCAAAATTTAAACCTATTTTTAAATAATAATAATAATGACAATACATAAAATATCTCTTCGACATTGCACATAATCAGGTGTTGTAAATAAGAACTAGAAAGAATTACATTTATTACTGCAATATTGGAGGAGCTACAATGTTTCTAAATTATACTATATTTTCCCTCTCCGGTGGCCATCTGATTGTTGCCACGGAAATGGGGGTCTGGCAGAAAAACATTTCAATATATTTTATTCAATAAGACGTACTCTACATCTCGGGCACAAAACATTGCATTAATTGTGCATTTAAAAAATGTCCTATCTAGTCAGACCACTTTTGTCACCGTTCAGATAATTTTGGCCAGATCAAACATTTAGTCATTAGTATACAGTTGTACAGCAAAATAAAAAAATAAACTTATTACGGTAAATTTTGAAAAAGTTTTAAGGGTAGCCACTACCCGAAAATGGCCATATAACAAATATGCTATATATCTGTTAATACTGAACATATCTTTTTTCAAATTTGGAGTGCTAATTAGATAAATGAGTGATATATGAAATATGGGCTGATTTGCATGTGTATTATCATGACAATGAACGTTTCTAGTGAGACGAATTGTCAAGAATCATTAGCTAGAGTGCTCATCTGTCAAATAAGGTGATTTTGGGCAAGGATATCTGGCTGTTCTGGTTTTAGCATTTTTCAAGACGCCTTGAAAAATGCTCAAACCTAAAGTCCCATCTCACAACAGTCATTGCAGTCAGATTTCTTCGTCCAAAACCACCTTATCTAACAGGAGCATTCTGGCTGATGATTCTTGACAGCTGCATGATCACACATACAGTTGTTAGCTCAGAATAATTGTCAAGGATGCATGCCCCTCTGTCACACTAGAAACGTTCAATGCCATGGTAATACACAAACAAATGAGCCCATATATCATATATTATATACTATTCATTTACCTAATTAGTACTCCAAATTTGGTTAAGATATGTTAAGTAGTAACAGAGATATGGCCTATGCACGTTTTCAGGTAGTGGCTAGCCTTAAGTTATATGCCCATATCTAATGGTTCTGTGAGGGGCCTTCTGCATATTTTAAAAATCAATTAGATTTTTCCTCCAAAGAAAAATATCAGATGTAAACTACCAATCTTAATATAAGCCACAACTGTAATGTTCATTCATGAAAATGTTTTATCAAGTTGGAAGAATAATTAAATAAAAAAAATTCTTATTACACTGCTAGAAAATTTGTGTTATATAATGCTCAAGTTGTTGAAGATGTTGAGAGGTGACACAACCTGCTGTTGATGCTTACAGGAAGTGCGGGATCAGGCAGTGTTTGAGCGTTTCGTTGATCGGCCGCACCACGGCGCCGTGCAACCTGTAGCGGCAGCTGCATCACTGCTGCCACCGACGTCAGCGCCACAGATGTGGAACATGATGCCACAACACCTCGTGTTGACGTCGCGACAGGCCGGCCTACTGAACTCCCAGTCGGGCGGTCACGCCAGTAATGGGCGCAGTGGTCACGCCAGTCACAGCAGCAAGAGGCAGAACAACAAACAGAAGTAAGTTGTGTGTGTAGCAGTTAGTGATGCATTTGCAAAATAATGTATAAAATAAATGTCTATGAATATAAAATGTAAGATCAAGAAAAAGTTGTGTGTCTGTTGACATGTGGTTGCCATGGAAATATTAGTTAACCTATGATTGCTATGTAAATGTTAGTTAACCTGTGGTTGTCATGGAAATAGTACTTGACCTGTGGTTGCTATGGAGATGTTAATTAACCTGTGGTTGCTGTGAAAATATTACTTAACATGTGGTTGCTATGGGGATGTTAGTTGACACGTGGTTGCTATGGAAATGTTAGTTCACCTGTGGTTGCCATGGAAATGATGGTTCACATATGGTTGCTATGGAAATGTTAATTCACCTGAGGTTGCCATGGAAATGATAGTTCACATGTGGTTGCTATGGAAATGATAGTTCACATGTGGTTGCCATGGAAATGTTAGTTCATCTGTGGTTGCCATGGAAATGATGGTTCACATGTGGTTGCCTTGTAAATAATAGTTGACCTGTGGTTGCCATGAAAATGTGTTTGTTGACTTGTGGTTGCTATATAAATGTTAGTTGATCTGTGGTTGCTATGGGAATGTTAATTTACTGGTATTTTGCTATGGAAATTTTATTTGACTTGTGGTTGCCATGGAAATGTTAGTTGACCTGTCGTTCCTACGGAAATGTAACTTGACTGGTGGTTGCCATGAAAATGTTGGTTACCCTTGTGGTTGCCATGGAGATGTTAGTTACCCTGTGGTTGCTGTGGCAGGTTCCAGAAGGAGACAGTCAGCAGTCACCTGTCACCGGTGAAGAAACGTGCCAAAGAGAACACACCGCCAAACACAACGACAACAAACAGCACCACGACTCAGGTGGCAGCACACACCACGGACTGGCAGAGGGGCAGCTCGACCTCAAAGACATCTTCGTATAAGACCCAGCGACACACAATTGTGATCCCGGACACACCGAGCCCGGCGGTCAGCATCATCACGATCAGTTCAGACAGCGACAGCGAGGAGGAGAAGAAGTGTAGCGGCAGTCCGCATGGGTCAGTCAGTGGTCATTGTAGCGGCAGTCCGCACGGGTCAGTCATTGGTCATTGTAGTGGCAGTCTGCAA
This sequence comes from Paraescarpia echinospica, assembly GCA_020002185.1. NCBI lineage: Eukaryota > Metazoa > Annelida > Polychaeta > Sabellida > Siboglinidae > Paraescarpia > Paraescarpia echinospica. The sequence continues at coordinate 33,113,881 of CM034536.1, forward strand.
GGGTCAGTCATTGGTCATTGTAGCGGCAGTCTGCATGGGTCACTCATTGGTCATTGAAGCGGAAGTCTGCATGGGTCACTCATTGTAGCGGCAGTCCGCATGGGTCAGTCATTGGTCATTGTAGTGGCAGTCCACACGGGTCAGTCATTGTAGTGGCAGTCCTCACGGGTCAGTCATTGTAGTGGCAGTCCGCAAGGGTCAGTCATTGGTCATTGTAGTGGCAGTCCACATGGGTCAGTCATTGTAGTGGCAGTCCGCACGGGTCAGTCATTGTAGTGGCAGTCCGCACGGGTCGGTCATTGAAGCGGCAGTCCACACGGGTCAGTCATTGGTCATTGTAGCAGCAATCTGCACGGGTCAGTCGATGATCATTGGTCATTGTGTGGCAGTCTGCACGGGTCAGTCATTGGTTTTGTAGCGACAGTCCGCACGGGTCAGTCATTTAAGTAGTATCTAGAGGTGAAGAGTCTAAAAATGTTTATGTTAATTAAATATGTCAATTGTTTTGTTAGTTTAGTTTGACTTATCTGTTTAATTTAAATGTTTTGAAGCAACTATAATCCCTTCATTACATGCACAGGGGAGCAGCAATTCAGCATGAATTCTGCCGTTTTCAATGACTACAATTTAATAATTCCTCTTGTTGACACTTCAAACTATATGTAGATACGTTTTAGGATGTCTATTTCGTAGTGTATGTGGATGCATTTCCGCAGCCATATTTCAGAGGTTTTAATGGTATGTTTGTGTGTGTAGGTGCAAGCCCGACTGTACGGCGTGTCAAAGCAGTCGCATGAAGCAGAGTTGTTCTCTCAGCAGCACGAGCAGCAGCGTCATCAGCAGCATGTCTGAGGCTGACCACAACCTCATCAACCTCTCTCCTTCTGTCCTCAAAGGTAACACAACCTCATCAACCTCTCCTTCTCTCCTCAAAGGTAACACAGCCTCATCAACCTCTCTCCTTCTGTCCTCAAAGGTAACACAACCTCATCAACCTCTATCCTTCTGTCCTCAAAGGTAACACAACCTCTCTCCTGTCCTCAAAGGTAGCACCACACAACCTCATCAACCTTTCTCCTTCTGTCCTCAAAGGTAACACCACACAACCTCATCAACCTCTCTCCTTCTGTCCTCAAAGGTAACACCACACAACCTCATCAACCTCTCTCCTTCTGTCCTCAAAGGTAACACCACACAACCTCATCAACCTCTCTCCTGTCCTCAAATGTAACATCACACAACTTCATCAACCTCTCTCCTGTCCTCAAAGGTAACACCAGACAAACTCATCAACCTCTAAGTGTGCTTTAATTTTAGCAATACATAAAAAACTACTGAATATATTGCATTAACAAATGTATAATTTTAAAGCTCATGATCTGGGAATCCAGAAAAGTACACAACTCCCAATATTTACAATTTAAAATTTAATACCCACTTCCTGTGGCAAGTCAGAAATGGCTACATCAGGGTGCACACAATGCTTGAAGGAGGTAACGTGTCCGCAGCACTAGGTTCATACGGCTTGAACCAGCAAGTAGAACAGTGATCTGTCCTAGCAGTGTGCAGGTCTCTTACAAACCTATGGGATGAAACATACCATAGATATGACTATAAAAACCCACATTCTATTCTTGTAGATATGCAGCGTGGCCGCAACACGGTGGCAAGTCGTCTGACAGTGCCCGACATTCTCGACTCCGAATCAGAAGACAGACGCAGCCAATCAAAAGTGAGCTTTGCCCTGATCAAAGACGAGCCAGCATCGACTGGAGACTTGGGTTACGATGAACCGCATACAAGAGCGGTGGCATCGCTCGATGTTGTTCGAGACGCCATACTCAAGACAGGTTCTCTGGTGGCGACGCCTGTTGACTCGCCCGGATTCGTTGACATCCTTAGTATTCATGGGTTGAAGTCAGACGAAAAATCGACAAAGAAGTTTGAGACGCGACGATCCACGGCACGTGACAGTGAACCGTCAGCTACGACGTCAGCGGTACACGTGAAATCCCAGCAGGTGTCTCCACTAGTACGTCACCAGACAACGGCGAAGTCATCGAGCAGTCAGCCCCATCACAGTTCACACAGCCACAGCAAACAGCGGCCCCCCAACCTGAACCTGGGGGCAGGGGTGAGTGGAGGGGGACGCAGTCATCTACAGCCCCCCCAGGCTTCTGGCACGTACCTGCACGCAGGACTACCCCTCTACCTGAGCACACCTGCAATAGCAGAACACCACAGGTATGGCTTCTTCTCTAATCACGTAAAAGCATTGTTTGTTCATTTTATTCATGTGCCAACTGTAAGGTAACTTGGTTGCTATTATTTCTGGTTGATGCTGAAAAAGAACCCTTTTTTATTGTAATATTTCTTTTAGTTTACTTCAGACTATGGATTGGCATTTTGTTGCAACTGTATAAAGATAGGACAGTTTTGTTCAGTCCAGATTGCCCAAGTTCACTATAGATGAGTAACTGGTCACAGATGATTACGGAAATATATCAACGAATAATTCATTCATTACATCAATAACAAATGCTTCTCAAAGGATGTCATATTAGTGTTGCAATGAACTTCTTTGACAGAGGGTGAAATGAAAAGAACTGTTTTGTTCTGTGAATGTATAGAAATAACAGGCCAACATTAGGTGTGTTGTGTGCGATTTGAGAGTGCTGTATGTTATAATAATAATAATGTTAGTTTTATACAGTGCCATAACGTTTATAGTGTTTTATGTAAAACTAATACATTCAGCACATTCACCCAGCGTAATTGTGTTCCAGAGACTACCACCACTGCGGCAGTCGGTGCAGCCCAGTCCACAAGTACATCTTGCCTGCGCATCAACAGACCCATGTCCTCTCCGGCGTCCAGCAACTTGGGCCGTTCTCACCAGGTGGCGTGGTGCCCCCGCCGGCCCACCAGAGCCCCCGCCACGTCCAGTACACCCACCCCCTGCCTGCACACCTCCACCCTGTCTTACACTCCCCGGGGGGGTTGCACCCTGTCGCCTACACCCAGCAGATGGGGGCGCCCACTTACGTGAATTCACCAAGTGGAGGGGTCTACACGACATTCCCTCTGAGCCCGACGAAACCGCGACAGTACCAATATCTCTATCAGACGTTCACACATGATTGAGCCTAGTTCGCTGCTTCCTGTGGCCAAAGCTCTTATGTCGTCGATCTGTCGACATTACCGTGACAATGGTCATGTGACTCGAGGTCTGGCGGTGTTTGATTTTGAACGAGAGGAAGGTTAGATTTCTAACACAGAACACGAGTGGTTCAACTAGATAGATGGAGAAAGCTTTAGTTCACTATTTTTATCTACTGTTGTCATGTATGCATTGTATGGGTATGTGTAGCGACTAAACACGTCGAACAGATGAGTTATTATGTTAAGTAAGTAAGCGTTTGCCTTTAATTAATTAGTAATGCCTGGCCATTCAGCTGACAATCAGGGTTTTATGTGATTTTCGTGGTGTGTGCACTTTTAGGGAGGGGCCTCCACTTTGGAAGGTTTTCTTATGGCTGATGGGTGATTATTACGAGAAGTTAGCCATAGAGGCATTTGTGTGTTGCTTTGCTCTTGGTGTTTTTAATCTAAAGTGCGGCTCGGTTACCATGGTTACATCAGGTGTGTCAAGGTCGATTGTGTGCAGCTAAAGTAGACAGGACTCGGTGTTGTTTATGTAGTCACATCTCGAGAAGCGGCAACTTGTCTTTATCAGTTGTTCGATAAATTCTGAACAGTCAAACGTGAATAGCTTGTTGGTGCTGACACCTGTTGATGACCTATGTGACCTGGTCGCACTGGACAGACATGTTGATAGATATTGTGCTTGTATGCGTGTCTATTTAGTATTAACAATTTAACGATTTTTGCATATCACAAATCTTGTCTTGAATAATCCTGGTGTGCAGGTAGATGACTTGTATACAATTGTATGTATATTATGATCTCCGTATGTGTGTATGTGTCGGATGTGTATATATGCATGAATATGTGTATGTACTACACGTGTACATAAATACACATATGTATACATAAATATACATTTGTATGCATACACGCACGTACAATATTATATCTATATATATATATGTGTGCGCGTAGGTGTGCCTTGACACAAATCGATTTGTAACATTATTTTGTTGTATATAAGTGTGTTGTGTTCAGTGCATACGGTGGCCATGATTAATTAGCTTTGTATAGTGCAGAGTGTGACTGTTTTGTATATTACTGGCTTGGTCTTGGTATAGCATGTATTGGTGTTTGGTGATGGCATTGTGTGATGTAGATAGTTAGACAGACTCAACTGTAATGTTAGCAATGCATTTCTTTGCAATTACGTGTGGGTGTGTGTTGTAAGAAGGGCGTATGATTAATGCTCAGTAATTGCTCTAGTGATTTTGTGAGGGTGTTCGTCCGCTTTCCAACCCTTATTGTGATAGGAAAACTTTATGGTTTTGGGGGTGAGCAGTTGAGTTGCTTTGTATGAATTATATCTGTGTTGACTGCTGCGCCTGTAGTTTGTCATTTGATTATGAATTAGTGTTACACAGCACGCCTAGAGGTCAGTATATATGTAAGTTATTCGGTTCATGTGTAGTTAGATGATTCAGTGATGGGTATTTAAATATTGTTCAGCAACAGTTTTCTGCGTGTGGTTCCGTGTGCATGTTCTCTAATCTTATTGTTGTGCGCATAAGGTAGTTAATTATGGAGTAATTGTGCTAGTTTTGACACAGCTACATGTGATATATGGATACATCGTTATTATTAATATGATACTCACTATCAACACGCGAGCGTCGTTGTGCAGATTCTGTTGTGTCCTTAACCACAGCTGTCTTGTGTCGTTGTCAGACGCCTCAACGCTTCGACACTTTACGCTGCAACTCTTGTGTTTTTTGTTTCGGTGCCATCTGTGGGATCACACCCTCTTGGTACTTCGGCGAGTCTGATACCTTGTGGTTTGTGTATATCTTAGTGTTTTGTAAGTAGTTATAATCGGCTTGTTGTGTTTCTAGATATAGGGCACAGTTTGTTTGCATCTAGAATATTGTTAGTCACTGCGACATAGTTAACTGGTTGTTAATTATTATTATTATGGGCTTCAAATGGCTACTCGTTTAGCCAGCGCTGACGAATGTCACGTGAATCACAGGGGTGATCAGGTGACAGTATTGCAATGCAAGGGGCATCTCATTTTATGCCTGTGATGATGTGCGATGATAGATCATAGTTTTATGTGCCTCGGTGCATGATTTCCGAGAATAGCATGTTAGCGTGGTGCCATGTTAGCGTGGTGCCATGCACTGCAATGTTCCATTAGTGGATGCAGTGGAGTGAGCAATCATTTGTTAGAAGACATTTATCCAGTGAGCGATCATGAAAACTATGTTTTGTTAAATGTTTGCAAATGTTGAAATGATATGCGTATTGAAATCTCGTGTCAATATTCGTAACGGCCTCGTATGGTCCGTTGAGCCAGATGGCTGAATCGTAGCCCTGAGGCAAGGCCACCGTTTGAATGGTGTTTACTTTCAGGTCGGAATTGGGTTGGTTTTAAGTTGAGATGAGATCGCACATTCCATCTTTTATGTGTGAGCTTGGTGACGGCTGGTGTAGTAGTGAGGTTGGTTATCGTAGGTGTGTGTGTGCTTTTAAGACAGGTTTTTCGCATTGCTGTCGTGGCGTTAATAGATTTTGGTGCCTCAGTAAATGAGCAGTTTACTTTGTTGATAGTGTTGTATTGTTGGATAGTTCCCGAATTTGTGTAATTAGCCATAGCACTGGTATATTGGTGTAAGCAGTTTAGCAGGTGTAGTCATTACTACTACTACTACTACTACTACTACTACTACTACGATGGCAATGTACATTTTTGCTAGACTTTGTACTACTACTAATGTTTGTAGTATTGGGCAGTTTGTGAGAGTTATATTTTGCATTACTTAGAGGCATTCTAGATTTGATGACATTTAGAGTACAATAAAAGAAGGGATGCATTCGCAGCGTCGCTTTACAGAGGAGGATCCTTGCTAGATTTGACTGTCCAGTATTAAATGTCTTTCAATTCAGGTTCATTCGCACAACTGGCAGTCTTTGTGTGTGGGGCTTGTTGTAGAATTGCAGTATTCCTAGATATTTCCATATATGTATGTATTACAGTGTGACATGGCTATAACTAACAATTGATCAAGTGGAGGCGGGTGGCTTCAATTTGGGTGTATTTCCTGGGTAAGATCCTTCTTTCATTTTATGTAGTGTGCTGAAGTTTGAGGTATTTATATTAGCTGTTATGTGCGGAGGTCATGACAATTCGGCAGAACAAGTTTAAGTAATTGGGGTTTTTATAAAAAAAATTGCATATTAAGTATTTAGGGATAAGAAATTTTAGGTATTTGTTGCATGCTGCAGAAAAGTTGTTTTGGTGCTGTAGAAAAGGCGACGAAGCCAAGAAATATAGGAAGCCCTCGTCTAGCCCTGGAGATCAATTGTGGCTAGACCATGTGCATGCATGTTCTCTGTATTTTGCCAATCCACCCTGGTTTCCAGTTGTCTAATGTTCTGTGATAACAACATTGTATGCTTTATAGCTTTATAAGCACCTGGTTGTTCTTCCACCAGACTTGTACAGTAAATCAAACTGCTGCCGTTTCTACCCATTCACCTAGATACTTGCAAGACTTAACAGTGACACTGATATTACGCAGGTTGGCTTATGTATCTTTGTATGTCGTAGTGGTTGTATTGTTGAATATGACGAGACTTGCTGGCTAAAAACTGATGTTTTCTTCATTCCGGGGCCATCTTTGATGCATAAAGCTGTTAAACCAAAAAGTAGTCCAAAATTTTGCAGATGCATGACGCAAAGTTCCCCTTTACATTTTGGTTTCTTGTTGGTAAGAAATCATGCATTAGTGGGCAGCACACACTTAATACTTGAGCTAAACTGTAAATGTTTGTACATGTAATAAATAGTTCAGCCAGTATGTTCAACATGCCTCCAGCAAGGCAGGCCTGGGGTTTAAGTTGTTTTCTTGGGCCAGTACTACAGCAAGTCTTTCATTGCGGCCACCTTGTAGTCTGCCTTCTGCTTATATATGTATACAGTATATTATAAGAAATGGTGCTGACAGTAGTGGACATGTTTAAAATGGTGAAATAATTGTTCTGTAACTACCATTGATAATCGTTTCGGTTTGTAATAATAGCCTCAGTTTGAATACACTTTTGCCATAACTGTCGCAGTAATTCTTATTATTATACCGTACGGTGTTGCTGGTATTTTTCCATGGTTTAAGCATGTCTGCTACTCAAAGTGTTTCTTGCAGTACAGATGTTTATGAAAAAAGCGGGTAGTTTTTGTCCACTGCATTTAACATTAACTAACGGTAGTGTCCAGTCGCTGTCGCCGTGTCGTGGCACGTGACAGTTGTTTACGCATGATGATTGGTATTTTTGTGCTTTGAGAAATTTGTACATTTAACAATGGAGTGGTTTCTTCGAGTAATACTTGTATCATCATATGCACATTTTGCTAGGTCATCTTTATATTTGTACTGGTATAGTGTACCGTTGTATCTTTCTGATGCACCATATTGTTCATTAACCTCAAATTATCACGTACTACGTAGGCCAAATTTATATTTGTGATCTCATTTAATGATTATGACGATATTTGTGAACCCACAACTATCAAAACGGAACAGAGACATGACATGGCTGGTTTTACTAGGGATGATAGTTAGAGTCAATGCATACTTAGATTGGCATGGATTTGTTGTGAATTCGCCCGTTGTTGAGCTTTGATTAATCCTGGTGGATGATGCTAGTTTTAAGTATGTCAGTACAGATTTCTTGTATTTTTCTCTAGTCACTTTAATAATGTACACGGTAGCTGTCACTGGTGGTTGATTGATTGATTAATTGATTGTCTGTTTGAATATATGCTTTTGTTTTTATACCATCATGCCTGTTAACATTTGCTAGACATGCTATAGATGCAACACTTGTTTGCAAGATTTGCCTCGGGTTGTTCATGGTTAGTTGACTTCACTACCAGTATGCTACTAAGCAAGGGAGTACCCACGGAATTGGTTAGTTTTAATAAATATCTAATTATTCAGGTGTGTTGTTAGCAGTGTATCTGGACTTGGCGTTGTCGGGAATTTCACATCACCGCAGCTAGTGCATTTAGGTGATTTTATCATAGTTTTATTCTTATTATCACTACTGAGGAGAATTGCGTATGTTGTTTGTGATACATATCTATTGCCATTAAAATATTTCCTGTACATTTGTTGTTTGCTAGCAGAGACGTTGGTATACCACCACATACAACATGTCAGGGCTGTCAACATACCACCACATACAACATGTCAGGGCTGTCAACATACCACCACATACAACATATCGGGGTTGTCCACATACCACCACATACATGTCGGGGTTGTCCACATACCACCACATACAACATGTCCGGGTTGTCCACATACCACCACATACAACATGTCAGGTCTGTCCACATACCACCACATACAACATGTCAGGGCTGTCAACATACCACCACATACAACATATCGGGGTTGTCCACATACCACCACATACAACATGTCGGGGTTGTCCACATACCACCACATACAACATGTCGGGGTTGTCCACATACCACCACATACAACATGTCGGGGTTGTCCACATACCACCACATACAACATGTCGGGATTGTCCACATACCACCACATACAACATGTCAGGGCTGTCCACATACCACCACATACAACATGTCAGGTCTGTCCACATACCACCACATACAACATGTCAGGGCTGTCCACATACCACCACATACAACATGTCGGGGTTGTCCACATACCACCACATACAACATGTCAGGGCTGTCAACATACCACCACATACAACATATCGGGGTTGTCCACATACCACCACATACATGTCGGGGTTGTCCACATACCACCACATACAACATGTCGGGGTTGTCCACATACCACCACATACAACATGTCAGGGTTGTCCAATACCACCACATACAACATGTCAGTCCTGTCCACATACCACCACATACAACATGTCAGGGCTGTCAACATGGGGTTGTCCACATACCACCACATACATGTCGGGGTTGTCCACATACCACCACATACAACATGTCGGGGTTGTCCACATACCACCACATACAACATGTCAGGTCTGTCCACATACCACCACATACAACATGTCAGGTCTGTCCACATACCACCACATACAACATGTCAGGGCTGTCAACATACCACCACATACAACATATCGGGGTTGTCCACATACCACCACATACATGTCGGGGTTGTCCACATACCACCACATACAACATGTCGGGGTTGTCCACATACCACCACATACAACATGTCAGGTCTGTCCACATACCACCACATACAACATGTCAGGGCTGTCAACATACCACCACATACAACATGTCAGGGCTGTCAACATACCACCACATACAACATGTCAGGGCTGTCAACATACCACCACATACAACATATCGGGGTTGTCCACATACCACCACATACATGTCGGGGTTGTCCACATACCACCACATACAACATGTCGGGATTGTCCACATACCACCACATACAACATGTCAGGGCTGTCCACATACCACCACATACAACATGTCAGGTCTGTCGACATACCACCACATACAACATGTCAGGGCTGTCAACATACCACCACATACAACATGTCAGGTCTGTCCACATACCACCACATACAACATGTCAGGGCTGTCCACATACCACCACATACAACATGTCAGGTATGTCCATAAACCACCACATACAACATGTCGGGGCTGTCCATAAACCACCATATACAACATGTCAGGGCTGTCAACATACCACCACATACAACATATCGGGGTTGTCCACATACCACCACATACATGTCGGGGTTGTCCACATACCACCACATACAACATGTCGGGGTTGTCCACATACCACCACATACAACATGTCAGGTCTGTCCACATACCACCACATACAACATGTCAGGGCTGTCAACATACCACCACATACAACATATCGGGGTTGTCCACATACCACCACATACATGTCGGGGTTGTCCACATACCACCACATACAACATGTCGGGGTTGTCCACATACCACCACATACAACATGTCAGGGTTGTCCATAAACCACCACATACAACATGTCGGGGCTGTCCATAAACCACCATATACAACATGTCGAGGCTGTCCACATACCACCACATACAACATGTCAGGGCTGTCAACATACCACCACATACAATATATCGGGGTTGTCCACATACCACCACATACATGTCGGGGTTGTCCACATACCACCACATACAACATGTCGGGGTTGTCCACATACCACCACATACAACATGTCGGGGCTGTCCATAAACCACCATATACAACATGTCGGGGCTGTCCATATACCACCACATACAACATGTCGGGGCTGTCCATATACCACCACATACAACATGTCAGGGCTGTCCATATACCACCACATAAAACATGTCAGGGTTGTCCATATACCACCACATACAACACGTCACGGTTGTCCATATACCACCACATACAACATGTCAGGGTTGTCCAAATACCACCACATACAACACGTCACGGTTGTCCATATACCACCACATACAACATGTCATGGTTGTCCATATACCACCACATACAACACGTCACGGTTGTCCATATACCACCACATACAACATGTCATGGTTGTCCATATACCACCACATACAACACGTCACGGTTGTCCATATACCACCACATACAACATGTCATGGTTGTCCATATACCACCACATACAACACGTCACGGTTGTCCATATACCACCACATACAACATGTCATGGTTGTCCATATACCACCACATACAACACGTCACGGTTGTCCATATACCACCACATACAACATGTCAGGGTTGTCCATATACCATCACATACAAGTCAGGGTTGTCGATATACCCCCACATACAGCATGTCAGGGTTGCCCAAACCTTGGGTTACACCCTGGTGGTTATCTGACCAATTTTATGAATTTATTTGGCCAATTCAACCATCTCGGGTTAGACAACAATTGCGTTCCAATACATGACCCTTAAAACATTTCTTTGCATTTCTGGATAATTTGACCTGCAATTTTCTTTAAAATGTATTAGCACTTTTAACACACATGCTGTGTGAAATCTGAGAAAACGACAACTTCCATATATAAACCTATCTCTTTTTCCCACAATACAAAACCCAACAACCTGCTCTGACAGGACAGAGATTTTACATTTTTATCTAAAATCTAACCTAATGTATTTATATGCAGGCAATTAGACTAACACAAGTGCTCTTAAAGATTCACACCAACTCGGAACTGTATGTGTGTAATGGCTGACAAATCCTAAATGTGGTTTGTGGCTGTTTAGCAGTAACCATGTGCACAGTATCAACTCCATAATGTCATTGATAGGCACAATTATGAATGTCCATGCCACAGTTTTTTAAGCAATCTATTCCAATACCAAACCCTGGATAGCAGTCCCACTTCCCTGTTCTATCTTATAACCCAGTGATGACACTGTCACTTCCCTGTTCTACCTTATGGCCCAGGGATGGCACTGTCACTTCCTTGCTTTACCTTATGACCCATGGATGGCACTCTCACTTCCTTGTTCAGCCTTATAACCCAGGGATGATACTGTCACTTCCTTGTTTTACCTTATGACCCAGTGATGGCACTATTACTTCCTTGTTCTACCTTATGACCCAGTTATAGTACTGTCACTTCCTTGTGACCCAGCAATGACACTGTCACTTCCTTGTTCTACCCTATGACCCGAGGATGACACTATCACTTCCTTGTTTTAACTTATGGCCCAGGGATGGCCATATCACTTCCTTTCTCTACCTTGTGACACTGAGACCAATACAGAAGTATGGCACCACTACTCTACCCACTGTAAAACCCTAATTTTATGTAACTGACTGTCTTGTTAAATATGTCAATAACTACTTTTTTTAGTTCTGCATGATGTAAAAATAAAATTAATGGTCAGTAAATTATTATCCATCCATCTGGGGTATACCAAAGGAACAGATCTATCTTAACAATGTCGTTGTTCCATAGTTCAACACCTCTTCCAAATTAACGCTAACATCAGGGAAAGTAAAAAACCGGTCAAACACTTGATAGATACTACTATTTTCAAAGTATGCCAGCACATGGCCAAACTAGTCTCTGTTCCTTTCTTTCGTTGTTGTTGTGCAATATTAAAATGGTGTCGCTGCAACAGATTCTGCATAAAGTCCTGTGGCAACAGTGATTTAGTAGAAGAGTTGCTGACATTTTCTCAATGATTACACAAAAGTGTTTGAAGCACGTCAGTGGATTTGTAAATGTTTTCTTTATTTTTAAACTTACTACTAAGCCAGATATAAATATAGATTCAACTCACATAACAAACGTGTTAAAGTTGTAAGAAATTATACATTATTCATAACAAATCCTTGTACTACAAAGCAGAATCATTTGTAGGATAGATAACAGGAACAAGCATCAACAATAAAGTGTCTTTAGTATTGTAAGTGGAAACAGTTAAACAAATTGCATTACAGAACAAACTTTGTAATGTTAACATGTTGAAGCTGTATACTTCATAAGGACCGACATTTAAATGTGCTTGATAATTTTAATTCACCTGGAACTATACAGAATATACAATAAAATTACTTATACAGTAAGGATGAACCTTACGTGGATAGCTATACAATTTTAACTAATCTGTAACTATACAGAATATACAATAAAATTACTTGTACAGTTTCATCCTTAATATTAATAGTGAGATTGTATCTCTAATAGACCTGATTTATATAGTGTACACGGCTGTGCATGCCATGTGATACAAATGTAGTAGATTTATCTTACTGCCTCCCCTTCTCTGTCTGTCTGTTTGTCTCTCTCTCTCAGCCATTTACCATGGTAATGAATTTATAGGCTGGCATCCTTATAGTTGTGTCCATATAACACATCACTGCTGCATAATTAAAATCATGATCCACATAATATAGAAAATTGTTGGAAAATTTAAGCCATGATCTGTGTACAGTTACAGTAGATCATTGTTGGGCAATCTAGATCATGATCTAGGGAAGGTCTACCAGTTGCCACTTCAAGTACCCTCTCTTGAGTAATGATGATCTCGGATGTTGACACGATTGGTGTTGGCCAACTAGGTGTCCTGAGTTCTAGCACTTTCTGGTGGCTCACTGTAAACACGGAAGAACAGCTGTCAAATACTTATGTTCGCATTACGTGATTATATATGATTTGCATTAAAGGGAATAAAAACACCTATTGCTTGAATTCATGTTATGTTACATTCTGATATCTATTTCCACGTCCACCAAGCAAAAAAAATCAAAAATTTTAAATGAATTAGAAATTCCATGTTTTATGCTGTGCATCCGGACATTTTCGAATATGCATATTTTTGGCGCGCTTTTCGGGATGCCGAGATGTGACGTCACTTATGACTCAAACTCGCACCTGGCCGACCCTTTCCATGCATTCAGAGCATGTTTACAAGTATAGCTTTTGGGTCGAAATGAGCGTCAGAATGAGTTATTGTGCAATATTCCGATGTAATACAAACACTAGTCATCATAGAGGAACAAGCCACATGAATCGAATTTTATTCAAAACAACGAATGCGAATGGGCCTACAAGTCGACTAGGTTTCGCTGAGCTTGGGCTCGTTTTCAGAATAATTATATCGAATGCAACCAACGGGAGATAATCTACACAAATAAACATACATAGCAAACATATATTGTATCCAGCTACATAAAGTAACGTGTATAATCTCATAATATCACTAGAATATCGATATATGAAGGAGTTGTACAATTGATCATAACAACTTAAATCAGTTACAGAATTTCCGCTGATGCCGCTAGCTCAGTGGGTAGGCGCGTTGGTTTCTTGCCATTTATTTTACAATCGGGCGACGCCGGTTCAATCCTGACAGCATGCAAACCATTGATTTTCTTTACACTTTTTTTGTGTATGTTTTCACGAAGTAATATAAACCAAATCATTTTATACTATAATGCACTGTTTGTAAATAATTTATATTTTTGTACTAATTATTTATTCGCCACAAAAATTAAAATATGGTCAATATATAACGATGTTTCTAAATTTTATTTATCCAAACATATAATGTAATGGATATATAATTTATTAAATGTAAATATACTGTACGGTAATATATTGTAATTATATATGTGAAAACAGATTGTGATCTGTCTGGATAAATAAAATTTAGAAACATCGTTATATATAATGGCCATATTTTAATTTTTGTGGCGAATAAATAATTACTACAAAAATAAAATAAAAAATTACAAACAGTGCATCATAGTATACTAAATTATTTGGTTTATATTACTTCGTGAAAATATATACAAAAAAGTGTAAAGAAAATCAACGCGCCTACCAACTGAGCTAGCGACACCAACATAAATTCACTGACTGATTTAAGTTGTTATGATAAAGTGTACAACTCCTGCTTCATATATCGATATTCTAATGATATTATGAGATTATACACGTTACTTTCTGTAGCTGGATACAATATCTGTTTGCTATGTATGTTTATTGGTGTAGATTATCTCCCGTTGGTTGCATTCGATATAATTATTCTGAAAACGAGCCCAAGCTCGGTGAAACATAGTCGACTTGTAGGCCAATTCGCATTCGTTGTTTTGAATAAAAATCGATTCATGTGGAACCGTAAGATAACTGCTTGTCCCTCTATGATGACTAGTGTTTGTATTACATCGGAATATTGCACAATAACTCATTCTGACGCTCGTTTCGACCCAAAAGCTATCCTTGTAAACATGCACTGAATGAATGGAAAGGGTTGGCCTGATGCGAGTGTGTGTCATAAGTGACGCCACGATACCACGTGATCGCCTAGCTCATTAAAATTAAATTTTCCGCGGGAATCGCTTCACAGAAGGGCTTAAAATCGAATTTATGCTACAAATGTATTTTTCTGTATTTGTTTAATGTTGTCAAATGTTACATACAATGTTAAACTTTGTGTACACATGGAAAAAGGATTTTAGCTAGTGCCTTATTTTTATTTCCTTTAATTTGATTTGTATATGTATCTACTGTAATGAGTTCAATAAATTTGATTTGATCTGATTTTAAGCAGACAGATATAAACTATGAGTGCCCATCTCATTGCTAACAGAACCTTAACTTCTCCTGAAAGCAATCTTTTCATTCTTATAACTTCATTTATAAATTCATCATTTGGTACTTATTTATATAGAATTCAGTTGACCAAACTTTCAATGACAGCAAAAGTCCTGTCAGTTTGGAATAAGATACTCTACAACTTAATCATCTCCTCAGGCTTTTTCTGAATCTGAATTGTGAATCACTGAAAAGGTAAGTTCTTATATAGCACAGTATTCAGTTCTTACGACTGCTCAAAGCACTTTACACTTTACTCCCTAGCAGACCTGTTCAATCGAACACCATCTCAACTTCTCTGGAAAGCATCCAGCCACGCTACAATTAATGCGTGAAGACTATATGTACAAAGACTATTTGTACACAAATATCCACCACTATCTATAGCCAGGTACTCATTGGTACAGCTGAGTGAAGTGGAGCAAGGTGAAGTGAACAAACATGCCCAATGTTCAAAACAGTTGCACAGGATTCAAACCCAAATTTTCTCAATTGAGAATATGATGCTCACTGCACCCCACAAATGGGGTCTGACAGGTGTCGTGAACACCCACCTGTCTGGAGCCTCATTTTGAGTTTGCCTATTTTACTTCGGGGAGTGGAAGGGAAACGGAGGTGAGGATGCCCTAGACTGCGATGGGAGGATTGTGTAGAGACATTTGGAAGGATTGGGAGAGGAGTGGAGGATGAGTGGGAGATAAAGGAGAGTGGAGATGGTTGGTGCAGAGCAAGCAAGATCAGTGAGGGGAAGAAAAAGGAAACAGAAGTTGAGGATCAGTATAGAGGCCAGCCTCACTCGGACATACAGGGAAACAAAAGGGAAGAACAACTTGCAGTTTGTCTGTGTACTGTAAACATGCACCTTATGACCCTCACAGTGTGTGAGGGTGAAGGAAGTAGTAAGGATACAGACAAGGGTGCAAACAGGAACGACAGCATGGAAGAGGCTGGAAGGCAATGAGAGAAAACTAAAGAAACAACTATAAGAAAAAGTGTTGGATGCCTGCATGGCACCAGCCAGTATATATCTATGCCTCTTCTGTCTCTCCATCAGTGCCAATGTTCCTAACCCATTATGAGACAAAAAAAGCTACAGCTAGTAGAAAACAACTGTGTTCAGAAAATATGCAAAGTAACCTGAGAAGATAAAAGGAAGGTAAAGGATTTAACAGAAGAAAACACCTAAAGATGAAAGTAGTCAGAAACAGAATGAGATGGGCAGGACATGGGCTAAGGATGAGAGAAGCCAGACTGTCACAAACACTGCAGAAGAAGATGGCAAATGACGAAACAGAAGACTAAAGCTGAGATGGAATGACAGCATGAAACGGCACCTTGGGAGGGCAGGTGTAAATAGCCAAGAATGGGAAATCATCACGGCTGATGGACAAAGATGGAGAGTTGACAAGAAAAGCGGAAGAAGCTATGAATTGAGTGTCAAGGACCCCACCCTGGAAGTACCAAGGACCCCACACTGGAAGTATCAAGGACCCCACCCTGGAAGTATCAAGGACCCCCACCCTGGAAGTATCAAGGACCCCCATCCTGGAAGTATCAAGGACCCCACCCTGGAAGTATCAAGGACCCCATCCTGGAAGTATCAAGGAAAAGAAGAAGTATGCCCCCACCTGACAGAGTGCGCCAATGAGTACTTTCTCGCTGCGATGGTTGTGCGAGCCAATGGGAAGGACCCGTCTAGTAGCTGCTGAATGAGTGCAGAGTCGCGGCGTCGCCCGTCCTTCACGATCCGCTCCTGCTTCAAGCACGTCTTCGAGAGCACCTCCTGCAACGCCACCTGCATCTGACGCTGCTGCTGCTGTCTCCGCCGTGTCAGGCGTAGTCTCTCCTGCAGTATCTAGGGGGCGCCACAAACAATTAAAACAGACTTTTAAAACAAACACTTAAAACACACACTTAAACAAACACTTTAAACAATACTACATTGGTTCCTTCAAGTCAAATACCTGTTCTGTGTTCTAATTTCCACCACAAATTCAATGTCACTTAAATTCAAATGTGGGTGCCAAGACATAAAACGTGTTAAATTGGACTTTGCATTGTTACGGCCATGAAAAGAAAGGTTTGAAAAGGTCTTGAATTTCATTTCAGCAAAATAAACTAGCTATAATTTGAAAAAAGGGGACCATGTATGACAGAATTATGTGCTCTGTCTCAAATGAAACAGTTGGTCACTAAATGGCTCCTAGATGGAGTTTGGACAACATTTCTTTGGTATTCTTAAGTTTTTGAAATAAAAAAGGTATGTAATCTGATGATAACAAAGCCACACATACCACAAATTTACCTTGTGTGTGAGAAATAGATTTTGTATAGAAAACTAGTCTATCACCAGAACTTCTAGTTTACACCCCAGCTAAGAGAGGATTTTTTAACTGGCATGATCAGCATAATTTACGTCCACTGAAATGTTGCATAGTTTTCTATTACAGTGTTACAGTGTTTATATTTTTATTCTTAAGACCCTGAATGGAAAGAAGCATCTCAAAGTATTTTTTGCAAGTCCAAAATTTATTTTTATTATCTGGAAAGATTCTGCTTTTTTAAAATTACTTTAAATTACCTTAAAATATACATCCAATAGTTAGAAATTTAATGATATACTAAACTGACTACAAATACGTACAAATACATATGGTCAAATAGCCTGGGGGACTATTCGTCTGGCTACAAATGAATAACACCTATGCACTATTTGACCAGATACAGTGCAACACGCTTAAAACGAACACGTATACAACGAATTGACGGATATAACAAAATTATTTCTTACGTACGGATTTTTTACCTATCTTTTCCATTATAAGCGTTTATGCATATTACGAACATGGGTATAACGAATTCACGGTTATTACGAACATCTTTTTCCGAACAAATTTCCCCGTATAACGAACTTCTGTCCAACTGAAAATCGCCCGGTTGTTTGCAAATACTTCCCGCCAGTGACCGGGAAGCCATGCCGTGCAAACAAACGTCAATGGAGGAATTCTTCAATGGAGGACTCATCTATCCAATAGGGAAATCATCAAATGCAGTCAGACAACGCTGCAGCACACTGAGACTCCTTTGAGGGTTCCATTTTGTCTGGTTTCCTATCCAACAGCCAACAAACATCAATGGAGGACTTCTTCAAAGCGGATTAACCGGTGTCATTCTGTGTGTGTTGTGCAGGAAGAAGTAGTTTCCGTGGCTCCATCCCGCCACAGTTCGTCTTTTAGTGTGCTTGGACACAGCGTGCTCGCCATGTGTTTACATCATGTTTCGATACTTTTTCACAGACGCTGGACTTAATAGTAATGTGAACACGCATATAACGAATTCACGAATATAACGAACTTGTTAGCTACCCACAAAGTAGTTCGTTATAAGCGTGTTGCACTGTAAATACATACGGACAAATAGCCCATGATCGCCTATGCAACTATTTGACCAGATACGATCGGATAGCATTACAACACAATTTGGCCGGATATGACGAAATAGCCAATGATTGCATATACTCTACGTGGCTGGATAAACCTACCATGACAGGCTTTTGACAGCTTATAAGCCATTTGAGCGGGTAAACAAAAGATGATTTACGTAACTGATTTTCTATAACAAACTCACATGAACCACTGCTTATCAACAATCTGTGACATATTAGAGCATCTGAACTTGTCTTTATTTGAATGCTTTGAATATCTTTGATTGCATGTGTGCGTTATTTCATAGGATTCCGGGTTGCTCATAAAAACTAAATGTTTCGTTATCTCTTAAGCAATATGATGCAACTGTGCACTTGTTCGTGAAGTGCCATTACTAACAGTCTATTCTAACAAACCTTTTTCAAGCCTAAATAATGTATCTACACTTTAATTAATATAATGGCTAACTTAACTAAGGTTATGTAATTTGTGGCAGGTGGATTCCATTCACGATTACCAAGAAAAAATAAGATCTCCTCTGGGTATTATTTATCTTATGAGAATTTATTTAACATTACGTGATGTAGGCCTACTTTCACACAGTTTATACTGTGGCACCAGTACAGATCTTGGTGACTAAAACAGTTGGACATCCGATTATTTTCCCTCCACCGCTGTGTGAATGCATGCATTATGTAATATTTATGTAATTTATTGAGACACTACATGATGTCTTGAGTGTGTTCTTTTCAGCCTCGGCTTCTATCATCTCCTTCTCGTGTTTCCTTTGTAGAACTACCTGGTATGTAGTTTTTCTGTTCGAAATTGGTCATAGCTGCCAATAAAGTTTCAAAATCCCCAAACACGTTGCTAACCGCCATCCCGTCCATCTAAGTTGTGTGAATTTGAATTGGACTTCTGTGAGATGCACGAAAACTTGCGCAGTGATGTGAAATAGCACAAGAAAATTTGTCCAGGCAAATAGCCTATGTCACGCCGTATGCTGTTCGTCCGTATCCGGTCAAATGGTCCACTAGGCTATTCTACCATATCCAGTTGAATAGCCACTCCGTACATTATTTAACAATCACTACAAGAAGTAAACACATTTTGAACTTCTGTTTCCATAAGACATTTAGTCACAAAATTGTGATAGTTTCTGATGAAAAATTACCATCGATTTTACAAGAAAAAACCCTGCCTGTTTATCAGATAAGATGAATTTCATTTTTCATATTCCTCTTTGAAGGCAGCTCACCATGTTCTGGCGATGGTATTCTTCCTCCTCTGTCATAGCTGCAGTGTCGCCATCTGCTGACTTAGCTGGATGCATTGGTGCTGCCCTCATGTTGCGGCCAACAGTACCATCCTATAAATAACGTAGTTTCAGATTATGCAAGGTGTCTAAACAGGGGATAATAAACATTATAGAGTAGTGTTGAAAAGTTAACGAATTTAGAGGAATGAAGGTGTCCTGCTTGAAATAATTATCCATCCGAATTTTTTTTATTTAATAAAATAAAGATTTCAAGGATTTTGTTTATAGAAAATTAAGGAAAGAATGTATTTATGATTTATTACAGTTTTCTGTTTGTGCTTTTCAATTATCACTGTTGATTGTGGTACTATTGTTCTTCTCTTTTTGCTGTTCTGATTTGTCTAGATTAGTTTGTTGTAATTGTACAGGTCTGGACTGTCCCTGTAATATCTCCCCAGGAGGCACTTCAGTCGGTTCATTTCTGGGCTCTAACTGAGGATTCCAATGATCCTGGTGCAGAAAAATCTATATCTGGTTCCTTCTGATTGCTGTGCTTATAATTATCATGTGGCCACTCGTAATATCAGTCGCTTTCAAAAACATATAATTCTTCAATGGATACAGTGACCATTTACAATTTAAATTGACTGAGTCTATTCCTTTTGATGATTTTGAATGTTTGGATGATGTCTGTTCTGTCTTCTGTAGTCCAATGTGGAGAGATAGGTGTAGAACAGAAACATGCCCAGTTTGGAGACAAAATACACATAAAACAGCAGTTGGTCAAGTGCAAATAAAACATTAAGATTAATTATTAACATTGTTGCCAAATGAATGCTGAACTTACCACATCACCAGATGAGTGCCTTTGCTTTCCTCCCTCCTTCCTTTGGCTATCTCTCTCTCTGTGTCTGTCAAAAGTGACATCAGCAAACATAAAAAGCAGAGTATGTCACATACCACACATGTACATTTTTTTTCTCAAATTATTTCCTTGAAGCCACACTGTGTACACATGCAGGAGTCCCACAAGTGAACATGTATGTTTTTAAAAGTAAAACTGTCACATTTCTACCAAATACATGACATTTTTGCATGAACAGCAAAACATCTAAAACATTAGTGTATATATATAAATTCATTTTTAATGCTTCAGTTAATGTTAATATGATTCTGGATTAGTCTTATACTCAGGTAAATCAGATTTAATTTCCAATTCTCACCTTTTCTTTTCTGATTTATCTTTCTTTTTCTTCTTGCTTGAATGCTTCTTCCTATCTTCTTTATCCTGCAGTCATTAGCAAAGCAATTTTGAATTAACAGTCAAACTAAATGACATTACTTTAACATCACTGTCATAGACCTGAATAATTTTGCTCAACCAATGATAATTTCTGTATTTTGTAACTTAAATTTCCTGGTAATTTCCCGATAAATCAAAATAATGAAGCAGCTGACATGTTTGTAGACAATCCAACATATTTCCATGACAACTGGATTATGTATTTAAATATACTGAAACACTGCTAAATGCTAAGTTACTTAATTGTAACAAAATCTACAACACACCACCTTGACCTCTGTGGGGACAGATCACATTTACTTTCCCAATAATGACAATGTAATTTTTACTGATCTTTGCAAATTTTTATATTTTGAATATTCCTTTAATATTTACTCTCTTGTGGAATGACTTGCCAAAATTCTGTCATTTTGTTTCATCAAAAGTTCAATGATACTTCTCTTTATGTGGCATCTAAAACGATATCATGGGCTGGTTTTACAAAGTATTCGTATGTAAGAACCTTCGTACGAAGGAACTTTATGTAGTTACAATTGTTCGCAACAGTGTGCATGTCTTCTTTGATAAATCTAAATCAAGTTATCTACGTCAAATATCCCCATATGAACCTTCTTACAGTACAAATGTTTCATAAAACTGGCCCATGTCTTCATATGTATGTGCATTGCCAAAATAAATAAAAGGGACCATCTCAAACTCACTGACACTTCATTCATATACCATGAACACACAAGTAAACTAGTGGTCTGTCCCCGCATGCCTCTGTCACATGACCACGTGTCACATGACCGTACACACCTGGTGTGAGTGATGGGAGTGGTGATGTTGATGTTCCCTCCCCTTCTTCTCTGGCTGGCTCCCTCCTCCCTCAGTCTCCTTGGCTGGCTCCGACTGAGTGTCTGGCTCATCCCTGGTGGGTTCTGAGGGAGCCTCGCTGGGGAACACGGGATCTGCAGCAGGGGCTGCTGGCTCCTTGGGGACCGTGTCAGCATCAACCAGTGGCTCTGGTTGCGGCTGGGGGTGCTTCACCTACAAGACATCGGTTGCGAGAACTGTCAAAGGAAGGCAGTGTTTGTTGAGTGTTTGGGATGATTCATAGCTGGATAAGTCTTAGATTTTGCAGTTTTATATCCAGTTTTATTTATTTGTATCATATAAGTGCTTTTACATGTCAAATATTATACAGTTGAACATTGCTTTAAGGTCACCTCAGTTATACAGCCACCTTGTAATTAAGGTCATCCTAGGACAGAGCCAAATTATTTTTGTAACAGAAAAGGATAGGAAATATTAATCCTGCTAATACAATCACCTCGCTACTCAGGTCATTTGGCCCAGCTCTAAGGGCATCCTTAATAGTGAGGCTTGACTACTAAATGGGTCATGTTTCTTTCATTCTGCTTTAAGAGTAATAGAGTTGTATTGTTTTACGATAATTATATTGTATTGTTTTACAATAATTATATTGTATTCTTTTACGGTAATTAGTGTAATGCAGTCTTTTTTGTTTTAAAGTCTGATGTGTGCTTGTATGCAAGTATACCATTTAAATATTATTCAAATTATAATTTGGTTTATGAAATGTTGTTGACTTTGCTACTTTGCTTTATGCTAAGATACTGTTAAAAAATTGAGTTTTAAATATATATATATATGGTGTACTCGAGGAGTTCGAGGACACATGTAAGCCGCCAGGGGGCGATGTTTCACCAGTGATTCTTCGACCGGTAAGTTTCAGTTGTCAACGCATCTATATTGCCAATATAACAGTGTACAGACCTTTGCAAGATGTGAAAGTTATTGCAGTTTTTGCTGAACTGCCATGTAAAAAAGATGAAGAAAAATGACTTTACAATATAATGTAAACAAACTAAATTGTTTAAGGTGGAAAGGTGCCTATGACATGCTTGTTTTGATTTAAATAAATTAATAATTTTTTGAAGATAAACTAAAAATTTTGTTTCATAAAAATGTTGCTACTATGTTAAAAGACAGCCAAAATCCGTACTGCATTTTTGGCACGACCCCTTCACCAAACGTAAAACCGTCCTGTGCAGTTTTGCGTAAACACAAGTCGAGTTCATATGCCAAGTTATATCTTTGTAAGTATTGTAGTTTTTATAAAAAGTTACATTAAGTAATACTTCCTGGTTGTTATTGATAATACAAATGTCACCATTGCTTAGAAATGTGACTTTTTCACTTACAGGTGGCTTATTTCAACACAATTTGACAGACACTTCTATTATTGAGATTTCCCCCCAAAGGTTTTCCCCGCCATGTTGGCCCTACAATCTGTATTTGTAATGACACCTGCTGGGATCAGTCACGTGTCATTGCAACTGGTGGAGGAGGTTGTCGCAAAATAAACAAAACTTCCATCGGTATGTGATTTAACAGTGTGATCCATTTATGTAATTATAATACAACAGCGTAATGGCATGAGAATAACCAGACTATATGATGTGCGTTCACGGTGAACAAATTGATCTTTGCATAATGTTTGAACTGGCCTGACGCACATGCAGGTGATCGCCACTATGGAAACATTGTCAGTTTCCAAGAAAGTAGTGCCATGGTTTTTTATAGTACACATGTTCATACCAACACCTACTAATGTTCTATCAAGAAATGAGTAACAAAATCAACTGACATGATACCAGCCCCCGCTACCTTAAGTTGAGGAACTAAGCTCTCTGTCTCTGTCTCTCTCTCCCCTCTTCTTCTTTATATCCTTCCCTCTCTCATTCTCACCCTCTCTCCTTCTCTGAATCTCCCTCCCTCCCACACTCCAACCCCCCCTCCTCACCCCTCTCTCTCTCTCTCTCTCCTTCCCTCTTTTTCTGTTCCTCCCTCCCTATGTCACTCCCTCCCTTCCACCCTCCTTACCTCCCTCTCTCTCTGCTTCCACCTCTGTCTTCACCATTTTTTTTCGTTGCTTCAAGGCAACATCAGTGCAGCCCTTGCCCTGGGCCAACTCACAGACCAGACTTACAATAGAGGTGATCAAATATGTATTGCGTGTTGAACGCAGCTCCCTGGGGAACTGAGTGGTCTATAATAAATCAATTGAAGCTAAATCTGACGTGTTATCACAAGCACGTCCATCACTCAAATGTCTACACGCGTGTGTGCATGTAAGTTCAGTTCAATTTAATATCTCTACGTTGGTCACGGTTGACAGAACATTATGGGGAGATTGATGAGAATGTTGTGTGAAGCGTGCAGGAAACTAGGAGTACTGAATAAATAATTTAATTACAGCATGTCCAAATCTGCAAGATGTCATTCACAGTTCTCAATAGGTCAATTTTAAGGATAGGTTGTCTTAATTTTTTTCAATTTTTTAATGAATGGGAGCAATTTCATTGATAACATTTTATACTTTATATCACCTTAAAGGGGGAATGAAATGCTTGAAGAAATACAGCCCAAACTTAAGAACATACCATTTACAGTACATGATTTGATGAGCACAGCGCCATTGTATATTTTAAATAATTTTTCAAACTTGGCCATCATCGGCACTGGGCCCGTCATTACTGTCCAGCGGCATTTGGTTTGAGTAGCGAGATGCTGCAATCGCCCACACACAGTAAGTCGCACACGGTATATATATAATATACAAACGGTATATATATAATATACACACGGTATATAATATACACACGGTATATATAGTATACACACGGTATATATATAATATACACACGGTATATATATAATATACACATGGTATATATATAACATACACACGGTATATATATAATATACACACAGTATATATATAATATACACACTGTATATATATAATATACACACGGTATATATATAATATACACACGGTATATATATAATATACACACGGTATATATATATAAGCATATAGTCACTTTATTATAAAATCATTCACTTAAGTGCTTGTTGAATTGGTATTAAAATATGTTTTGCAATTGAAATGTGGTATTACAACAAGGAACCGGGGTGGATCCTGAGGTAGGTCCAGGGGGATTGGACACCACTTTTGGCATAAACATGGGTACAAAACTGAAATTATATTGGATGGCTAAAAACCAGATTCTAAATACAATATGTCCTTTTCAAATGTTTTCTCTCCTAAATTGCACTTTCCCTGTCCACTGATTGGTGCTTCCTTTTGGGCCAACAATTAAAGTATATACATGATTCACAAGTGTTATGTTAAGTTAAACATCAGAATCTAAGCCTCAACATGTTGCATGATGATCACCTGTTCAGTTCGAAATATTTATAATGGGTAGGGAATGTGGCTTATTTTGTGCCTTCAATACTTCATATTAGGACATGACAACAAACACAGCTGGATTTGTCCACGTATTAGCATTATGTATAAGTAGGTTGTAAGCTTTACGGTGATGACCGCATGTATTGGGACACCATATGTTTTGGGACACCTGAATAAATACAATTATTTTTGTCCCTGTGTATTTGGACACATGGGATACAGGGCCATTGACACTCAAAAATAGATAGTAGCAGGGTAACAGACAAGGACGACAGGACTTGTTTGTGTCCCTAAGTATTGGAACAGTGAATCTGAGATTTATTTTTGTGCACCCTGTGTTTTGGGACAGCTGATAATTGAATTTTGTTTGAATATATACGGCCACTACTGTAGTTATTGTATCTACTATTGACTGACATATTGCTGGCAATCTAATCTAAGAGATCATTGTTCACAGCCTCTCTCGTTACTGTTTAGTGTATACAGTATTACTTTTTGCCCTAAATCATTGAACGCATGCACAATAGTTACAGCAATAGAACATGTGTGTTAAGGGAGCTATGGTGGATACACAAGGTTATAAATATAAAGGTAAATGATGGTGAAATTGTATAATATTTTCAACTGATCTAACTCGAAGAGGGAGCATAGTCCAGAGGGTTGGCGCAGCAACAGAAAATGCCCTAGTTTCAATATCAGTATTGACTCTAGAAACAAAAAGTAAATCAGAACTAGATGATCGAAACGGGGTAGGCTTTTTTACAGGAGTAAGCAATGAATATAAATATGCTGGTTGCTTACATGAAAGTGCCTGGAAGGTAATGGTACAGATCTTAAAAAAGACAACCCTACTTAAGCAATTCTGTACACGTTGTAACCTACCGGGTAGTGATATCCTTAAGGGCAATATTGTAAAAAGGGAATTGCAATAGTCAAGTCTACTAGTAACGAGTGCAATAGCAATAGTTTTTGCAACAGAAAGAGGCAAATAACGGCGAATACATCGTAAATCACGAATATTATAATAACAGCAGTGACAAGTTTGAGAAATATGCCGTCTAAAATTGAAATTATCATCAATGATTAAGTACTTCAAGATATCGTGCTGAAGGTGCAGGCATAAAATACTGGCCAAGCATAAGTGTCGCAATATTCAAATGGATACTATTTTAATGCAAAGGCATAGATACATTGTTAATTACTGCTGTGAGTCAAAAACTGGAACTACGGAGACTTGTGTCGGCACTGTTGTGGGAAAGTTTCCGGCATTTGAATTGCCCATAAACAAATCGCCGACCGTATTTTTACACCTTGTTAACACTGTGTTAACTTTGCCCGCTAATACTGTTTTGTAATATTCGATTCGGTCAAATTACGACGACATCATTTTAGCCGAGTTTATGGATGATTTCCTCATATTGCATTTGCGTGCTGGTCTATTATTCTCTGTATGCAAATACGAGTAATCGGGAACGTTCAGATTTTTGGCACCTAATATACTGAACGCATGTGCTTCATTATTTCCCTAGAGGGGTTCAGTTAATTGATAGCACGTAACACCATCAATTGAAATAGCAATGTAGCTTTCAGGCATGTGAGAGGAGGCAAGTCACTTCCGAGGAACATTTGGGGAAAGAAGGGGGGTCTGGATTGGAAATCAGAATTTTGTTTAATAGACATCATTGTTTGTGATGCAATCTAGTGTACTTTCACACTGCTTTTGTCTAATCCCGTAACTTCCATTTTATATAAAATCACAAACACAGTGCATAGAAACACTACCTTTGGGATTTTATTAATAAAAAGTGTAACCAT
Source organism: Paraescarpia echinospica (assembly GCA_020002185.1). Classification (NCBI taxonomy): domain Eukaryota; kingdom Metazoa; phylum Annelida; class Polychaeta; order Sabellida; family Siboglinidae; genus Paraescarpia; species Paraescarpia echinospica. The sequence continues at coordinate 33,141,264 of CM034536.1, forward strand.
ACAGTTCCCTGCACATAACTGTAAAAGCACATACTTTTCATATTACACAAAAAACCAGAAGCAGTGTATACTACATTGTCAAAACTACAACATTACATAAGTGGTCAATGTAAAAAAAATACAAAAAAATGCTTTAAATAACCAAGGTTTACTAAAATGATAATTCTAATGTACAGTGCACTAAAATTCACACACAAATGTCCACATCTACTAGTGTTCATTGAAACCATAAACTTGTAAACTTTACAAGTGTTCATTGTGGACATGTGACTTCTTTTCTTGCCTGTGCTTGATCCTGGCACTCACAGCTTTCTCTTCTCTGCCTGAGCAAGGACTGGGGAGTGGAGGTGGACAGATTTCAGTCTCTTTGGCACTTTGCCTCTTGGGAAACCTGTTCAGCTGCTTTTCTCTTGCTTCTTCAAATTCAACTCGTCCCCTCCAGGGTGCACGGTGGATTTAGTTGACAGGTAGTCCGTCGGACTAGCTGACTCAGAAACAACTAGTCTTCATATTGTTTTACTAGTCCTTAAAAATCAATCATACTGTTGTATTATATATGTGTGACAGTTATGGCACATATTAAGTGGCTTTATTTCCTAAAGAAAACAAGCCGTTTCCCATTTCAATTAAATGTTCAACTAAATGTGTCATTAATAGAAACAAATACATGTGATTTCGTAGATCCAATTGCAAAGTTATCAGAAGAAATGACTAGTTTAATCAGGCCCTCAGGGGCAGCAAACAGGAGTCGTGGACAAGGCGATGCCAGCAGAATTTGAAGCCTGACGGCGAAAAGGACCGACATTGTCGGACTAAGTTGCATCATTTGCCCTATACTTTTCATTAGCGTTTTCTTTCCCGAAGCCGACTAAACAATCAATAACATTGCTGGCGTTTGGTAACTTGCTAAAATAATCACCCAATGCAGGAGTAACGCAAGCAACTACCATCACGACGGGATAGCACGTAACGATGTCTGTAAACCGCGCATGTATGTTTGTCCATGTCGCTCATCACTCATGGTCGCTAGGTGGCACTACCTATCCTACGCTAACCGGATGTAAACAGCCGCCATTAACATTCACTGCGTTCAGCAAGTTTCCCATCTGACGGTCGTACGGAATATTTAGCTGCCTGTGATAAAATGCTACCTTACTGTCTGATTTTGTTTTAATCCATCACAACACCCAACTAGCGTATACAGAGCGTAAATCAATTTACATAATAACAGCTAGTCCGATGGGACTGCTCCACTAAACATAGACTAGTCCGATCACTGAAACTACTTGTCCGGGATGATCGGACCGGCCTTATTTCGCAGCCTGCCCCTCTATATACAACATCCTTCTTGGTGAACGCCATATCCCCTAAAAGTGTTCATATTAACAACGTCAGATAAATTTAATTCAAATTGTTATTGAATTAATAATAACCTAAACCATACATTAAAATGAACAGGCATACTTTATGTTGACATATTATCGCCCATCCAAGAAAATTTACTAAGTTTTGGCATATACTTATTTTTATCCAAAATAATCTATAAACCCATCTAGCATACCTTAAAGTTATCGCCAAAACTTTTACTCCGCTTACTATTCGCGTTTATATATCATTAACGGTGCTGTATTATGCCATGACCCATAACACCAGCGACGTGAGCGCCGTAATGTAAGTCCCATAGGTCGTTACAATGCCTCGCGTGGCAGACTAAACGATCTAATATTTATTGAAATTACGATCTTAAAACCACTCGACTGCTACGTTAATTCCGATAATTCAGTAATTGACTCATATAAGAATGTTTGAAATAAGAGCGGACAACTTACTGTAGACCGTAGCTCATGCTTCGTTCGACTAAACGTGACTGTGAACTTCGAAAACAACACACGGCCGCAACTGATTTGCCGCCAAAACTCATGCATGGATTGTAAGCTGGGCCGTGATTCACAATTTTTGGCCATTCAGAATGCGGCTTGCTTTTAAAAAACGACGACGATCACGAAATAAAAAATTTTTATTGTCGATGTTTGCCAAGTCACAACCCCCCTATATTAAATATTTTTTTTGGATTACGACGAATCACAGAAACTGCTACCGATGAAGAAATATTGAAATGACATTACGCGTTTTTCAAATCAAAACCAACGAAAATTACGTTGAATGCCATCATTCACCGGGAAGACAATGGTGTGAACCAAGTGGAGAATGTGCCAGTGTCGTTGGTGATACCTCTGCTAATGTCGTCGCGTTCGTCGTCGTCATCATCTCTGCCCATGTCGTCCCGTTCGTCGTCATCATCTCTGCCAGTGTCATGGTATTCGGCATTGTCATTTCTGTCTATGTCGTCGCGCTCGGCATCGTTATCTCTGCCCGTGTCATTGCATTCGTCGTCATCATCTCTGCCTGTGTCGTTGCGTTCGTCATCATCAGCTCTGCCTGTGTCGTTGCGTTCGTCATCATCTCTGCCTGTGTCGTTGCGTTCGTCGTCGTTATCTCTGCCCGTGTCGTTGCATTCGTCGTCATCATCTCTGTCTGTGTCGTTGCGTTCGTCGTCATCAGCTCTGCCTGTGTCGTCGCGTTCGTCATCATCTCTGCCCGTGTCATCGTGTTCGGCATCGTTAGCATGTGGCCAATCCACAACTGAATTTTTTCCACTCGAAGCTGCTTGGCTGTTTCTTATGTTGCTGATTTTGTTTGTCATGTTGAAGGCTCTTGTTGGCAACACATTGATTTGTTAAGTTAAATAAACGTTATTCTACTGGTGACATAGTGTTGTTATTAATATGGTCACTATATATGTGTATATAAATATACATCAACCGGATAAGAATTGTGTCAACCCGTCATTTGGATGGGTAAAATTTCCGGGCACATGATGCATGGCGCTGTCACGGCGGGCAAAAATATTATCCTGTATTAGTCCCTGTCAGAGTGGGCAGTGCAGCTGAAACGCAGTTCCCAATGTTAATGGTTTGGTATCTATCAGTTAGGTATGAAGAAAACCAGCTCAGCTGTGCCAGATATGCCATACCACTGTGATGAACATTTAATTAGAATGTTATGATCGATGGTATCACAGGCAGCAGATAGAAATGTCTTAATGAAGTAAATAGAAAGTTTACATTGATTAGACAGGAGTGACTTAAACCAACTTGCACAGAACAAAGATGGCGATACATCTTGCCAATTTAGGCATCGAACAACATTTTTTTTCAGTTTGTCTTATAAATGAGTAAGTTTCTGTCACCATGAATGTGTACTTAGATAGTATATACTGAAATATATAGAATACAACAGCTATGTAATACTAATACTAATAATTAAGAGTCAATATAATTGTTGTTGTTTGCTTGCATATTTTTATCATTAATGAAACTGTTAGTATGGATGGTGTATAACTACAATATATCATCAATATAAATTATGTCATAATTATATTACCAAAGTAATAATAAATATAAAAACAACTGTAATAAAATTAAAACATATATAATATATTAATTGGTCTGAAGGACAATTTCCTATAATGGAAAACTGGTATGATCCTGAACTGGACATACAGTAGCATACACATCGCTTTAACAATGATAAGACAAAAACATTTGTTGCGCCTAGGTAAATCCCTAATCCAAGCATAAAGTCAAACCAACACAAAACTTCACAGATCTACATAAAAACAACCCAGAATTGATGCTTGATACAAGGAATATGTTGTGTCTTGGTAATGTAGCAAAAAGATAGCTAGGTAATCCTTTCAGAAAACCAATATTTTCATGGCTTTCACTAAGAGTAATGCTCTAATATAAAACAGATTCTGATCAAAGACATTCAGATATCTTGACAACTGAAACTCACCAGTCGAAGAATCACTGGCGGAACATCGCCCTCTGATGGCTTCGTTGTGCTTTCAAACTCTTCGAGCAAACCAGGTGTCGCCACAAGTGCTGTGTTGACGGTCTGAGGGAGGTCGGTGAGTGGGTGGACGCAGGTGCGGAAGCGGACGGGTAGGACATGACTAGACGTCTTCTCTGACCTTTCCGTGTGACTCATCTTGACCACGTACTCAAAGAGACCAGCCTCATGCTGGTCCGACTACAACATAAAGGTCAGTTCTATGTAGCACAGTATCCAGGTCAGAGGAGTGTTCAAAGGGCATTACACTTCACCCCCTCGCAGATGTGTTCATTCAAACACCATTTCGACTTCTCTGAGGAGAATTAAGCTATGCTGCATTTACTGCACAAAGACTATTCATTTACATACATCCAACACTGTCTACAGCCAGGTATTCATTTGTATAGCTGAATGAATATGTAGTGAACATATTTGTCCAAGCTTCGAAACAGCAGTAACAAAACATTGAGAGTGCAATGCTCTGACCATCTAGACTACCTGATTTATACAATTCCAAATAAAGCCTACCTACCTACCAAGCTCCACCATAGAGATAGAGATATGTTAGATGGCAGTGACCCAGGTTAATCTTATACAGATTGTAACAGTCACAGAAGAAAAGGTGACAATTGTTGTAAAAACAACAGAAATGAAAGCACCAGGATGTGATAGGAAATGACAATCTAAATAACAGCGAACCACTGACTTAAACCCTGTTTACAAAAGTGATTTGGTCCAATTACTTCATACAACACAACGGGACAAAAATTAATTGTGTAAACACCCCTCAAGACACCAAAAGACTTCTGGGAAACCATGGCACTCTTACCTCTGTTCACCATGTAATGCACAATGAAGAGTGAATATGACAACTTACACTAGTACTGGGTGAAGGAGGAAGACTCCGAGACTGGGAGCTACCTACAGCACTCCCCATTACTATCCTTCAAGGAGACTCCCTCTGCCGATGTCCAGTCTCTACTCTAGGAGTCTCCGCTGATGTCTTCTCTGTAGAAGGCTTCTGCATATGTCTTCTGTAGTTGTCTTCTGCAGATGTCTTCTGTAGATGTCTTATGCAGATGTCTTACGTAGATGCCTTCTTCAGATGTCTTCTGCAGATGTCTTCTGTAGATGTCTTCTGCAGATGTCTTCTGTAGATGTCTTCTGCAGATGTCTTCTGTAGATGTCTTCTTCAGATGTCTTTTGTAGATGTCTTATACAGATGTCTTCTGCAGATGTCTTCTGTAGATGTCATCTGCAGATGCCTTCTGCAGATGTCTTTTGTAGATGTGCTTTGTAAACACTTGCTGCAATCTAGTAGTTCTACTGCAAGTCTCTCTGCACAGGTATTCTGGCGGTGTTATGCTTTGTAAACACCTGCTGTAAACACATCTGAATGACCCGACTCAGCAACTTAATTCTGAATGAAACTATTTCAACTGTTGACTAACTAGTACGCTATCAAAAAAACAGCTGATCCTAGGCCTCCAAGCGCTGTCCAGTGCCTCTGGTCATAGCAGCTGGACTGAGAGAGATTCACAGGAGGGGGGTTTATATCCAGCAGAAGGTGTGTGAGAGAGTTGGTGCCAAGGGAACAGGGGTATTCACTGCAGACCCACGCAATATGCCATGTAATGTGCCACGGGGTCACACAATATATGCAGTCACATCTAGGGTCTCCAATCAAATGCAACTAATTATCATATGCAGCAAATGAATTAATTATTCTATCAATTGCAGCCGGAATCATGCAATCCTAGAATAGTACACGATGGATGATTGTTGCCTACTGGCTGTCAGACATGACAAATTAACTTTTACAAGACATGTTATTAATAGTGGTACAATCAATCAGTGTTTTCATATGATTACCATTATAAATTAATATGTTCTCGCCATCTCCATAGCACAATAACACATCCATATAAAACTAAATTAACTAAAGTATTTATGTGTTATGTAGTTATACATTCATTATCAATATTAGGTGTTGAAGTGTACTAAACTAAATTACAAAACAAGATAGTATATTATATATAAATTTGTCTTATTTAAAGATTTAACAAGATTGCCACTCAGAGAATTAACTCTAGGTGGCAGGTGGACAAGGAAGCCCTTTGGCTTATCGAGAGTCCGACCCTTTTATTTATGTGTATCCCGCCCGTCTGAGGTATGTGTCGATTTTAATTTTAAACATATTCACGCTACTAGCACCCACACAATCAGCAGATAATCTGTTCCATTCATTTACAGTCCTTTGTGAAAATGAAAACTTTCTTATATCTAATCTACTCTGCTCCTTTGCTAATGTAACTTCATGTCCTCTAGTTCTTCTATCTTTCTTAATTGAAAAAAATATATTTCTATCAATATTTTCATAACCATTCAATATTTTAAACACTTCTATCTGATCTCCTCTCAATCTCCTGGTCTCTAGTGTTGTTAAACCGCATTTTTTTAGGCGTATTTCGTAACTAAGATCCCTCAGTTTTGGTAAAGAGAAACAAAAAGCAATCATTTGGGCCTAAACATCTAAATGAGTTAATACAAACTATTTATTTGCAACTACAATCACGAGTATCATGTTAGTGGACTGTATACACAGAACGTGTTCTGAAAGTGGTACATTCCATTGAAATAGCAACGTTCCTGATGGCTGACATAATGTGACACGCCCCCAATAATTTACCAGTAAGCACAAAGCTATTATTTGGTGTCAGTTCGCTAAGACACAGCATGTTCTTGTTTTGTTTAACAGGTGTATTGGTTTCTCGTATTCCCTTCGATTCAGAAGGTGAGCTACACTTTTATATGCCTCAACAACTGTTATTGTGCCACGCTGTGCACCATGAAGACGAAACATTTTACAAATTACAGCGACAAAGCTAATTTGCCGATGATTTTTATTGTAAACTGCCAGGTTTGCTGTACCAGTAACGGTTACAAACATGTCACAATATACAACCAATAATATCACTGAACGTGGCATAATCAACTGTGAAAAATCATTAAAAATGCTAATAATTAGTTAGCCAAAACATATGGGTTAGTGATCAATGCTAACTAGATTACTGTTCATAGTTTGGTGACTGGTGTATTGGGAAGAGTAGAAGTAATCAGACTTTACATCATAATGGCATTGTCCGCGTAATTAAAATTTTGTGTCTTCAGCAAGGTCATTCTAGTAAACAGGCATGTGAGAGGAGGCAAGTCATTTCCAAGGAACATTTGCACGCGGCGCGGCAAACTGGGGGTCTGGATTGGACCTAAGAATTTGTTTAAAGACATCATCATTTGTGATGCAATCTAGTGTACTTTCACACTGTTTTTATCTAATCCTGTAACTTCCATTTCATATAAAATCACAAACATAGTGCATAGAAACACTACATTTGGGATTTTATTAATAAAAAGTGTAAGCATACAGTTCCCTGCACATAACTGTAAAAGCACATACTTTTCATCACACAAAAAACCAGAAGCAGTGTATACTACATTGTCAAAACTACAACATTACATAAGTGGTCAATGTGAAAAAAATCCATAAAAATGCTTTAAATAACTAATGTTTATTAAAATGATAATTCTAATGTACAGTACACTGAAATTCACACACAAATGTCCACATCTACTAATGTTCATTGAAACCATAAACTTGTAAACTTTACAAGTGTTCATTGTGGACATGTGACTTCACTTCTTTTCTTGCCTGTGCTTGATCCTGGCACTCACAGCTTTCTTTCTCTTCTCTGCCTGAGCAAGGACTGGGGAGTGGAGGTGGACAGATTTCAGTCTCTTTGGCACTTTGCCTCTTGGGAAATCTGTCCAGCTGCTTTTCTCTTGCTTCTTCAATTTCAACTCGTCCCCCCACTGTACAACATCCTTCATAGTGCATGCCATATCCCCTAAAAGTGTTCATATTAACAACGTCAGGTAAATTTAATTCAAATTGTTATTTAATTAATAATAACCTAAACCATACGTTAAAGTGAACAGGCGTACTTTATGTTGACACATTATCGAAGAAAACTGACTAAGTTTTGGCATATACTTATTTTTATCCAAAGTAATCTATAAACCCATCTAGGATACCTTAAAGTTATCACCAAAACTTATACTCCGCTTACTATTCGAGTTTAAATATCGTTAACGGTGCTGTATTATGCCATGACCCATAACACCAGCGACGTGAGCGCCATAATGTAAGTCCCATAGGCCATTACAACGCCTCGCGTGGCAGGCTAAATGATCTAATATTTATTGAAATTACGATCTTAAAACCACTCGACTGCTACGTTAATTCCGATAATTCAGTAATTGACTCATACAAGAATGTTTGAAATAAGAGCTGGCAACTTATCGTAGACTGTAGATCATGCTTCGTTCGACTGAACGTGACTGTGAACTTCGAAAACAACTTACAGCCGCAACTGATTTGACGCCAAAACTCATGCACGGATTGTAAGCTGGGCCGTGATTCGCAGTTTCTGGCCATTCAGAATGCGGGTTGCTTTTGAAAAAGGTCGATGATCACAAAATTTATAATTTTTATTGTCGATGTTTGCCAAGTCACAACCCCCCTATATTAATTTTTTTTGGATTTGGACGAATCACAGAAACGGCCACATCGAGTTCATGAACTGCAGAAGAATCTCATGCCTGAGTTAACTACTGGCATCAAGTTCTTGAATCCAGTTGCACATAGTTATTTTTTATGAACTCTTCTATGTATAGACCTCATTTTGCTTCACCGTTAATATATATAAATGTTGCTATTGAAAACTCAGAATTTGTTGCTTTTTGACGTTTCTACAAGAAGTGTCCTGGGTCACCACCTTAGTTTGAGGTAAACATTACAAGATACAAGACAGAAAACAAACAGGATATGTTGTTTACCTCGAAACTAAGACTTGACATCGACATGCTGTCATAGTCTTCATCCACCAGATGGCGCTTGTGCTTCACTTTATGTGTCTCATGAATCGATTCTGACGAGAAGAGTCGTGAACGGCTTTGCACAGCTTGACGAGAACTGTCATAAGCTTGTTTCTGGATAAAACTAAAAATAAAGCAAAAAAATCAAATTTAGATGTTATTTGTTAAGTAATTCACATTAATAATATTTGTAAAGTTCTTCCTTTGTTCATAAATCCTTTGAAACCAAGCTCAAAGGCACATCAAGACAAAAGATTTGTCAACCTCAAAACAAAAAAGAAAGTAAAAAAGAAAAAAAGTTCTTATACAGCACAGTATCCAATGATTCCGATCCTTAGGACTGCTCAAAGTGCTTTACACTTTACTCCGTTGATAAACAGTATTAAAATTGTCAACAGATGGATGGATATGCAATAATATGAGCTAAGGTTGCTAAGGTTATAATGATAAGTTTTCAAATGACAGCAAAATGTTCTAATACTTTCAACTGATCCAGTATCAAACCATTTACCCCAGTGCCCTTGTGAAGACTGAGCTGTACTAATTGGCAGACTCAGTTGAGAATGATTATAGGGTACAAGTTCTGTTCTCCACAAATGGGAAATCATGATAAATAGAAAAGACAATCATTGCATACACTGCATATGAACAAAATGGCTTGATGCAGTAGGATTGTTTGGCCTTGATTCTGCATAGAAGAACTTACAACTTTCTATGTCACAGGCCCGGTTGGCCCTTGCCATTTTCTACTTTCTGTCGCTCCGACATACACTACACGAGGTGCATGGATGGCCTTGCCAAGGCATTTCTTAAATTGGCAATATACAATGCCAGTGTATTGACATTACTAAGTGTGACTGACCTCGCTGTGTTGATGCTAAACTTAAAGCTATCAATAAATCTCTCAAGATTATTATTGTTGTATTTAGTGGTTCATTCCATGCCAAATAATAGATTTTGTTGTTAATGCATGACCCTGCAGTTCTCTATTGGTATAATATGCTTGGAGAACAGCCAATGTCTCGACATCAACAAATTACAGTACTTCCACCTGTATTATGGCAGTAGAGACAGTGGCTGAACTGTTGTTGTACATGGACTCTATCCCAGTGAAAGGACTGCCTTCTTTCAATATTTCACTGTTTCTCGTCCTAGTGGTTTAATTGTGGTTTATAATCAGTAGCTTGACCTGGATTGATCTAGGTGATTTTGAAATTTAATAATCTATAGAGGCTTTGATTATTGATTATTGGAGACTACTGTTCCATGGTTGAACTGTGACACTATGGAGGAATGTGCCTGTTTTTTACAATTATATTTAATTAGGGCTATAATGATACATTAAAATATTAACCTTATTGGTGACTAACAATTTGGTGACTTTGATAGAAGTATTACAACTTGTTCTTTCTGCCTGGTACATCATTTAATGGAGACCAGTGATATTTGGTATCCATGGTTACAGTTACAACCCAATCATTCAATATATTTTTCCTTGAAGCCCAAGTTATTGGAATTTTGTAATAAGTACTAAGATACATAATTCTACCTTTAGGAGTAGTTGTAGCTGATGTAGTGATGTTACCATGGTGTAATACATTGTTTCCATAATGTTTGTGTCCATGTTACACGCACAACCTTTGTGTATTTTAATGCTCCTGTACGATTCTTTGTTATATATGCAAAAGTTAAGCATTGCATTAGTGGACCTATTACATGTGTTATTAGTTCCTTAAACATGTATTTGCCTCACAAATTATGCTGACTAGCATACTAATATCATAAGACTAGTACGATAATAATATTTTAAAAGTATCTCAGTCTTGAATGTTTTCATAGTTTTTCTGGTCAAGCAACAACGTAATGGCCAAGGCCTCTTTTAACAACTATTTGGAAGTAGGAATAATAAAAAACGCATGACATTCTGTCAAAGTTTGCATGTGGTTGTATAAGAAATTGCCTAAAGTTGGTGTCCACGTTATACACTGTACCTACAACTGAGATGTTGGTAGTTCATTTGCATGTTGAAAATTAATAGATATAGTTGCGTCATTATCTCCTTGTGTCTAATTACTTAAATTACACGTTTTTACACCACATAACAGAAAAGAAACATTGAAAATATCAGTTTGAATTTTTTATTACAATGTCATTCATTGGTTTGCCAACTCGTGAACATACCCATATCTACTTCTGAGTCAGAAAAATATTTCGGCACTTGTGTCGAATCCAGACCCACTTCGACTTTGCCGTTAGAATGTGAGTTTTGCTAATTTTTATATCTCAATGCATTAGTTCCATCATTCAGCATTATCCCAGGCATATTTATGTTTAAGAATATTGCATCTTAGTGCACTTTTGAAGCGTAGATATATCTAACCCGGTTTGCATCAACATACGCTGCTCTATTGCTCATTTTACGCGTGCGAAGCAGTAAAGCATTGCCGCAGCTTTGCAGACTAGCGCAAACCAGGTCGCTATTTTGGCTTCAAAAGTGCCCAAAACACAATATTTTTGTAATATAAATATGCCTGGGATGATGTTGAATGATGTAACTACTGCACTGAGGTATCAAAGTTAGGCAAAACTTGAGTTATAAAGGCGAAATCAAGGTGAGTCTGGATTCGACACAAGTGTATTTCTGATAATATCTGATTATATGTCAGAAATATAGTTTCTAGTTGCTTTCATAAACTGTCATAATCTGATACATGTTACACACATTTATGATATTGTTCATTATACATATTTGTCTAGCATAACAAGAGCTACAGATTTATGAGATATGCTCATATCAGCATATGGTATACACAATTATACTAGACAAGTGCCCAATTAAGAAAGCAATGGCAATGCCAATTGTCAATGTTGTTTAATGCAGAAAAATGCAAGTGTGTACATTACGGTTATAACAATAGGCAGTACGACTACTTCATGGGTGATAACCCCATAGAAACATCTCATGTAGAACAATATTTGGGAGTGATAATAAGAGACACACTTAATGTAACTGAGCAATGTGTTAAGGCATCAAATAAGGCTAATGCGATGCTAGGCATGATTAACAGAGCTATCAAATATAAGACCAAAGAAGTAGTTGTAAAACTATACAAGTCCTTAGTAAGACCTCACCTAGACTGCTGCATTCAGGCATGGCGCCCATTCAAACAAAAAGATATAGACTTATTAGAAAAGGTGCAATGTAGGGCGACCAGGATGATTTCAGATTTAAATCACTTAGATTATCAAAGACGGTTAAGAGTGCTAAATATCACGACTCTGGAGACTAGAAGACTGCGTGCTGATTTAATTATTGGAAGTTTATAAAATATTCAACAGGTTAGAGAGTATTCTTCCTGCAGATTTCTTTGTTATGGAAAATAGATAGAACACAACATGAGGGCACCCTTTCAAAATAACCAAAGTGCACTCAAGATTAGATATATGCAGGTACTCCTTTACTCAAAGGATAGTTAACGACTGGAATAGACTTCCGGAAGCAGCAGTGATGTCCAAAAACATCAACCAGTTCAAGGGACACATTGACAAATATTTACGCAATAGGGCGGAGGATTACACGAGTCAACGTTTGACTCCCTTCCTCGGGTTCTCCTTAACTACTAAGTAGAAGAGGAGGATTCAAGGTAAATTCAGTAGTGGACGCAAATTCAAAAGCTTGCATATCAACTGTTCATGCCGATTTTGAAAATAGCGCCCTGTACGTACTACGTACTGGTGATAAAACTAAGTCACTTAGTCTTACTCTTAGTCAGTACTCTGGTGTAGCTCATTTGTCTCATATTATGTCTAAATACTCTAAAAGTCTCAAGTGCGTTTGATCACTTTCTTACAGGTTCTTACAGGTCCTCTTCTGGCTTCTAGGCTGTGATGCCTCTTATGCCAGCTCTGATGTTTGTCGTCAAACTATATGGTGCGCATGCGTCTGACGAGTTGTTCCATAATAGGGGTGGGGCTGTGTAATCGAGTTTAATTGGGTGGTTTTTCCATAATTTGTCTAATTTCCTCTCAAAGGACTGGACTGATGGAGCCTCTACCACAGACTGTGGGAGGCTGTTCCATACGTCCGTGCATCGGTGTATAAATGAATTTTTTTTAATGTTTAACCGACAACGTCCTTTGAATATTTTTAGGTGATGTCCTCGCGTACATGATTCAGTATCCCTCAAAGTTATAAAGTTTGATGTCACAGCTGTATCATATTTGTCTGTTAAAATCTTATATAATTCAATCATGTCTCCTCTGAGGCGACGATATGACAGAGTTGGTAATTTTAGTCTTTGTAGACGTTCATTATATTCAAGATCTTTAAAACCTGGAATTAATTTGGTTGCTCTACGCTGAACATTTTCAAGAGCTGTAATGTGTTTCATTAAGTAGGGAGCCCATACTTGATTTGCATATTCAATATGTGGAAATCAAGTATGGGCTCCCTACTTAATGAAACACATTACTTTGGCTAGCCGAACTTTGAATATCGACATAAGTTATAACAGACAAAAACGAGCTTAGCTTCTGCCTTCAAAGGCTTCACAGCTGATCGAATGACACTCACCGAATATAAGAGACAGAGTGACAGAGGCCTGAGAGGGCGCAGCCTCGTAGGCATTGCAGCTAGCGCTGTGGGTAAACTATGTGGTTTCTATGCCAATCCCACGCCAATCACAATGCTGGGCACTGCCACTGGCAACTCCGACGGCAAAAACAACTCTTGACAATACGCGCCGACTGTACTGTTTCAAGCATCGAACGACACGACAACTACTCCATTGATGGGCAGTATTGCATACGATACACTAGGCTAACTGTTTAGGTAGATGCAAACTAACTGTTTACGTAGATGTCTGTTTAACTCGCTGTGGCTTTATTAATCAATAAGCACGTTGACCTCAATTAGGTCAAAAGCGGCCTAGTTGCCAGGGAAGCAGGCTAAACAGGTCACACCGCGGCGATTTATAACAGTGGCGCCACATGGTGGGTTAGAGTATCGGTGCGGAAGTATTTTTTTAAACACTGCAGCACTTGGTCGCTGCGATTGAGTAGCCTTTAGTTTATAATATACCGAATACAGTCAGCATATTTAACAAGACTAAGAAAAACTGTCATATAACAAGTAGACAATGAAATCATTGCATGCTTACGTCGATAGTTCAACAACATTTTATAGTGTTGCATCTAGATACGTTATCCACACTTACCATAATATATTTGTCCATTTTTTAAACATAATATTCACACGGTTAGCATCTTACTATAACCGAGCTAGCGTATGCATGCGGGTATATTAACGTTTTCTTCATAGACGGTTAGCACCTCGGGCTCCAATGTCGCCTTGTTCGCGGGACGCGCAGTAGATTGCGATTGCGTTCGCTGTCCAAAGCGCAGTGAACATAATGATATATATATATATATATGTATGTATATATATATATATATACATAAATTCAGTAGTGGACGCAAATTCAAAAGTTATAACAATAGGCAGTACGACTACTTCATGTTTTATATCTCTATATATATATATATATACATACATATATATATATATATAATGGTCACGCGCATACTTGTGATTGTGACGTAAGCAAACTATCAACTAATTAAACAAGCCATCGGATCCTATGAAGACCTCGTGATGACAGTCACGAAACGAAAGCTAAAGTGGCATGACCATGTTACTAGATCAATCGATCGGCCTTGCAAAAATATCCTACAAGGCATTGCATGTGCCAGGAAGAAGAAAGGGATGGAGACAGAGGAAGAGGTGGGAAGACAACATCCAGGAGTTGACTGGCTTGACCTTCGGCACCTCCCAGAGGGCGGCAGTAAATCGAAAGAGATGACGGAAGCTGTCAAGTCATCAGTGATGCCCCAACAACCGCCCGGTTATGGGAAAGTGAATGAGTCAGTGAGAGTAGACAAACCGATTGATAAGGATATATGCACACATACATATACTGGCATTTGTAACAATATCGAAATGCGAAAAATACAATACAACTGAAGATATGTAGTCAGCAAAATCTACATTTTGCAAAAAACGAAAGAAAAAAATAGCTGTGGGATGGGAGACTCCTACTAAGATCAAAACTGATCGCTATTGCAGGAGCCACCCAGAACAAATATTCATATATAAATATTCTTAATGTATCTAATCCTAAGTTTTTTATAAAAAAAATATGATTGTCAAACATTTTAAAAGTTGTAATAGTCTTTCTCGTACATAATGTGCATGGTAGTTGTTTTATTGATGCAATGTGGTTTCTAATGTGTTGTGTATGCGTGTACACATGCAGTCATACAAGCGACTATACATATTTAGTAGTTGTATTAACTGTATTACTCATTTATACTATATTATTTTAGTTGGCATATGTAGCATTGTAGCATATTGCACCTGACGTTGTATTTTTGTAGCATATGGTGTTTGGCATAACTTGAGAATCCTCTCAAACTATGGGTCACTATCTTGTCTTTCACTAAATCAGGGATATTATTTATAACATGAGGTAGGTTATATTTAAGACACTTTTTTTTAGCAAATTCATGATTAGTTCTGAAGGTGTATAGTTCAGTTGCTCTCCTTGTGTGTGCTGGAATTTGGAATTATCTGCCAATTTAATAAGTAAACTGGTAAATGTTGATGTCTATATTTGTAATAAAATTTAGTTCTTGTAATTTTTGCAAGTCTTCTACTTTTAATATATTCTTTAACGAGCAGGTCTGTATGAGAATTGTATTTGCTTAGTGTGATAATTCGCACTGCTTTCTTTTGAATTTTCGTTAATCTGTTTCCTTGGTATCGCCACGTCATAATACAATAATTAATATGAGATAGCAGCTGTGCATTATAGAAAATTATTTTTATTTCTAAACGTAGCACATGTTTCAATCTGTTCAATATTCCTATAATTTTGGAACACTTGTTTGACATTTTTCAGTGTTTTATTCCAATTTAAGTTAGTGTTTAGAGTTAAACCTAAGACGTTAAATTCTTCTACTCTCTCGATGTTTATATTATCGATTTTTATAAATAAACTCTGTATAGGTTTGCGTGGCATTTGGAAGGTAATATATTTAGATTTACTTTTATTTAGTGACAACTTATTAATATTAAACCACTCAATTATTTTTGAGTTCTTCATTTATTACAGAGTCTATATTTCTATAACGTGCTTTATCACTAAAAGTGTCAATGGTGCTAAATCAAGTGGTATCATCAGCATATACTATAAAGTTAAACATTTGGCTTGCTTGTGAAAAGTAATTTATGTATATAATAAATAACAGTAGTCCAAGGATGGAACCTTGTGGTACAATTACTTTTATAGGTAACATATCAGATGTAGTATCTTCAAATTCGGTGTACTGCTTCCGGTTGCTTAAATAGCTTTTGAATAAGAGAAGAGTTTTTCCATCTATGCCATACAATCTTAACTTGTTTAGTAATAAAAAAATGGTCAATAGTATCAAAGGTTTGGAAAGGTCAAGACAAATACTAATTGGTAATTTATTTTTGTCGATTTCAGTAATTATTCTATCAACTAGTTCGAGTGATGCATATTCTGTTGAATGGTTAGGTATAAATCCGTACTGGTTATCATAAATAGCTTGGAATCAATAAAATAAGCAGATAACTGATTGTGGATTATTTTATAAATAATTGGAAGGAGAGAAATAGGCCTGTAATTGTTTAATAGAGTTGGGTCATCCTTTTTAAAAATTTGTACTACTTTTGCAATTTTAGGAAATCAGGAAATATGCCTGTATTAATAACTTGGTTAATTACTAAGGTTAATGATTTAAGTATTGCCGGTTCAATTATCTGTTAGCAGTTTTGATGAAATGCCATCAAATCCACTGCTGTCTTTGGTTGGGATATCATTTATTGCTTTCCCTACTGTTTGATATATCCGTCACGTGACATATTGTCTAGAAACAAGGTCCGTCAAACTTAAAAATGGCTGAAGCACAAGTGTTGAACATTTTCGTCGTATATGTTGTTGAAATTCTGGCACTAAGTGTTTTTCTTTGCGAAAACCACATGTCGTTGGTCCATTCTACGTGGTGTAAGTGAAAGTAAATCTCACAGAGATGTGTAACCTGTCAATGACCCAGTACCTCTATACCCACGTACCATTTGTTGGATCGCACGCGATGTAAAACAGCACTCAACATGATGAGGCTAACTTTGTATAACTGCCTAGGTGGACTTGATTCAACAGGTAAACGATATTAATACTAGCCTAACCGACGCATGGAGCAAGAGACCAAAGACGGCAATTAACACCAGTACAGTATTTTGAACTGAAACTTGTTTCCGTGACCACGTAATTTCTGCTGTCGCCAATTACGGCATTGCATGCAGCAGATAATACTGTTAACACAATTCCACAACAGCTCCGTGGAGAATAAATGGCCACTCTATTTAGTAAATAAAAAAGAAAATGATTCTAAATAACTACCCTTTGAACTTTGAACTAACTCTGCTAATGCCGGTGTAAGCCCGGATATGAAAAGAGGAGGGTTGGGCAAAGGGCTAATAACCCTTTCCCGTAAAAAACAGATTGTTATGAAAACATCGACCAAAGGAACTGTACTGAAGTTGAGAAAGGGGGGCCTCCCATAGAGAGTATGACGCTATGCAGTGAAAGCCGAAAGGAAGCTACATCGCCGATGCCCTTTTTATCTTCCAAGAAAATTTCAAAAATCGGAACATGGAACGTGAGAACCATGCATGATGCAAACAAAGCAGCCAAAATAGCAAGGGAAAGACGTGCTTACAACATCACAGTATTAGGACTATGCGAAACAAGGTGGACACAGTCAGGACAAGTCAGACTGAACACATGAGAAAGTATACTTTCCTCGGAGCATGAAGATGAATATGCCCATCACACAGAAGGAGTGGCATTCATGTTGTCAAAAGAGGCACAGAGCACCCTCATCAGCTGGGAGGCAATGGGACCAAGGATCATCTATGCCGCATTCAAAACAAAGAAGAAAAGAAGTCCAAGCTAAATATCATACAGTGCTATGCACCAACACATGACAAGGATGAAGAAACAAAGGAGGACTTCTACAACAGACTGCAAGCATTGCTCGACAAACTGAAGGACAAGGACATTACGATAGTCATGGGAGACTTCAATGCCAAGATAGGATCACCCAAAAGCGGGTACGAAGAAGTCATGGGCAGACATGGACTGGGGACAATGAATGAGAATGGCGAGATGTTGGCAGACATCTGCGCATTTAACAACATGATCATTGGAATTCACAAAGCTACATGGATATCGTCAGACCACCGAACAGAAAACCAAATCGGCCACATCTGTATAGAAAGAAAGTTCAGAAGATCACTGCAAGACGTGCGGGTACATAAAGGAGCAGACGCAGCCTCAGACCACAACCTAGTGTTGGCCAGACTGAAGATAAAGCTGAAGAAGAGAAGCGTAAAGAGGAACACCAGAACAAGATACAATGTGGACTTCCTAAAGGACAGAGTCACAACATGTACATTCCGACTCACAATCAGCAACAAATATGAAGTCCTACAAGACCTTCTCGAAGAAGGAAACATGAACATAGACACACAGTGGCAAAAGATCAAGGAAACATGGACCTTTCACGAAGTCCGTGGAACGAAAAAATACTAACAGAAGGAGTGGATCTCTATGGACACTATCAACAAAGTGCAAGTGAGGAAGGAAAAGAATGGCACATTTAACAACAGCCGAACTAGAGCAGCAAAAGCAGCAGCCCAGGAACAGATTGCAGAGGCAAACAGAGCGGTCAAGAAAAGCGTAAAAACAGACACGAAAAACTTCACCGACGGCCTTGCCAAGGAAACAGAGGATACCGCAGCCCAAGGGAACATGAAACAACTGTATGACACAACAAGAAAGTTAACAGGAAAGTACACGCCGTAGACAGGCCAATCAAAGACAAGAATGGTAACGTACTTACCAGTGACGAAGATCAGTTGAAGAGATGGAGGGAACATTTTGATGAACTGCTGAACCGACCACCACTACAGAACCCACCAGATATCCCACCAGCTGAAGAACTACTCCAGGTAAACTGCAAAAAACCAAGCAAGGCAGAGATCGAGAAAGCCATTCATCACCTGAAGAGAGGGAAAGCTTCCGGCCCAGATGAAATTCCTGCCGAGGCAATCGAGGCAGACATGGAGACCTCCACAGAGATGCTGCATGATCTGATTGGGAAGATATGGGAACAAGAAGAAACACCCGGTGAAACCCCCAATAAAGGAGACCTGCAGGAATGCAAGAACTACAGAGGGATAACGCTCCTGTCAGTGGCCGGAAACATCCTCAATAGAGTCATCTTGGACCGACTGAAAACAGCAGTGGACGCCAGACTTAGAGATCACCAGGCAGGCTTCCGTAAAGATAGATCATGCACCAACCAAATAGCTATACTTCGAATCATAGTTGAACAATCAATGGAATGGAACTCATCCTTGTACATACATTTGGTAGACTATGAGAAGGCATTTGATAGCCTCGACAGGGAGACGCTGTGGAAGCTCCTGCAACACTACGGGATACCAGATAAATTAATTTATCTGATACAAAATAACTATGAAGGCTTGGCATGTAAGGTCATTCGTGCAGGACATCTCACAGACTCATTTATGGTGAAGACAGGAGTGAGGCAAGGTTGCCTTCTGTCACCATTTCTCTTCCTGCTTGTCACAGATTGCATTATGAAAAAGACAACAGAAGAAATGGTATCCAATGGACACCTTGGAGCCAGTTGGAAGACGTGGACTTCGCAGATAATCTCGCTCTCCTGTCCCACAGTCACCAACAGATGCAAGATAAAAACAGAGCTTCTAAACATAGTGTAATGTAACGTGTATGGGTAAACGTAGGTTTTATTAAACACGAAAGCATACAGGCCAACGGGCTGAATAACCGGGAACTACGAGGTGTCTCGTCGAATGATTGTCCCTGTAATTAGTGCGTCAGAATTATAATGGGACGGCATTATGACATCTCCCTTCGTAAACATAAAAAGAACACACTATCTAAATCGCATTGGCGGGATGACCATCCGTCCACATCTGGTGTGCGTCTACGACGTAGCTGGGGCGTTCACCGCGAGCGGTGCGTCGGGCGCAGCGGGGATGTCGTCGGTCGACTCTGGCGTCTCGTCATCAGGTAGGGCGACGTATGACACACCCTGAAGATGTCGTCGATTTCGCCGATAGTCGATGCCATCCTCCGTCCTGACGATGTATGACCGGTTCATCGGGTCACTTCGAATGACGGTGCTTGGCTGAGACCACGACTTCTCGTTGTCGAGTTTTAGCAAAACTCGGTCACCAATTTGCAAAGGAGACAGACTGCGCACGCCGTGGCGTTTGTCGTAATTACGTTTGTAGATCGCCTTTGCCTTGCGATCAGACTAGCGAATGTCTGCATCGCGGCCATGACATGGTTGCAGTTGTTGATTGATGACTGGCAATCTCGTGGCGAGTTGGCGACCCATCAAGGCCTCTGCAGGCGACACGCCAATCGCGCTATGAGGCGACGCCCGATAGTTCAGTAGGCCGATCTCCGGGTCGTCAAGGAGGAGCAGACGTTTCGCTGTCTGCACAGCTCGCTCTGCCATGCCGTTCTCCTGTGCGAAATATGGGTTCGTTGTCTGTTGTATGAACCCCCACGATTTGGCAAACCGACAGAATTCATTCGAAATGAATTGTCGGCCGTTGTCTGACACGACGATGTCCGGAATGCCGTGTGTGGTGAAGATAGCCTTGAGACGAGTAATCACACTGTCAGACGTTAGGCTGGTCAGCTTCTTAATTTCTATCCAGCGTGAATAGTAGTCAATGACCACCAAGTAGTCCTTGCGCTCGAACGTGAATATGTCCATTGCGATCTTCTCCCACGGTCGTTTTGGGATTTCGACAGGGCGCAGAGGTTGCTCGCGCTGTGACGGCCTGTTCCGTCGGCATGTTTGGCAATGCTCGACGAACGCTGTGATGTCTCGGCTGATTCCCGGCCACCAGACGGCGCCTGCTGCTCGTTCTCGGCACTTCGAAAAATTGTGTTATTTAATTTCTTCCAACTTTATGAACGTTTTCACGAATAGTTGGGGACGTTACACACAACTTGCTACAATCGTTGACAACGCGTGCATGTTTGTTGAACGTCAGGTACCACTACAAGGGAACCGGTAGTCTGGGGTTGATGGGTGTTGTTGAACGTCAAGTACCACTACAAGGGGAACCGTAGTCTGGGGTTGATTGGGTGTTGTTGAACGTCAAGTACCACTACAAGGGGAACCGTAGTCTGGGGTCGATGGGTGTTGTTGAACGTCAGGTACCACTACAAGGGGAACCGGCAGTCTGGGGTCGATGGGTGTTGTTGAACGTCAGGTACCACTCTACAAGGGGAACCGGCAGTCTGGGGTCGATGGGTGTTATTGAACGTCAGGTACCACTACAAGGGGAACCGGCAGTCTGGGGTCGATGGATGTTGTTGAACGTCTGTTACCACTACAAGGGGAACCGGCAGTCGGGGATCGATGGGTGTTGTTGAACGTCTGGTACCACTACAAGGGGAACCGGCAGTCTGGGGTCGATGGGTGTTGTTGAACGTCAGGTACCACTACAAGGGGAACCGGCAGTCTGGGGTCCATGGGTGTTGTTGCACGTCTGGTACCACTACAAGGAGAACCGGCAGTCTGGGATCGATGGGTGTTGTTGAACGTCTGGTACCACTACAAGGGGAACCGGCAGTCTGGGGTCGATGGGTGTTGTTGAACGTCAAGTACCACTACAAGGGGAACCGTAGACTGGGGGTCGATGGGTGTTGTTGAACGTCAAGT
This sequence comes from Paraescarpia echinospica, assembly GCA_020002185.1. Lineage (NCBI taxonomy): Eukaryota > Metazoa > Annelida > Polychaeta > Sabellida > Siboglinidae > Paraescarpia > Paraescarpia echinospica. Next base: position 33,162,978 of record CM034536.1, read on the forward strand.
ACCATTACAAGGGGAACCGTAGTCTGGGGTCGATGGGTGTTGTTGAACGTCAGGTACCACTACAAGGGGAACCGGCAGTCTGGGGTAGATGGGTATTGTTGAACGTCTGGTACCACTACACGGGGAACCAGCAGTCTGGGGTCGATGGGTGTTGTTGAACGTCTGGTACCACTACAAGGGGAACCGGCAGTCTGGGGTCGATGGGTGTTGTTGAACGTCTGGTACCACTACAAGGGGAACCGGCAGTCTGGGGTCGATGGGTGTTGTTGAACGTCAGGTACCACTACAAGGAGAACCGGCAGTCTGGGGTCGATGGGTGTTGTTGAACGTCTGGTACCACTACAAGGGGAACCGGCAGTCTGGGGTCGATGGGTGTTGTTGAACGTCTGGTACCACTACAGGGGGAACCGGCAGTCTGGGGTCGATGGGTATTGTTGAACGTCAGGTACCACTACAAGGGGAACCGGCAGTCTGGGGTCGTTGGGTGTTGTTGCTTGTTGAAATAATGTAAACGTAAAACTATTCAGATGGATGTTCTTGCTTGATGAATGATTCAGATTGGTTTGCCACATAACTCAAAGCACACTTTCATTTCAAGCCATGGATTACACCATTTCAAGGAAACTGAATATGATTTCCGGACCTCTTGCGTAGATAGCCGCGACTTGAAAAACGCCAGACTACACAGACGGTGTAATCTTGCAGGCCGTACACGGCTATAGAAGATCATCTTCTTGGTTAAGTCAGAAACTAAGCAATCATGTCCGGAGTTCGACATTATGCGCCAGAGGGTGATACTCATACACACGCACTCACGCACAAAACGCACGCACGCGTGCACACACACACTGTTTGCACAACACACTATGACGCATACACGCATGCACCCCCACGCACAACACACAAACACAGACAGGAATGCACGCACCCACGCAAGCACGCACGCACGAATGCATGTATGAACGCCTACGAAATACGTACTCTTCACGAGGAGGCGTCGTTTCTGTCACCTCGTGGTCTTTCTTTCGATACCCAACAAGTTTTGGTTCCACGTTGCGTGTCTTAAACACCTTGTGGTATAGGCCGCGGCTATCCGATACACTTTTTCTCCGAGTGTCCCGCTGTTCGCCGATGACCACGACAGTATCATCGTGGGAAGAAATGGGTTTGCGTGTCGGCCCGCATTGCTGGGGAAAAACAACTCCCTGTTCTAGATCGACGTTCACCTTGTACACCTCCCGCAAACCGCCCTTCTGGAAGTAGATAAGTAATGAATCATGTCTTGTGTAAGTGACGTATTTAGTGGGGGTAGGCATTAGGGTACTATTTTAACCGTAGAACCAGTTGTTGGCAAGCCTATGCTTGTTTTCTACGATTTGTCCAAGTTACGCAAACATGCCTGATGTTGTGAGCAATCTACGAAAGGGAACTCGGATCAGTCGAGATATTCGCACGTGGCTAGGCACAACTAACACATGGACAAAAAGAGAGAACGAGAGACAGCGAGAGCGAATGCCGGAGACAGTCAGAGAGACAACCATGGAGCTATAGAGACGGCCAGAGAGACAGAGACTGAGGGGCGAGAGAGAGAGAGAGAGAGAGAGAGAGAGACAGAGACAGAGAGAGAGAGAGAGAAGAGAGAGGGGGAGAGAGAGGGAGACAGAGAGAGGGAGAGCGAGAGAGCGAGAGAGAGAGAGAGAGAGAGAGGGGAGAGAGAGAGAGAGAGAGAGAGAGAGGGGCAGGAGAGAGAGGGAGGGAGAGAGAGAGAGAGAGAGAGAGAGAGAGAGAGAGAGAGAGAGAGAGAGAGAGAGAAAGAGAGAGATTGCGAACGGAGGGGCAAAGACAGAGATATTGAAAGACAGGCAGACGGGCGTGCTGGCATGCTGGCGGGCAGACAGACAGCAGACTGACAGACCGACATACAGACTAGACAGACAGACATTAAAACAAAAAAACAGACAGACAGACAACCATTAAAACAGACAAACAGACAGACATTAAAACAAACAGACAGGCAGACATTAACACTGACAGACAGACACTAATATAGACAGACTCACAGACAGACAGACATTAAAACAGACAAATAGATAGACAGACAGACAGACAGACAGAAAGACATTTAAACAAACAGACAGACAGACATTAAAACAGACAGACAGCTATTAAAACAGACAAACAGACATGCATTAAAACAGACAGACATACATTAAAATAGACAGACAGACATTAAAACAAACAAACAAAAACACATAGACAGAGAGATATTAAACAGACAAACAGATAGATAGACATGCATAAATACATAAGAAAGACATACGCTAGCTCGATTATAGTTAGGTTACACTTAAAATAAGTACACATAAATTGTAGTGAAATTGCATAACTATAAACAAGTAGGTAGCAAAAACTTTATTTCAAGTTACCATGCCACATTCAGAGCGTGATTTTCAAAGGGCTGTCATAATCCCATATGCGTGCACACCTGCATCACTCCTACACCACCCCTACATCACTCCTACATAACTCATACATCACTCCTACATCACGCATACACCACTCCCACACCACTCCTACGTCAACCCTACGTCACTCCTACATCACTCCTATATCCAGTTGCATGTCTGTACTTTTTAAATGACTAGCTTTCGAGAAACATAACATGCTGACAATTTGGTAAACAATGCTTATCTTGTTAAATACAATTTCACCCATTTGAATTAATAAATACTACATATAATGAGTATATGCGTGATAATACAGTCATCTCGTCGTATTTGCAAACATATATCTGCCCCACCGCTACACATGATAGGGGCATACAAATCCATAAATTGGGTAATTACATTAACTTTAATCAATCGTGCGTGTACACACCTTTCTGATTTCTAACTAGTATCTTACTGTCTTTACATTATTTACTGCAATGTGATGATTGTCTAAGGCCATCCGAAATTCTGTCCAACATCACGGTAAAACCGCTGGTTCAATGGTTTGAAATAAGCTCTCAGCTTCGCCTCGACTTGTGGAATTAAATCAGGGTGTTTGACGCCTTTCGACTTCTTCAAGCACCGCGTCTCTCCGTCATCGGAGACCATGCAGTAAAATCCACGTTTGTCGTCGAATGCAATGTTCTTCTCAGTGATATGGTGACGCAAGCCGAGGAAACTTTCAACCTTTCTGAGCTCTGAGACGGGATCCGACACCAAATTCTCCCCGTTGACGACGTGAAACTGAGTGCGAAGAGGAAACAGTTGTATCCACCTGCCAACGTACAGGGCGTATGACGAACGACTAATTCTGTTACATGTTGGGTTGACATACCCGGTCGCCGTTAGTATATCGGATCCTTCGAATGTCCGACAGATCTCGACGTCCGTTTGATTGAACAGGCGGCAGTGCTGGATCCACTCTGACACGGATCTGGCGACAGGATCACGAACAATTAAGATGATCTTGGTGGTCACGTTCATTTCGTATATACGAGCTGCCACATCTCGCGATTTCATAAAGTAGCCTGGCGATTTCTCCATAGTTATCTGATTCTGCCGTGACAGTGGCATTTGACTGCGATACCATTCCAAACCTCGATCGTACAGGCGACCATTGAAATAGTTAACTTCGCGTGGTGCCACGACAATGTCAGGGTGTAGAGCGAGGTAGTTAATCAGTGCTCTTGTGCCGCACTTATTTGCGCCGACGATGATGCATTGTGGAAGGCGACGTTGACGCGTGTCGTATACCGACTGATCGTATGATATAGCACCCGTTGTGCCGTAGATTACAATAACAACTGTCAGAGTTGATATGACGACTGCTAGTAACAGCCTTCGTCTTCTCGCTAACATGTTTGAGCATATAGAGCGACACGAATGAGCGATTGTGACTCTCATGGTCTAATGCTGCTTTCCAGTTGGCTCGTGTTTAGCGTAAATACCACTTCGTACCACTACGTGACTCAAATCACCAATGGTGAAGTGGGAGTGACGATCAACGTTCCAGTTCGCCACACCTTAGTAGTATGTCGCGTTGATTACGGTGGATGTGGAAAAGTAGTTCCAGCTTCCCATATTAAGGCCAAGTAAAAATAGAAAATAGTTTCTCGTCCGGATTTTTTTTTTAAAGGAGGCGGGAGGTCCTTATTATTTACTATTTGTCAATATTTTGTTATTTTTTAAAGATGGCCGCAATGTCGTTGATGTTAAGTGTTACTGATTTAAAGACACTGTTGCTTGTCCGATGTAACGTGGAACATACCAGGGCTGTGATGTATGTTACTATAATTACTATTATTTTAGCTGGATTGACAAATAAACAGAAACAATTATGTGGAATCTATATATCCCATGTTACACCGAATACAATTTAAATTGATTAAATAAACAAAACACAATGTTAAATGTATTTAATACACAGCAAAAGGTGCCACACTGTACGGATTTCCCGCATACATTATGGATTTTTAAAAATACGGCAATATCCAGTTTTAATACGGATTTGCTACAAAATGTAAGCAAATGTTAATTAATGTAGGTATATTTAGTAGCCTGGTAAATGGCGACACTCGCTCGGAACAAGCATGTTAACCAATACAAAAATACTACAGTTTCAAGTTAAAATATGCATTTCAGAACACAAAATGTGGCATGTCTGTAAAAACAACCATCCATTGCCAAACGTACACATGCACATCATTTGCTTGCAGGTTGCCGAGGTGCGAAGGATCTAGTCACTTTCTTCTTGGCCACTTTGCATTTCACCTCACATTCCTCACAAAGAGGATAATGGCCAACCGATGTTGTAACGCTATGTTACATAGTACGACGCCTCAATGGACATTTTACTTGTTAATTTGTCGTTGACCTTCACTATGTCAAATGTGTTCCCTTCTCCAGGATCATTGACGTCTTTGAAGCATGCGCCACATGAGTGTAACATCACCTCCAAGTTCCTCTCCAGTTCTTATTTCTCTTCTGGTTTGAGAACGCGGGCAGCATAGAGGACACTCCATTTCAGACATCCTTCACACTTATAAAAATTGAAAGTGGAGAAAAATTGCAATTGGCCAGTTCACAATAAATAAAGCAGTTTCCGTCTTACCTTATTGTGGTAGGCATGGTTTGCCTACTTATCTCTCTGTTACAATTGATTGGGTATTTATAACCTATGTGGTTAAACAACCAATCACAACATAAATATTTCAACCACGACAAGTTGGAGGGCAGAGTCATACCATCTTTGATGCAAAGTTGTATGCGTTGTCATAAAGCTTTGTTGTGATGAACATATATATTCATTTATAAATAATGAATCATTCCAATTATTAAATTTTGGGGTGTGACATGTATTGCAATTATCTCACTGACGAGGTAATTGACACAATGTCTGCTAGACACTCGTTCGGGTTTGCCGACACGTCCAACTTGTCCTTACTTCTACCAATGTTCACTTTTACCTGAAGACAAAATAAAAGAAATGAGACCTTAAAACTACAACCTTTTCCAAAAACCATTTGACAATTGACAAATCTTAATTGGCTGAGGTTATTTTGAACAAAACAACACAAATGATCAAGCAAGAAAAGAGTGAGTAGGCCTACATTGAAACGTTTTTAATATTTGTGCCCGAGCAGTAGGCTATCATGGAACGATTTCCAAGGAGTTGCAATCCACAATATCTCTCTGGCTACATTTCAAATATTTCGTTTAAGCTATGCAACGTATTGCTGTATTTTACGAAAAGTGCACTTGCATTTCAAAATGTTACTTATTTCCATGAAACATTCGAAAATTACAAACTAAAACAGACAAAAAAATTCGTACAACTCCGCATGGTGTCACTAGTAACAGCCTTGTTAGACAGTCACCATAATTTAATAAACCGCACAAATCAGCATGTCATGCCATATTTAAACTACTTCAGTAATACTTTTATACACTGTTGCTAACAAAGTTGTCATTTTAAGTAATCTTCAATATCTTGGCATATTTGTGGCGGGTCTAACCGGTGATTATTTACACTAGTAGCGCCACCGTGTAGACTTGAGCGAAGTCAATGCAAAATCTACTGACAGGCCTCGAATTTTATCAAATTGAGGACTTTTATACTTTTTAGGGGGCACATAATATATAACACGACCAGACCGTGAACAATAGCTTAATTTCCGAGGCAACGCGGCCAGTTGCCAGGGCATTTCGGCAAATGGCCGCGTGCTGCCACGCAGTTTGAGGTGAGTACCGACCTGTGACGTTTGACAGCATTCTGTTGAACTGATGTCTTCTCCGTCATCAAATTCCCCTGTGGGCGTGTGGCAAATTGTGAGAAAAGCTCTAGAAATGTCTGCTTGCCATTTAATACCGTCCCAGCATACCACGGTTTCAATATTGCGGTGGACCTACGAATTCGCAAGCAAACAAACACCGACATATTCGGACTAAAGATGGCCGACAATAGCAGACATGTCGCGCAAGCGCTATAGTTTCGTGCACGTGATTAGCCTCGATTCCAGACTTGAGTATGCGGTCCTTGGAGCACGGGGCACGCAACAAGCCAATATCGTTCCTATTTTAATCTCTATAGAAGGCATACACAGATCTGAAAAGCGTTTAAAATAACGAATTTTGTTAATAGTAAATAGCAAAAAAAGGAGGCGGCAGCTAAAAAGGAAGCGGGCGGGGACGAGAAACTATTTTCTTTTTTTACTTGGCCTAAAGGTGCTCGATCAGTTCGTTTGCCCATCACTTATTTATATTATAAGAATTAATTATATTTTGACAATAACAGCTCTTTGAGTTTCTTCTTAAATTGATTGATGGATACAATTAGTTGTAAGTTTTGAGGTAGTGCATTCCAGAATATTGGTCCTGAATAATTTGTTGTGAATTTCCTTGTGTTTGTTCTTATTTGTTGGATGTAATATGCATTATGGTTTCTCAGCTTGTGTTTACGTAGGGCCTACGTTATCAGTTCGCAATAACATTGATGACATATTATCTGGGAGTTGTTTATTTATTGCTTTATACATAAAATACCTAACTGATGTTTGTATATATCATCCAATTTTAATAGTTTTAACTTCGCGAACAGTGGATTTGAGTGTGCAATATAATTGGATAATGTGATTATCCGAATAGCTTTCTTCTGTAGTATTTTTAGTTTGCTTAGGTTTGTGCTATATGAATTTGCCCATAGTAGAGTACAATATTGTAAATGTGATTAAATTAATGCAGTGTAAATAAAGGAAGAGTGTTTTAGTTTGTTTAGCATTCCTAAATTACGTGCTATTTTATTTGATATACTGTCAATATGATTCTTCCAATTTAAGTGTTCATCTATAATTATACCGAGAAATTTAGTGAATTGGACATGTTTTATTTTGATTCCATCTATTTTATTTCAGCTTTGTCAATACTGTATTTCTTCCTGTTTTTTGTGTTTAATGAAAGCTTATTGGTATGAAACCACATGGAGATTTTTTTAATTGCACATTTACTTCTTCAATAAGTGTGTCAAAGCATGTATGGGCATGAAAAAGACTAATGTCATCTGCAAAAAGTATAGGATTTAAAACATCCGATACATATTCAATATCATTTATATATAGGATGAAAAGTAATGGACCTACTATTGATCCTTTCGGAACTCCGCATGAGATTACCTTATATTCTGATTCAGTCTTATTGTACGATACATACTGTTTTCTGTTCTTAAGATAGATTTTAAACCAGTTGCAGGTAGTACCTCATAGCATTAAAGTTTTTTATTAATATATCATGATCTATAGATCATATGGCATATGATATCAGCCAGAGATTCAGTCAGAGAGTGACAACGTCAACGAGCATAATATTTGATATGTATTGTATTTGGTTACGCAGGATCTTGTTAATAAGCTATGTTATTCCGACAATACATATAGAGAGTAGATGACGTGAGGGTGCAAAATTACAAGAAACATTGCTTTGGCAGCAGGCCCCTGTTGATCGTGCGAGTAACTTAGTCAGGGAGTATCCGCAATTTCATGCAACAGAACGTCAAACGTTGTAGTATTATATTGGCGATCGTAATTATTAAAACATTGTTTTGTGACTCATATTTTGATAATATTACTGCAGAATATTGTTGATTTGCATTGTAATTTATGCAAAATAATTTAGATTTTTATATGACAACCATAATGGCGATTTTATGCAATATATAAATGTAAACGTGTAAATACATAAAATATCAATAGAGCTAGAGTACATTATAATATAAGGATTACACAAGAAAATGCACACGTTTTTATTGTGGTCCTTGATGCTTGACCATAGTGTATGTAATGCATTAATTGGTATCCTGTGATACCTTTCAACTGACATATGCCAGCTATTCTTATGTATTTACCAATATGTGTAAATATTCTCACCACAGCAATATATAAATACATAATACATCACTTGAATTATGTTATTGCTAGAGGCCACACTGCAACCCATGAATGAGACTGAGAGGAGGCAGAGGTCCGAGGAGGAGCTAGAGGCGGTCACCCGGGCCAGGCAGACACAGGGAGGATACATAGTCTGCGGGAAGCCCACATTTGATCAATCCAGGTAATTTCAAATTTATAACAATCAACCACGTATAAGTTATCAACAAATTTTAATGTGAACATTTAAATATACATTTGTTTTCATACACATTTTAATAATAACATCTTGGACATGAAAAACTAGGTTGACTTCTGCACTTGTATATTATACCCAGTGTATCAACAAAGACATATGGCGATGACTCTGAAATAAATTTAGAAAATCAATTATTCATTCTTGAAGAAGGTAGACATACATATTATGAACCTTTGAATACTTGACGAGGAAAATACACTGTTAGCATCACAATAACACCTCATTTTGTCATTTCCAACATTCACCTTGACCATTAAACCTTAGGTCAAACATGAATATGTGCAGTAGTTACACATAGCAGACACTGACATGAATTTGTATACTGAAAACAAAACAAAAAATATAAATGCACTTTACTGATGCTTTAGTGACTAGCAGAATTCAAATCAGTCTATAATATTGACTAAGATCAAGCGCACTGTAATGAAATTGAACAATTTTAAATTCATGTAATGACAATGAATACCTAGTAAAGAAAAATAGTTTAAAATTTACACCGTTAAAAAAATAGCATATTCCACTAATTTCTGCATGCTGTATCAACCCACCCCCTTCCTCCACCCGGAACAACCCCGGTAAACACCGACTGTTCCTAAGATATCAACATGTATTGATGCAGCTGTAGTAGAACATTTTTTGCTGCCTTTTTTCTTGTGAAATATTGCAGATCATACATGAAACATTATTTTATATTTATTGATTATGACAATGAACAACTCCATAATTATTTACTCCCAACACTACTATGATGCCTGTTTTTGTTTACTGAATATATGCTTTTATTTACAACTGGATATTGAACTAGTGTGCTTAGTACTAGAACTAGCTCTCCAAGTTAATATAGCATACTGGGCAGTTGTATGTCCAGGATCTCGGACAAGATTCTACAGCTATGCAATATGCGGCATATTAACAGTTTGTCACGTGAATGTCCACCGAGTGATCCCAGTTGTGTCGTGTGTTGCATCCGTGACAGATTCCCCAGTGCCGATGAGGAGTACACTGGCTTCCAGATCAGTCAGTTAGCTTGACTGACTGGAAACCAATGTAGAATGCAGGTTGCTCAACATAAGAATGTGGTGACGCCTGACTAGCTCTGCAGTTGGTGATGTAATGGTGGGTGCCAGGGTCTGGCAGATATGACATGAGGCTTCGGGCAACAACTTTTAATTCTGTGAGAGAGGTTCAGTGTCGAGCATTCTTTGGTGAACTACATCAGTTTAGATATCGATGACATCAATGTATGTTTTCGCTGTCTTTGATGGTACTGCATACCAGCTTCCTGACTTTTTGCTGTACATCTGCATCTACCTATACCGGAGAAAAAGTAACAATTAGCATGGCTCTGACATGTATGATATTTGTATACGTGATGACACATTGATCAAAAGTCAATAATACAAGGTATTTGTATTCAATTAAACTATAACTTTTAGCCGTGTCCATGAAAAATATGTTAATTATCTGGCATTGTTACAGTGGTAGGGTTTCATTGTCTTTGTTTTGCTGATAGTCAGTGGCAGCCAGCTGCGTTCTTGCAACATACACCAGGCACTTGTTATGTACAACACAAGTTTGTGAAGAAGTAATGGTATTGAAAGCCTTTTCACAATTTTCAGCAACAATCTGTTGATACACTGACAGAAGCATTTTACTTGTTTAAATTATCTATGTATCATGAGGACTGTTATATATTTTTCATGCCACGTATCATTTTTCTAAATTATTCTTTTTTATCACTGTTTTATATTTTCACAAATAATTTACATTACATTTTAATTTCTCAAGATAATTAAACAACACTTGAGTAAGATTAGTTCTGATATGGTGTAGTATCCAGGCCTCAGGATTGCTCAAAGCGCTTTACACTTTACTCCGTGGCAGACCTGTTAAATCGAAAACACCATCTTGACTTATGTGGGAAGCTTTCAGCCACACTGAAATTAATATGCGAAGACTATCAACCACTGTCTGTAGCAGGTACTCTTCATACAGCTGAGTAAACTGGAGCAATGTAGCATGTAGTGATTGTATATGTAATTCTCAGTCACACGGCGAAGACCCTGTCTAGTCTAGTCACTATTGATGTTTTTTTTAAACAAAGAATCGTAATATAGTTATTTTTATTTGATATTACATTTGTTCAACTAAACATCTTTCTAAGTAATTTGTTCTGATTGGTTTACATTTTATGGGCATTAAATATTGAAAATCGTTGTTAAATACACATAATTGTTTAGTCACTAATTTTGTGAGTTGTAAACATATAAGGCATGTATAAACTACAACTAGCATTTGATATCACATGTACTAATGTTGTTTTTTTTGCAACAAAGGATCGTGATAAAAGTAACTGTTTGTTTTTTATATGTAGCTGACATTTTTTCAACCTCTTCCTAATTTTTTTTTCTATTGTTGCTTTGCATTTTACGTGCATGTGATGTGTATGTGATATTAAAAATTATTACATTATACATATCAAATGCAGTGATTGTACCTGTAGTTGCTTTTCATAATTTTGTAGTCAATCTCATGAAATAGTTTCAATAAAATGTTTTTGCTTTACATTGTCTACTTTAATTCACATGCATTTCTAACAACAATTTGCAATTTAACTTCAAAATCATCTTGCAGACAAACAAAACTATCACATACAGGGGTGGATCCAGAAATCGAGCCTGGGGAGCACAAAAACCTCCACTGGCGGCCGAACCAAATGGTGTAGTCTAAATTTGGTCGCTACCGAGCCCTATAACTTCAGCCGCTCGGCTGGAGTGGTGATATCGGAAGACGGGGGGTGGGGGGGGTGCTATTGAAACATTTTTGCCACTGCATAGGCATGATTACTATGAAAGTACAATCATCACTGAGGCTTGGCTATATTGTTTCACGTATATTTACTTGCACTGTATAATATACAAATTTATGTTTGTAACAGAAATATTCCAAATTAAATAAATAGAACATTAAGTTCAAGAAGTGAACTGCAAATTAAATGTACAATGTAATTGAAAGTTTCACAAAAGCCCTATCAACCAAAGATGATGTACCCACATAACATTGGTCAGAATAAAACATAATTGTTAAAACCAATCACATATGTTTGCATATCTTCCAATTATTATGCTATGAATTATATATATATCACGTTTGCATAGCAGCATCAATTAATACATACGTTTGTTCTAACTGCCCCGAGCTGCATCCAGCCTCAGGAAGTGACTGGACACCTATGCTGCCTTTGCTATGACCACTGATGCTCCATAGAGCCACCACAGATCTTTGAGCCCGAAACAGTCATCGAAGTGATGGAGCAAATGGCGCCACTCCTTATCAAAACAATGGCTGCCGTCATGGGACACCAGATGAAATACATGAAGGAACTGCTGCAGTGCAAAGATAAACAGATCAGTGCCCTAGAGGAAAGGGTGGACGTTCTGGAGGCGGAGGCGGACAAGCGAGAGCAGTACCTCCGCTTCCAGGGCCTTCCAGAGACGGATGGAGAAAGTACGAATGAACTCGTGCTACAAACGATCAACGAGAAGATGGGGATGAAACTGACTGCAACCCATCTGGAGCGTAGTCACCGCCTCGGCAAAAAGAAGGACACGAGCGGAAACATGAGGAAGCGCGCAATCATTGTGCGCTTCCGTAGCGAGGCAGTCCGAGATGAAGTTTATAAAGCTCGCACACAGCTGAAACGGCATAACGTCGACAAAGATAAAGACAAGGCCATCTTTATAAACGAAGATCTGACATCGAACAGAGCAGGATTGGCCTACAAGACGAGAGTGCTGAAAAGGGAAAATAAAATAACCGTCTGCTGGATGTACTCGGGTAGGGTACTGGTGAAAACACTGAATGGTGTAATTAAAGAGATCAGTGTTATCAAATACCTTTGCTAAGTAATATCATCGTCATTGTTATTCACAGGTATATTATGATGACATAGATTAGTTGCGATGTTTGTTTCTCTTGCTAGCTGCAAGGCGATACATATTGCCTGCGATTACTTTCTTTCTCTACATCCCCAGCTACTGACGCAACATTTGCTTTTCTATAATTATTTTATGGTATAGCTTGCGTCTTGCAATTTTGTGCAGTTTATGTTCTCGTTGCTTTCCTTATAATGCAAACTAATTGTAATGTGTGTTTTTCCTCTAATTAATTAATACTTATTTCCACAAATGTATTGAATAATGCAATTTGCTTCTCCGTATGATATGAATTATGCATAATTATTTACATACTTTGTATCCTTATACTACTGGTTTCCACACATTGTTTACTTTTCACACTTACCCGCGTGTTAACATAATTTATAATATGATAAAATTCGTCTTGCTAATTTTGTTCTGATTACTATTGTCCTTATGTCACACCAATGGGAAGACCGGTCCGGATACGTCCGGTCACGACACGTACTGTTCATAATGTTTTTTCTATACATTTCTTTTTTGCTTATTATTATTATTGCACAGACATGTATTTCTTGTATGATGACAGATATGGTGACATGCTACACAGCATTGAGTATACTAACTTCGTATGACTATGGTAAAACAAGGCTTTTGGATTACAGTGGACAGTCGGTTGTTACGCTATATGTTTCAAACATAATTACTCATTTAAAGAATGCTAGCTAACGAATCATTCCCCTGGTGTCAAGGAGGTACTAATGTGAATTCTCTATTTAATGTACTACAGCTAAATGAGGCTGCTAATGAAGATTTTCAACCAATACGTCATTCGACATATTATGATCTTGACAATTTTAAACTACTAGCAGAAACAAATAACGAACGGTTTAGTTTACTTAGCTCAAACATAGAATCTATTAATGCAAAATTCAGCGAAATTGAAGCTTTCTTAGAGGAACTTAACCAGATTAAATTTAAATTCAGGAATGCTGGCTTTCAGATAATGATGATCTATCACACCTACAAATCGATAGATATCATTGCATTACACAAGACAAAACATGTAGCACCAAAGGCGGGCTACTCATATACTTAAGCAACAAATACAACTTCAAAGTTATTTTGTCCCTAAATCAGTTTCAACATTGGGAAGGACAATTTATCAACATAAGTGGAGGTGGGCTCTTAAAAGATATTATCATTGGAAATATCTACCGACCTCCAAGAGACCTCAGTGAAAATTATAAACAGATTTTTAGCGAATTCACACCAATTATCTCATCCTTTGACAAATCAAAATCCGACATCATTATTGCCGGTGATTTCAATATAAACCTTCTTAAAATTAACGAAAGAGAGGTTTTTGGTGATTTTTTTATTTATTAATATCTTATAGCTTTTACCCCCATATTACACTCCCTACAAGATTTTCAAATAATAATGGAACATTAATAGATAACTTGTTTTGTAAATTAACCGATCCTGCAATAACACCAAAATCAGGTATTTGAACGAAACAATTATCGGACCATCAACCATATTTTACCTTTCTAAACAAAGTTCCCCACAAAGAACCACCACCTAAATATATTAAAATTAACATACAAAATCAAGAAGCAATTTCCAAATTCATAAATGAAATCACCTCATCAGATGTTTATAATAAACTTGATCAGTCACCTTTTGCTAATCCAAACATAAACTATAACATTTTACATGAATTAATCAAATGCGCAAAAAACAAGCATATGCCATATAAAACAATTAAGTTAAAAAAATACAAGCACAAAAAATCAACATGGATTACATTCGGCCTGCTCAAATCAATACGATACAGAGACAAATTATATAAGAAACTCAAAATGACTCTGCCTGATTCACCTGAAAATTTAGCAACTCGGACTAACCCGATAACGTATAATAGCATACTTAAAAAAAGTATACGAACAGCCAAACAACTGCATTATGAATCTTCTTTTAATAAATACAAAAATAATATTTAAAAACTTGGGAAACTATAAGCGATATTCTGTCCAGAACACGAGAAAAGAAAACTTTCCCTAAATCGTTTATATATAGTGACGAAATTATAACAAACAAAACGATTATTGCAAACACATTTAATACATTCTTTACCACTACTGGTTCAAATTTGACCAAACAAATCAGCAATCCTACTAATAGAACTTACATATATTATCTGAATGAGCAGTACAGTAATTCATTTCATTTTAAAAGTATTGACGAAGAAACTATATCTAAAACAATAGCTAATATGCAACCAAAAACAAGTTGTGGGTATGACGGTATTTCGTCACGATTACTAAAATTAGCTAAACCAGCGGTGATAAAATCATTAACATTAATTACAAATCAAATATTAGTTACAGGTATCTTCCCTGATAAACTTAAATTCGCTAAAGTAATTACAATCTTTAAAAAGGTGACAATACCCAGTTCAGCAATTATAGACCAATATCACTATTACCAGCTATATCAAAAGTAGTTGAAAGGATAATTTACAACCAACTAGATTCCTTTTTCAAAAGGCAAAATCTCTTGTTCGAAAACCAATATGGATTTAGAACGGAACATAGCACTGAATTATTGGCACTTCCCATATGGGTAAATTCACGAGTTGGCAAACCTTTTAGCATGTCAATTTCAGGTACAATAATGTCTGCCAAAAATGATGACCATTTTACATCAAAGAAATTATACTTAGTAGATATAATAGTATATTAGACATAAACGTAGCGTTCACATATCAACCATTTATTTGTAAGTTCACATGTGTCATTGCAGAAGGCTGTTTTTGTAAGCCTAATTTGTAACTTGGAAACGTGGTAGATCTATTTTACATCATCAGGAAACATCATGAATTATGTTGGATGCATCCAGGTATAGTTCAATGTGTGTGTGTTACTAGGATCCAACAAAAAAATTGATGGGATACCATGTGTAACACTGATAGGGGGTGCAGACTTGTGGTTGTGGGTGTAACCTGCAGTGTGCACACTGGTTACACACAGCCACATATATCCATCCACATTTTTATGACGCCACTTGCTTAACACATCATACATCCTTTGTTATATCGGTTGTGAATTTAACACCACTACATTTGAAATGTACCAAGCAGGTCTTAGGGAGATTAGGTATCTATATTGTCGTTAAGTTACACCCACACGCAACTATGCATCACAGTTTACAGCTGCAACATCGAGTCATCTTTCAAGCTAGTGTGTAATTTGTGTATCATTGTTACAGATGCATTTATGACGTTGAAGGAAATAACACCAACTGTTGTTTCTGCCTTTATCAGCTACGATAATGGACACCAGTGATATGTGTTACACCCATAACACATTAATTCGATATATTATTTTCTTGAAGCCCAAGTTAGTGGGGATGCATTGTTTCAACTGATTGTTGTCAACAAGTTATATAATGATCTTCTAGCATTTACTTGGCCAACAATTTTAGTCTTAGACATATTGATTATTGTTGAGTTGTTGGTGTAACAAGTTTGTATCTTTGTAAATGTTACACCCGCAACTATTTTCTCCATTGTTGCTCTGCTACAGTTACTAAATGAACTAGAACTGTTTGCTTTCTCCAAAGAAGATATGGAGCATGTCGTACTCACTTGTAACACAATTATGTACAGAACAATTACTTTTGTATTGCCCACTAGACCCCATCACGGAACTGTATAGATTTATCCTGCCAAAGTACATGACAACAGAGTCAGTCCTCGACATTTTGCATTAATAGCAGACTGCAGAGTGATACCACGATTACAAATCTTCATTTAACTTTGGATTGTGGACTAACATGCACATATATGGTTGCGTTATTAACTCCGCCATGGCCGGTCCCAAGCTCGGATGAGAAAGGAGGAGGGTTGTGCATGAGGTTAGCACCCCCACCACGTAAAAAAACACGTTACAGAAACTAAAGCCAAAGAACAAAACGTCAACGGTGCCATGAAGGATGTCAGCCAAATCTGACCGGAAGCTGACACATCGAGACAGGAGCTCTTCAAGCCGAAAACCAAGATACGAGTGGGCTCCTGGAATGTGAGAACATTGTATCAAGCAGGAAAGCTTCAGCAAGTACTGCGGGAGATCGAACATTATAACGTTGAACTTTTATGTGTGAGCGAAGCACGATGGAAAGAGGACCCTATCCTCAGGACACGCAATACTTTATTCAGGCCGAACAGATAATCAACACAGAGGAGGGGTAACCATAATTGTAAGAAAGGTAGAAAAACTCTGTTGCAGTGGAAGCCAATCAACGGCAGACTGCTCAAGGCAAGATTTAACTCCAAGTTTGCAAAGCTAACAGTGATCGCATGCTATGCACCAACAGAGGACGCTGAGAATAAAATCAAGGATGATCGAGTTCTATGAACAGCTATAAGAGGAAATTAGGACTAAACCCCGGCATGATGTATCCATGGTGGTGAGAGACCTCAACGCAAGAATTGGAGAGCACCCAGGAATTTGGACGCATGAATAACAATGACGAGAGACTCTCGGATCTATGTGTAGAAAATAATCTAATCATAGGTGGAACTCTGTTCAAGCACATAACCATTCACGTGCAAGACCACTCGGAGGACTCCAGATAACAACATTGTCAGCCAGATCGACCATGTGATAATTAATCAGAAGTGGAGGCGATCGTTCCAGGATGTCAGAGCCAGACGTGGAGCCGACGTGGGGAGCGGTCATGTGCTAGTAGTGGCAACGCTGTCCTTGAAGCTAAGGAAGGCAAGGAGAGGAGAAGAGAGACATTGGCGATTTGACACAGGAACGTTAAAGCACACTAATACAGGGAAATCTTTCCAGCTGGACTTGCAAAACCGCTTTCACATACTCCAAGAGGAACAAGAATTGAGCATCAAAAGTTTTAATCAGGCATTGACACAAACAAGCAAGGAAGTTTTAGGGTACATAATAAACAGGAAAGAGGAATGGATCAAACCAGACACATGGACAACAATCGATGACAGAAAAACAACAACAAAAGAAGCTAAATGATGCCAAATCCCAACGACTAAATGCACAGCTACAGACTAGATACTTAGAACTGGACAAAGAAGTGAAAAGGAAGATACAAGCAGACAAGAGAGCTTTCATCGAAAAGCTGCGGACGAAGCAGAAACAGCGGCACAGACACAGAACATGGCTGCACTGTACAAGATAACCAAGACACTGACCAGCGGTTTTAAAAATCACGACGTCCCAGCGAAAGAAGTAACTGGAAATGCTGTCATCGATGTAGCAGAACAGATCCAAAGATGGAAAACACACTTCGAGACCATCCCAACAAAGAAGCACCAAGCAATCATGCAGACATTCCAGAAAGCGAAGAGGACCTGCAGATCAAAAGGCAGATCCTGGAAGAGTGCCAGGAATGGAACACTCCAATCTATGCAAACTTCGTTGATTTTAACAGGCTTTCGATAGTATTTACAGAGACTCTCTCTGGTATATACTCCGGCATTATGGAATCCCTCCACCAAAGATTGTGAGCATAATCAAACTGCTTTAAAGCAACTTTAGATCCAAGGTCATCTGTGGCTAACACCTGACAGAAGATTTTGAAATCAAAACCACAGTGAAACAAGGATACATATTATCCCCTTTTCTCTTCTGCCTTAGGATCGACTGGGTCATGAAAGAAACAACACTAGCAGAGAAAAGTGGCATAAAGTGGACCTTCGCAGAAACATTAGGTGATCTAGACTTTGCAGATTACATATCTCTCTTGTCACACCGCTAATGAGACATCCAAAGAAAAAAGAAGGAACTGCTGGGAAAATAGAGTTAAAGATCGGCATCAACAAAACAAAGGCGCTGCGAAACAACAGCCAGAGAGCAGACCCAATCACAATTGGAGGAAGAAATATTGAAGAAGTGACCGAGTTCACCTAGCTTGGGTCCAAGGTAACAACAGATGGAAACTGTCTGAGGTCAAAGCAAGGAAGAACAAGGCAAGACGGGCATTTGCGACATTTAAGAACATCTGGAAGACCAATAAGATCAGCAACAGAACCAAAATCCGCCTATTCAAGAGCAACGTCCTCAGTGTGCTGTTATATGCGGCGGAATCTTGGAAGGTCAACAAAGGCATGTGCCAGATGCTGGAAATGTATCAAAACAAGTATCTCGGGAGGACTCTACGAATCTACTGGCCAAATAAAATCTCTGACATGGAACTGCACGAAAGGACAGACATGCAGCCCATCTCTCTTGAAGTTAAACACCGCATATGGAGATGGATCGGACACATCTACAGAATGCCGCTGACATCCATTCTAAGAGTGGCCATGCGCTGGACACCGTGGCAAGAGAGCGAGGGGGAGACCCATGGAGACATAGAGGAGATCTTTATTCTGTCTCAAGCATTCACCACATGTGCACATGATACAAAATACATACGTTTCAAAAACATTTGCAGATACCATTTATGATACCATTGAGTTGAAGGTACTGTAGAATACTACTAATAGTAAGCCTCGCTTACCTGACCGTCTTCCGTGCTGATCCGTGGATTTGAGAGTGTCGCTGTCACGTACGTCAGTCTAGCTGTCAGTTAGACCGTGATGATAATGCGCGCCGGTCTGAGAGTAAGTTCCGTTCCGATTTGTGTATTGCGCATACGGTTGTACATATCAAAGGTGTGTGCCTACTTTCGGCCAGCAGCTGTACGGTCTGGAAGTAAGTTCCGGTCTAAGAATAAATTCCGGTTCCGTTTTGCGTACACACTGTACATGTCAAAGGTTAGCGCCTATTTTGGCCAGCTTAAACACGGTGTTTGCCGAAACTATGCGTGACCCATTTACATTACTGCATAATGTCACCATTTACGTTGCTGCATAATGTCATACACTAAAAAAAGAAACGTATATCGTATGACTACACGATTTTAAGCCAGTCTCTGCCCAAGGTCACCGCTGTCAAAGATCTCGGGATCACATTGACCGACAGTTTGACTTTTAAAGATCATTAGTAATCGTTATGTTTATAAAGCTTTTAGGATGAGTGGTTTTATTAAGCGCGTTTGCACAACAATTAACGATGTATAGGCTTTGCGATCCTTGTATATATCTCTAGTCAGAAGCCAGTTGGAGTATTGCAGTGTTATCGGGAATCCCTGGCAACGTATCGACAAAATCGAACGAGTTCAAAAGAAATTCATTAAATATCTATGTTACAAATCAAAAATACAGAACTCCTCTGACAGTTATCCTGAGCTTTGCCATCATTTTAGACTACCTTCCCTTCAACACCGTAGGCAAGTTGCAGATCGTATGATTTTGCACAAGTGTGTGCACTCCCAACTAGACTCGTCCTATCTGGTAGGGGCTACCCAATGTCACTGTCCTTCACGATCTCTACGAAACTACATCCCTTTTTGAATTTCCAATAGCAGAATCAACATTAGAAAACACTGTGTTTTGAATATATGTATGACTACTTTCAACACATTGTATTTAAATGATCTAACTTGTGATATATATATATTCAGGAGCTGAACCATTTAGATCCTTAATTCAAAGACATTTATAACAGATGTTTGCCTGGTATATTTGATGTTGATATTGTGTGGTTTTTATGTCCTTATTGTTTTTATTATTTTATTATTGTTTTATTATTTATATGTATTGTTTCAGTTGTCAGTCCTGTTATTGGGTCCACTGGACCTGTTGGAATCTGAACAAATACAATAAAAAAATACAATACATTGCATGGTACCTACTGATTTATCACTGAATCATTTTCAAATACCACTGAGAGTCCTAATGGTACAGAATGATATTTTCAGATACAGTTAAGAGTACTACTGAGACCTACTGATTTATCACTGAATGGTGCTGAATGGTATGTTCAGATACCACTGAGAGTACCACTGAAACCTGTTTTATCATTGAATGGTCCAGTGGTACTGAATGGTATGTTCAAATACCACTGAGAGTACCACTAAGACATACTGATTTATCACTGAATGGTATTAAATGATATTTACAAATACCATTGCGAGTACCACTGAAACATGATTCATCATTGGATGGTCCAGTGGTACTGAATGGTATGTTCAAATACCATTGACAGTATCATTGAGACACTGATTTATCATTGAATGGTCTAATGATACTGAATGGTATCTTCAAATGCCATTGAGAGTACCACTGAGTCCTACTGATTTACCATTGAATGGTCGAAGGGTACCGAATGGTATTCATTGGTATACCATTGGCTCTTTTTTGTACGCCGGATGTGCCGTAACACCTTAAGTCATGTGACTGTAATAGATGCCCCCTACAGTTCTATCATTCCCGGAAGTGTGTCGACGAATAAACATCCTGCGTCCGCGGTGGATGGCGTTACTCTAAATAGTTACATTGGTGTCCTTTGGGTGGCGCCGGAAGTCGCCTATATCTAAAGGCCGCGCCCACTTTTCAAAGGACAAACATGTTCTTATACAATTTATGTATAAGCGATACAAGTCAATACGTTCAATACGGTATGCATTCTAGTTGAAAGCAGTTTCAATGCACGTTGGTACACTTGTCTAGTCCAGTACATTTGGCTAGATGTGACGTGCAAGCGTCTTCTTCTTTTCGGTCACAGGAACGTCAATGGTAAAGTTCGGACCATCGGCGACAGGAGCGGAAGTTGTGACATCGGCAGTGTCGGTAGCGAATACCAGTGCAAACCGGTTTGCAACCAGGCAAACAACAGAGGTAAGCACAACTATCGTGTGTAAAGACTATATCATTGATAAATGTTTAAAAAAATAGGGAGACCTTGATTTTGTTGTTAAATATGTCCCAAACAATGTTACATGTCCAGGAATCAGCTCACGTATGTCCAGGAAAGAGTTCACGTGTGCTATTAATAACAGAACTGCTAACCGAATTATTACTAGTTGGACCGAATTACCACGCGTACTTATTTAATGACGTCATTTAAAAAAATTATATATAGGCGCGCAAGTTACGAATGTCTGCTACTTTGACCGCAGTACTAACAGTTGTACCGAATTACCACGCGTACACATTTAATGACGTCATTGAACAAAACTATGTACAGGCAGGCAAGTACCGAATGTCTGCTAACTGAGTTACAACAAGTTGGACCGAATTACCACGTGTACTTATTTAATTACGTCATTGAACAAAACTATATACAGGCGCGCAAGTTCCAAATGTCTGATAATCGAAGTATTACCAGTTAGACCGAGTTACCGAGCGTACTTATTTAATGACGCCATTGAACAAAACTATATATGTACGCGCAAGTTCCAGTTGCCTGATAACTAAATTATTACCAGTTGGACATAATTACCACGCGTACCGCGTACCAATAGAATAAACTTATTTACATACGCGCAAATTCCAAATGCCTGCTAACCGAATTACTATCAGTTGATGGGCAAACATATCAATTTCTAACTCTAAAAATATAGGGCATATAATAGCTTCAAAGGGAACTAATTGATAGTGACTGATTATGATTGACCTCGGCCAAATAGAGTTCAGGGTTTTCTGAGCTGTTGCTACTCTGTCTATACAGGGAGTCTACTCTGACCCAGATGACGTCAGATAGTTTAACACCTACTTCTAGTAAAACAGTCAAACAGTCTTTAATCACTGCAATTGAATTAATGTCCTCGGTCGCGCAATTGTCTAATCAAGCAGTTTGTCGGTTTGAACAATACATTATGGATTTTTGCGCTTGACCGCCAATATATGTTTTCACGCGTACCTATTTAATTACATCATTGAATGAAACCATTTATGTACGCCCAAATTCCGAATGCCTGCTAACCGAATTACTACCGGTTTGACCGAATTACCACGCGTATTTATTTAATGACGTCATTTGCACCGAATTCCCGCCATTTTCCATGAACAAATTAAAACTGTATGCAACCGCGTGATGTAAAAATAAATATCGTACCTACGCACATTGCCGCCAGTTTGACCAAATTAGCATAGAATATATATATGGGTCTGTCAGTATGTGTAATGACCTATTTCATGACATGACTGACCTATTTCATAACATATGTGACTTATTTTTTATAGTTCACCACATAAAAGGCACGAATTTAAGCACGACCGCACGGAAATAATAGAAAGGGTGTAATTCCAAGACGGTCGCCCTGTTCGAAAAACGAGGCTTTAGGTTCTGCTATAGCATCGTCCTGTATGTATTCTATATTTCGTATACAGTACTTCAGATAAATAGGCATCCATTGAATTTATAATGTTTTTATTATAAATTACGCCTTATTATAACACCATTTTAGACACGTCGTGTGGTCAATCAAACAAGGGCTCAGTCCTTAGGCTAAGGCTCGGCCTACGGGCCAAAAGTACCGATACGTGGCACCACCCTCTACCTTTGGACCTTGAAGTGAACCTGTATATAATATATAAAATATAATTATGATTGATAAAGTGGTGAAACAGTACTGCTTAAATTCGTGCCTCTTATTTTTTAATTGTAGCCCAGGAATGAAAAATCTTAAAACGCTACAATGAAATTGTCCATGTTAAGAGATTGGAATTACTGAAAAAACCCTCCAAACCCAAATTCGCGGAAATTCTTTTAACGTGTGATTTAGCCCCTATCTTTTAACATGGGGTACAAATCGTCAGACACTGGCGTGGCGCACAAGAAGATTGGTGGAACCGGTAATACTTTTCTATCTTTTAATATGGGAAGCCGGCACTACTTTTCTACATCCACCGCGCCGCGCCAGCGACCCCTCGTAATCAACGCGACATATTACTCACCTTAAACACGAACTCATTGGAGCGCGACACCAATGTCTTACCGGGGCCGGCCAAGTTGTTGTGATCAGGTCAAGGGCCGTGCGTATGTCATTGTACGGTAGATAACGCGATTGTATAAACATTGTAGAATGCTCTGTATATATTCAACCATTGTTTTGCACGCTCACTAAGATATACTAACTTTTAGAATCATATTAAACGCATTCGTATGCGATGTTATTGTTCCTACATACATTTTAACGCTAAATGCATATCGCCGACATTTTTGGCCACTCTCAATTAACTACCAATACACGCGTAACTGGGTTTCCCGTGTGCTCAACGGGTAAATTGGAAAATGTCACAATCTTGGGTAAGGGAACACGCACGCACGCACGCACGCACGCACGCACGCACGCACGCAATTATGTCTGTGGGTGTCATCTCAAAACAAAATTGAGCATTCCAACGAAAACTGCCGACGCGATGGTCATGCAAGCAATGGATGCTAGAATCAAACAGTTGTCTTTTTCAGTAACACGGACACGGGGAGACAACTTAGTGAAAGAACGAGTCAACGAAGTAACATTCTAAGTGACGAAACAGAACTTATACGTTTTAGCAGAATTGACGTATCCAGTTCGTCGTGGTTTGCTACGTCACAATCAACATTAAATGCGCGTGGCCTCCGTCAAGCTTGACCTTTGCCACCAATGGTGATAACGGTTATATTACAATACTGTTGTTGCACGTCATCTCATAAATTAAATCACATTTGTCACTTTAATCACCTTGCCATGTGTTTTTGTCATAAAGAAAACACTTGTTTCCACAACTGGTGATGTATAGGGCAATTGATATTCGACTTACGTAAGGCTGCGATGCATGGGTGGGGGTCGGTACGCCGATACTGCCGGACCGGTGGACACGCTTGTACCACACGACTATGAGCAGAGCCGCGACGAGGACTGCAAGCAGCATGAGAACTATGAAGACGATGATCCACCAGTTGATGGCGGACGACGAGGACGACGTCGAAGCGTCGTCGTCTGCCGGCGCCGCCCCCGCCACCGTTAGCGGTCTCGGCATCGTCAAAACCTGGAGGCAAACATCCGGTGTGTAATCACATTAAACAACACTGTCGTCCATAGCTATAAACTCCAGATGACACGTGGACAAGGAAACTCTTGGTTTGTCCTGGCTTATTGCGCGTTCAAACCAGTTCCATTTATATTTAAGTTGGTTGCCATATCAATTGGTGGTTTAGTTATTTTTAGTACGTCGCAGATTGCCTACATCACAACAAATTACCCGTCAAGTTTTGCCTTACCAATAATGTTGTCAAGAAAAATAGTGCGCTCAATACATTACCAAGACGGTATGACATCTGCTAGGATAACTAGATGAAACTTTCCCGCATATGGTTGTTGCGTTAAAAACTGTGCCTTATGTTTTTGTCATGAAGAAAAACGTTTGCGTCCAGACTCCAGAATCTAAACAAAATATACGACGGAATATCCGAACACTCAACCTGTTAGGCATCCATTTTATCATAGCTTAACGAACCTTTTGCTAGGCAACAGGTCACGTGATGGATAGATAATTTTTTATTAACATATTCACACTGAGAGAAGTTGGACATGGAATGATGAACTGCCACTACGAAACCAAAGCTAACCTAGACACCAGAAAAAAAAACAGAAAAAGAGGTAGTCCAAAGACAGCAAGGCAAAGAACATTGATTGTAGAACTAGTGCAGCGGTTTTTAACCTCTGGATCGCGACCCAAAATTGGGTCGCCAAGCCAATTTGAGTGGGTTGACAAGAGTCTCCGGTGACTGTCAAATGTTCCTTAGTTGCTCCGCCTGCCCGTAACAGATGCATTCGAGACGAATAATTTATGCCTACTGTTGCATGAATTGTAAATTATTCGTCACCTATGCATCGTGTATGGGGCGTCATTCAACGGAGTTAGTTCGAGTTACAGGATCAGAAATAAAATAAGTCTGAGCCAGAGGAAATTAAACTCAGAGTCAGCCGACATATCGAAGGACGGCACAGCGCTTTCGTGAATACACAACGACAGGTATTTTTCTTTACTAGTGTTTCTGTAGGCCAGGTTGTCTTCGTCCCGTTTTGGTGTGTTAGTGTGTTGGTGTGTTGGACAGTGTTGCCAGTCTAGAAAGCTACATTTGCGTCTTATTTAATGGCATGGCGAATTGCAATATAAAAGAAGCCACACACCATTTGTGAAATCAGTAACTGTCGACATAGTGCGTACCGTCTGCGGAGGTGACGTCGCCAGGCAAACCGAACAAATTCATTTTGTCTCAGGAGGTCCGAAAGGAAAGTTCCTGTTTTGTCGGCCGCTGCTTACCACAACGGGAGAAAACATTTTCAAGATTGTTGACCCGTTCTTCAAGGACGAAAGGTTATGTTTCAATGTACGCTGTGATGGTCAAAAACACTTTAAGGTTTCACTGTGCGTGGGAAGGAAGTCAATTAGAGAGAGGTGATTTGTCATTGTCTCCTCCATCGGGCGAATCTTGTCTCTAAGAGTTGTCACCCGATTTGCAGGCTGTGATCCAAACTCATTCAATCAAGTGGTGAATTTCATCTCTAAAGTCTCGAATCTTCACAGAGATGTGCTCCGATTTAGGCTCCGTTTATTATATTACTCTGAGGGGAGGTGGTTGTCGCGAGGAAATGTGGCCATAAGATTCCCAGATTCGAAGTGGATGGTGCAATTGGCATGCATTGCGGGTATTTGCAGAATCCAACAACTTGAACTCTTTAATGCAAGGTCGTGGTCAGACACTGGCTGAGCTGTCAAAGAAACTGACAACATTAAAGGGTAAGCTTAAGCTGTCGAAGAAGAACATAGAGGAAGGAATGACAGCTTCTTTCCCACTGCTGTGTTTTTTTCTGGATGACCACCAAATTTCATTCACCTAGGGCCAATCCATCGTTGCGGAACATTTGGACAAACTAGTCGTAGAATGTGATCACTATATATCCCTATCATTATAGGATGTGATCAAATATAGCTGAATGATTGGGTCGGTTCACAGTGATCTCGGCCTATCGTGATCTCGGCCCGGGTGATCTCGGCCAGTTTCGGTGCAGTCGACCAGTGACCTCGGCCGGTGCGGCGGTGAACTCGGTCTGTATTGCCAGTGATCTCGGCCTGTTTGGAGGGAGTGTTGCTGACCTGAACCGATAGCAATATGTGTGCGGCAATGCATTCGGCTTGTACAGCAATGAACTCGGCCTATATAGCCAGTGTTCTCTGCCTGTTTGAGTGATGTTAGACAGCGTTTTGCACTTTTAACATAAGACATTGTATGTATTGTGATAACTGCTACATAATGTTCAATATTGCGTGGGTGATATGCAACAGTAGCAATTCAGTGGTTTTACTTTCACACTTTCTTAACGGACACAAATCAAAGATAGACAACATGAAAAGATAACTAAGGAAGATTATGAAACAAATTACTATGGCATATATCCTTTTTTACCCGCATGTGTAATATTTAAGTATGATTATTGTGTATTTTAATAATAAATTGGTTACGTAATTGTGACTTTAGCAATAACAACAATGGCATAATTTTTTTTTCCTAAAAAAGCATATATATAAATTGGGAAGACAACTACAAACTAAACTAAACCTTGAGACAGCCTCAATGCTCAAACTTGGGCAACTATTATGGTGTAGCCGTGGTGCAATAGCTAGAGCTTCGGACTCTCCACCGAGAGAACACGCGCGGGGTCGAATCCTGTGCGGCGGTGTCGAACGTTGGGCAAGTTCGTTCACTCTACGTTTCTCCAGTTCACTCAGCTGTTTGAATGAGTACCTGGCTACAGACAGTGGTGGATATTTGTGTACGATAGTCTTCGCGCATTAATTAATGGCATCGTGGCTGGATGCTTCCCAGAGAAGTCGAGATAGTGATCGATTGAACAGGTCTGCCAAGGAGTAAAGTGTAAAAGGCTTTGAGCAGCCCTGAGGACTGGATACTGAGCTATATAAGAACTTACTATTGACCGTTCTTAAGGTAAGTACTTGCGGTAAGTTAAGCATTAAGAATAAGATCATGACTGATCGTCAAAACATCTTTATTCCGTCGTGTATTGTTTATTGTAACAGATGGATACAACATCATTATTTCTGGTTAGCGTCACTCCCTCAAAAAGGCCGATATCACTAGCTACACAGGCCGAGATCACTGCCGCACAGGCCGAGATCACTGCCGCACAGGCCAAGGTCACTGGCAGAGTTCACCAAAACAGGCCGAGTTCACTCGGGCCGAGATCGCGAAAGGCCGAGATCACTGGGTATCATTGGGTCGGCTAGCATGTCCCACCATGACATGAATTTGTGTCGCGACCAAAACTATTAAGAAACACTTGGGGGCACAGCAGCAAGGAGAGCCCAAGACAGATGGCACTGACGAGATCTTTACGTGGCATCCGGCATGAAGAGGATAAGTAAGAAATATAAACACTACTGACAGTTCATGTATCGTCCTCTGTCAGTATGAGAACTTTCACATAACTAACCTGCGCTGTTTCTTAACTACTATTTTTGTACTCTCTGTTTCTACCCCTTGTGTGTAAGTTTGAAGAAAATCAGTATAGTCAGAACAATTTAATATTAAAACTATATGTATATATATTCTCCTGTTGGTCTCTAGTGTTGTCAAACCACATTATTTTATGCAGCGTTCATAACTAAGGTTTCTAAGTGTTTGAATCAGCTTAGTCAGACGTTAGCCTGTAACACCACATATGTTGTTTAATCGCCATCGGTTCAGTGAGATTACTTTAAGTAGTCATCGCCGTATATAAAACACACGTAATCTCAAAAATGTTACATTTTAACACACACACACACACACACACACACACACACACACACACACACACACACACACACACACACACACACACACACACACACACACACACACACACACACATATATATATATGTATATATATATATTGAAATGTAACGTTTTTGTTCTTTCCCGTTAAAAATAAAAATCGTAAGTTGTTTATTGCCATGTAATAAAACACTAGCAAGTTCTAAGTAAACGGTTTTGACCGACCGATAGCCGGATCAATAAGAAGAAGAAGACACGAAGAATGACGACGAATGACGAATATTTAGCATTAACACTGAATTGCTAAATCGTTTGCAAACATACGCTATTCATAGCAGAACGTAAAAGGTAAAAAGGATTATTGTGCGCCTTTGAATATGAACAGGAAATGTACGCGTCTAAATTATGGTTCAGTGACGTTAGTCTTATAAGGTGTTGCGGGGCTGTGCCAATATCATAAACTAGTCGAGGCAACATTCTCGAAGCGTAACAATAATGATGTTTGACTAAACAAAACAGTGCCACCCCAACGGCCAACGTGCTGTTTATATTCAAACCTTTTACAACCGTACTATATGGATGCGAATCATCGCAACTAAAAACAAGCCAAGAAAACAAAATTGACGCATCAGATCGACACTAAATGCCTGGGCAAGATTTTGGGCGCATTCACTGGAGCGACCACGTGACAAATAAATAGGATCAGGACAGTCTCTGACAACAACTATTTGCACAGCACGAATGAGTTGGCTCGGCCATGTCATGAGGCTTCCACCTACTAGACATGCTAGCAAGCACTATGATCGGTACCAGCTGGTCGAAGAAGGAGAGGACGACCAAGAAGGACAGCTGGTCAACAAAAGATGGAACGACGTCAGATTGCTAGCGAAAAAAACAGATCTGGATGGAGTACTTTGACTGCCTCGTGTTTCCATTGACGCGGGAGCCGTTATGTCTAAATATGTTGTCAACATACTGTGCTGTAGCACTGTCGTAGAAGCAAGATGCGAGTGGTATGCACACATACCTGGGCGCCGATATAGGCGGCGAATTCGACGGGCTCGAGCTTCGAGTAGATCCGGGACACCTTCTCCGCCGACACGACGCTGGAGGCACTGTGACGAACGTAGAACGTCAGCTGAATGACGTCGTCTCGAGCGGCGTATGTCGACGTCATCTGGGGCAAGACACAGACGCATGATAAAACACCGTCTTGATAAACAGCTGAAGAAATACACGCACAGGAATGTTAACTAATTTGATATTACTGCCAGGAAATGTGAATTGGCCTTTCATTTCGTGTGCTAGTGAATTGTTTTTGTAAATTGTTAGCCTGTTTCACGAATGTCTGTGCACAAAGAGCATATATGAACGGCATGGCCATTTTGGATAACTATTTTGTAGGTGTAATATCAACACTTTTTTATACTTGTCATGTTTTAATGCATAGTGGTCAACGTCATAGTTTGTACTTCGAAATAATCAGAATTGTAGCTTGATATATTTTATTCGAGTTATGACGTATGGTTGTGTATAGGTCCCTATGCTGTATATAGCGCCCGTTGTTATAAATATAATACATGGATGGAATCCTGAGATTCATTCAAAACATAGTTTGTCAAACAAACAGAAGTTGAGTGTTCCATTTTCCCTCAGAATATATGACGTTCTTCACGATCCGCATGCAAAAAGTGTCGAATCGAACCCATTTGGCTAAATCCTACTCCAACTCATGTGAATAAGTTCGTTCTGATGTTGAAGACACTTCAAGACAGAGGGCGTATAAGCGAAGCCTGTTGTAAAGTGCTGATCCGGTTTCCCGATATGTGCCATACCGTGACTACGGCGTTGAACGGGTTCGGAGGCAGCGCATCCAACTGGGTCGCCCGCTTCCTTCTGTCGCCCAGGATCTCTCTAGTCAGGCCAACCAGGTAGGACCTCAACAAACCTACAAAGCCGTCGTTACCTTTATTCCGGCACACACTCAATGTATATAACAATGAGGAGTACGAGCTGAACAGAGTAGATACAGCATTGAGTTTAGAGATTATTGTTATGATCACAAGGATGACGAGGAGCTTTGCATGGGACAGTAGGTTGAGTAGATGATCTACACTGCCGAAGAAAATGACAACAACGCGCTTAAACAACAGAGAAACCAATAATGACGAAGATGATGACGATGGTATATATATATATAATATATGACTAACCTCGTTCCACATACTTGCGATACTGCACGTCGTTGACGTTGTGTCCAAACAGTGGTCTCACCGCCATCACCAGTAGATTTCTCATCACATTCTCAGCCAGACCTGGCGAATGTGTGCTCGTTGTTAACGGACATATAATTGACTGGTTGTTAGGACGCGACGTTGTTGGTTTGTTACTTGTTGATGTTACAAATGTAACTGCTTTGGTGGTAGGAGTAACTTCTCTTGCCGTCGCCGATGATTGTGTTCGTCGGAGTTCTGTCGAGGTCACAGGTCGCGTCGTCGTTGTTACGTCATCTGGTGTCGATGGTTTGGGGGATTTTGTTGTTTCTTCTTTACGTATTGTTGTCGTGTGTTGCTGTAATGTCGGTGGCATAGTAACTGTGAATCTTATTGTTTTCATTGGTCCAAAATCTCTCATTGTTTGCACAGATGAAGGAAATGCTGTTGTTTTGTGTGACGTTAGTTCAACTGTTGTCACTGATGAAGTCGTGTCTTCTGGTGTCGGTGGATATGTCACTATTGTACGCTCTCGTGGTGCTGCTGTTGATGACGGTTCTCGTGTTGTTGGTTGTTGTGTAGTTATTTGTTGTGTTGTTGGTTTTTGTGTTGTTGGTTCTTTTGTTGTTGGTTCTTGTGTTGTTGGTTCTTTTGTTGTTGATTCTTTTGTTGTTGGTTCTCGCGTTGTTGATTCTTTTGTTGTTGGTTCTCGTGTTGTCGGTTGTTGTGTTGTTGTTGGTTCTCGTGTTGTTGTTTCTCGTGTTGTTGGTTCTCGTATTGTTGGTTGTTGTGTTGTTGGTTCTTTTATTGTTGGTTCTTGTGTTGTTGTTGGTTCTTGTGTTGTTGTTGGTTCTTGTGTTGTTGGTCCTCGTGTTGTTGGTTCTTGTGTTGTTGTTGGTTTTTGTGTTGTTGTTGGTTCTTGTGTTGTTGTTGGTTCTTGTGTTGTTGTTGGTTCTTGTGTTGTTGGTTCTTGAGTTGTTGGTTCTTGTGTTGTTGGTTCTTGTGTTGTTGGTTCTTGTGTTGTTGGTTCTTGTGTTGTTGATTCTTTTGTTATTGGTTCCTTTGTTGTTGGTTCTTTTGTCGTTGGTTTTTGTGTGGATGGTTCTTTTGTTGTTGGTTCTTGTGTTGTTGGTTGTTGTGTTGTTGGTTCTTTTGTTGTTGGTTCTTTTGTCGTTGGTTTTTGTGTGGATGGTTCTTTTGTTGTTGGTTCTTGTGTTGTTGATTCTTTTGTTGTTGGTTCTCGTGTTGTCGGTTGTTGTGTTGTTGTTGTTGTTTCTTGTGTTGGTGGTTCTCGTGTTGTTTGTTTTTGTGTTGTTTGTTCTTGTATAGTTGTATCTTGTATTGTTATTGTTCTTTCTTGCGTTGTTGATTTTTGTGTTGTTGGTTCTTGTGTAGTTGTTTGTGTTTGTGTCTGTTTTGTTTGTTCTTGTGTTGTTGATTTTTTAGTTGTTTGTTCTGGTGTTGTCTGTTTTGGTATTGCATATTCTTGTGTTGTTTGTTCTAGTGAAAATGTTTGTTCTTGTGTTGTTTCTTCTCGTGGTGTTTGTTCTTGTGTTGTTGATTTTTGAATTGTTTGTTCTGGTGATGTCTGTTTTTGTGTTGCATATTCTTGTGTCGTTTGTTCTAGTGATGTTTGTTCTTGTGTTGTTTCTTCTCGTGGTGTTTGTTCTTGTGTTGTTGAGTTTGGAGTTGTTTGTTCTGGTGTTGTCTGTGTTGGTGTTGCATATTCTTGTGTTGTTTGTTCTAGTGATGTTTGTTCTTGTGTTGTTTGTTCTAGTGATGTTTGTTCTTGTGTTGTTTGTTCTCGTGGTTTTTGTTCTTGTGTTGTTGATTTCTGTGTTGTCTGTTCTAGTTTTGTTTGTTCTGGTGTTGCTGGACCTTGTGTTGTTTGTGTTCGTATTGTTTGTTCTGATGTTGTTTGTGTTTGTGTTTCTGTTGGTTTTCTTACTGTTTGTGTTTCTGTTAGTTCTTGTGTTGTTATGGTTTTATGTGTTGTTTGTGTTCGTGTTGTTGTTGCTTCTTGCGTTGTTTGTTCTTGTGTTGTTTGTGTTTGTGTTGTTGTTGCTTCTTGTGTTGTTTGTTCTTGTGTTGTTGTTGCTTCTTGTGTTGTTTGTTCTTGTGTTGTTGTTGCTTCTTGTGTTGTTTGCTGATGTGCTTCTACTGTGCTTTCTGTTACGTTTCCTTGCAGTAGGGTTGTTGTTGCTGATTGCTGTGTTGTTTCGTACACCACTGGTTCACTTGTCTCTTCTGATAAAGTTGATATTTCTGTGATTGTTGATATATCCGTTGATGTGTCTGTCATTGCTGTAGTTCGCATAGCTGTTGTTGTTTCTTCTTCTGTCGCCACTGGTTTTGTTACATTTGCCGTTGCTTGTGTTTCTATTAAAGTTGTTCTTGTTTCCATGGTAGGATATTCTGTCATAAACGATTCAATCGCTGATGTTTTCACTTCTTGCGACGTTGGTGTTGTTATTATGTTGGATTTTCCTGTCAGAGAATATGTAACCGTAAATATCTGGCTTGTGATAGTCTCATGGCCCATTGAAGACAGCTCTGCAGTTAAAGTTAACGCTGCCGTTACGCTGTAAGCTGATGTTTCTCTCGTAAATAATTCTTCCGTTGTAATTTGCAATAACGTAGTCGTTGGTCGTATACGATATCTCGGTTCAGAAATATATGTCTGTCTCGGTGTTGAAATCGACTCAGCGTAAGATTCTGTGACAACAGTAAACGTTGATACTATATCAGAATGCTGTATCTCTGCAGCAGTTTGCAAAGACACATAACTTGAACCTAACACGTGTGTTGGTTCTGCACTGTCATTTAATGCAACTGCAGAACTCGAAGGTATTGTTGAACTAGTTGTAACA
The DNA here is from genome assembly GCA_020002185.1 of Paraescarpia echinospica. NCBI lineage: Eukaryota > Metazoa > Annelida > Polychaeta > Sabellida > Siboglinidae > Paraescarpia > Paraescarpia echinospica. Next base: position 33,196,338 of record CM034536.1, read on the forward strand.
ACAGTACCCGTTAGTTCGCTCTGTGCATATGTTCTGGTATAGCTTCGTTCCGTCGTAGAAAAGGGTAACGTTGATGATGAGGGTACTACGGTAGACACAGGTTCATATACTCTTGAAAAATTCGAATCTATTGATTCTGTAGAATATTCAACCGACTCCGCTTCCGTTTTGCTCTGTACAACGGTGAGATTTAGCACAGGCAAACTGGACGGCGTCGAGTGCACATAGGGAGACGGCATAGAAGTGCCTGTTGTTGCGATTGCCGATGAATCTACGACAACGTGTGTTCGCTTCGACATGTACGGTGTGCGATCAGGCGAACTAGAAGGAAGCACTTGTAAGATAGTCGATGTCACGTAATTGTCATTTAAAGACTCTATGCTAGAGCCAACATTATGGGTTTCAGTTGAGATCGAGAAATGGCACGGCATTACTAAACAGGTTGAAGAAATCCCAACTGCCTTCGGCGAGATTGTCTTAGTAGGTGGAGTGTCTCCGGTGTGCAGTGGAGAAATATCTGCTGATGATGTTGCAAAATCTGAACTGGGAGCAACGACTTCCTTTTGTGACGTAATGACCGGAAGACTGGTTGTTTGTGCTCCTACATCATCAGATATAGCCATGGCAGCAGTTTGAAATATTGTATGTGTAGTGGTAAGTATATCGGTGGTAGGTGTCGGACGAACGATTCCTTCGTATGACGTGTTATATGACGTACTTCCATTTGTAGATGTACTGGTTGAAAAACTGGTAAATGACGGGGTGTCACCACCAATAGTTGCAGTAGACATTGACGACATTGTTTTAGTAATGCTTCGTGACATCCTGTCTTCAACCATCGACGGCAACAACAATTGCGTCGTATCCGCAACATCCAGTGAAAGCACATACGGCGACGGTGATGTTACATGAAAAGCCGTTTTTGTCGTTGCGGTTTCACTTTCAGTTTGTGACAGGTTATGCACAAATTTGCTATAAGAAACACTGCTTGTATCTGATGCGAGCATTGCTACCGCACTCTCTTGGTTGGCTTTTCCGGTAGCAACGGCTATAGTAGACACGTAATGCCAAATACTTTCCGTTTCGAGGAGTTTTGTAGTCACTATGCCATCTTCCAACAGAAACTGCGAATGTACAGACAGCGAGGAATATAGCGACGTTCCATAGCTTTGCACACTGAATGGTGAAAGTGCCACGATAGTATCAGTAGGTGTTGCGTTCAAGGAACCAGGCAGTATATCTATGTCCGTCTGAGTGTGAAGCAAGGACATCGTGTCGACCTCCGTACTGACCATTGTGGCCATTCCTTCGAGAGTGTCTGTAACACGTTTTGGGATTGCTGAAGATTGCGACGCAAAATGCGAATATAATGACGGCGTTGGTGAAGCCTGAAGCTCTTGCGACACATACGATTGATCCCACACAGATGAGGTATGCCAGTCGGGCTGTGTCAACGTTGAATACAACGTACGGTGGTCGAATTCAACAACAGAGCTCTCATTCAGCTGGGAATATGAGTTAACCAGGGAATGGTACAAAGAAGTCGAAGGCGCTATTTCTGAAGATGGAGTTACCTGTGTCTGTTTACTAGCAGAATCGTCTGTTATTGGTGACAGTACAGGGGGCCGTGAGACAGAACTCGTCGGTGATATATTCATATCACTGTTACGTAATCGACTTTGGTATGCCGTCTCCACAAGCGATGTTGACTTGTAGGCCGACTCCATAAACAGCGTAGGTACGTCGGAGTGAGCGAGCGAGGCAATCTCTTGTGACTGATAAATCGAATTGTAAGGATAATGTTCTGTGTTCGCACTTAGACTTGATCGTATAAAGGTAAAATCACCGGAAACACTCGACAGCGGTGTGATGTAAGATTGCCGTGTAACTGTAGGCGGGGCGAGGAGTGTATGTGAGACGATGTAATCATCACCTTTTACTTGTTCACTAGTTGCCGTTTCTCCACCATCGGTATTTACAGTACTCGCGTCGACTATGGCGGGTGTGCTGGTGATAATACTGTGTGTAGCGCTAACGCTGTCGATCTCCTCCAGTGAACCATGCCGCGTCACGCTTGGTTGAACACGTGTCGTCCTGATGCTTATGGCGATGCCTGTGTTGAGGTCATCTAACATTGACGATCCCGTCATGCTCGCAGGATCGACACCGCCAGCCCCCGTCGGCGACATGACTGCGGTCACGTCAACGACGGCAGTGCTGTGAGAGTCATACAACGGCAATGAGGTCATTTCGGAAAGGCTGACTATAGTTGGAGTAATCGCACCATTAATAGAAGTAATCCAACTGCTGTCGTTGATTTGTCGCGATCTGGTGACTGCATCACTGTCTGTAACGGTTAGTGACGCATCTACGACACTATGGGAAATGAGTTCTGTTACGAACGCACCACCCAGTGTTGATATCGATAACTGGACCACTGAAGTTGGATGTTGCGGTGACGGAGTGGCAAATACTGTTGGCGTGACGGGTCTGTCGACAGCGAGGTACGTGACTTCTGATGCGACGTCTGATGTGACGTCTGACGTGGCGACCACTAGAGACGGAGAGACAGGCGGGTGGTTGACGCTCGTCGAGTCAACGTGTATCAGCGTCAGTCTCGCTCGTGCCGATGAGTGTATCACAAGTTGAGAACTAACCGAGTCCCGTGATGCTAAATCTATGGTTTCTGAGATGGCAGTCCTGTCGACGATTGGTAGTTTCCTTGATACTGCGGATACCGTGGCAGATAGTGTAGGGGAGACATAATCCCAAATGGTGCCGTACAGCGAGACAACATCGCTATTGAAGTCTCTCGAAGAGTTATCAAATTTCGACGCGTATGCTTCCACTGATGTCACCTGTGTTATTCGATTTGAAGATGCCCCACTCTGATCGCTGGTCACCTCATCGCTTATTGCTATAAAGACCAGCCAGAACAGGACGAGCATGGAGACTGAGAACCGACCAGAGCGAGCCGCTTTTACCGGGGCGACCATGGGTGGCAATGGGCCTGATGCAACGGAATCTCGACGGCGGAGTCGACGCACAACTGTCGACGATACTGCGGTGTTCTGTATTGTATCCACATACTCTGACACCAAGCAACGCGAACGCATCTCATCAAATGATATATTTGTCTGAAAGGAAGCTTCGGTAGCTATGGTTGGCGTATCAAAGGACATGTATGTGACTGATCGTTGCCTAGCAGCGAGCGAGGCACGTCTCCGTTGAGGACAGCGCTCTTGTTACAGGAAACTCACGGAACGTGACTTCATCTGGATAGAGGTGTGTGACGTCACCAGGTGTTCGCCTATGTTGACTTGTTAGCGGTTTACCAAGAATGCCGTCGTCCACGGTATCATGAAATACGAATTACGCACATATTCCACCGTGAACCAAATCAGTTCATCTGATATATACAGTTCATCTGATATACGTTGCAGCTCATGTGCACGTGATTGAGTGCCTCCCCCGCTATGTGATGGCCATAAGACTGCGGGTACGACGTCCAGTCTGTGGCGTGTGTCTCCCCATCCACCGCCCGCTCGTCTTCCTTGTCCTCTCTGAAAGACAATGCAATAAAGATAACGTACAGACAATATAACCTACAACAGGGACAACCAGAGAATGTTTGGCAAACGTTTAATACTTTACACAGTACATCAAAACAGCAAAACGGACAGGTCACCTCATATATTCATATTCACAAAACGTCGCTTCATCAGTCTTACTGAAAGATCTTCGAGCAATTTGTTTTGCTAAGGTCCGATGATCTGGAATATAATTCCACTTGTTATACAAAATAAACCAAATTTAAGTAGTTTGATATTACCATTAAAGGCCAATGTTGTGAGAAGTATGGTCTTCTTGCTTAATTTTAATCCATCCCGAAACGCCTGAGAAAAAAAGTTTTTATTCTATTTAGATATGATACACCCCAAGAATATCAAGAAGGTCCTTTTATTTGGACTACCACAACACTGAGTGAGGTAGTGTGTAATATATTTAAGTGGGAACCTATGTGTGAGGGTACGTGTGTGTGTGTGTGTTTGCGTTTGTTTGCGTGCGTGAGCGCGGGCGCGGGCGTGTGTGTGTGAGTAATATCTGCGTGCGTGTGCTTTCGCGTATGTGTGCGCGTCCGCATGTGTGCGTTTGTGGGTGTATGTGCGCGCGCGTACGTATGTGTGTTTGCGTTTGTTTGTTTGCGTGCGTGCGTGCCTGATTGCGTGCGTGAGCATGCGCGCGTGTGTGAATAATATGTGTGTGCGTGCGTGCGTGCGTGCGCGCGCATGTGTGTATCTGTGTGTTTGTTTGCGTGAATGTTTGCGTGAACGCGCGCGTTTGCATGTGTATGCGTGCGTGCGCGCTCGCTCGCTCGCGTCGGACATCAAACATTTGCGCAAATGTTCGAGTCAACGCAATCATGACAGGTGGTCGTAAAATTAATCTGCTCGCCTCAAGTCTCCGCTGACTCATTAAATACACATGCAGGAAACGCAACGAAAACAATGCACCGCGTCCGTGAAATGCATCTTAATTAGATAAATTAGTCAATCAATGGAGGGTTTCACAACACGTCCCTGTTCTAATTAAATTTATGTCAGTTACGGGTCCCTGGTCTACTCTTTATTGTATTCACTTGTTCTGCGCCGTAGTAGACGCTACAGCAGACATTGTGGTTTTGAAAGAAACGGTTTTGTTACATAGTACAAGTTGGTCGGTTTACCAACCAATGCCCAATAAAAGTACGACCTCATCCCAAATGCAATTAATTCCTGCAGTGTGGCATCACGTGAGCATAAATGGACATGCCTGGATATGGCATCTGAAGGAAAACATGTTGGGAAATAGCAAACCAGGTCTACAGTTGCTAATTAATTTGTGATTACGTTGTACTGTTCAACATAACCTTTATTTTTTAAATTAATTGCCAATGTAGGCATTGTTTTTTTCTTTATTAATTTGCTGTGTAATTGAGCAATGAACCATCACTTGAATATGCCGAATTGAGAAGTTGTTTGAAGTGCAGCACGCAACCAACCCCACAGTACGTATGGCATTCGTATAACATCAAAAACACATTTTTGTGATCTTCCGTTTTTGTGTATGTCTCCTAAAAGAGAATTGGATTTTGGGACGTCCTTGATCACGTTTTCAGACGCTTTTTAAGAGACGTGGCAATCATCACGTGCGCCTGTTGTAGTTAATTTGGCAACCATTGTCGATTGATATGCATAATATTAATTTCATCTTAAACTATTGATTGAGTGAAACGTGACTGTACAAACATAATTAATCCAACATGTTGGGTGTTTTGTAGATAGCAGATAGACACAGATCCATAGCGCCATGTGAAGTCGAGCGGAGACAGGTGTATATATGGCTGTATGCACTGTCGGGCTTGTGTTGAGCCGTCTCTGCTATTATAATGGACGTATGATGAGTCAGGTGCAAATCTGGCGGATCATTAAAAATGTACCGTCATGGAAGTCGACCTATTAAATAGTGTAGCTATACATTACAAGCGCAACATGACTCACGTTGCAGCTACCAAATGACAAAGATGTCTAGTAGCGAAATCAACGCCTTACCTTGACCGATGGCGCCGATGTGGTCGTGTTATGTCTACGTGCGCCCGGGGATGCAGAAGTCGCACCTGTAGGCCATCTCTACGTAGTTATGTACGTTGGCGCTGCGTGGTTTGGCCGCAAAGGACTTGCTAGTGTCCTACTTGAAGCTGCTATGCCCGGGCCGCTGTTGCTTCAGAGCAATCGCAATCGACAGGTTGTAGTTCGTGAGCGGGTTGAAATCAATATCGTATTTAGACAATGGGGCTGAAATGAAAACAAGGTGCGTGTGGCAGTTAGCGGAATGCGGGCCTCCTTGATTAGCTGAGTAGCAGCACCCAATTATTGATAACAATACGCGGCAGCGTTCTTGGTAATAATTCACTTATACGGTTGTGTGTCATGGGCGGTGGGGGACCAGTCAAAAAATAGGTCTCGTTAGGTCTGTATGGACCTTTGTTAGGTTACAGAATAATGCGTTATACTCTGATAAAGAGAGCTATAGATGCATGTGTTTAAATGATGCCATAGAGGGACATATTAGCGAGAGCAGTAGAGGAATAATTTAGTCAATGATGTAGAAAGATTTTAAGAAAGTGCTAAAGAAGAATGTGTTAGAAAGTGCTTCAGAGGGATTATTTAGTCAGTGATTTAGAGGAATGTTTTAGAAAGTGTATAGAAGGGTATGTTAGAGGGTGTTATAGAAGGATTTGTTAGACAGTGTTATAGAATGACGTGTTCTAGATGGGTGCTTTAGAAAGTATTATAGAAGGATGATTCACAGAATGCAATAGAAAAATGTGTTAAAAAGTACTGTAGATGGGTGCTTTAGTGAGTGCACATAGAAAGATGTGTTAAAGAGTGCTATTGACGAGTGTGTCAGAGAGTGCTATAGAAGGATGTCTTAGAGAGTGCTATTGACGAGTGTGTAAGAGAGTGCTATAGAAAGATGTGTTAGAGAGTGCTATTGACGAGTGTGTAAGACAATGCTATATAAGGATGTGTTAGAGAGTGCTATTGACGAGTGTGTAAGGGAGCGCAATAGAAGGATGTGTTAGAGAGTGCTATTGACGAGTGTGTAAGGGAGCGCTATAGAAGGATGTGTTAGAGAGTGCTATTGACGAGTGTGTAACACAATGCTATAGAAGGATGTGTTAGAGAGTGCTATTGACGAGTGTGTAACACAATGCTATAGAAGGATGTGTTAGAGAGAGCTATTGACGAGTGTGTAAGAGAGCGCTATAGAAGGATGTGTTAGTGAGTGTTATTGACGAGTGTGTAAGAGAGTGTTATAGAAGGATGTGTTAGTGAGTGTTATTGACGAGTATGTAAGAGAGTGCAATAGAAAGATGTGTTAGAGAGTGCTATTGACGAGTGTGTAAGACAATGCTATAGAAGGGTGTGTTAGAGAGTGCTACTGACGAGCGTGTAAGAGAGAGCGCTATAGAAGGATGTGTTAGTGAGTACTATTGACGAGCGTGTAAGAGAGTGCTATACAAGGATGTATTAGTGACTGTTATTGACGAGTGTGTAAGAGAGCGCTATAGAAGGATGTGTTAGTGAGTGCTATTGACGAGTGTGTAAGAGAGTGCTACAGAAAGATGTGTTAGAGAGTGCTATTGACGAGTGTGTAATAGAGTGCTATAGAAGGTTGTGTTATTGAGTACTATTGACGAGTATGTAAGAGAGTGCTACAGAAGGATGTGTTAGAGAGTCCTATTGACGAGTGTGTAAGAGAGTGCTATAGAAAGATGTGTTAGAGAGTGCTATTGACGAGTGTGTAAGACAATGCTATATAAGGATGTGTTAGAGAGTGCTATTGACGAGTGTGTAAGGGAGCGCTATAGAAGGATGTGTTAGAGAGTGCTATTGACGAGTGTGTAAGGGAGCGCTATAGAAGGATGTGTTAGAGAGTGCTATTGACGAGTGTGTAACACAATGCTATAGAAGGATGTGTTAGTGAGTGTTATTGACGAGTGTGTAAGAGAGTGCTATAGAAGGATGTGTTAGAGAGTGCTATTGCCGAGTGTGTAAGACATTGCTATAGAAGGGTGTGTAAGAGAGCGCTATAGAAGGATGTGTGAGTGAGTGTTATTGACGAGTGTGTAAGAGAGTGCTATAGAAGGATGTTTTAGAGAGTGCTATTGACGAGTGTGTAAGAGAGTGCTATAGAAGGATGTTTTAGAGAGTGCTATTGACGAGTGTGTAAGAGAGTGCTATAGAAGGATGTGTTAGTGAGTGTTATTGACGAGTATGTAAGAGAGTGCTATAGAAAGATGTGTTAGAGAGTGCTATTGACGAGTGTGTAAGACAATGCTATAGAAGGGTGTGTTAGAGAGTGCTATTGACGAGCGTGTAAGAGAGAGCGCTATAGAAGGATGTGTTAGTGAGTACTATTGACGAGTGTGTAAGAGAGTGCTATACAAGGATGTGTTAGTGAGTGCTATTGACGAGTGTGTAAGAGAGCGCTATAGAAGGATGTGTTAGTGAGTGCTATTGACGAGTGTGTAAGAGAGTGCTACAGAAAGATGTGTTAGAGAGTGCTATTGACGAGTGTGTAAGAGAGTGCTATAGAAGGTTGTGTTATTGAGTGCTATAGGTGAGTATGTAAGAGAGTGTTACAGAAGGATGTGTTAGAGAGTGCTATTGACGAGTGTGTAAGAGAGCGCTATAGAAAGATGTGTTAGTGAGTACTATTGACGAGTGTGTAAGAGAGTGCTATTGACGAGTGTGTAAGAGAGCGCTATAGAAGGATGTGTTAGTGAGTGCTATTGACGAGTGTGTAAGAGAGTGCTATAGAAAGATGTGTTAGAGAGTGCTATTGACGAGTGTGTAAGACAATGCTATAGAAGGATGTGTTAGAGAGTGCTATTGACGAGTGTGTAAGAGAGTGCTATAGAAGGATGTGTTAGAGAGTGCTGTTGACGAGTGTGTAAGACAATGCTATAGAAGGATGTGTTAGTGAGTGTTATTGACGAGTGTGTAAGAGAGTGCTATTGACGAGTGTGTAAGACAATGCTATAGAAGGATGTGTTAGTGAGTGCTATTGACGAGTGTGTAAGAGAGTGCTATAGAAGGATGTGTTAGAGAGTGCTATTGACGATTGTGTAAGAGAGTGCTATAGAAGGATGTGTTAGAGAGTGCTATTGACGAGTGTGTAAGAGAGTGCTATAGAAGAATGTGTTAGAGAGTGCTATTGATGAGTGTGTAAGAGATTGCTATAGAAAGATGTGTTAGAGAGTGCTATTGACGAGTGTATAAGAGAGTGCTATAGAAGGATGTGTTAGAGAGTGCTGCTCACGAGTGTGTAAGAGAGTGTTATAGAAGTATGTGTGAGTGAGTGATATTGACGAGTGTGTAAGACAATGCTATAGAAGGATGTGTTAGAGAGTGCATTTGACGAGTGTGTAAGAGAGCGCTATAGAAGGATGTGTGAGTGAGTGTTATTGACGAGTGTGTAAGAGAGTGCTATAGAAGGATGTGTTAGAGAGTGCTATTGACGAGTGTGTAAGAGAGTGCTATAGACGGATGTGTTAGTGAGTGCTATTGACGAGTGTGTAAGAGAGTGCTATAGAAGGATGTGTTAGTGAGTGTTATTGACGAGTGTATAAGAGAGTGCTATAGAAAGATGTGTTAGTGAGTGCTATTGACGAATGTGTAAAATAATGCTATAGAAGGATGTGTTAGAGAGTGGTATTGACGAGTGTGTAAGTGAGTGCTATAGAAAGATGTGTTAGAGAGTGCTATTGACGAGTGTGTAAGAGAGCGCTATAGAAGGATGTGTTAGTGAGTACTATTGACGAGTGTGTAAGAGAGTGCTATAGAAGGATGTGTTAGAAAGTGCTATTGACGAGTGTGTAAGAGAGCGCTATAGAAGGATGTGTTACTGAGTGCTATTGACAAGTGTGTAAAAGAGTGCTATAGAAGGATGTGTTAGAGAGTGCTATTGACGAGTGTGTAAGACAATGATATAGAAGGATGTGTTAGTGAGTGCTATTGACGAGTGTGTAAGAGTGTGTTATAGAAGGATGTGTTAGAGAGTGCTATTGACGAGTGTGTAAGAGTGTGCTGTAGAAGGATGTGTTAGTGAGTGCTATTGACGAGTGTGTAAGAGTGTGTTATATAAGGATGTGTTAGAGAGTGCTATTGACGAGTGTGTAAGAGAGTGTTATAGAAGGATGTGTCAGAGAGTGGTATTGACGAGTGTGTAAGAGAGTACTATAGAAAGATGTATTAATGAGTGCTATTGACGAGTATGTAAGAGAGTGCTGTAGAAGGATGTGTTAGAGAGTGCTATTGACGAGTGTGTAAGAGAGTGCTATAGAAGGATGTGTTAGTGAGTGTTATTGACGAGTGTGTAAGAGAGTGCTATAGAAAGATGTGTTAATTAGTGCTATTGACGAGTATGTAAGAGAGTGCTGTAGAAGGATGTGTTAGAGAGTGCTATTGACGAGTGTGTAAGAGAGTGCTATAGAAGGATGTGTGAGAGAGTGCTATTGACGAGTGTGTAAGAGAGTGCTATAGAAGGATGTGTTAGTGAGTGATATTGACGAGTGTGTAAGACAATGATATAGAAGGATGTGCTAGTGAGTGCTATTGGCGAGTGGTAAGAGAGGGCTATAAAAGGATGTGTTAGAGATTGCTATTGACGAGTATGTAAGAGAGTGCTGTAGAAGGATGTGTTAGTGAGTGTAATTGACGAGTGTGTAAGAGTGTGCTATAGAAGAATGTGTTAGAGAGTGCTATTGACGAGTGTGTAAGAGAGTGTTATAGAAGGATGTGTTAGAGAGTGTTATTGACGAGTGTGTAAGATATTGCTATAGAAGGATGTGATAGTGAGTGTTATTGACGAGTGTGTAAGAGAGTGCTATAGAAGGATGTGTTAGAGAGTGCTATTGACGAGTGTGTAAGAGAGCGCTATAGAAGGATGTGTTAGACAGTGCTATTGACGAGTGTGTAAGAGAGTGCTATAGAAGGATGTGTTAGAGAGTGCTATTGACGAGTGTGTAAGAGAGTGCTATAGAAGAATGTGTTAGAGAGTGCTATTGACGAGTGTATAAGAGAGCGCTATAGAAGGATGTGTTAGTGAGTGCTATTGACGAGTGTGTAAGAGAGTGCTATAGAAGGATGTGTTAGAGAGTGCTGTTGACGAGTGTGTAAGACAATGCTATAGAAGGATGTGTTAGTGAGTGTTATTGACGAGTGTGTAAGAGAGTGCTATAGAAGGATGTGTTAGGGAGTGCTATTGATGAGTGTGTAAGACAATTGTATAGAAGGATGTGTTAATGAGTGCTATTGACGAGTGTGTAAGAGAGTGCTATAGAAGGATGTGTTAGAGAGTGCTATTGACGAGTATTTAAGAGAGTGCTGTAGAAGGATGTGTTAGTGAGTGCTATTGACGAGTGTGTAAGAGAGTGCTATAGAAGGATGTGTTAGTGAGTGTTATTGACGAGTGTGTAAGAGAGTGCTATAGAAGGATGTGTTAGAGAGTGCTATTGACGAGTGTGTAAGAGAGTGCTATAGAAGGATGTGTTAGAGCATGCTATTGACGAGTGTGTAAGAGAGTGCTATAGAAGGATGTATTAGAGAGTGCTATTGACGAGTGTGTAAGAGAGTGCTATAGAAGGATGTGTTAGAGAGTGCTATTGACGAGTGTGTAAGAGAGTGCTATAGAAGGATGTGTTAGTGAGTGTTATTGACGAGTGTGTAAGAGAGTGCTATAGAAGGATGTGTTAGAGAGTGCTTTTGACGAGTGTGTAAGACAATGCTATAGAAGGATGTGAGTGATTTATTGACGAGTGTGTAAGAGAGTGCTATAGAAGGATGTGGATATTCGTAAAATCGATACATAATTTGTTAATTGAGATAAGATGTGTAGTGTGAGCGCGAGTGCGTGTGCGTGTGCGTGTGTGCATGTGCGCGTGTGCGTGCGACTGTGTTTTGCGTAGCAAATATGTATCGTTAGGTCGGTGTGGATCTCTGTTAGGTAGCGCTACAGAAGGATACGTAATACTTGGATATATGCGACCATAGAGGGATGTGTTCGAGAGGATATAGAGGAATATAGTAGAGAATGCTACAGAGGGATGTGTTACTGAGTGATTTGGATGTTAGTAAAACCGGTACATTATAGATCAATTTGGTTAAACATTTAGATGTAAGCACGTGCGCGGTGCGCGGTGTGCGTATGTATGTGCGTGAGTGCGTGTGTTTATGTACGTATGTGCGAGGTGCGCGGTGTGTGTATGTATGTGCGTACGTGTGTGTTAATGAACCGACACCGTCGTCCCGCTGTCTGATCGCGGCACGTACACCTGATGTAGGCGAGAACATCGCAATGCACAAGGCGTCGGTAATCATGTCATCAGTGATACTGCTAAACTGGAACAGTCTCTGGTGCTTCCGACAAATGGTGATGAGACCATACGCACTGCTGTCTCACGTTGCATACATGTTTGAGCGACCAGACTTACCTGAGCGTAGTGCGAGGTCTGCGTGAGAACGCGTCACATTCACAACGCTACGACACACATAAGCACCCAGTTTCTTGGTGTCGTGGCCGCGTTAATGCGTGTCTCACTTGTCAAAGCGCATCTGTCTCAAAACAATCAATGACTTTTACAGTACCTGGATCAGCCAGCCGTCAGAGGCCAATTGGGTATTGATTTGGTGCGTGTAACGCGTGCGAGATCAGACGCCAATTGAGTGAACACGAGATAACGCAACGAAGCGTGCTAGAAGTGATTTGAGCGTAGTAGTCAGGGGGCTGTTTTCAAAGTACACATCGATTGTTCACATCTTTCTACAAGCACCATTTTTTGGATCAGCATTAGATATGGCCATAACATTTCATTTTTCGCGGGAGACAAGCTGAGTTCCCGCTGTGGCGGCCATATTGGGCAAATTCAAAATGGCCGCCGTCCAGAGATAGACTGTGTAATAATTTGAGAACCAAAAGTAGTAGAACCATACATGAGACCATTTTTGGTTTTTTTTCGAGTATGGGGAACCCATTTCTTGTGTTATTTGGCCGATTCCAGGTCGAGGTCACATGAGAAAATCACATTCAAGGCTTTTTTGGCTCAAAACAAACATTTTTGAGAATAGGATCACTGTATACAGCCTGTCATCCAAATTTTATCACAATATCAATGTCGATGTGTTGCAATAATATAATATATATTTTGACAATTGATGCTCCTAGTGGAAAATGTACCCCAGTACGCTTATTCTGCGTCCATTGATATACTCAATTGTCATGGCAGATGTCTCTAAGTTCTGTTATAGTGATTTGTCTAATCTATGTCATTATAACGAGTAAAGTGTTCGTACGTCCCGGGTACTATATAAACATTTACTTAAGTCCTAATCTGGTCAATCACCTACATAAGATCACGTTATATCAAAATGGCTGATGCAGATAATGTTGAGGTGGGATAATGTGGCAGCTGAAAATTATTGAAAAGAGACAAAACGGCCAAGAAGCACTTCCCTGAAATTTTCTGCAAAGAATATAACGTTTTGTAAAGACGCAGGTAGGTAACACTCTATTGCAATCCCTTAGCTTTGAACAGATTTAAGCAGATTGTACTCGGAAGTGAACTCAACGTATAACGTTTTACTGGTTTCTCAGACATATTTATGCGATAATTTCGAGTTAACAGTGGTTTATGTAGCAACCGTGATATTTCCGTTTTGCATTGAGCATGTTTTCAATGTGCAGTTTAGTCTGACCATGAAGACTTATTAAAAATGTCCGTCAATTGACACATCTGAACTTCGACTTACAATCGTTGAGTGTCATGGAGCGTTCAATTAAGTGTCCGTTTTGGTGTTGTCACATTTTTTATTGCATCGGTGACATTGTTTATGTTGAACTGGCTGCAACAGTTGTTAGTAAAATTAGTTAGCATGTCATCATTCAGTGTAAACGTTTTAGGCTTGAGAAAAACGACAGTATACCGTAGTACCACGGAATTGCGCTACACACGAACTTGGCCTGGGACACTAGTATAAATGATATTTATATATATTATATTAAAAGCAGTTAGCCTAATTCATGAATCATTGTGACATTCATTTCACAGGACATTGGGGCAGACAGTGATCAGAACAAAACCAGACACAGCAGCGGCGTGGGAGAGGTGCGCGTACTCGAGTCGAGCCAGATGGCGACGGCTGCACTCCCATCCCCAAAAGGGACTGGCAATCGTACTTGAAAAATGTGGAAAACAAAAAGGAGTTGTTTTCTTTTATCAGTTAATAGCTGGTCCAACAAGCCGTTCCATGTGTCAGCACTCCAGCCATGCACAGCATCCACTCCCAGCTCGGTCCTCCAAAGTCGTTGGCTCTACCAGTCTTTCACGCCATAACGGGCTGCGATACGACCTCTCAGTTTTTCGGTTGCGGCAAGAAGACGGCGTGGCTTGCATGGAACAGTACACCGGGACTTACAGAGACGATGATCTCGTTGACCGATGACCCGGAATCCTTCACTCTGGAATATGTATTCATGTACAGCAAGACTTGTGGTTGTGCAACTGACAACGATGCTAAGCATCATCTCTTCTCCAATGGCAGTCGTTCACTCTACAATAATCCCGCCGACCCAGGCCGCTCTTTTCAAGCATGTCAAGAGGTCCTTGCTCCAATCCAGTTTCATCTGGAAGCAGTCAACCACATGTCACCAGGCAATCCTTGTTTTTGATCAATAGGGATGGGAACAGGATGAGCGCAGCAAGCAATGGCTCTCTTTCTGGACCACTCTCGCTACCGCAAGTAAAGCTGGTGCTCTGCTGCTACTCTGCGGCTGCACGAAAGCGTGCAAGGGGAATTGCAAATGCTGCAAGGCAGGTCTTCGTTGCCCAGCACTGTACAAGTGAACAATTGAACTACTACTAATGGATGGATAGGTAGATAGATAGACGTATGATGGATGAGATTGTCTGATTATACGAGTAGAGTGAATAAGTAAAATAGCGTTGTACGTTTATTTAGATACGTTCATTGAATTTGAATTATGTGTATCCAATTTACATTTAATTGCTATTTCTAGAATACTAGCATCGATCATGCATTTTGGAGTAGGTTACATTCTTGGTTGTGCATAAGGAAAAGTTTATATAATAAATGATTCAATTGAATCATCAACAGATACATGGGGTTTTATCCAGAGCTCATTCCAGGTTCATCTGTTGTCCACCTAACACATTTTAGATCAAAATGACACCAGAACGGTAAATATCTGATATAGTACGTTTTTGGTTCAAAATTTCTATATTTTGAGCCAAAATGACCTTGGATGTGACCTGCACGTGACCTCGACTTAGAATCAGCAAACTAACACCGGAATTGGATTCTCCATACTCGAAAACCCCTAAAAAGTGGTATCATTTATGGTTCTACTACTTTTTGTTCTCAAGTTATTGCACAGACTTACTAAGGACGGCAGCCATCTTGGATTTGTCAAATATGGCTGCCACAGCAGGAATCTAGCTTGGCTGCCGCAAAAGATGTCATGGCCATATCTAGTGCTTGTCCAAAAATGGTGCTTATAGAACGATGTGAACAATTTTATGACTAAGCCCCCTGACTATAGAGTAAAACACATAAATTATATTATTTAATTAATGACCACACTATCACCATTTGCGTTATAAAACATTTTCTTAGTTTTGTCAACATATCCTTCCTTACTAAAGAAACATTCGTTTGCGAAAATAGAACCACAACGGTTATAGTTGTGAACATTTTAAGTTATTATTTATTTATTATTATAAAGCATTTATACAGCGGCGTGTAACAAATCTGCTCAAAGGCGCTGACAATCATAAAATAAATTACAACAACATTTTGTAATCACGCTATTTCGTTATTGTGAACCAGAATGCCACCGTTTACTGGGTAATGACAAGAGCTGCAGGTCGTTGTTGTCATAAATAAAACCTTGTGACAGGTTAACCATCGCCATAACCAGAAGTACGAGAAGCGTCATAAACCCACCGGTCAGCTCGGCATCTAACCCATGTTGGGACGATGATCGTGTCAGGGCCACTGCTTCTCAGACGGGTCTTATTTGACGAATATGTTTCAGTGGTTTATGAACAAGACGCTGTTAGGTCTATGAGCACTGTCTGACAGTCGATGGTTACTGACTCCTAACTTTTGATAAAGCAGTTGTAACTCCACGAAGCAAATTTAGAACGCACTCTAAACAAGACAACACTTCGAGATTTTTTTCTAAAATTAATAAACTGCTTGTTTAGATAACAGGTGGCGTAGTTGTTCAGTTACACCTAACTCCTGATCGTGTTCAGTTTTTATTTGATACGCGCTACACCTACAAATCCAGACCTATTAACAAAGGTCGTGCACACGTCATAATGACTTGCGGTTGAAATACGCAACATGTTTGCTAAGGCGAACAGTGGCGACGCGCAGCGATACGTCTGGAACCAGCGAGTTTCTATGCAAATGACGTAACTGCTGGCAGAACGTCATTTCCGCCGCCGTCTGGCAATGCACAATGCTGCGAGCAACAAAGGAAACAACCAAGGTACACTGTACTTGGAACGACCGATGCTATCATCGACATGGCAAGTTCTAATTGTAGTTTTATTTACACATTATGCAACGACGGGAACTAGCATTCTAGACTAGGCCTAAGGCAGGGTTTCGAAATGTGTTTAGGTGTGGGCCAAGATTTGTCCAGTTATTTCTCAGCGGAAATTTTTTTTTAATTAGATAAGACTTAAAATACCTTGTTGTAGATGGTCGTAAAGCGTGTAAATTGTGCTACACTGAAACACATCTAAACATCAAATACGTCTAAACATACTGGTGACGCTGGCTGTTGTGTTCTGTTACTTTAACTTGATCAGCTGACGTCAGCCTCGTTCTGGGGTTAAACGTGGCTCCGCCATGATGCTGTGTTACAACCTCTTCAACGTTACGATAGTCTGGTGTTGTTTGTGATATTTCCGTGTTATCGACATAACATAATTTGGCGACGAGGATGGCAGAAGCAAGTTTACCGCCCCCACAAGCGTTTCTCGCTTCACCGGGCGAACCCACGGTGCCATGGAATCGATGGTACGTGGATTTCCAGACATATCTTGTGGCCAGCGGCCTTGACGGCTCGAATGTAGCCGAGGCCCGGCGTCGAGCCATATTAATCCACTGCCTAGGAACAGAGGGGCAGCGAGTGTTTGCTTCATTGGCAAACACGGACACGTACGACAATTCCGTAACAGCGCGTTACGAAATCATTTTGGCCCGAAGAGGAGTGTCATGATGGAACGATATGTGTTTCGCCAACGCGCACAACGTCCTGGCGAAAACGGGCAAGCGTACATAACGGCGCTGCGTGAACTGGTAGTGAACTGTAGTTTTGGGGAACATGACAAAACATTATCGACATACGACCGTACGGAAATTCCATTGCATGGGATTTTCCACCTACCAGTGACATACCAGTCAGAAACTGGGACGAGTTTCCCATTCTATGTCACACAGACCGGATCTAACCTAATGGGAATAGATTTGTTTAACCGTCTCGGATTCACAGTCACAAGGAATGGTACTGTCATTCAGTCAGTTGACATTGTTGCTGCCTTTCCCACTACAGGTTTTGGAAAATTGCAAAGTTTGTACACCGCTCCCGAGTCAACCCAAAAGTTAAACCTGTGTCACAAGGTTTACGTCGTCTTCCACTCTCAGTGCGTGACTGAGTGTCGCATAAACATAAAACGTCTACAAGACAATGGCATGATCGAACCAATCAACTCATCACCCTGGATTTCAAATCTTGTTGTCGGAAATCGGGTGAAATAAGACTGTGTGTTGACCTGAAAGCTGTAAAGAAGGTCATAATTCCGGACAAGTATCCAATGCCAACAGTGGAGGAACTGTCTGCCGAGTTTCACCACTCAACAGTCTTCACCAAGCTGGACATGAGACGAAGCTATATGCAGGTCTCCATGGCTGAAGATATAAAATACTTGACAACATTCATCACACATGATGGAGTTTTCCAGTACTGTAGGATGCCGTATGGACTTAGTTCAGCACCTAGTGCCTTCCAGAACCGACCAAAGCAAAGGAAGTTGCTTCCTTCCTGGGCACGACGAATTTCTACATGAAATTTGTCCCACACTACTCGGAAACTGCTGAGCCACTTAGACGACTACTACGCAAAGACGCTCAGTGGGAATGGGCAGCCGAGCAAGACCAAGCCTTCCGCAATTTGAAGCAGAAAGGCCTTCTCCAATTCTCGCACATTTCGATCCAGATGCTCCAACGACCGTGACGACGGATGCTTCAGGAAGAGAGGCCAGTTGCGTATGCACCCAAGACGCTTTCAGCTACAGAACGGAAGTACTCCACAGGAGAACGTGAAGCACTGGCATGTATCTTCGCATGCGAACACTGGCATGTGTTTCTCGTCGGTAGGAAATTCACGCTGAAGACGGACCACCAGGCACTCACAACGCTTTTAGCGACTTCCGGTTCGGGCCACAGACCATTGCGAATCTACCGATGGTCTGATCACCTACACCAGTATGACTTTGACATTCAGTACACTGCTGGTTCCACGAACCAGGTAGCATATATGCTCAGCAGGCTGGTCAAAGAAGAACAGTGTGAATCGACGATAGACGACTGAGTCATGGAAATTTAGTTGGACATCCTCGTTACTGCAGCCGAGTTGAAAAATGCTTCTTCCGAAGATGCCACTTTGACGCAGGTCCGTCACTTCGAACAGAATGGTTGGCCCAGACGCCCACCCCCTGACATGGAAGCCTACTTTCGACTCAAAGACGAACTATCCGTATTCAACGATCTGTGTGTGTCACCTGGCATACGTGCTGTAATCCCTATCACACTT
The DNA here is from genome assembly GCA_020002185.1 of Paraescarpia echinospica. NCBI lineage: Eukaryota > Metazoa > Annelida > Polychaeta > Sabellida > Siboglinidae > Paraescarpia > Paraescarpia echinospica. The sequence continues at coordinate 33,214,791 of CM034536.1, forward strand.
CAGGACAAAGGCTGAAAATGGCCCACGAAGGTCATCCCGGGATCGTGCGAACTAAGCAATGCTGTCGCGAATCGGTATGATGGCCAGCCATCGATCGACACATCGAGGATCTCATCAGAGATTGTGAATCATGCTCGGTGTGTGAGAAATCATCCAAACCTACACAGCCACCGATTCAGCCCATACCATGGCCGGAGAAACCATGGCAGCGAATACAAGTCGACATATTCGACGAGGTGCAGGCCGCACCTCACAGCCAACGATTTCTGGTTGCCATACGGTTCCAACATTCTAAATGGCCGGAAATAGCCGCAACCAGTACGGTGACGTCGTCCGCCATCATCCAGATCCTGAAGGACATGTTCGCTCGTTGGGAATCCCGTAAGTTCTCCGAAGTGACAACGGACCACAGTTCGTGTCATGCGAGTTTGAAACATTTCTGCAGACTCTTTCAACTTGGTATCGATTATCGTTGCAGTGCACTGTACAACTCACAGGAGAAACTAAATCGCGTCATCAAAGAGAGTCTCGCTGCTCAACTTGAGGAGGGGAAAACGTCACCACATGCGTTGACACAGCGTATCCCAGCAGAGTTGATGCTAGGTCGTAAACCACGGTTTCCTCTGGTAAACCTGAAACCACCCTAGGCATCGCTACCGAACATTTCAGTGTTAGCTGAATCGATCGCAAGGAAGCAGGAACGAATCAAAGCGTACACTGACAAACGACGTCGTTCGCGAAATACGATGATGAAACCTGGAGACTGGATCAGGACGAAACGACCTATCAAGAAACACAAGCTGGCATCGTCATTGTCGAACCCGAAGCGTATCGCCGCTAAAGCTGGTCCCAATACGTTCGTGCTGGAAGACGGGTCCCGCTGGAACTCACGGCGTAGTGTTCGATTGCGACAACCAGGAAATCAACAGCTATCGTCGGACTCCCACCTTGATGATCTTGACATCGGAGGTCTGCCTGCTCAACAACCCGGTTACCAGCAGCAGGCCCAGGTGAAACAGACGTCCACCGCGGTACCTTCAAGACTACCTGTCGAACTAGTGAACAGGTTTGTTGCGACATTAGTAAGCTGTTAAATTGGCATGTGACTTTAAACATCAGTGGTTACATTGCTAATTTGAACGGTTTGTGTGCGATTCTCCATTGTTCGATTTCGGAACAGTAATCTTTACAGAGAGGGGGGAAATATGTTGTGTTCTGTTACTTTAACGGTGTGCCATTAATGTACTTGATCAGCTGACGTCAACCTAGTTCTGGGGTGAAACGTGGCTCCGCCATGATGCTTTATTACAGCCTGTTCAATGTTACGATAGTCTGGTATTGTTTGTGATATTTCCGTGTTATCGACATGATACTGCCTATTATTCTATAAACTTAGGTTACTAAATTGTCTGGAAAGATTCGAAAAACAAGTTTCTAACAATACAGAAAATATTCTTTGTGTGATTCGTCGTATGAAATTCCGAGATCGAAGAAGAACGACTATCGAAAATGGCGATTGTCCTCTCAGAGTGAGAGAAGACTGCGAATGAGATGGGTGGACTGTGTAAAGAGACATTTGGCGGGATTGGGAAGGGAATGGAGAGATAGAGAAGCTCAGACATGTGAGGATCCGTATTAACGTCTGGATGTGCGTGCGTGCGTGCGTGCGTGCGCGTATGTGTGTTGACATAAATTAGCTGTGTAGTGTACTACAAAGCTGCGCCTTATGCAATGCGAACGCAGAAAAGGGTAAACATAACCGGCAGATTTTGCGCAAATTTGTGTGAGATTGAAAAGACGAGGTAGGTATGGTCTTCCAATCTTCCCGTCTCCACGATATGTTCAGCACCATAATTCTTGCATGGTATCTGATACACCAATTCGCCATGTTCTTCTGGCTCTACTTTGCCCTTTTATGGTATTGTATTGCATTTATTCAGTTTCCAACAGGTCCAGTGGACCTAGTAACAGGACTGATAACTGAAACAATACATATAAATAATAAAACAATAATAGAATAATAGAATAATAAAAACAATAAGGACATAAAAACCACACAATATCAAATATACCAGGCAAACATCTATTATACATAGAAATGTCTTTGAATTGAGTATCTAAATGGTTCAACTCCTGAATATATATCACAAGTTGGATCATTTAAATACAATGTGTAGAAAGTAGTCATACATCTATTCAAAACACAGTGTTTTCTAATGTTGATTCTGCTATTGGAAACTCTAAAAGGGATGTAGTTTCGTAGAGATCGTGAAGGACAGTGAAATTGGACAGTCTCTACCAGATACGACGAGTCTAGTTGGGATGTTGAAGGGAAGGTAGTCTAAAATGATGGCAAAGCTCAGGATAACTGTCAGAGGAGTACTGTATTTTGGATTTGTAACATAGATATTTAATGAATTTCTTTTAAACTCGTTCGATTTTGTCAATACGTTGCCAGGGATTCCAGATAACATTGCAATACTCCAACTGGCTTCTGACTAGATATATATATATATATATATATATATACAAGGATCGCAAAGCCTGCACATTGGTAAATGTTGTGCAAACGCGCTTAATAAAACCACTCATCTTAAAAGCTTTACAAACACAACTATTAATATGATCTTTAAAAGTCAAACTGTCGGTCAATGTGATACCGAGATCATTCACAGCGGTGACCTTGGGCAGAGACTGGCTTAAAATCGTGTAGTCATAAGATATATGTTTCTTTTTGTCAGTGAATGACATTACGCAGCATTTCTCAACGTTAAGTTTAAGGTGCCATGTCTCACACCAAAGACATACACTGTCCAGATCCTTCTGCACCAACTGACAATCGGTCACCGACGTAATTTCTTTAAACAATTTGGAATCATCAGCATACAATGATATTTCACATGAATCAACATGATTAGTATGATCGTAAATATACAAGATAAACAGAAGTGCTCCAATCTGTGAACCTTGTGGTACACCAGACAACACTGGCTTCCAGTCAGATGTTTTGCCTTCGAGGACAACGCGTTGTTTTCGGTTGACAAGGTAAGACTGCAACCACTTTATGCACTGCCCGGAATAGCCGTATGATCTAAGCTTGTGAATTAACAATCAGTGGCGTACTGAATCAAAGGCTTTACTAAAATCCAAATAAACAGAACCAATCTGTTTCTTGTTGTCAATAGATTCAGAAATGGCGTTCAAGTAACAAGCTAGATTAGATACTGTACTTCTACACCTCACAAATCCGTGTTGGCTGACCGAAATTGTGTTACGCACATGCTCGTACAATGAGTCGTATACGACTTTCTCAAAAACTTTGCTAAATAGCGGTAAGAGAGAGATAGGTCTGTAGTTGCACACATTCCGTTTATCTCCCTTCATGTACACAGGAACAACATTTGCTCTTTTAAAACAAGTTGGAAAAGTTCCACAGTTTAAGGACATATTAAAAAGCATAGTTAGTGGACCTGCTAATTCAGCAGCGCTTTCCCTAAGGATTACACCTGATATATTGTCAGGACCGCATGCTTTGTTTACATCGGTGGTTCTTAGTACTCCGATGACATCATCTTACGACACATTTATATTAGTCATTGAGTCGGATTGATAGGAGGGAATAATTGAATAAACAAGGTTATCTACTAATGTAAAGACATATTCGAAGTGGTCAGAAAATAGTTCTGCTATGTCAGCTGGACTGTCTGCCTCAGTGCCTTTATATATCCTACCATTGAGTTAGGAAGTTTTATATTAGCTTGTTTGCTTTTGGCAAAACTGAATAGACGTTTGGTGTTTTGTTTGACGGACTTTTCAATTTCCGATATGCAGTCACAATACCTTTCTCTCTTAAGTTTCTTAAAAGTGGTTCGTAGTTCAGAAAATACTTGGTAATCAGATAACGAGAGTGGTGTGGGGACGCATGGATATTGCTACTCCAATAATGTCCAGTACTCGGCCATGTCTCTGTCTGACTGTATGTCTGTCTGTATGTATGTCTGTCTGTCTCTCCCTCCCCCCTCTCGTAGGCCCTACACGTATGGTATAACTATTTGGCTTCTGTAGTTCTTTTTGTTTTTGTCAGTATTTTGCTTCTTGTTATTATCAGTTATCTCTTTCAAGACCCAGGACGGATAAGCACATCCTCTTAGGGCTCTTGGGCGTGAACTTTGTCTTCACTCAGACAGGCTCGCTCGCTCGCACGCACGCACGCACGCACGCACGCACGCACACACACACAAACACACTACACAAACACACACAAACACACATCTTGATCCCCGCAGCACCCCAATATATGAGAAAAAACGCCATCGACGCAGCCTGAATATGTCAATTACTCGAGTCCATCAAATCAAAGTTTATAACTCTAATGGTGAATTGTGCCGATACCTTATGTCCACCACTCTGAGATATCTTCTAAAGATCCTTGGACATGGACGTTCTAACTCAGACTGGCGCACAATAAATGTGTTAGAGTATCTAATTAGTAATAGTCCACATTTCCTGAGACCAAAAACAAGGATACCAGAGTGGTGCAGTGTCACTGAACGTGACGTCCACCGTCTCGAGAACACAACCACGGAAACAAATTACAATTCATTCTAACTCCACCTTAAAGCATTATGAAAACCACCAGAGGGCGCCAAGCAGTTGTTTGACATTCAGCACTGACGCAGTCATTAATTGATGCCATACTCATCCTCCGAGCTCTAGTGTCAACGACGAGTCTACGACATGTTAGCTCACTTGTGCTAACGTCTTACTTAATCGTGTTGGAATCTTCGCACCATGGGCAAGTGGGTTTGGTTCGGCTGAAGGGAAATTCCGCTCCTATGCAGTCTTTTCTAAGTTATCAAAATAATGATACAGTCAATTATTCCCGGTTTCTATCGTATAGGGCCTACCTGCAAATATGTAAATAATCCTAATTCAGCTACTGTACGAACACTGCACTTGCCAATTTATTATTAATGGTAACTTTCCTCATAGACCATACGACATTTCATCATCACTACTGTTTGTTATGTTTCGGCCCTCTGTTTCAGATTGTGCGAAGAAGATTAAAGGGAATAAAAACACCAAGCAAAAAAAATCAAAAAAATTCAATGAATTAGAAATTCCACATTTTATGCTGTACATCCGGACATTTTCGAATATGCGTATTTTTGGCACGCTTTTCGGGATGCCGAGAAGTGACGTCACTTATGACGCAAACTCGCATCAGGCCGACCCTTTCCATGCATTCAGAGCATGTTTACAAGTATAGCTTTTGGGTCGAAACGAGCGTCAGAATGAGTTATTATGCAATTTTCCGACGTAATACGAACACTAGTCATCATAGAAGAACAAGCAGTTATCTTACGGTTCCACATGAATCCAATTTTATTCAAAACAACGTATGCGAATGGGCCTACAAGTCGACTAGGTTTCGCCGAGCTTGGGCTCGTTTTCCGAATAATTATATCGAATGCAACCAACGGGAGATAATCTACACCAATAAACATACATAGCAAACATATATTGTATCCAGCTACATAAAGTAACGTGTATAATATCATAATATCACTAGAATATCTACACAATTTACTTTGAAGCAGGCATCACTCCTCTAAAGTTTGACCTTAACTGGGTTGTTGGTGTCGAATATAATTGTGGCAAAAAAAATGGTAATTTTGTGTGTTTACATGCCATATGAAAGTTATCAATATAATGATGAATATCAGGAAAAACTTGGCACATTAATATCTATTATAGAAGATTTAGAAACTACGTGTGTACTGGTGGTAGGGGATTATAACGCCGACATTTCTGACGAGACTTCGTCATTTGGAAGGTCCCTTATAAACTTCTGCACTGAATACAATCTGGTGCTGTCCAGTAAGCAGTATCTACCACCTGATTCGTTCACGTACATCAGTGATGCATGGGGTAGCACCTCATGGCTAGATCATTGTATAGCTACACATGATGGTAATGATGTGATAAATGACATTAGCGTGTGCTATAATCTTGCTACCACAGATCATATCCCTGTGATAATCGATGTCAATGTAGACAGTGTGCCAGGTGTAGTACCCGGTACTAACAATAACACTCAGCCACGTCTTAACTGGTCAAGACTTAACAAAGGTTCCATTGATAATTACTGTAGACAGACTGATACTGAACTGAAAAACATTGTATTACCTATTGATGCTATTATATGTACTGATGTCAACTGCAATGATGAGTCTCATCACAAAGCACTTAATAACATGTATGATAATATAACCAGGTGTTTAACTGATGCTAGTGGCTGTTTGTCTACTCACAAACAAGGAAACTATACATGTCGGCCTGGGTGGACTGATTATGTGGCAGATATCCATAAAGCTGCTAATGAAGCTTTCCAACTATGGGACAGTATAGGTAAACCTAAACAAGGTCCTGTTTTTGAGTTAAAAAAGAAAGCTGATGCTAGATGCAAATATGCAATAAGGTTTATTAAAAAACATGAAAATGAGTTGAGGCGTGAAGCCCTTGCCAAGAAGATGGCTAACCATACAAATGATAAATTTTGGAAGGAGATCAAAACTATTAACAATAGTAAAATCCCCTTGCCAACTAATATAAATGGTAACAGTGGTGAAGAAGCTATTGTGAATATGTGGATTCAACACTTTCGTGACTTGTTTAATTGTGTAAATAACAGTAGTGCCAAAACCCTAGCATTTGATGTTAGTTATGAGAGCAGCATTAGAGTGTTACCTGAAGAAGTCAAAGATGCTATAAGAAACCTTGACTGTAACAAGAGTTGTGGCCTTGATGGTGTGTATGCAGAGCTCCTGAAGTACTGCAGTGAACGCATACTGCCTTTACTGTCAATGTGCTTCACAGGTCTGTTGGTTCATGGCGTACTGCCAAGTTCTATGATTTATGTTATATTAGTGCCCATAATCAAGGATAAATCCGGCAAAATAAACAGTAAAGATAACTACAGGCCAATAGCACTGGCAAGTGTTATGTCTAAAGTTTTTGAAAAAATCTTGCTCAGCAGAATGGATGACTTTTTAACAACCAGTGACAACCAGTTTGGTTTTAGAAAGAAGCATGGCATTGACATGTGCATTTATGTACAAAAAGAGGTTATTGCTAAATATCAAGCCTTAAATAGCTGTTTGTTAATGTGTTTTCTTGATGCATCTAAGGCTTTTGACCGTGTAAACCATAGTGTACTTTTTAAAAAGCTAATAGACAGAGATGTTCCTGGTTACATTGTTAGAATTCTAGTGTTTTGGTATGCGAACCAACAGATGTGTGTAAGATGGGGTAGTCATGTGTCTGACAGTATTTATGTAAGTAATGGAGTTAGACAAGGAGGTATTTTATCCCCCTATTTGTTCAGTGTTTACGTGGATGGTTTATCCACTGTACTTAATAGTTGCAATACAGGATGTTATGTAGGATATAATTGTGTAAATAATATTATGTATGCTGATGATCTTGTAGTATTTTGTCCGTCCAGCAGGGGATTACAGACCCTTCTCACCGTCTGTGATCAATATGGAGTATCTCATGACATAAGGTACAATGCCAAAAAGAGTATGGTCATGATAATTAGAAACAAGAGTTGTAAGAATGTTAAATTTCCAAGTTTTATGGTTGGTAACGAAAAACTATGTGAGGTAGAATCTGTAAAATATTTGGGTCATATAATTTCAAATAGTATGCTAGATGACAATGATATATCTAGACAATGTCGCCAGTTGTATGCACAAGGCAACATGATCATAAGAAAATTTAATATGTGTTCAAATGATGTAAAGAAGACATTGTTTACTACTTTTTGCTCACCTATGTATACTGCCCATCTATGGTGGAATTTTCATAACTATGCAATCAGGAAATTGTATGTCTCTTACAACAATATATTTCGAATGGTGTTAGGTTATGACAGATACTGTAGTGCTAGTGAAATGTTTGTTAACAATAATTTACGTAACTGTGCTGCTGTTATTATAAATTTGACATATAGGTTTATATGCCGACTGCAGTTCTCAAAAAAACATATTGATTCGTAGCATTATTAATAGTGACGTGAAATACATGTCTAGAATATGGAAATACTGGTTCAATTCCCTGTATATACATTTTGTTGACGGGTGATTTTTCATTCTGTACATTGTAACTGTTGTTTATAACACAACTATAGAACCATGATAATGTACTTGTATGTTGCATGGAGTCTGTGAATAAAGCAATTATTATTATTATATTACCATAACAACTTAAATCAGTTAGGGAGTTTCCGCTGGTCCCGCTAGCTCAGTGGGTAGGCGCGTTGCTTACTTGTCGCCCGATTTTATAATCGGGCGACGCCGGTTCAATCCTGACAGCATGCAAACTATTGATTTTCTTTACACTTGTTTTGTTTATGTTTTCACGAAGTAATATAAACCAAATCATTTAGTATACTATGATGCACTGTTTGTAAATAATTTATATTTTTGTAGTAATTATTTATTCGCCACAAAAATTAAAATATGGTCATTATATAACTATCTTTCTAAATTTTATTTATCCAAACAAATATAATGTAATGGATATATAATTTATTAATTGTCAATATATTGTAAGTAATATATTGTAATTATATATGTCAAAACATATTGTGATCTGTCTGGATAAATACAATTTAGAAACATCGTTATATATAATGACCATATTTTCATTTTTGTGGCGAATAAATAATTACTACAAAAATAAAAAATTAATATTTACAAACAGTGCATCATAGTATACTAAATGATTTGGTTTATATTACTTCGTGAAAACATAAACAACAAAAGTGTAAAGAAAATCAATAGTTTGCATACTGTCAGGATTGAACCGGCGTCGCCCGATTGTAAAACAAATGCCAGGGAATCAACGCGTTTACCAACTGAGCTATCACGGCCGGCAGAAATTCGCCGACTGATTTCAGTTGTTATGATAAATTGTACAACTCCTCCTTCATACATCGATATTCTAGTGATATTATGATATTTTACACGTTACTTTCTGTAGCTGGATACGATTATGTTTGCTATGTATGTATATTGGTGTACATTATCTCCCGTTGGTTGCGTTCGATATAATTATTCTGAAAACGAGCCCAGGGCCAAGCTCGGCGAAACCTAGTCGACTTGTAGGCTCATTCGCATTCATTGTTTTGAATAAAATTGAATTCATGTGGAACCGTAAGATAACTGCTTGTTCCTCTATGATGACTAGTGTTTGTATTACATCGGATTATTGCATAACAACTCATTCTGACGCTCGTTTCGACCCCAACATTATCCATGTAAACATGCTCTGAATGCATAGCAAGGGTCGGCCTGCTGCGAGTGTGAGTCATGTGTGACGTTAAGATACCACGTGATCGCCTAGCTCATTAAATTTTTATTTTCCGCGGGAATCGCTACACAGACGGGTTTAAAATCGAATTTATGCTACAAATATATTTTTCTGTATTTGTTTAATGTTCTCGAATGTTACATGCAATATTAAACTTTCTGTACACATGGAAAACGGATTTTAGCTAATGCCTTGTTTTTATTTCCTTTAAGTAAGAAAATAAGGGGGCAAACTGGTATTGTAACAATTGTGTTTTCGTGCTGGCGTTTTACAAATGTTCGACAATAGTTCGTCAACAGTTCGTCAACGCTGCAGTGTGTCGACACTGCGTTATAAGTCCACTTTTCGAACTTTCGACTTTGATTCTAGCAACGGCGCAAATGTAAATAAGGGGAAATAGTTTTCCTCCGGTGGCGTCTTCCTTGTCTTCATGATGCTAGGCCTGCTTGGCAATTAAAAGTCGTCAGTCGGTCATATACCGACTGACGACATCCACTAAGGTGTATATGTTCTCGTTGTCGATGCAACTGTCTGTCTCGTGGGAGTAGTCGGAACAATAATGTTTGGAACCCGTGTTCGTGCGAGCACCCTGTATATCGCAAATATGACAGCAATATTCTCCACGATCAAGATAACGTTCGTGGGGACGAATCGGTGTGTGGTAGTAGAGCTGCGACCACGCAGGTTCAGTCGGAGTTAACGACTGGCGATTAAGGTTGTGATTCATATCGAAATCCTCGCGACGGTGTACGCGGCGACCGTCGTAATAGCTAGGTTGCTTCTTCTCGATATCATACTTATGACGATATGCATTGTCCTTCTAACTTCCACGGTCGTCATTATCGTCGTCTCTCATTCCATTCTAGCAAGTGTCTTGTTGAAGCGACTCCTCGGAAGAAAAATAACACCTCAATTTGTTTTCAAAATTCCCAATGGATTAGCTTTCTTATTGGTTTAAATGTCTACAGGCGTACATCAATTGTTAACAATGTCACGGGTATTTTCTGCGATTGCTTGGAACCGCTAATTGGTTGGATATCTTTTTATTAATTTACGTCAATATACACATTTTTTTTCTTCAATTTTCGTCATAGTAAACATCATTTGCGAATACTCCACGAAACCGTCTTCTATATCTGTGTGTATGCAGCGTCACCGGCTAATATAAGAAATTTAGTACCTTAATCCAACGAATTCTTTGGCCATGATCATCATCGCGCGCCAGGGGTCGCTGCTGCTGATTACGTCTGTCCCAGCCAGCAGTACCCCTGGCTGATCGCTTTGCGAAACTCTGAATTTAAGCTCAGCCTATCAAATCGCTCACTAGATCAGTATATCTACTCAGGTCATGTGGTCATAATAAAACTAATTTCAACCAACTGTGGCTCATGTTACATGCAATGTTTAGGAAGTAGAAACAATTATATTCTTCAAATTGGGGCGGTTATTTGCGCTGTTCTCACGGGTGATGCAGTTGCGACTGGCGAAGTCAATTACTAGTTTGACTCAGCTAACTTCCGCACTTCGCGTAGGGGATCAGCCAGGGCTAGTTTTGCATGGCAAACAGCCCTGGCTTGCGAGGATGGCCATGATCGCTGGCTGCGTTACCTACTCGATTGGTGCATTCACCGCCGGATATTTGTAAAATGGAGTAAGTGGCGCCCTCAAGTGAACGCAACGTGTATGATACGGGAGAGACAGCTATTAACCAGTCTCGCCCAAGCACATGATCTCTAACTTCTACTCGGCAAAGGCAAACACGTCATTCTGTTATTGTTTGACACCCAGCGTGGGTGTGCACATGTGTGTGGACACGTGTGCACACCCACGTGCGTGCTGGAGGTCAAACAATTGTGTGTGTGCGTGTGCACGTGCACACACACACACGTGCACACGCACACACTGTAAGATGTTTAGTGGAATCACATGTTGCAGAAACCAATCAGAAACTTTATATATTACCTAATCATATTGGATGAACCTTAATATTTAATGTCTCGGACAAAAAACAAGAACGTATTATTATCGTGTGCCTTGTTTCGTGTGCCACATATAGCGCGACCCCGCCAGCTGTAGTCATGTTTTAAGTGAAACGACTTCGCAGAAAGGCGATTCGTGGTGCACCCGGTACATCCTAGCAACGAAGCTAACTTTCCATCAAAACACCGAGCGGCCGCATTAAATTATTGAGACACTCGTCAGTTTGATTGCGTAACTACACGCGCCTCGAGTTTGCGAAATTCACGGATTGATCAACAAAATGACACGTCCCCAGCGATGCCCTTAGTGCCGTTTCATTATCTGCTTGACGACAATTGCACATTTAATCAACGATATGATTCAAAGTATTCAGACGGCGCTGGGGTGTCAGTCAATATCTGCATCGTGGCCCCCGGCTTTGTCGCTCAGATTGAAATCAATACTGCTCAAGCGGCGGCGCTAGTTCGGTTACTGCGGCGAAATTAAACATATCGCCCAGCTTACTTTGCAGATTTGAAGATCGGATGTAGTTAACTTGTCAATCTCTGCGGTGCCCCCAAAGAGTTGGAACGAGATGACGTCATTATGCAGCTTCATTTCAATCCTGCATATTGTGCTTGGAGAGCACCGCCGTGGTATTTCTGAAGGTCAACATTATTATTTCCCCTAGGCAAGCACGGCTAACTGCTTAATATATTTACTGCGAAATGTCACAAGGAGCCCCTGGGAATTTCAATGTGTCACGGATGCCAATTTATTACACGGTATTTGTTTACATTTATTTGTGATCCTTCAACCGATTCTATTCTCGCTTGTTTGACTCCTGTCATGCTACGATTCTACGTGACGAGATTCACAAGTACGACTATAATGCACGTCAGTACAGTTAATCATAAGACTGTTTATTCACAAGAAACCAAGCACGAATACACTGTATGTCAGCACAGTTTATCACACCACTGTTTATTCACAACGACATCAAGTGTGACTACATTGCTCACCAGCACAATATATCACGTTTATTCACAAGACACCAAGCACGAACACATTGTACGTCAGCACAGTTTATCGCCACATGTTTATTCACAAGACATCAAGCACGAATACATTGTATATCAGCACAGTTTATCACCAAATGTTTATTCACAAGACTCCAAGCACGAATACATTGTATGTCAGCACAGTTTATCACCAAATGTTTATTCACAACAACAGCATTTATGGCTACATTACACGTCAGCAGTTTATCACAACAATGTTTATTTACAACAACAGCATGTATGACTACGTTACACTCAGCAGTTTATCACAACTTTGTTTATCCATAACGACATCAAGTGTAACTACATTGTACGTCAGCACAGTTTATCACAATATGTTTGTTCACACCGATACCAAGTATGGCTAAATTGCACGTTAGCAGTTGTATCACTTAAGTTATGTTTTTTCCACAACGACAACGTACGACTATATTGCACGCTAGCACGGTTTATCAGCGAATGTGTTTCTCTCTACTACACGTCTCCATGCCAAAGATGCCAAAGCAAAACACATTCTCTGGCACTGGAGTTGAAAGCCACCAGATCGTGTGGTCTTGGATACTCCTGTAGCGTGGGCATTCTAGGAGGTGTTTCGTTGTTTAAGGATCCTCTCCATCAGCACATTCGGTGGAATCATTTTGATTATAGATTAGTGTGGGGCAAAGCGCACCCGTTTAGCGACAAAGACGATTTGATCTATACTTATTTTTCGCTAAGGCAGAAATGGTTAACACATCGTTATAAGCACTTGTCTTATCTAAATGGTATTAGAATCACTGAAAAGGAGTAACCACATAATACACACACACAATAAAATTGTACTGACAGTCATACATATTTAGCACATTTCGTCTTGTGGGACAAAACACATCCACTGTACTTAAACATTCAAACTGCTGTAACGTTTTTGTCGTGGTGTTTCTGCCAAAATCGAAATTGATCAAAATGGTTTGGCGTTGTGTTGCATCGCTCGACTAGTATAATGCACCAATAATACATCTGCCAAGCTAGGTTAGGGTGTGCTTTGTCCAGGAGGTGCGCTTTGCCGCGCTCTCCTTTATTCATTTTTCAGTATAAGGGCTCTGAGAAGCTCTGGCGTGGTTGAAACGCAATCAGGATGGCCGTAAGTCACTCGATGCGTTTGGCAGGGTCAAGTGACATATCATGAGGTCTTCCTGCAGGCGCGTTCGTTGACCAGTCATCTGTCCTACAACTCTGTGGTTTACCAGCCGGTGGCTTAACTGCACGAAGGAAAGCTATTCCTGGTGTTCGACCTATTGTGTGCTGACTCGTTTGGAAGTGGTGATGGCGGATGTCTACGTGTTTATTCGCAACAACTTCAAGTGCGCCTTTTCAGTATATTGTACACAGCATAATTTGTCACCAAATTTATATTCACAATAACATCAAGTACTGTCACATTGCACGTCAGCACAGTTTATTACCAACTGTTTATTCATAACGAACCAAGTGCAATTACAGTAGACACTAGCACAGTTTAGTCACAACGACACAGTTTAGTCACAACGACACAGTTTAGTCACAATGACACAGCAAATATCATCACCAGATGTTTATTTTAATGTAAATTCTTCCATTTCTCTCCGTTCCTAGACAAGCCGTTTTTCTTAGAGGCAACTACACAACTGTATTCCATTTATTCTTGGAATATGAACACTCATGCATTCCAGTCTGTGATAACATATATTTACTTTTATAGACTGCATTTGTGGATTTTTTCTAAAACAACAACACTAAAGGGCGTCTTATGAAAAATTCTCGATGTCGACGTTAGTGTCTTTGTAATAATTATCCTCGTTCACTTTGGAGTCCGTTAACCCCAATTGACAGCACAGTACAATAATATACTCGTCTGACATTTACATCAAATAGAGTTGCTCCATTGTCAGTGACAAGCATGTTTCGTAAATGTATGACACCAGTTTGCCTTATATGAATGTTTGCATGTAGGAAATGGACATAGTGTGAAATATCGCTACATGCAACATGTCGGCATTTGGCCAAATTGTTTGATATATATATATATATATCAAACAATTTGGCCAAATATATATATATATGTATATATATATATCCGTCCAGTCAATCTACACAAAAGGTCAACCTCAGATCAAACAAATTATGATGTATGATGATGTTATTAGTTTGTACTAAATATATACATTACCAGAACAGACGACCACCGAAATATTCCAAGTGGTTGATATCTTTTTTGACAATAATGAAAAGTGGTCAATGGTCGCTGCGGGTTGTTATTACGCTTTGAAATGTAAGGGTACGGTTTATCTAAACGGTATAACTTATCTCTTGTACACGTGATGTATACATTAGATAAATAATTGATTTTTCTATTCAACAATCCATAACAATTATAATTGCATTATATATATATATATATATATAATTATAATTAGAATGATCTTCTAAACTTATTTACAAATAATCGTCCATTCAAAACACATTTATATAGGTTCTATATCCGTACACGAAATAATGCAGGGCAATACTGGAATTTCAAAGTTGTTCCTTTTAGAAATCTGTTCCTTGCGTAAGAATTCCGAATATAAACAATGAAGTTTCACCATAGGCAACCTACTAGAAGACCTTTGACGCCGATTTCAATCTGTTGTTGTAGGGAAACTGATTACAACAGGAACATGTAATGCTATGATACATTGCCCTCCCTCCCTCCCTCCCTCCCTCCCTCCCTCCCTCCTCCCTCCCTCCCTCCCTCCCTCCCTCCCTCCCTCCCTCCCTCCCTCCCTCCCTCCCGCCATGCCACTATGTGGCCCCGTATTTAATCACGAGGTAACCTTAAAATAACTGAGTTGCAAACGCTCTAGTTACAAATGTGTCTTTTCAATTTGGTAATTGGATATCGAACGAGTTTCGTTTTTTCTCAGAGGAAACACCGCCAAGGCGCTTGATAAATTAACTTTACAAAGAGGGAAAAATGTGTCGATGCACAGCCACGGAAAGGAGAGTAAACACGACCGCACTGAGGAGGTCGGTTAAAGAGCCGCCTTGATTTCATTAGTGACAATGACAATGAGTTTTATTTCCCTTGCGGAGTATAAGATAATTTTTCTCTCTACGGTACATTTTAATAGAACATATTGTAATCTTAAGAACATCTAGACTTATATTGTATAAATCATATTTACAGTATATAAAACATAAACAACACACAATGCTTAAAACGTTCAGTGTCCTTATTGCTTTAAGTATTTTCAATAATTTTATAATTAGCAGTGCAAACCAAATAATGTAAAATAGTGTAAAATAAAATAGACCTCGTATTATAGTATTTATACATGTATTGCACAATTTGAACTAATTTACATGTAATTATATGACTAGTAAATTAACTATAAGCAACAAAAATGTTTTGTCTATGCAATTCACAGTTTTGACAGGAAATTTGTTAGACAAACTTTGACATGATTACATTAATAAATCTGGAAAGATCTGTCAACTGTTTCACATTATGTATATTAAACAACTGGTTCATTTTCAAAGTATTAAGTCTGATTCTAAAGTAATTTTTTTTATGTATTTTGATCTTTCTTCTACTAGTGATGGGCGTACAAGTACATAATGATATTCATCACCTTGGTCTCCATTGCTGCATAAGTTACACAGCTTCTGAGCATCTTCAGGGAGATAACGACCAACAGAAATAGGTTATTTGTGATTTCCACAACGAAATTTACTTAAATTGATTCTGTTAGTTGGACTCAAGTAGATTAAATACTTTTGGAGACCTACCCGGTACTTCATTTACAATTTTAAAAATATTCTGTAATATTTTAAAATAATTCTGTAATAGGCTGCATTCTTGAATGCAGCCTATTTACATGAATTTCATTGAGCCATGTTTGTCTGTTGATATCTTTCATTTTAAGTTCTAGGGTATGCTTCAACCATTTTATATTTGCATTTCCATGATCATATCACTTGTTAGACAGTCCACATCCATCAATGATACTCTTGATTTTTAGAATCCATTTTGATTTATAATTACCTGTATCATGGAAGTTTTTCATCAGTCTAAACATAATACTAGATAGCTTGCTTTGTTTGCCTTCAATTAAGTGTACCCAAAAGTTCATTCAAATCATTCTCATTTCTATGATTGTTGACACACTTTGTCTACCAACTTCTCCATATACCATAACATTTGCTGTGTTCCTGTTAAGTTTTAGTAGACTTTTCAGGAATGTTCTATGGAATCTCTCAATCTGCTCTACATTCTGAAAACCCCATATTTCACTACCATATAGCAGGATTGGCATAACGAGTTGGTCAAACAGTGCACATTGTATGTCTATCAGTAAATCTAGCTTCCTTGCTTTAGTTGTGAGGTTGAACATTGCACGCCTAGCTTGGTTAATTTGCTTTGTTATGGCTTTGTTAAACCATCCATTATAAATTAAACTGGTTCCCAAATAGATGTAGCTATCAATTATTTCTAGTTTGTTTTGTCCAAACAAGTAGTCTGGGTGTGATCTGACGTTTCCACGAAAGAAGATAATAACCTTTGTTTTACTAATATTACCAGATAGGTGACATATTTGGTAAAAATCACATGCAGCATTTAATATAGCCTGTAAATCTGCAGGTGTTTCTGCAATAACAATAGTATCATCAGCATAAAGTAAAACATACATTTACAAGAATGTCAAGTCCCTTAGATTTATGACTTACATAGTGTTCATAATCATTAAGGTAAATAGAAAATAACAAAGGAGACAGGTTTTCTCCTTGACGCACCCAAACATCGCATGAGAAGAAGGCTGACAGGGCCTGGCCCTGCTGTACACATGACTTAGCATTTTTTCGTACATATTGTGTACAACCTTCAACACATTACCATTATCAAATGCTTTTTTATAATCAATGAAGGCACCGTAAAGCCTTTTGTGACGAGACAAATATAATTCAACCAATGAGTGAACCCTACCTGTTCTTCACCTATGATATTCGCTTCATCTAAGTATGTGGTCAGTCTCGCATTAACAGAGACTGTAAACAACTTTCCTATGCAGCTTAACAGTGTAATGCCACGATATTTGTCTGGGTCATCAATTGACCCCTTCTTTTTGTATATGGCCTTAATGATACCAATGCACCAGTCAAGTAATAGAACAAGGTTAAACATTTTAACAATAATCTCGACTAGTTCAATGGGGCTGTTTTTCAAGTATTCATTTATAACATTATCAATACCATTCGCCTTTTTATTTTTAAGTTGTTTAATTAATGATAATACTTCATCTTGTGTGAAAGGTCTATTTATGTGTTCATTTATTGACTGGGTAATCTTTCTTGGGTCGAAAGGTATCTCATTAGCTGCAGTTTCACTTTCTGGTTTTTTATTAGTAGTGCGTGACTCCAACACCGATTGAACAAAGTAATGTTCTCGTGTACAGCATCAGTGGAACAGAGTGTGGGATGGCTGGTGTCAAACAGGTGATGTAAGCAAAGACAATCAACCAAGCTAGGTAACACCCCCGTGTCGAGGTGTCCGGGAAATTGAGACATTATAGGACCTATAAATAATCAAAGCCAGTCAACCAAGGGAATTGCTACAATTTATGTAGAATACTGTTTGTCCATATATCTATATATATATATATATATATGTGTGTGTGTGTGTGTGTGTGTGTGTGTGTGTGTGTGTGTGTGTGTGTGTGTGTGTGTGTGTGTGTGTGTATATGTATGTATGTGTGGATGTATGTGTATATATATATATATATATATATTTATATATAGTCATAAGCCATTACACACAAAAAACACATACACACGTAGACACGTAGACACGTAGACACGTACACACGTACACACGTACACACGTACACACGTACACACATACACATACACATACATGCATACATACAGATACACGGCACTGGTCTTACGTGCATCGTAACATCACGCGGCTAACGACACAATAACGTGACACGCAGACAGAACAGAGACTTCACACGTCTTTCGTTGTCCATTCTCCCTACGGTGTATCTATCGATTTTTGCGTCGTTTTTGGTAAAAGTTACTCTAAAATAAACCAATCCCAGAGCGAGAACATTTTTTTTCGTTTAATGTCTGCAGCGTGGCCTAAATTTAAAATAAACCAGTCCCGGAGCGAGAAGATGATGTCTGCTCGCTTCCTGTCGATGGTGCTAATGCTCTGATAATCATAAGGGTAAATATAGCTGCATTCGTTTCAACAGCAGAAACATATGAGATATACCTCACAAGAAACTATTTTCTCTTTTGAATATTTTGACAGCACAGTAGTAAAGGAGGTCCCTTACCGCGCATAGCGCTGCGGTGCAAGTGCAAAAGTACCCGGATGTAGGTCAATGTCAAATACCTGGATGTAGGTCAAGGTCAAGTACCCGGATGTAGGTCAAGGTCACGTGGCGCCCCCTACCGGAATTTTCCGAAACTAGAATAACACGCCACCTAGCGGATTTTTTCGGAACTAAATATTTCCCGCCAAAACTTGAATAGCGCCCCCTGGCGGATAGTTGGTGAACTCAAATAATTTCCCGCCAAAACCAAAATAGCTCCCCTGGCGGATAGTTGGTGAACTAATTATTTCCCGCCAAAACCAAAATAGCGCCCCCTGGCGGATAGTTGGTGAATTAAAATAGCTCCCCCTGGCGGATAGTTGGTGAATTAATTAATTCCCGCCAAAACCAAAATAGCTCCCCTGAACCAAAGTAGCGCCCCTGGCGGATATTTGGTGAACTGAAATATTTCCCGCCAAAACTAGATAGCGCCACCTAGCGGAATTTTTCGCGACTAAAATATTTCCCGCCAAAACTTAAAAAGCGCCCCTGTCGGATAGCTGGTGAACTAAAATATTTCCCGCCAAAACTAGATATCGCCACCTAGCGGAATTTTTCGGGACTAATTATGCAAGTGGTGCCATCTGATGGACAAGTTATGAACTATATGTTCGAGTACTGCAAATATTCGTGTCTCTTGCACGCTTGCGTGCAATAGAGCCCCCTGACGGGTACATCACGAACTACAAACATCATCCCCTAGTGGACAAGTGAGCGAACCACATATGAGTACTGCAAATATTCGTGTCTCTTGTTTTTCTCGTCCATAAACACCTGGTGGATATATAATCATCAACTGAAAGCACCCCTGTTAGATAAGTGGTGAACTAAATAACTACTCAGCAGTCCGCGCTTGTGTACATTCTACTCAGCAGTCCGTGCTTTTGAATTTTCTACAATATGTGATCTTTCGGCACGCCCACGTGACCTTTATGTTCTGTTCCATAATCTTTTCGGCACGCCCACGTGATCTTTATGGTCTGTGGACTGGTTATAAAAGGCCTGCGTCTGCTTTTGTGGTCATTATAGCTTACATCTTGAAAATGGGTGTGAATTCATCTACTGACAACGTCCGAGATATTGCTACCGACAATGACCGAGATGTTGCGGGTAGCAACAAGCGAAGACACCCGGTGGCCGACCTTTGTGTCTATCAACCTGCCAAGCGTCTGTCTCCGTCACTGATCACATCCGACCACCGCAAGGAGACACGACACCTCATGAGGTTGTCTGTCGAGAAACTTCGCGAGATGCACAAGACTCGCAAGACCCACAACCCGGAGTCTTACCTGCGACGCTTCGTTCTCGTTAAGAACACACTGTCCAGGATAAAGCACGAACATCAGCATCAACATCAACTCGTGTGTTCATCATCATCATCATCACCATCATAAGAAAAATTTGACGAAATTCCAAGAAACGGTTCTTTTCAGAGCCAACCACATTCTCACAAAAGAGTATTAGCTATTCTCATAGGTTAGAAATTTCGTGCTCGTTCGGCACGCCCACGTGACCTTTCGGCACATTCACTATCTATATAAACGCGGAGCTCTACCAGTCGGATCATCATTCGTATCACAACGACACCACGGCTAACATCATCATGTTGAAGATATCATATTACTACCCTTGCGATACATCAGACTCGAGTGATATGGTTCGAACGGATGCTGCCGATGAGAAGGACCTACCGACTCCGAGACAAGTACCACCATCGCAGAGACCCTTCACCTGCCCAGACTGTGGGGAATCGTTCACACAGAAATATAATTCCAAGCAACACGTCACCAGCGGATGTTGTGCACGTCGGAAGAGGACGGCCAATGAAGCCAAGTTGTATACGTCAGTGGTGAGTCATACTTTGTATTGTTTTACTATGTACTTTCACCATCGTCGCCCCTGCGTATGTTTACCTCTGCTAAAATGGCATCCCTGTATATGTTTACTTCCGTTAAAATGGCGTCGTTATCACCGTACTCTAGCAACGGTGTACTATTTCCATTCATTCTTTAATATTGTTTTAATATTATTGAAATATTCTTGCAGAACTACATTGATGGCCCGCTACCACCAAAGCGTCAACGAATGGTCTCTGTGTCGACAGAGACGATTAACGACAACGGGACATCATCGATACCAACTTCCGTTCCTGACGACGTCACAACTACCCATGCTGTCAATATCACAACTTCTACCCAGCCTGCCAACGTCACAACTTCTGCTCCTGACTTTACTGGTCCGAACTTTACCATTGATTTCCCTGTAATCGAAATGAAGAAGACGCTGGCACGACACATAGCATGTAACATCTTTGAACTCTCAAGACGACAATGTCGTGGTTGCAAGATAGACCATCCTAGTCAATGTCATCACGATTGTATGTTATCTGATGACATTCAAATTTGCATGCACTTTGACGAGGCTGTGGAGACCATTAATTCAACCGCAGTGGTGAAAGACTGTTTGAGTGTTTTGTTAGACGCAGGTGTGAAGCTATCCGATGTGACAGTCGAACAGTTGTGTAATATCAATACATGGTTGCAAGAATCTGTTTCGAAACAGTGGCGAAACACTACGAAACATATGGTTCTGGCAGTAATGGAGGGTGACCTGTAAAGAACTTTCTTTTGTCTTGTACACGATTAAACTTTGCAAGACTCTGTATCAATGTCTCTGGTTCTTTTAGTTATGGAGCGTGACATGTAAATACGTTTGTGTTGTTCACGAATAAACTGTGCAAACCTCATCTTGTGTCTTTTTCATAGTGTAATGCAAAGCGTATGTTGGGAACCTTACTAATAGTCTTACACTATATAGATACATACATATATATATAATTGAACTCAGACCAACTAGTTGCACTAACGAAACACTATGCTTTGACCAACACGTGTCACGAAAACGAAACACTATGCTTTGACCAACACGTGTCACGAATTGAACTTAGATCAACTAGGCACATCACACGAGACTATGATCGATATATGGTACGAGACTTCGGATGACACGTCACACGAGAGTACCGACGAGACAAGAGACGAGACTATGACCGAGATATGTCACGAGACTACGGATGACACGAGACTACGGATGACACATCACACGAGAGTACCGACGAGACAAGAGACGAGACTGTGACCGAGATACGTCACGAGACTACGGATGACACGAGACTACGGATGAAACATCACACGAGAGTACCGACGAGACAAGAGACGAGACTGTGACCGAGATATGTCACGAGACTACGGATGACACATCACACGAGAGTACCGACGAGACACGAGTTGTACAAACGAAACACTATGCTTTGACCAACACGTGTCACGAATTGAACTTAGATCAACTAGTTGGACAAACGAAACACTAATCTTAACGTGTTATCGTGTCAATTCCTTCCTTTTTCAGGAAAATATACGTGTTATTGCATCAATTCCTTCCTTTTTCAGGAAAATATACGTGTTATCGTGTCAATTCCTTCCTTTTTCAGGAAAATATACGTGTTATCGCAGCAAATCCCTCCGTTTTCAGGAAAATAGACACGAGTTGTACAAACGAAACACTAACCTTAGCCGAATACGTGACACGAATTGAACTCAGACCGACTAGCGGGCAAACGAAACACTATGCTTTGACCAACACGTGTCACGAATTGAACTTAGATCAACTAGATACATCACACGAGACTATGACACGTCACACGAGAGCACCGACGAGACAAGAGACGAGACTATGACCGAGATATGTCACGAGACTACGGATAACACATCACACGAGACTACGGATAACACATCACACGAGACTATGGCCGAGACAAGAGACGAGACTATGACCGATATATGTCACGAGACTACGGATGACACATCACACGAGACTACGGATGACACATCACACGAGAGTACCGACGAGACAAGGGTTATCGCGTGAGATTCCACCACCACCACCACAATTCCGCCACAATAGACGGGTTATCGCGTGAGATCCCACCACCACCACCACAATTCCGCCACAATAGACGGGTTATCGCGTGAGATTCCACCACCACCACCACAATTCCGCCACAATAGACGGGTTATCGCGTGAGATCCCACCACCACCACCACAATTCCGCCACAATAGACGGGTTATCGTGTGAGATCCCACCACCACCACAATTCCGCCACAATAGACGGGTTATCGCGTGAGATTTGCTTCAGAAGCAAAGCAAAGCAAAGCAAATAGACGGGTTATCGCGTGAGATTTGCTTCAGAAGCAAAGCAAAGCAAAGCAAATAGACGGGTTATTAAAGCAATATCACGAGACTACGGATGATACATCACACGAGACTATGACCGAGATATGTCACGAGACTATGGATGACACATCACACGAGAGTATGGTCTATAGACACGAGTTGTACAAACGAAACACTACACTTTGACCAACACGTGGCACAAATTGAACTCAGATCAACTAGTCAAGCAAACGAAACACTACACTTTGACCAACACGTGTCAAACGAATTGAACTTAGATCAACTAGACACATCACACGAGACTATTACCGAGATATGGCACGAGACTTCGGATGACACGTCACACGAGACAAGAGACGATACTATGACCGAGATATGTCACGAGATTACGGATGACACATCACACGAGACTATGGCCGAGATATATTACGAGACTTTGGATGACACGTCACACGAGAGTACCGACGAGACAAGAGATGAGACTATGTCCGAGATATGTCATGAGACTATGACCGAGATATGTCACGAGACTATGGCAGAGATTTGTCACGAGACTATGACCGAGACTACGGATGACACATCACACGAGACTACGGATGACACGTCACACGAGAGCACCGACGAGAAAAGAGACGAGACTATGACCGAGATATGTCACGAGACTACGGATGACACATCACACGAGAGTACCGACGAGACACGAGTTGTACAAACGAAACACTATGCTTTGACCAACACGTGTCACGAATTGAACTTAGATCAACTAGTTGGACAAACGAAACACTAATCTTAACGTGGAACTTTTTAGTGTCGGTAGTACTCGGAACTTTTTAGTGTCGGTAGTACTCGGAACTTTTTAGTGTCGGTAGTACTCGGAACTTTTTAGTGTCGTTAGTACTCGAAACTTTTTAGTGTCGGTAGTACTCGGAACTTTTTAGTGTCGTTAGTACTCGGAACTTTTTAGTGTCGGTAGTACTCGGAACTTTTTAGTGTCGGTAGTACTCGGAACTTTTTAGTGTCGGTAGTACTCGGAACTTTTTAGTGTCGTTAGTACTCGGAACTTTTTAGTGTCGGTAGTACTCGGAACTTTTTAGTGTCGTTAGTACTCGGAACTTTTTAGTGTCGATAGTACTCGGAACTTTTTAGTGTCGGTAGTACACATAACTTTTTAGTGTCGGTAGGACTCGGAACTTTTTAACACACGACCATAGCAAGCGAATTTGAAAACTGCTACGATCGAAAACGACTATGTCAATAACATGTAAGGACAACCACCTGACAGGACTTCATTCAATGAGGTGCCAAACATCACATACCTTCATGTCAAGAGACGATCATTTGGTCGGATTCACGTCCAACGAGGCGATCATAGGACTCGCATGAAGTAGCGCTTCTTTTAATGGAAAACATATGTATATGAAGCAGCCATCTTTTCAACGTATCAATTCCATATTTTCAAATAGTGAGAGCGACCAGATACGATACGACCTTCTCGAGAGTCGAAAAAGGAAAGACCAGAATCGGCGGAAGCACGGTATATACACTAGTTTTCGACGTGAGCTCATTTGCATAATCAATCAGACCGAACGTACATCACGTGACTTCCCTTAACACAAAAACTGTGCACGTTCATGAGACAGGCGACATCTGATGGCCCCAACGGATAGCAGTGTAACTACTCAGAATAACGCCAACTACCGGCCATGATAGATATCTATTCGTTGACACACTTCCGAGAATACCGGAAGCGTAGAGGCCGCCATGACAGTCAAGTAACTTCCGGTGCGACGTCACTTCCGACGTGTCGTCCCTAGTAGAGGCTGCCATGACAGTCAAGTAACTTCCGGTACGACGTCACTTCCGGTGTGGCGCCCCTAGCGGATAATCGGAGTACTACGTCACATGGTGGCGCCATCTAGCGGTTTAAAATATATAATTAGGTTAGCTAGAGAAAAAATAGTTGGGGTTAACCTCGCGAAAATTTAATGTTTTTGTCCCTCTGGGACAAAAACAGAAAATTTTCAGAAAATTTATACAACAACCACTTTAGTGGTTGTTGTTAAAATTTTCGCGAGGTTAACCCCAACTTTTTTTCTCTAGCTAACCTAATTATATATGTAGTAAAGGAGGTCCCTTACCGCGCATAGCGCTGCGGTGCAAGTGCAAAAGTACCCGGATGTAGGTCAATGTCAAATACCCGGATGTAGGTCAAGGTCAAGTACCCGGATGTAGGTCAAGGTCACGTGGCGCCCCCTACCGGAATTTTCCGAAACTAGAATAACACGCCACCTAGCGGATTTTTTCGGAACTAAATATTTCCCGCCAAAACTTGAATAGCGCCCCCTGGCGGATAGTTGGTGAACTCAAATAATTTCCCGCCAAAACCAAAATAGCTCCCCTGGCGGATAGTTGGTGAACTAATTATTTCCCGCCAAAACCAAAATAGCGCCCCCTGGCGGATAGTTGGTGAATTAAAATAGCTCCCCCTGGCGGATAGTTGGTGAATTAATTAATTCCCGCCAAAACCAAAATAGCTCCCCTGAACCAAAGTAGCGCCCCTGGCGGATATTTGGTGAACTGAAATATTTCCCGCCAAAACTAGATAGCGCCACCTAGCGGAATTTTTCGCGACTAAAATATTTCCCGCCAAAACTTTAAAAGCGCCCCTGTCGGATAGCTGGTGAACTAAAATATTTCCCGCCAAAACTAGATATCGCCACCTAGCGGAATTTTTCGGGACTAATTATGCAAGTGGTGCCATCTGATGGACAAGTTATGAACTATATGTTCGAGTACTGCAAATATTCGTGTCTCTTGCACGCTTGCGTGCAATAGAACCCCCTGACGGGTACATCACGAACTACAAACATCATCCCCTAGTGGACAAGTGAGCGAACCACATATGAGTACTGCAAATATTCGTGTCTCTTGTTTTTTCTCGTCCATAAACACCTGGTGGATATATAATCATCAACTGAAAGCACCCCTGTTAGATAAGTGGTGAACTAAATAACTACTCAGCAGTCCGCGCTTGTGTACATTCTCCTCAGCAGTCCGTGCTTTTGAATTTTCTACAATATGTGATCTTTCGGCACGCCCACGTGACCTTTATGTTCTGTTCCATAATCTTTTCGGCACGCCCACGTGATCTTTATGGTCTGTGGACTGGTTATAAAAGGTCTGCGTCTGCTTTTGTGGTCATTATAGCTTACATCTTGAAAATGGGTGTGAATTCATCTACTGACAACGTCCGAGATATTGCTACCGACAATGACCGAGATGTTGCGGGTAGCAACAAGCGAAGACACCCGGTGGCCGACCTTTGTGTCTATCAACCTGCCAAGCGTCTGTCTCCGTCACTGATCACATCCGACCACCGCAAGGAGACACGACACCTCATGAGGTTGTCTGTCGAGAAACTTCGCGAGATGCACAAGACTCGCAAGACCCACAACCCGGAGTCTTACCTGCGACGCTTCGTTCTCGTTAAGAACACACTGTCCAGGATAAAGCACGAACATCAGCATCAACATCAACTCGTGTGTTCATCATCATCATCATCACCATCATAAGAAAAATTTGACGAAATTCCAAGAAACGGTTCTTTTCAGAGCCAACCACATTCTCACAAAAGAGTATTAGCTATTCTCATAGGTTAGAAATTTCGTGCTCGTTCGGCACGCCCACGTGACCTTTCGGCACATTCACTATCTATATAAACGCGGAGCTCTACCAGTCGGATCATCATTCGTATCACAACGACACCACGGCTAACATCATCATGTTGAAGATATCATATTACTACCCTTGCGATACATCAGACTCGAGTGATATGGTTCGAACGGATGCTGCCGATGAGAAGGACCTACCGACTCCGAGACAAGTACCACCATCGCAGAGACCCTTCACCTGCCCAGACTGTGGGGAATCGTTCACACAGAAATATAATTCCAAGCAACACGTCACCAGCGGATGTTGTGCACGTCGGAAGAGGACGGCCAATGAAGCCAAGTTGTATACGTCAGTGGTGAGTCATACTTTGTATTGTTTTACTATGTACTTTCACCATCGTCGCCCCTGCGTATGTTTACCTCTGCTAAAATGGCATCCCTGTATATGTTTACTTCCGTTAAAATGGCGTCGTTATCACCGTACTCTAGCAACGGTGTACTATTTCCATTCATTCTTTAATATT
>CM034536.1:33242997-33297123 GCA_020002185.1 Paraescarpia echinospica
CGACACTAAAAAGTTCCGAGTACTACCGACACTAAAAAGTTCCGAGTACTACCGACACTAAAAAGTTCCACGTTAAGATTAGTGTTTCGTTTGTCCAACTAGTTGATCTAAGTTCAATTCGTGACACGTGTTGGTCAAAGCATAGTGTTTCGTTTGTACAACTCGTGTCTCGTCGGTACTCTCGTGTGATGTGTCATCCGTAGTCTCGTGACATATCTCGGTCATAGTCTCGTCTCTTTTCTCGTCGGTGCTCTCGTGTGACGTGTCATCCGTAGTCTCGTGTGATGTGTCATCCGTAGTCTCGGTCATAGTCTCGTGACAAATCTCTGCCATAGTCTCGTGACATATCTCGGTCATAGTCTCATGACATATCTCGGACATAGTCTCATCTCTTGTCTCGTCGGTACTCTCGTGTGACGTGTCATCCAAAGTCTCGTAATATATCTCGGCCATAGTCTCGTGTGATGTGTCATCCGTAATCTCGTGACATATCTCGGTCATAGTATCGTCTCTTGTCTCGTGTGACGTGTCATCCGAAGTCTCGTGCCATATCTCGGTAATAGTCTCGTGTGATGTGTCTAGTTGATCTAAGTTCAATTCGTTTGACACGTGTTGGTCAAAGTGTAGTGTTTCGTTTGCTTGACTAGTTGATCTGAGTTCAATTTGTGCCACGTGTTGGTCAAAGTGTAGTGTTTCGTTTGTACAACTCGTGTCTATAGACCGTACTCTCGTGTGATGTGTCATCCATAGTCTCGTGACATATCTCGGTCATAGTCTCGTGTGATGTATCATCCGTAGTCTCGTGATATTGCTTTAATAACCCGTCTATTTGCTTTGCTTTGCTTTGCTTCTGAAGCAAATCTCACGCGATAACCCGTCTATTTGCTTTGCTTTGCTTTGCTTCTGAAGCAAATCTCACGCGATAACCCGTCTATTGTGGCGGAATTGTGGTGGTGGTGGTGGGATCTCACACGATAACCCGTCTATTGTGGCGGAATTGTGGTGGTGGTGGTGGGATCTCACGCGATAACCCGTCTATTGTGGCGGAATTGTGGTGGTGGTGGTGGAATCTCACGCGATAACCCGTCTATTGTGGCGGAATTGTGGTGGTGGTGGTGGGATCTCACGCGATAACCCGTCTATTGTGGCGGAATTGTGGTGGTGGTGGTGGAATCTCACGCGATAACCCTTGTCTCGTCGGTACTCTCGTGTGATGTGTCATCCGTAGTCTCGTGTGATGTGTCATCCGTAGTCTCGTGACATATATCGGTCATAGTCTCGTCTCTTGTCTCGGCCATAGTCTCGTGTGATGTGTTATCCGTAGTCTCGTGTGATGTGTTATCCGTAGTCTCGTGACATATCTCGGTCATAGTCTCGTCTCTTGTCTCGTCGGTGCTCTCGTGTGACGTGTCATAGTCTCGTGTGATGTATCTAGTTGATCTAAGTTCAATTCGTGACACGTGTTGGTCAAAGCATAGTGTTTCGTTTGCCCGCTAGTCGGTCTGAGTTCAATTCGTGTCACGTATTCGGCTAAGGTTAGTGTTTCGTTTGTACAACTCGTGTCTATTTTCCTGAAAACGGAGGGATTTGCTGCGATAACACGTATATTTTCCTGAAAAAGGAAGGAATTGACACGATAACACGTATATTTTCCTGAAAAAGGAAGGAATTGACACGATAACACGTATATTTTCCTGAAAAAGGAAGGAATTGATGCAATAACACGTATATTTTCCTGAAAAAGGAAGGAATTGACACGATAACACGTTAAGATTAGTGTTTCGTTTGTCCAACTAGTTGATCTAAGTTCAATTCGTGACACGTGTTGGTCAAAGCATAGTGTTTCGTTTGTACAACTCGTGTCTCGTCGGTACTCTCGTGTGATGTATCATCCGTAGTCTCGTGACATATCTCGGTCACAGTCTCGTCTCTTGTCTCGTCGGTACTCTCGTGTGATGTTTCATCCGTAGTCTCGTGTCATCCGTAGTCTCGTGACGTATCTCGGTCACAGTCTCGTCTCTTGTCTCGTCGGTACTCTCGTGTGATGTGTCATCCGTAGTCTCGTGTCATCCGTAGTCTCGTGACATATCTCGGTCATAGTCTCGTCTCTTGTCTCGTCGGTACTCTCGTGTGACGTGTCATCCGAAGTCTCGTACCATATATCGATCATAGTCTCGTGTGATGTGCCTAGTTGATCTAAGTTCAATTCGTGACACGTGTTGGTCAAAGCATAGTGTTTCGTTTTCGTGACACGTGTTGGTCAAAGCATAGTGTTTCGTTAGTGCAACTAGTTGGTCTGAGTTCAATTATATATATATGTATGTATCTATATAGTGTAAGACTATTAGTAAGGTTCCCAACATACGCTTTGCATTACACTATGAAAAAGACACAAGATGAGGTTTGCACAGTTTATTCGTGAACAACACAAACGTATTTACATGTCACGCTCCATAACTAAAAGAACCAGAGACATTGATACAGAGTCTTGCAAAGTTTAATCGTGTACAAGACAAAAGAAAGTTCTTTACAGGTCACCCTCCATTACTGCCAGAACCATATGTTTCGTAGTGTTTCGCCACTGTTTCGAAACAGATTCTTGCAACCATGTATTGATATTACACAACTGTTCGACTGTCACATCGGATAGCTTCACACCTGCGTCTAACAAAACACTCAAACAGTCTTTCACCACTGCGGTTGAATTAATGGTCTCCACAGCCTCGTCAAAGTGCATGCAAATTTGAATGTCATCAGATAACATACAATCGTGATGACATTGACTAGGATGGTCTATCTTGCAACCACGACATTGTCGTCTTGAGAGTTCAAAGATGTTACATGCTATGTGTCGTGCCAGCGTCTTCTTCATTTCGATTACAGGGAAATCAATGGTAAAGTTCGGACCAGTAAAGTCAGGAGCAGAAGTTGTGACGTTGGCAGGCTGGGTAGAAGTTGTGATATTGACAGCATGGGTAGTTGTGACGTCGTCAGGAACGGAAGTTGGTATCGATGATGTCCCGTTGTCGTTAATCGTCTCTGTCGACACAGAGACCATTCGTTGACGCTTTGGTGGTAGCGGGCCATCAATGTAGTTCTGCAAGAATATTTCAATAATATTAAAACAATATTAAAGAATGAATGGAAATAGTACACCGTTGCTAGAGTACGGTGATAACGACGCCATTTTAACGGAAGTAAACATATACAGGGATGCCATTTTAGCAGAGGTAAACATACGCAGGGGCGACGATGGTGAAAGTACATAGTAAAACAATACAAAGTATGACTCACCACTGACGTATACAACTTGGCTTCATTGGCCGTCCTCTTCCGACGTGCACAACATCCGCTGGTGACGTGTTGCTTGGAATTATATTTCTGTGTGAACGATTCCCCACAGTCTGGGCAGGTGAAGGGTCTCTGCGATGGTGGTACTTGTCTCGGAGTCGGTAGGTCCTTCTCATCGGCAGCATCCGTTCGAACCATATCACTCGAGTCTGATGTATCGCAAGGGTAGTAATATGATATCTTCAACATGATGATGTTAGCCGTGGTGTCGTTGTGATACGAATGATGATCCGACTGGTAGAGCTCCGCGTTTATATAGATAGTGAATGTGCCGAAAGGTCACGTGGGCGTGCCGAACGAGCACGAAATTTCTAACCTATGAGAATAGCTAATACTCTTTTGTGAGAATGTGGTTGGCTCTGAAAAGAACCGTTTCTTGGAATTTCGTCAAATTTTTCTTATGATGGTGATGATGATGATGATGAACACACGAGTTGATGTTGATGCTGATGTTCGTGCTTTATCCTGGACAGTGTGTTCTTAACGAGAACGAAGCGTCGCAGGTAAGACTCCGGGTTGTGGGTCTTGCGAGTCTTGTGCATCTCGCGAAGTTTCTCGACAGACAACCTCATGAGGTGTCGTGTCTCCTTGCGGTGGTCGGATGTGATCAGTGACGGAGACAGACGCTTGGCAGGTTGATAGACACAAAGGTCGGCCACCGGGTGTCTTCGCTTGTTGCTACCCGCAACATCTCGGTCATTGTCGG
Source organism: Paraescarpia echinospica (assembly GCA_020002185.1). NCBI lineage: Eukaryota > Metazoa > Annelida > Polychaeta > Sabellida > Siboglinidae > Paraescarpia > Paraescarpia echinospica. Next base: position 33,247,055 of record CM034536.1, read on the forward strand.
TAGCAATATCTCGGACGTTGTCAGTAGATGAATTCACACCCATTTTCAAGATGTAAGCTATAATGACCACAAAAGCAGACGCAGGCCTTTTATAACCAGTCCACAGACCATAAAGATCACGTGGGCGTGCCGAAAAGATTATGGAACAGAACATAAAGGTCACGTGGGCGTGCCGAAAGATCACATATTGTAGAAAATTCAAAAGCACGGACTGCTGAGTAGAATGTACACAAGCGCGGACTGCTGAGTAGTTATTTAGTTCACCACTTATCTAACAGGGGTGCTTTCAGTTGATGATTATATATCCACCAGGTGTTTATGGACGAGAAAAAACAAGAGACACGAATATTTGCAGTACTCATATGTGGTTCGCTCACTTGTCCACTAGGGGATGATGTTTGTAGTTCGTGATGTACCCGTCAGGGGGCTCTATTGCACGCAAGCGTGCAAGAGACACGAATATTTGCAGTACTCGAACATATAGTTCATAACTTGTCCATCAGATGGCACCACTTGCATAATTAGTCCCGAAAAATTCCGCTAGGTGGCGATATCTAGTTTTGGCGGGAAATATTTTAGTTCACCAGCTATCCGACAGGGGCGCTTTTTAAGTTTTGGCGGGAAATATTTTAGTCGCGAAAAATTCCGCTAGGTGGCGCTATCTAGTTTTGGCGGGAAATATTTCAGTTCACCAAATATCCGCCAGGGGCGCTACTTTGGTTCAGGGGAGCTATTTTGGTTTTGGCGGGAATTAATTAATTCACCAACTATCCGCCAGGGGGAGCTATTTTAATTCACCAACTATCCGCCAGGGGGCGCTATTTTGGTTTTGGCGGGAAATAATTAGTTCACCAACTATCCGCCAGGGGAGCTATTTTGGTTTTGGCGGGAAATTATTTGAGTTCACCAACTATCCGCCAGGGGGCGCTATTCAAGTTTTGGCGGGAAATATTTAGTTCCGAAAAAATCCGCTAGGTGGCGTGTTATTCTAGTTTCGGAAAATTCCGGTAGGGGGCGCCACGTGACCTTGACCTACATCCGGGTACTTGACCTTGACCTACATCCGGGTATTTGACATTGACCTACATCCGGGTACTTTTGCACTTGCACCGCAGCGCTATGCGCGGTAAGGGACCTCCTTTACTACTCAGCACCTCGCAGTCTTCATCGGCAGAATGACGTTACGGGTGTGTCACATGACTACTGTCAAACTGTTCTCAAAATCCTATAAAACAAACACCCCGTCAGATTGGAAAACCTATCGTGAATATCGCAACTATGTTACCAAATGTATCCGCTCAGCACACCATGATTATGTCAACAACATAATGGACAAGAACATGACTGAACACCCAAAATCTTTCTGGTCATACATAAAACTCACTCGCACAGAAACCCTAGGTATCCCAACATTTAAAACTTCTGATAAAATGTGAATTGGTGGTTGGAATAATTATGTTGATATATTTAAGTGGATGGTCGATTCTGTTGGAGATATGCGTGGCATGCTGGAAACATGACAGAGGGCTGATGTTAACTCCGCCATAGCCTGTCCCAAGCCAGGTTGAAAAAGGAAGAGGGTTGGGCGTAGGGCCAGTAACTCTACCCCGTAAAAAGCAAACCCTACTACAGAAACGACGAGAAGAAGCCATTCCGGTACACTTTCAAGGGGAAGAAGAGAAGGCACATCCATAAATGTGGATGCATCTGCATCTACAGATGTATCTACACCTACAGATGTATCTATGACAGGGTTGAGTGAAAACGCGGAAGTAGATGTACGAGCGAGGATAGGCAAGGCATCAGCAGTGCTTCAAAGACTACGTCCAATATGGTCCAGTGACACCATCAGAAAGAACATAAAACTACGTCTTTATATGTCAATCGTAATAACAACAGCGATATATGCCTGTGAAACGTGGAAGAATACGGCGAGGATATCAAAAAAACTAGACACATTTCACCGACGATGTCTCCGGTTCATATTAGGCATAGTGATGAGGAGGGCAGGTCTGGATAGCCTGCATTACATAGTTAAGTCTCGACGACGAAGACTAGCGGGACATATCCTACGCCTACCAAGAGAGAGAACAGCACATGTAGCAATGGAATGGGTGCCTGAAGGTGGAAACAGAAGGAGAGGAAGGCCGACTAAGACCTAGCGCAAAACATTTAAATAAGATCTGGCAGAAATGGAAATTACCTGGAATGAGGCCAAAGAAATTGCGAAAGACCGTAGTAGATGGAGAAAGCTCGTCGCCCAATGTCCCGAAAGGAACAGGAGGAACTAAGTCTAAGTCTAAGATGTTGATCACGTGGTAGTGGATTTTATAAAACATTGATGCTTGTTGAATGAAGCGACGTGTGTGGAGCGAGTCCCAGTTGAGTTTGTTTATGAGTGGTTTAATATGTGTTTCTTTTCGGTAATCGGAGAAGATGAATCTTTCAGCATTTCTTTGGATTTGTTCTATGCGGTTAATTTCAGTTGCTGTGTTGGGATTCCAGACTTCACTGGCATATTCAATTTGTGGTCGGAAAAGGATTTGGTAAGCTTTTTCTTTGACATTTTGTGAGCAAGGTGACAGTGTTCTTCTTAAGAGTCTAAGTGTGCGGCTGGCTTTGGTGGTTATTTTGGTGTTGTGGTCATTCCATCTTAGGTCATGTGATACTGTGACTCCAAGATACTGCTTTTGAACATGGTTTGGTGATTTTCCCAGTAATGAATATTTATATAGTTTGGGGTTTCGTTTGCGCGTGATGGTGAGAACAACAACATAATGGACAAGATCATGACTGAAAACCCAAAATCTTTCTGGTCATACGTAAAACTCACTCGCACAGAAAACCTAGGAATACCAACACTTAAAACTTCTGATAAAATGTGCAGCACAGATAAGGCGGAGGCATTGAACATGCACTTCCAAAGCGTATTTAATAAGCAGACACATACATATATGCAGCGTAAAGGTCCATCTCCATATGCCTCCATTCCTCATTTACACATAGCATAGCAACACAATTATCCCACTTAAGCCCATAAAAAGCGGTCCTGATGAATAGTCACCCCGTTTCCTTTAGATTGTTACAAATGAACTAGCTCCAGCACTTAGATGTCTATTCCAACAATCTTATAACCAAGCAACAGTCCCAAAACAGTGGCGCCAAGCACTGGTTACAGCAATTCATAAGGGCGGTCCAAAATCAGACGCCTCCAACTACCGACCCATATCCCTGACCTGCTTGTGCTGTAAAATCTTGGAACACATAATCCTAAGTCATGTCGCCAAACATCTTAACACTCATAACATCCTTATTAATGAACAACATGGATTCAGGAACTGCCTCTTTACTGTAACACAACTCATAAACTCAACTAATGACTGGTCAGAAACACTAAATCAAAAAGGTCAGACAGATGTAATGTTACTAGACTTCAGTAAAGCGTTTGATAAAGTTGCTTATCACCACCTATCAGATAAATTAAATTACTACGGTATCCGAAACAACACTCTTGGCTGGATCAATAGCTTCTTATCCCATCGTAAACAATCTGTTTCAGTCAATGGCACACATTCTTCCTGGGCTAATGTCACTTCCGGAGTCACTCAGGGATCTGTCCTGGGACCGGTCCTATTCCTTCTATACATAAACGACATCAAGGATCAAATAAATTCAACAATTAAAATCTTTGCAGACGACAGCATCCTATACAGAGAAATAAATAACACAAAAGATCAACATATATTACAAAACAATTTAGAAACCCTCACAACGTGGTCTAAGAAGTGGTCAATGAACTTCAATGTTAAGAAATGTGCAGTTCTCACCATCATACGCAAACGATACCCCAACTATATCAATATTCATTACTGGGAAAATCACCAAACCATGTTCAAAAGCACGACTACCTTGGAGTCACAATATCACATGACCTAAGATGGAATGACCACTGCACCAAAATAACCACCAAAGCCAGCCGCACACTTAGACTCTTAAGAAGAACACTGTCACCGTGCTCACAAAATGACAAAGAAGCTTACCAAACCCTTGTCCGACCACAAATTGAATATGCCAGGGAAGTCTGGAATCCCAACACAGCAACTGAAATTAACCGCATAGAAATGCTGCAAGATTCATCTTCTCCGACTATCGAAAAGAAACACGTATTACTCATAAACACACTCAATTGGGACTCGCTCCACACACGTCGCCTCATTCAACAAGCATCAATGTTTTTACAAAATCCACTACCACGTGGTTAACATCAGCCCTCCGTCATGTTTCCAGCACGCCATGCATATCTCCAACAGAATCGACCGTCCACTTAGATATACCAACACAATAATTCCAACCATCAATGCATATAAATATGCATTTTATCCCAGATCAGTAGCCATATGGAACAGACTACCACCATCTGCTGTTCTACATATCACGCCACCATTGCCAGCCTTCCTGTGTGTCGCCATGCCAGTCATCAGGGAAATGCAACCCTTGCATGGCGTCCACATCCTCTAAAGCTACAAACTCATGTATATAGTGCACCACTTGTTTTTATCCGCGCTTTTGTTTGTTTTTCATTGGTTTTCGTTGTTTTTCTTTCTATATTTTAAACATCCTTCTACACGATTTTTTCCCTTTTTGTTCGACTGCCCTGACGTTACGCACCGCAAAAATCTCAGTTTAGCTGTGAACAGCTGTAAAGGGATTATTACATCAAGCATCAAGCATGTGACACAAGCTGGAGAAGGACTACTGGGTTCTCCTGGTCGACGTCGCGATTCAATGTAGGTTTTCCTCTATGGATGTTGATTGCCTCCTTTACCTTTCTTCGGTGCCAGTTCTCCGCGTGGTCTAAAATTGTGACGTCTTTCAATGAACGATGGCCTGTGTTCAGTTTATGTTCACTTATGGCTGATAGGGGTTGGCGACATGACAGATGTTCTTTCATTCTTGTGCCAAGTGCGTGGTGTTCAGACATATTTCTAACAGTGTGATGACCTGGCTCACTCATAGTTCACATCTGTCTTTCAGTGTTGTGTCCTGGTTTAAAAAATACTGCCTCTGTCACTGGGATACTAGTGAACAGAGATGTCACACCCAATGACATAATTTTTCTTCCAGGTGGAACTTCCAACCCTTCGATCTTCTTTACAAATTGCGAGCTGTTTTTCACAAAATGTTCGGTTTTCCAACCAGTGGGCTCAGAATGGTGGCTAGAAACGTTGCCGTCTTGGATGTAATACTGCCTATATCCAATACTGTAGGTCTTGCTGGTATACTGTCCTTGTGGATCTTCGGTAATCCATATAATTTGAAGACTGTTTTGAATGTTGGGTAGATCCTGTGGTATAGGGCCTCCGAAATTGTAAAGAAGCAATCAACATACACAGAGGAAAGCCTACATTGAATAGCGACGTCAGCCAGGAGCTCCCAGCAGTCCTTCTTCAGCTCGTGTCACATGACAGTGGTCATGTGACACACCCGTAACGTTATTCTGCCGATGAAGAAATATTCAAAAGAGAACAAAGTTTCTTGTGAGGTAATTATGTCATATTATAACAACCAAAAATCCGGATCTTCAATCAATTCAAAGATAGATAAATCACATTTAAAAATATAAATAAACAACACATACCTACATGATACATACAAACATTGAACTGTAAAATATACGGTAACAATAAATAAACAATTAACATAATAATATGTTTAATTTAGCAACAAAATCACATGTTGTGGGACGGAAGACTCCAAGCTGGTCACTATCGTAGGAGCAACCCAAATTTAAAATAAGAGTGAATGAATGAATCACTTTATTACTACGCAATTTAGCATTCCATATAACAAAAATAAGGTAATTGTGCTTCCTCTACACACGTATAATACATAATTATACATACATGTAAATTATGCTTTTCTAATTAAAGAAACACATTGTTGTGTATCATTATAATTTTATACCAATATCTTCATATATTGGACGTATATTTTGTATCATATTTTACTATATTTCTACGAAATTATATTATCAAAACTCTCAATTCTTACAAAGAAATTATACACATATTTACGAATTAACATTTGACACATTGGCACATGTCTACTGACAAACATAATGCTAGCTAGTTTACAACAGGTACAAGTAATACAGACATCAAAGAGTCCAGCAGAACCCCATGAATTAAGAAGTTTGTAAAACATATAGCGAATAGTGATAATATTCTTTTACTACAATATTTCAGATGTTCTGCTTGAATGCCGTCCAATCCACAACTTTTATTATCGGATAAGCTGTATATAGCATCAGATCATTCTTTTGTATTAATCACCATGTCATCGGAATATGAAACATCGTTATATTCTATGTTTGTATTAGACTGTTTCTTCAGTCAATGAAATAGGTCTTTGAAATGTTTGTTCCACATTTGTGTAATCTCCTCATTACCATAAGCATTAACAATCGCATTTGGCAGCGTCATGTTATGACTATTCATACTTTTAATCTCGTTACAAAAATCCTTGGAATTATTTTTCAATAATTTCTTTGCAAGAGACTCTTTTCTTAAGTTGCAATCATTCTTCTTAATAAACCTCATTGCACATTTAAATCTGCCTGTAGTGCGCTGCATACTTTCAAATAAGGCCCTTGTCTAGGCTTCTACAATTCAACCATATGTGATATTCATTCCTTGCACCGTCGTATAAATCTGAAAAATGTTCAGACCAGCCAGGGCGATTCTTTGCATAATGTTTACTATTAGATGAGTTACATAAAATGCTACTGCAAGCATTCATGACATTAATAATACTTGCATAATAATCACTTAATATGCCCACATGTTCTGGGATATCACAGATTGGATCTTTACAAGACAACACATCAATAGGTACATGCATACATTTCAACATATCATCGGTTTGTGTACAATGTTATGTTATCTAGTTTAGACCAGTTAATTTTTGCGTGAGCAGAACCATGAATGAAGCGTATATAAGTGATGCTTGAGACATTATTAGAGCTAATTCCATGTCTAACTCTATTTACGTATCTATACTATCTTGGGATTTGAGGTTGCACTAATGCTCCTTGTGACATCTTCGTCGTGGCATACTACTGCAATTATCTTATAATTTCGCTTCACCAACTTGATATTTTCATGCCTGTGTTTAAGGTTTGCCGGGCGAAAGAAATACAGATAGAGCGATAGACATACAACCGGACAACCGGACAACCGGACAAACGGACAACCGGACAACCAGACATAGAACCAGACAAACAGACTGCCTAACGGTCAGACAACCAGACAGACAACCAGGCAGCCAGGCAGACAAACAGCGAAACATGCAGACAAACATACCTACAGATAGACAGACATCGAACCGACAACCTGACAGACAGGTAACCAGACAGACAGACTCACAGACTTATAGATAAACAAATAAACACAACAAATGGCATATAGAGAGTGACGCGGGAACGAAATTCATATTGGGGGGCTAACGGAGCTTCAGCACCACTGAAATATTTTCGCCGCCGCATATCTTCACATCTTCCCTCTTGTTTGTTTCAGACCTTGTGACTGTCTTGGTTCGCTCGACTGTGACATCATTGGTATGTGATCAGACAAAATATAATCATGCAGAACAGAGATCTTTACAATCAAGTTTTGTCCATCTTCAATAGAAATACAGTGCTCTAACGAAGCCTGGCTGCCCCAAGCATCACGTATATACGTAAAGCTGTTACTGGGTAGCAACATTTTACTATAAAACATATATTTATATTCTTCTCAATACTGATATATGTACGGTACAAAGTACAACTCTGATTTTCTAATATAACAGTTAAAATCTTCAACCACATTTATGCATGGATTGTCCAAATCATCTAGTATAACATTAAGGATACTGGGGCGATTAATAAATTCTTCTTCATTATCATTACATTCATAAGGTAAATACACATTAATAATGTATGACGTTTTATTACTATTGCATATTTTAATACCAACATCCCATTCGTCATCAATAGAGGAGTAATGTTTGCTCTGCAGCTTCGTGAATTCAATTGTTTCAATATTAAGAGCGTCCTTCGTGTATGACTCCAGCTCTTCTGGATCAAACCGGGACGCGAATACATTCGCGATCGGCTTCCTTTTCACTGCGATAACTTGTCCGGTTGTAACGCGCTTGCCAAATCGTGGAGGAGGCGTCTTTGGTTTGGGCATGTAGGATGGTATTGGTACGTTGATGTCAAGTCGTGTTGGTCCGTGTGCAGGACGTTGGCGGTCACTGGGCCTCCCAGACCGGTTACGCTTAACCACTTCATTCCATGGTTGCTCTGGAGCGTTGGCGCTGTCTGTTAACTGTAGCATATCCACATCCTGTCCCTGGACGGAATGTAAGATAAGATATATTCCTTATACAATTATTCCTACATTTTATATAGGAAAAAGAAAAACACATAAAGAGCAACTTCATGATCATTACCAGAAATACCTAGCTTTCGTAGACGCTAGGTTCATGCCAATCGCCCGCGTTAAATGACAGATGTAACTGTTTTTGTCGCAGCGCAACGAACTAATTGTTGTTTTTTGCAACACAGCCAATTAAAGCATCGCCTGCACATCGTACGATCGGTACACGCGTTACAGACACATTTAAGTCATATATATTCATCGCACGCGCTTACAACAAGTTTTTATCAGAATTCACTACTACATCAGACATGAGTAATAAAATCTTTATTGTTCCTTTGATATATCGGAATTAGTGGAATATGTTATGTTTATATTTAGATTTTTTCGTGAATCCAACATTAATTAGTTGATAATATAGTAAAACTTTATATTTCACAGCCATGTACTACCCAAATTTTTCTATAAATATCTAGTGAAAATAGCAGATTAAATTACATAGTAACACCAATAAAGATGTTTTCCTTTTCTTAATTTAGGAATTTTTTAGTTATGTGCTGTAAAGAGGACACATTTCGTTTTTAAGATTATTAATAAATGTCATAATCAAAAGTGGACAAAAAAACTATTGTGTATTACGAACATCAATGTAATTTGAATGTGAATATAGTTTTACAAATTTGCTGTTATTAATATTCTCCATTTATAATTTCAATAGTTAAACACACAATTAAAACTACTTATATATTTAAAATGAATTCCCATGATTTTACAAACGTGATGCTGTATAGTAGTCATTTTGTAGAGCAAATTTAAGCTCCAATGTTGTGACATAAGTGAGAGGAGATATATTTATTAACTCAGTCTTTGACGCACCCGAACATTTAAAGGAACGTCGTATATCTGTTACCCAGGATCAGTTAATAGTCATTCTAATATATACTTATTAGCAAGACTTGTCATTTCGTGTGTGTAAGGATCGTAGGAACCAAACCCACCAACGGTAGGGACTTCTGGTTCTGCAAGACCTGTCATGTCGTGTGTGTAAAGACCGTAGGAACCAAACACAAACAACGGTAGGGAAGTCTGGCTCCACAATAAATTATAAAGAGAGGCAACAGCGAGTTGCTACATCTATCTGACTGTTGACAGATATTTCGAATATTTCGTGTGGTGAAATACAAATTGCGTACAATGTTTCGAGCTATTAAACGACAGTTGACGGACAGCAAACCGTCAACGTATTTATTCTAGTAGAAGAACAGCAAGTATATGCATAGAAGTCGGAACGAGTTGTATATCGGGGTTTGAGCCGGTCTAGAACGCTGAAAAAACTACCCCGCTGAAAACACTACGGTAGTTTTTGAGCATACCCTCAAAACACTATCGTAGTGTTTTGAGCCTACCCTCAAAACACTACGGTTACGCTCAAAACACTACCCCTACGTACGCTCAAAACACTACCCAATTTCAAAACACTACCGTCAGTATATATTACCAGCCAAGTACACCAGTCACCTTTGGGAATCATCCTATACATTGGGGTCAAGTTCGTAATCTTTGGAGCCAATTAGACAACGGGAATAAATAATTAGTGTGACATGTCATAAAACATTAATTAGGCACAATGTCTTTACTATAATTAGTTACGGTTAGGGTGAGGGTTAGTTATGGCGTAATCGTTTGAACAAGTAAGATGGCGGAAATAAATAGTTAGTGTCATAATGAGGCGACGGGAATAAGTAATTACTCACTACGATTGAGGTTGTTAAGTTAAATTATGGTTAGACTGAGTTATGGTGGGTTAAGGTTATATATATATATATATATAGCATAATCATTATAACCAATCAGACGACGGGAATAAATAGGTTGTGTGGACTGACCTTATTAATTAAGTTGAAATTATTATAAATAGTTATGTTTCCGGTTAGTTATAATTGGGGGTTAGGATAATCGGTGGAACCAATCAGACGGCTGGAATAAAAACATAATGTGAAATGTCATCATTCATTATGGTTAAGGTTATTATTATTTATGGTTGGAGTCATTTATTATTGGGGTTAGGGTAATAAAAATAGAACAAATCTGACGACTAGAATAAACAGTTAGTGAGAAATGTCTCTATTCTTTAGAATTATAATTAGTTATGCTTGGATTTAGTTGTGGTTGAGGTTAGAATAACCCTTGTATCTAATCGGACGACTGGAAAAAATAGTGTGAAATGTGAAATTCATTAGGGCTAAGATTATAAAATTATATATCAAGTAGTCTAATTATTTCATGATCAGTGTCTAAATAGAGTATAAAATCTATGTCTTTTAAATAGCCTGTTACAAACCTAAACCCTTTTAATTTAATTTAATATTATTCCCACATATATATATATATATATATATATATTATAATATGTAACATATAAATTATATACATATATATATATATATATAATATATATATATATATATATAAATTTAAAAAATATATATATATAAATATATATATATATATATTACACAGGCTGTTCAATGTCACCGTAAAAGGCACCAATTTACACCCAAATAATGATAAGTTTTCGAGCCGCTAAATAAATGTGTGTGTGTCAGTGTCAACTTTTCGTTTTCACGTCATTGGATTATATAAAACATACAACATGTCGTACATGTATATATATATATATATATATATATATGTATATATATATATATATATATTTATATATATATATATTCCTCACTTTGTAACTAATAAGTTTTCGCGCCGAACGAATTTGTTGTGGCTAGTGTCAACTTTTCGTGCCTTTCGATTATTTAAAAACATACTGCACATCATGCACCTGGTTAATTTGGTGACCGTTAATTTTACCAAGCGGCAATTTGTAACTAATTAGTTTTCGCGCCTATCGATTTTTTTTATAAGTGTCACTTTTTCGTTTCCGCGCCATTCGATTTTGAGGAAGCTTAGACCACGACAAACATGGGACGTCCACGGGGAGTGTCAGCCTTTCATTTTGATGGCATGCTCTTATATCTGACCACTGGAAAGTATCCATGAAGTTTGACTGCCGGAAGAAAAGCAACTTTAAGCGCCAGGCAAGCAATGTTGCTGTGCAAATGTTTACAGTATATGCAGAAGATACCCACGGATCAGATGTGGGGTCGGCAAATGTGGTGGGGTGCTTTCCTCGCGTGCCATGAGCGTTTGTCTTGGGCGCTTAATATAATGCAAATTAATATCGCCGCCGCGCGCGGGAACGGTGACGCATGCGTAATTGGTTTGTCTCGGTATTTCTGGTAATGTCTTTCGATGTTGAACGAACAGAGAAAGGTGTGCGTGCTACGCCCTGTAAACGACGCCAATTGCAGGAATTCCAAACAGTTCGTCACACTGAATCATGAGGTGGATGTCTACAAGTTCGCCTTCCTGCCAAGGACTGTATAGTACCGTAGAACTCCCTGCCAGACAATGTTGTTGTGGCCGAATCGGTGGTCGTGTTCCGCCGCCAACTCCGAGAGATCTGTTAATGAACTCCTACTATCCATACGGTCGGTGGGCAACAAACTAACACGGAAATCTAAGACGTTGGAACACTATAGAACTGAATTCATGTGCGCGGAGACTGTCCATAGTGCGACAAACGTGGTTATTTTGTGGTAGGCTGATTGGCTGGAAGCTTCCCTTGTATTACTACGCAGCTGTTGTGCAATAGTTGTTTGTGTATGGGTAATTTAAATCTTGGACTATTGGTTACCCGGAAACCCCTCCAAATATCTGCACTGCTGTATGGTCAAAATTATGGCAATGTACGGGTGTACACGGAAGGATGAGGTTATACCCTTAGGCGCGGGAACAGGGTTAGGGTTATAACTTGGTTTTGAACAGCACTGTCCCCCGTGTTAGGATGTCGTGAGTTTGCAGCAGAGACAGCAGAGAAGCTGAAGTTACAGCGGCGCAGCGGCGAAAATGTTCAACACTTACCCGGGTTAAAAATTAAGAACATGAAATATTTATAAACAAACGTGGGCGGATAGAGGTCTTCATACATTGCCTCCTTTAAATATACATCATATTACCCAAAAAATTATGTGCATGAACAATAACATACCGACATTAATATACAAGATCTACAATTCATATTATCATAATTGGGGCAATATAACTAATACACTGATAGGCGGGGCCATTCCGTCAACCAGGTCACCTAGACATGTGACCGCCCCACCACCAAAAAAGGTGGCACAGCAAATCGGCAGATGATTTTTTTCACGACACACAGTTAAACTGAATATTTACCACAATTTGTGATATAAGATAGCTCTGTTAACGAACGATCTCTTTTTGTAGAAGCTATATTGATTGTTATTGACAGGCGCTGATATTTACAATGTTCGCCTTTCCGATTGCGTCTTCTCGGAAATATCCGAGCTAATCAGACTAATAAAAATTCAGGGTGTGTATCAGATGTTGTTTATAGAAAGAAAAAGAAAACAGAAATCGAGGATCCGTTTCGATGCCAACCTCAATCAGGACATTTAGGGAAAAAAGGATAACAAGAAATAATGTTCTTTTAAATAAGTAGGCCTAAGTCAATTGCTCATTATTAGAAAATGGTATGTGGCTGTACTGTTTCAGCCGTTGAATATGTCCACCGGAGACGCTGTCTAAACGAGTACGAATGTGTGCAAATACCATTACAAAAATGTTGCGTCTGCAGACTGTACCTCAGAATTCTTTATTGTACGTAATTCAGGCCTCGGGCGAAATACTAAGGTTGTGCGTGCGTGCGTGCGTGCGTATGTGTTTGTTCTTTAAATCAATAAGTCCTGGAAGCCGAGCGTACGTCATGAACATCAAAGGTATGGGTATGACATGCGGTTGTCACATCAATTATCTTGTATAATGATGCCTGTTGGACAAAGCAAAATGTTTAAATAACCTCAAATGCAAGATAAAAGGTCGTTATGAATTCAGTACTGTTGACGTGTTCTCTACGAAGCTGAAACTATCAAAGTTGTGTCCAGTGTGAAGAAAAAAGTGGAGATGAACTGTGGTGGGGAACGTCGCGCAAGTCTGCAAAGATGCTGCCTGATTGCTTAGTTTAGTAACAACTCGATATCTCATAACGACCTGCCCCCCCCCCTCCCCCGTCTTCCGATGTCACAGTCGAGCGAACCGAGACAGTCACAAGGTCTGTAACAAACAAGAGGAAAGATGTGAAGATATGCGGCGGCAAAAATGTGTCAGTGGTGCTGAAGCTCCTTTAGCCCCCCCCCCCCAATATGAATTTCGTTCCCGCGTTACTGTCTATATGCCATTTGTGTGTGTGTCTATTTATCTGTCTGTGAGTATGTCCGTCTGGTTACCTGTCTGTCAGGTTGTCAGGTAGGTATGTATGTCTGTATGTTTCGCTGTTTGTCTGCCTGCTGCCTGGTTGTCTGACCGTTAGGCAATCTGTTTGTCTGGCTCTATGTCCGGTTTCCGGTTGTCCGGTTGACCGGTTGTCCGTCTATCGCTCTGTTTGTATTTCTTTCGCCCAGCCCTTATACATAGGCATGAAAATATCCAGATGGTGAAGCGAAATTATTTAAGATAATTGCAGTAGTATGCCACGACGAAGCTATCACGAGGAGCATTGGTGCAACCTCAAATCCCAAGATAGTAGAGATACGTAAATGTCTGATGCAGGGTACACGACTCAAAGCTATGTCGGCGTAACTAGATTGGCGATCAACTGCCGATTAGTAGTCTCTTGTTACGCCCCGGTGACTCGCAGAATCGATAGGAGACACTCGACAATCAATTGTGCCTACTCGCAAGTAGTGGGCGCGTAAGTATTGACACGATTGTGCGCTCAATGTCGGTCACTTGGCTGTTCCAACAGAGTAGAGTTGAGTGTCACTGGGTAGACAGACCATTACCAAACCTGTTTGTGCAACCAACGACAATTTCAGAACAAATCGCATGAAATAAATATATAGTAATTGAGCAATCTGTCTCCTAAATCGCAGTAAATGCATTGTCAGACTTCACAAAAGGTTGCCATTTTTTATGTAAGAAATGCATAATTTGGTCCAGTCAGTCCTTTGTGAAATATGTCTATCGAATTGGGCGTTGAGATTTTATGCGTCATGAAGAAGGCGAAGAAGAAAAAAACATAACAAAGGCGACTGATAAAGAATACATCTTTTAATCATATAAAATATGGCAAGTGGTATGTAACATATGGTATGTAACATATGGCATGTAACATATGGTATGTAACATATGATATGTAACATATGGTGGTATGTAACATGTGGTATGTAACATATGGCGTGTAACATATGGCATGTAACATATGGTAAGTAGCATATGATATGTAACATATAGGATGTAACATATGGTATGTAACATAATGCATGTAACATATAATATGTAACATATGGTGGTATGTAACATGTGGTATACAAAAAATGAAACACAACAAAACAGTGTCATGGCACTCCTCTGCAACAATAGCCCCAACCACCCAGCGTAAACAATCAAAGTCATTTCTTTTTTAGAAAATAAACTACGACAGACTTAGTTGTATAATTACGAATGTGCCTATATGTAATGGGACAGTCGAGTCGAAATGAGAAAGAGGCGAGAGGGAGGGAGGGTGGTAGGGAGGGAGGGAGGAAGGGAGGGAGGGAGGGAGGGAGAGAGAGATAGACAGGTATATATTTATATATAGATGGAGAGAGAGGGGGAGGGATGGAGGGAGAGGGAGAGGGAGAGGGAGAGGGAGAGAGCATGTGTGTGCATGTGCATGTGTGCTTCGGGCGTTCGGGTGAGTAATGTATGTGCGTGCGTCCGTGTGTGCGTCCATACATGTATGCATATGTGCGTTTATAATCTAAATGTCCTTATGTTAACGAGTCCGATCACGGCTGGTTGGGTGCATTACATATGGCAGAACCTTTCCAATTAAAACCTCGTAATTAGACTACAATTGTTTTCCCGTCAAACCGTCCCATCTAACTATCTTGTTCTAACGAAACATCGGCGGCCTCCTCTGTGACTCATTCGCCATCATCATTGAGAGAGTGTAATTCGACAGAAGACAAAGAGAGGAGGCCATCGATTGATGAGCGAGTTCGGCGGCGACCACTCGTCATTTGTCCTGTCATAATGAAGGCGCAGCTTTCCGGATTAAGCGCTAATAAGCCCTCGTCCGTCTCTGCCTTGACAGCGAAACGAAGCCAGCTCCGTTCCGCGGGCTGCCTCTGGTTCGTTTTCGATAACGCGGCTTCCGGCGCCATTGTCTGCGGCGTGCAGATGATATCGCCTTGGCAGCCAGCAGACGGCAGGCAAACGCATTATGTTCGAATGACTGGCGATGTTTCACGAGGAAAGCTGAACGCATTTATACTTGAAAGTCTACAGAACGGGTCAATAACAGTCGGACCACAGACACTTATGCGTGATTGCAGATCCATTATAAGCGACAGCATGCAGCCATTTATTTTCGGTTGACTATCAATATCACAACTGAATACATCGGCCGCACATAATTTTAGTAGAGGTGGCTTGAGATAAATACTACGTTTTTAAACATCACGAATGAACAGGTGTCCACAGTACCGCTAGTGTGCAGTAATACATATTTAGTCCCTTGCATTTTCAGCTTTGGGGATAAATTGTCTTGTTTTTTATTTAGAACAATTAAGGTAAAATAAATATACTTGTGCACAGGAGGACATTTTTAACACACATAATTGTTGTGGTACCAAATGAAGTCATATTGATTCGTTCAAGCTTTCACTTTGCAAGTAATTGCTAATTTGTGGATTTAAGTAATGTTACATCGTGGTATACTGTGGCTACAACGTTTTATAAACGCTGTTCACTTCGATGGAAAACATGTCTTCGGCTAGAATAAAATAACTAGCAAAAATGCCCGTCCTCCGGATGCATGTGTACATACGGACGCAGAAGACGCTCTTCTGGAGTATACATTGCGAGCGTTTGTTATGATGTGATATCGAGCGGTTTTTCGTAAAACGGCCCTAAAGTTCATCGTATATCAACGTATTGTGTATCTAAAGATTCGAAATGAGGAGTAGCAACTTCATCTTGATGTTATTTGCGAAAACTGTAATATAATGTAATGGTAATGTTTGTTTCTCTTCGAGAAACCATAATGAACATGTACTTTCGAACGGTATGCTGCTTGAGTTTGTCCTGCGTATACATTGTGCCGTAGCGTTCTTTGCATATTAAACATGCAATCCAAATAAAAGTTAGAACAACCTGCCTCAGAAACAAAGCCACTCATCTAGTTGGCGAATGAGTGGATCAGTGCTCCACCATCGATGACAAAATGTTGTAAGAATCCGGTCACACACAAGTGAGACTTATACTGGTTTCAAGAATGCATTCCAAAAAGTCAAACTTGGGGCTTCAGTTGAGGTTCCCTTGAGAAGACAATGCAGGAGGTAGGGGGAAGATTCATGCCAGAATAGAACAAACTCCTCCAGGTCTTCTCCTCGACTCTCACGCACAATGAAAGTTGGCCCGTACTATGGTTAACGTGATGTGTGAAGTGCGCTGGATTCTCCTCTTGGTCGCTCTAACTTTCTGCTATCTGTGTTATTAGATAAGTTGATTCGCTTGACTGGTTTGATCAGATACGAAGCATTCGGATTCAGCACATTTTTCACGGAGCTCTTATTCCTTCGATTCAAACTCACCAACATACGTGACGCACACATTGTTGTCCAACGTAATTGAGTCCTCACGCTCTTTTTCAAAATGACATTCTGTGTTCATCAAGGCTTGCAACAAATTCCTAATGTTCTAGTGCACCAAACTTCTCAAATGTCAACTGCACTAATGTAGAATCAAATCCCTTTATTGAGGTTCGTTTACCAAGTTTGGCGTTACATTTTCACTTCAACACGAACAAAGAGACGACAGAGGCGAGTCATCTGCGAACACAAACAATAATACTAATGTCAGCACAATTGTTTTAAAAGTAAATAAAACACAAACATCGTCCCAGTGAACTGTATCGCATCTAGGCACAAAGTAAGGGAGCAGAACCATCACCATATCTTCAGAGAAAGAAGACAACTGTCAGTCTTACAACAAAGGACACAGTGATCATAAGACACAACTGTAAATATTTCCATATTTATAAAGTAAGAAATATGTCAGTATTCTACCAAACATATTGCGATTGCAAATAACTGAGCACTGCCATTGGCAACGGAGCAGCTTATATTAAACTGTCATGATATCAGTTGTACATACTACACACAGTATCAACAATGATTACAAAAGATAAACAGCCTGCCAGTGTGATCTAACAATTTACATATATAATCATGTCTAGCTATGACAATGGAATTAATGCAACTTGTCACAATCCCAACTATTTCCCTACACACAACTTACAAGTCACAAACATTTGTTTATGAGAAACACAACATCTATAGTGAAATCGAATCACCACTCTTAATAATAACAACGCAACGTTTAGGTCGAATAATATCATTAAATGACTAGTACGTGCAAAACATCAGTTGTAATATTGTTGTTTAGGTAACCATCCCGGTCCACACCCGTTAAGTCATAAATCATCCCAACAAATAAAAATGTTCTCACGACACACAACCTCGTGGCAAGGACCTTTTCATCGCGCTGCAGAAACGGTGTCGCACCGTAATCAAGCGCCGCTAAAAGAAACTGCAAAGAACGGGGTCAAACTGAAATTTCGCCACTAAGAGAAAGAACGCCCTAGTACACTAAGGTGGCGTCGAAAACGTTTCTGATATGCATAGCCTTCTTCGTAGCACTTCATGTCGTCGTCGTCGTTATTATCACTGGTAAATTACCCAACTACTCGGCTGATCTCCGGGCCAGCCACTGTCCAGCATTCTAACAAGTAACAGGTGCTGGGTAAGGCCGATCACATCGCAAACTCCCTCAATCGGTATGGTCGAGAACAGTCGATTACTCCTTGTTTTCCTATACTGACCCTCGTCTCACTCATTTTGAGTGTTCGGAAGAAACACACGGTGGTCTCAAAAGCAGAGGGAAACACACCGGACATAATTCTGGTGATCGAGAGAAATACCAGAGGTTCGAGCAGCTTCAGTGTGTCAAATTGTCAACCATAGCTCTCAGAGTGCTCGGACGAACATGAAGATGATCTATTGGAATTTGTGGACCAGTAGGCAGCTTCGTATGACTCTCGTGCAACCACGGTAACCCTATCTACAAGAGACAACTCAGTTCCACTATCCTTGTGCATCCCCTTTATAAGATTATCCAGTAAACAACTATCACTTTGAGAAGGTATATGATGACTGCTGACACATTCTTAGTGATCCTGGCTTCCGTCAGAACACCAGGTCATCTAGAGCAGATTTACCATGGTGGCCCACACAAAGCCAGTTCAAGGTGCATGCCTCCTAGCATCACAACAAACTTGTATTCACTGAAAGAGAGAGAGTTTCTGAGAATGTAAATTGATTTTCCTTGGCAATGTCTTAAACTGGTTGATCCACCACCAGCAGCGGGGCGTGTTGATCCACCACCAGCAGCGGGACGTGTTGATCCACCACCAGCAGCGGGACGTGTTGTGGGTCGAGATGCTTGGTGCTGTCTTGTTATAATCATATCTAGATCAGCTGCTTTTTGTGGAAAATGGGTGAGTGGGCTTCAATGTGATTTACTGATCTTCCAAAAACATCTAACCGAGAATCATGGTAAGAAGACCGCATGACCACAGCAACAGCATCCGCTTCTGGCCCTCCACGAAGCTCCTGGTGTACTGTACTTATCAATTCTACTTTATCCTTCTTCTCTTCATCGAACAAACTCGTTGTCATTGGCCTGTTTCGCATGTTGTTGAGGGGAGAGCTTCCGACCCTCCGTTGGAATGGACTTATACGAGTGAGGAAGGATGGACTCGCATGTACCTAATCGTCCAAATTGTGAACCAATTTTAAGCGGTTCTTGGTTCATAGGAAGGGAAGACATATTCAGCATTGTAACCTGATTCACGGAGAGAATCTTTGTACAATGTTGTCTGCAGTCAACGAATTAGGTCCTGCTAGGAGCTGGTGGAAGAAGCAATTCATCACTGGTGGAACGATGGACTCTTCACAACCGTAAAGGGATGACCCTCGGAATGTGGAAATTGCTTCATGATAATATATCACTACTTTACGTGAGAATAGATGTGATTTTGTTTTATTTGGATTGCGTATTTATTTTAAGATGCAAAACATGCTTTCACAGAATAATTTCTATAAGCAGGACAAAATCAATGTTGTATGTTTTTAAATAAGAAACAAAGTTAAAAAGACATGATTTAACAGGTTTTCATAAATGATATCAATATGCACAAACTACATCCAGCATAAAAGTTGCTACTCCTTATTTTGAATCCACGGAGACACTTTGATGTATATTGAACGGTTAAGAAATTAGGCCCGGTTCATGTTGTTCTCTCACAAGCACCTCATGATACACATTAATATAGAAAATAAGTCACTTTCTCCCATATGCTATCAATTATATTATTTATATTATTCAGAAGGAGGCTGGTGTTTCTTCTGCAATTTAATCTTGGTTACGTGATGTTTAGTCCTAAATTGATTGGTCATGGACGGAAACAGTGAGGGAAATTAGCATTAGGATAACAAGATGTTATGTTTTTTTTGCAAATTACATCAATATAGTTGTTATTGTGCACAAAATACATAATCCAATAGCTGCTACTCGTCAGTTCGAATATCTAGATACAAAATACGTTGATGTACGATGAACGGTTCATAAATTACGGTCGTTTTATGAATATTCCGCCAGGTGGCGTAATGTTAATATTGCTCTAACATGGTGGCAATCAACATGAACAATTATTTACTTTCTCCCATATAGTATCAATTCTTTTTGCTTGGCAGGCGTTTGGGGTTTCTTTTGCTAGTTACTCTAGTCGATGTTTAGAGTTACATTGATTGGCTAAGGGTGGAAATAGTTAAAAAAATTATCGTGAAAATTACATGATTTTACGGTTTTTCGCAAACCACTTTAAAAAGGCTGCCTCCACACAAATATTGCATTTGACATAAAAGTTGCTACTCCAAATTTCAAATATAAAGAGACACAATACGTTTGATGTAGCATGAACGGTTCAGAAATTAGGGTTGTTTCAAGATTGTTGCTTAAATGTGCCTCCCACGGCCCCCAAGTGGATGATCGTTGTACACTCGGACCAACAATTTTACTTCCGTACCAACTTATCAGGCGGTATCGAATAGTAAACTTTTACAACAACTTGAAATGACTGAGGGTCTGGTGACTCCACTGAGGGTCTGGTGACTCCACTGAGGGTCTGATGACTCCACTGAGGGTCTGGTGACTCCACTGAGGGTCTGATGACTCCACTGAGGGTCTGATGACTCCACTGAGGGTCTGGTGATTCAACTACACCACATACACAAGCACTTGCTCGATTTATTTCTGATTCTTGTTACGAAACAAAGTTGTTTAACCTATTATGGACAAAACATATAAATGATATGCTTGAAAACAGTGGTATTGAAATGTTAACACTCATGTTACGCCCTTGAACATTTTAATTAATTATCCGATAACAGGTAAGTTGCACGCAGGTTTACTCACGTGACTGCCACACTACACAAACTATGGTTGTTACATTCACATTCGAATATTCAGCAGTACAAAGTGCACGGAGACAACGGTTATTCTAACTCGATTGACTCGCGCTGTAACGGGCATACTGCATACATTCATATTCAAATGAAACCGATATATAACGCGCCAGGCTGCATTCATTCGCATTCGAATGCCAATCGATATACAACGCTCAAGGCAGTAGACATTCTCGTTGATACGACTACAGACATAACGGGAAGGTTGCAGATGTTCATATTTTTATTGATGCCAATGAATCAGACATTCGTGTTCAAATACCACGAGGGAGAGAGAGAGAGAGAGAGAGAGAGAGAGAGAGAGAGAGAGAGAGAGAGAGAGAGAGAGAGAGAGAGATGCATGCAACGAATCTAGATGTATATGTGTTGATGCTGTAGGCGGGAAATAAATATATCTGACTATGAGGTGCATTCATCTCAATTTGACACGTAACAACCTTCGGTGCCAGCATAAAAGGGTCGGTTTGGTGATACCGTCCTGGAAAGGCTGCCCAGTTGAATAAAATCATATCAAGACATCACATTCTAGTAACCACATTCAATACACACGCGCGCACGCACACGCCCACAAACAAACACACACACACACGCACGCGCGCACACACACACACGCACTCACACACACACTCACACACACACACACACACACTCACACACACATACAAACACACACACACATACACACACACACACACAAACAAACACACACACACACACACACACACACACACACACACACACACACACACACACATTAAAACCGATGTTTATATTTCTTGCTATTTAAGGTTTAGTTGGTTCTGAACAGATGTCAGCTTAAATGAATTATCAATGCACGCAACTAGCAAGTATTCAAACGTCTCGAGGGAGTGAAGACGAGTAAACCGACTACATCTAACGAAATAGCTTCTGCTTTGACTTTTTGAAAGCACTGCCACATTCAACGAGTCGGTTTCCATTTACTCAACCGTCTTGATTAATTTGATTTAAGTTCTTTTTGTCCGCATTATGTCAGTTTCATCGAATAATATTATGAGTCTCTCTACGGCTGTTGTGGGCGGTAATGAAGTTGACATTTTAGAAAGCCCCTTCGCTAGATATGATTTGTGTTGCTGGAGGAAAAACAACCACTTCTCACGGCTTCATCAAAGCTGACATTTAGTTCACTCTTAGACAAGTTACTGTTCATAGGGAAGACTCCCGGCAATGCATTGGTTGATGTCATCGTCTGTTTTCTTCTTCTTCTTCTTCGAGAGAGAGAAAGCGAGAGAGAGAGAGAGAAAGCGAGAGAGAGAGAGAGAGAGAGAGAGAGAGAGAGAGAGAGAGAGAGAGAGAGAGAGAGAGAGAGAGAGAGAGAGAGAGAGAGAGAGAGAGAGAGAGAGAGAGAGAGAGAGAGAGAATGAGAGAGAGAGAGCCGAGAGAAGGAGAGAGAGAGAGAGAGAGAGAGAGAGAGAGAGAGAGAGAGAGAGAGAGAGAGAGGGGGAGAGAGGGAGAGAGGGAGATAGGGAGAGAGGGAGAGAGGGAGAGAGGGAGAGAGGGAAAGAGGGAGAGAGGGAGAGAGAGAGATTTAGTGCAAGAAGGAAGGAAACGGACGATGAAATTATCTGTGACATTTGATGCTTATTTCATTAAAATGACTGGTCATCGTAGTCAAGGGGCTTAATCATAAAATTGTTCACATCGTTCTACAAGAACCATTTTTGTACCAGCACTAGATATAGCCATAACATCTCATTTTTTCGCGGGAGCCAAGCTGGATTCCTGCTGTGGCGGCCATATTTGACAAATCCATGATGCCATAGAGAGTAAGTCTGTGCAATAACTTGAGAACAAAAAGTAGTAGAACCATAACCAATACCACTTTTTAGGGGTTTTCGAGTATGGAGAATCCATTTCCGGTGTTGGTTTGCTGATTCTAGGTCGAGGTAACTCAAAATACCTTCATTTTGAGCCATAAACGTACTATATTAGATATTCATCGTTCTGGTGTCATTTTCATCTAAAAATGTCTTAGGTGGACAATAGATGAACCTGGAATGAGCTCTGGATACAGGTCTCTTCAATCAAGGTAAAGGTTAAATTGACCCGTAAATGCGTAAGACCCCATGTATATGTTGATTATTCAATTGATCTTACTGCGTGAGCAAAGGTTTATATATTTATTGTAATGTTGGAACATATATTGAAAGGGGAATGACGAGGTCATATAATCAAGGTCAAGGTCAAGAACAATGATAATTTATTATATAAACTTTTCCTTATGCACAACCAAGAATGTAACCTACTCCAAGATGCATGAACGATGCTAGTATTCTAGAAATAGCAATTACATGTCAGTTGGATACACAAAATTCAAATTCAATTAATGTACCTAAAAAGTACACCGCTATTTTACTTTTCACTCTTCTCGTATAATCAGACAATCTCATCCATCATCCGTCTATCTATCTACCTATCCATTCATTATTAATAGTTTAATTGTTCACATCGCTGTCATCATTCTTTAGGCAGCTACCCTCGCACTTCCACAGTGTTGGGCAACGAAGACCTGACATGCAGCATTTGCAATTCCCCTTGCACGCATTCGTGCAGCCGCAGTTTAGGAGCAGGGCACAAGCTTTACTTGCGTCGGCGAGAGTGGTCCAGAAAGGGAGCCATTGCTTGCTGCTTTCATCGTGTTCCCGTCCCCATTGATCAAAGACAGGGATTGCCTGGTGACATGTGGATGACTGCTCCCAGATGAAACTGGCTTGGAGCAAGGACCTCTTGATATGCTCGAAGAGAGCGGCCTGTGTCGGCGACGACTGCCATTTGAGAAGAGATGATGCCTAGCATCGTTGTGAGTTGCAGAACCACACGTCTTGGTGTACATGAGCACAACGAATCGCTCGATTCGTTGCATGTTAACATATTCCAGAGTGAAGGACTCCGGATCTTCGGTCAGCTAGATCATCGTCTCTGTACGTCCTGGTATACTGTTCCATGCAGCCCACGCCGTCTTCTTGCCGCAACCGAGAAACTGAGAGGTTGTATCGCAGCCCTTTATGGCCTGCAAGAGGGGTATAGCCAGCATTTTGATAGACCGAGCTGGGAGTTGATGCTATGCACCGGGATATCTAAGTATTTCTTGCCGCTACCAAAGCCAATCCAAAGCTCTGAAAAGTCAAGTTCTTTAAAGAAAGCGACGGCAAGAACAACGATGTCGCTGTCGACAGTGCGCAGGTATTCTTTCTCATGTCCCTGAGACGAAGCATGAGCTAGATACAGGATGATACGCCTATCTGCCTCTGCGTGGTTGCACGGCTGGAGTGCTGACACTTGAAACGGCTTGTTGGAGTGTACCACCTCAGACTCTGTGCCAATGAGGAGTCTTCCATCCATGTCAGTCTTGACCGGCTGTTTATTGATCAAGGAAAATAGCTCCGTTTTGTTTTCTACATTTTCAAGTACGATGCCAGTCTCTTTTTGGGGATGGGAGTGCAGCCGTCGCCATCTGACTCGACTCGAGTACGCGCATCTGTCCCACGCAGTTGCTGTGTCAGTGATTTCAGGCTATGATCAGGGTAGGTGTCCCAGACTGCATCGACGCGTTCAACCGTGGCGGTCAAGTGAGCTTTCGGGAAAGGCACGACGTGTAGGTGTACATACTCAGCGAATGTTGCCGGTCTGGCCGGATGCACCATGTGGATGACGGCAGCCATGTCGAACACTTGAACTGTCGCTTGTCTCGCTGGATTGGCGCGGCAAGTTGGCGCGTTGATGCACGCAAGGATGTCCGACTTGGTCCCAGGTCTGAGCGAACTTCGGCCTGATAGAGAAGGAAGCTCTCGCTGGTTTTTCGAATTTGAAGAATTCGGCCATATCCGCATCCGGACGTGATTGGAGAGAAAGGAAAAGTTGGTGACAAGCACGGTATTTTGTTCCAGTATCCCGACTTTGCTTCACTTCCTTCGGGGGTCTGGACGGTTGGCGAAAGTAAGCACGTTGTTTCTCTTTATTGTGTTTGACAGAGGAACCGTCACCTTGTCTCAGTGCAAAATGGAAATACCAAGATTGCTGCCTAAAGCACTGTGCGAATCCTATGCGGCGGTGTCGAACCTTGGGCAAGTTCGTTTACTCTAGATTGCTTCAGTTCACTCAGCTGTATGAATGAGTACCTAGCTATATATAGTGGTGGATATTTGTGTACAAAGAGTCTTCGCGCATTAATTGCAGCATGGCTGAATGCTTTCCATAGAAGTCGAAATGGTGTTCGATTGAACAGGTCTGTCAGGGAGTAAAGTGTAAAGCGCTTTGAGCAGTTCTGAGGACTGGATGCTGCGCTATATATAAGAACTTACCTTTACTTTTACTGTTATCTCGAAATCATCGCATAAATATATCTGAGAAACCAGTAAAGCATTATACGTTGAGATCACTTCCGAGTATAATCTGCTTCAATATGTTCAAAGCTAAGGGACTGCAATAGAGTGTTACGTATCTGCGTCTTTATAAAA
Organism: Paraescarpia echinospica; assembly: GCA_020002185.1. NCBI lineage: Eukaryota > Metazoa > Annelida > Polychaeta > Sabellida > Siboglinidae > Paraescarpia > Paraescarpia echinospica. The sequence goes on from CM034536.1 coordinate 33,272,678, forward strand.
CGTTATTTTCCTTGTAGACAATTTCAGGAGAGTGCTTCTTGGCCGTTCTGTCTCTTATTTCAATCATTTTCAGCTGCCACATTATCCAACCTCAACATTATCTCTATCAGCCATTTTTGTATCACGTGACCTTATGTAGCAAGGTGATTGGCCAGATTATGACTTAAGTACATTTTCATTTGGTACCCGGGATGTACGAACATTTTACTCGTTATAATGACATAGATGAGAAAAATAAATATAACAGAACTTAGCGACATCTGCCATGACCATTGAGTATATGAATGGACGCAGGATAAACATACTGCCGGCTCGTATGCCTAAGTCTTAAGCCGACAGTGACTAAGGTACATTTTCCACTAGGAGCATCAATTGTCAAAACATATATTATATTTATATTATAATATTATGCTCAATTTTTTTTATTTTGAGCCAAAACAGCCTTTAATGTGATTTGATCATGTGACTTCGACCTGGAATCGGCCAAATAACACAAGAAATGGGTTCCCCATACTCTAAAACCCCAAAACAGTGATCTCATTTATGGTTCTACTACTTTTGGGTTCTCAAGTTATTACACAGCCTATCTCTGGACGGCGGCCATATTGAATTTGTCCAATATGGCCGCCACAGCGGGAGCTCAGCTTGTCTCCCGCAAAAAAATGAAATGTCATGGCCATATCAAATGCTGATCCGAAAATGGTGCTTGTAGAAAGATGTGAACAACTGAGGTGTTTTTTTGAGGATAAGCCCCCTGACTATCGTTCATTACGTGTAATCACTGCCGTTCTAGGAATACGAGTATAGGTTGTAAATCGGCCTTGCTCGATGCAGTGAACATGAAATTGTACTTACGAACTTACATAATGCGATGTATATGAATTTTGTTTTAAAAGGTTGCTATTCCGAGTCTACGTCTGTCTACAGGTGTGTGTAACACAGGGTATGTTACACAGGGTATTTAACACAGGGTATGTAACCAGACATGTAACAGAAATGCCAACAAACACGTACAACAAGATGTTAAAGGGAATAGCAACCTTAAATGCTTGAATTAACAACACTGCGTAAAGAAACATATCTCTCAATACATTTAAAGGAACATGTAACACGATATATAAAACAAATGTAGTTAACGAGACATGTAACAAGAAATGTTTTACAGAGTAAATAAAACACTACTCTCCGCAATTGTTTTCATTGCTAACGAACAGTGATTGCGAACCACGCGAATGATCAATCACTTCGTTAATGAAAAGCCAAGCACTATTACGTTCTCTAGTTGGGTACAAAGCTATAACATATGTCTTGCGGGTGTGGCTTGAATTCCCCACGCCGACTGAGTGCATCATTCGACAAATCGATATGTGAGAGGGCGCGGCGATCGTCTCTTTGGTGACTCGCGCTGACAGACAACAGGAGGACATCTGAGAACGCTGGATGGCAATCTGCCATAATTGCAATGTCTTGCGTACACATGGGCGGTCGGGGCTGCTCGCAAGCTACGCTACTCAGATGACGCGGATGTCTCAGAGGACATAATCGTTGAGTTGAGGACCACGTACCCTTAAGCATCCTGCACAGAGCATGTCGTGTCCGATTGTGGCTGGACTGTCGCTCGCCATCTTGCACAGCGGCAGCAGCAACAACAGTGGCAACGCAACGGTTCTGGACATTAGACGTTATTAACTATGCAAAAATTAAAGCGCGATCGGTGCAGTCGATTCCGAGAATAACATCTGCCTGTATCTATCTTTAAACTCGGTTTGTGTTGGCCACATGCAGCGAGCCGTCGCCCAGGTTCCTCTTTCGCGCGGCACTAATGCCCTTTTAAAGGGACCGATTCGATCATGAACGCCTGCTTAGCCGGGCAATTTCGGCACAGGTTTTTGTGAAACGTCGCTGCATCGTAGCTACGTCGGACTGAGTAGCATCGATTGGCTAGGAGAACGATAGCGGTGACGCGGCCGTGGTCCTCGCGAGCACCGAGACTGCCGCGGGATGGCGGCTAGCCTCGTGACGACCACCGCGGCCACGTGAAACGACCGCACCAGTCGCTCCGTACGCTCGGCATCGCGCAGTCGTCTTCGTGCTGTCTCCCAGTGCCAGATGTCGTGCAATCATGACGTCGTTTGTGCTAACCAGCAGTCGGGGGATTAATGCACGAATGCACACTACGTGCGGATGAAAGTTGCGCGATTACGTAACCTAGTGTCACGTGGATACGATTACGAACGCTAAAGGAGAACTCATCGGCCGTTGACGAAGCGACATCGCGAACTCAATCTGCGTTAAAGCGCGAGTAAAAAACGGATTGTGTCTAGTGGAAGTTGACGTTCTAAAAGGACATCCTTCGACGCAGGTAATCTGCAGCCGCAATCACCTGCAGCCTTTGTCTTTGTTTTGGTGACTGGGTCGCCGGGTACTGTCGTGGGCACCTGCTCGTATGTGAAGCCACACGCGGCGGTGTTCTAATGTGATACATGCAGCGTCCCCGTCGACTGGGCAACGGTAGCGCAATGCGAGCGCCGAACGGGCACGTCAGGCCAGCTCGTAATTACCGACTAGTGCGTGCCATCGTCGACGGCTTTGTTTGCGTCGGTGACAAGACTCGCGTCGCGCAACGCGACGCTAATTGAAATATTCTGTCCGAGTGTGTATTTGTCTTCGACTTGACTCACTGCCATCTACGATGCAGTTGTCCGTGTACGTCGGGGTTCTATCGACGTTGTACGTCGTTGTTGTGACGGCATTGACTCCCCAATGGAGGGCGACGGGGTGTCCTGTACAAACGCAGACGAACCACTCTAACATATGCGAGTGTCTGCCGTTCGATGAGATCCACTGTCGACATTTGGACAAGGTGCCAACGTTCATCGGCAACGGTCGCGAGTACAGCGCCATCTTCATGTCGCACCAGAACATTCCCGGCATCCCCCGCAGCGCGTTCTTCGACTTGCGCGTCCGGAAGATTGTGTTGAACTGGAACCCGCTGGGAAACGGACTGAACGAGCGGGCATTCTCGGGACTGGAGGACACGCTAGTTGAGCTACAAATGGGCGGTTGTGGGATTGGGAATATACCCGGTCGACCGTTTCAGGGACTGCTGAACCTTCGCGTGTTGCACCTTTGGGGCAACAAACTGGAGACGCTGCCCAGTGGCCTGTTCAGGGACACGCCCCAGCTGGAAGAACTGCTTCTGTGGGGCAACATGATCGCCAGGCTGGACGCCGGGTCGTTCTTGGGGCTCGGCAACCTGCTCCGTCTGGACCTCGACTGTAACCGCCTTGCCGACATCGACAGGGAGTCCTTCCGTCACTTGCCGAAGCTCGAGTCTCTACGCCTCGGCGGGAACAAAGTGAACACCCTGTACGCCAAGAAACTGGAGCATTTGACGAACCTCAAAGTGTTGAATCTCGACAGCAACGGATTGGCCTTCCTGTTCCCAGAGGCGTTCGCCGGGCTCACGGGGTTGCGCAGTCTACGCATGCAACATAACCAGATCGATTTCATCCCCGACTTCTTCTTCAAGAACCTGCGTAACCTGACGTCACTACTGCTGCACGACAACAAACTGAAAAACGTGTGGCCGCGGACGTTCAACGGACTCGACTTGCTGCAGGTCGGTAACGGGCGCTGCAACTGGCGGATATCACGACGAACTGTGTGTGCTGTTTGTCTGGTCTGTCTGTGTGTCTGTATATCTATCAGTCGGTCTGTCCGTCTGTCCGTCTGTTTCTGTCTGTCTGTCTGTCTATATGTTTGTTTGTGTGCGTGCACGTGTGTACACGTGTGCGTGTCTATGTGCACGTGCCAGTACACATGTGTGTACACGTGTGTGTGTGTGTGTGTACACGTGTGTGTATACGTGTTTGTGTACGTGTTTGTACACGTGTGTACACGAGTCCATATATATACATGTACGTTCATGTATGTGTACACGTGTCCGTGTGTATGTTTATGTGTATGTATGTGAGTGTGTTTGTTTGTGTGTGTGTGTGTGTCTGTCTGTCTGTCTGTCTGTCTGTCTGTCTGTATGTCTGTCTGTCTGTCTGTCTGTCTATCTGTCTGTCTGTCTGTCTGTCTGTCTGTCTGTCTGTCTGTCTGTCTGTCTGTCTGTCTGTCTGTCTGTCTGTCTGTCTGTCTGTCTGTGTTTGTGTATGCGGGCGCGTGCATGTATAGGTGTACGTGGGTGCTTGTGTGTGCGGGCGTGCATGTATTCCTATGTATCAAGAATCACGTCTCATGTCCTACGTCAGCATATCGACAACACCAGAAACACACCGTGTACTTGCTCCCACTAACCCGCCGCTCCTCTCCCCACAGACCCTCGACTTATCACGCAACTTCATCAGCGATCTGCCAGACGGCCTCTTCCAGCGACGGACGAAACTGCGGCAACTGTTCCTCAACGGCAACTTGCTGTACACTCTCCGGAAGTGCGTACTGCCGCGTCACGCCCGCATGAAGACGTTGTCATTGACGGGCAACCCCGTCGAGTGCGACTGTCGCCTCGCGTGGGCAGTCAAGATGTCGGACAGCGGGGTGACAGTCTGGGGCACATGCAGCACGGATGCCGATGGGATTCTGGCGGGGGTCGCCAACAGACGTGTCTACGAGATGGCGTCCTGCAGCTTCTCTAACACCGATTGTTCGAGGAACACTAAGTCTTAGACGGCACCGTGCTGCAGGCAAGACGAGATATGTTGATCTAATTTAGATTTTGATAACTATGAATATAAGAAGAAATGTGTGTGAGATATAGTTAGTGAAAAGAAGCATTTTCAATGTAGCAGGTCGATATAATTTCTGTACAAAACGCAACGTTGTTCAACCAATGTAGTGTGCTGTCAGGAGGAGGCGTCGGGTAATCTTGATCTCAAACAAATGAACAACTGCTCGAGTCGTGGGCATTGTAACAAATGATACGGCTAACACGTGACTATCTGTGACATCGAGGGAGATTCTTCAAGCAGATTATTGTGTTAATTTGGGGACTATCTTTCTTGTTCTACGCCAGTAAAATGTATCGATATCATCAATCTATCGCACATAATTTTTCCTACTTAATATATTATGTAACGTTTAAATATATATATATATATATATATATATATATATATTTAAACGGTTGGCAGATTCACAGAGATTGTTTTTAAAACGTGTTTGCTCTACGAAGTTAATGTGACACATGCATGTAGAAAATACACATATGTGAATAATCGTATTTCCAGTTTAACTAGTTGTGATTATATAACGTGTTGATAAAATGTACTGATTTTTATAAAAATAAATGCAAATACTGCATATTGCTTGTTGCCTGTATTCAGGTTGTTTAAGCAAAGTTTCACTGGCGCAATGTCTGGAAGAGGGCAGAGGCACTTTCAATAAAGTGTTAGTAGTCAATAGGCGCCCAATTTAAAAGGTCAATTTACACACATAGCTAAATATGTTTGGTAGCAGACGGGCGAATCCTGAATCGGGGCACAAACATGGTTTTTTGCAATGGAGGGGTCATTTTAAAATTTAGAAAAGTAAGCGGCTGAATGATGAAGTCAATCGACACATTTGACCATGACAGTGTGTCGCAGCAGCAGCTTCAGAAAGATTCATTAATGTAAACGTACACGGCAACAGCCGCAAAAGCCGCAACAGCACTCCTTTCAAATAAGCTCAAACTATACACGTGTCAGACAAGGCAGCTATTTTTTGACAATCACCGCCGGCAGGCGTTAACATTCGCACTTTGGTTCAGCATTATTTATTTAGTGATTTGCGTAAGCCTCTGATGTCAACAAATGTGTAGAACCTAAGTAGACTACAGCTGTACTAACATGACAACATGCTAACCCAGCGGTTGTTCTAGTTGTTTGCAGCGCCCGGCAACCTTCTATTGAAACCTTCTACCACAATATGTAGAGACCAGTCAGGTCTCTACATATTGTGGTTTGAATGTTATGGTTTCATTAAATTAATCAGCATTTTTCAGAACATGATCGCCACGCCGACCTTTCTATGGTGACACTGAGGGTGGTCACTACTAGCGTGCTTGTCTTCCTAAATCGTTTTTATGTCCCCAATTGAGACGGGACCGACATTAACATGATGTCCGAGCCACGTTTTGTTCCAAATATACCATGCCTGCCCGGGCCAGGTTTTGAACTCGGAGCGCTGGCATAAGCGTCGTAAATCCATCGGTCAACCCTTCGGGCCGCCCGGCATCCAACCACCGTCGGGCCGCTAGTCCTCTCCGGGCCGCTGTTTTTCTGAAAAAAACATGAGAAAATTTAGGGTTGTGTGCTCAATGGATATAAGCCTTATAAGTACTACAGTGCTATCAATGACTACATTCACTGGCCCATATCATAGCAACATAAACCAGAAAGAATAAACCACAATATATGCATGTGTTTTAAGGTTTATTAGTGGACACTTCTGTGTGCAACAAACATCTGCGCAGGGTGCACATTGCGAGTACAGGCCTGTACATCATGCAAGTATCTATGCGCGCAGATATGCTTTTGAGAAATACGAAGCTCAATAATTCGTCCGCCACTATTTCCAGATCAATGGAGTCGATAGCTTTCTTGTTGATATGGCGTAATTGTTCATGTGAGGCTGACCCATGGTCGTTAGGAATTTTGACTTGAGGCGTGCAAGCCCTAAAAACGACCTTTCTGTGGAATAGACCGTGATTGACAGACACATTAGGTGTTCCACCATTCGCGCGTAGAACGGCAGGTACTCCTAAATGTTATCTATTTTCTGCAACTCTTTGATGGCTGGGAGAGTAGGCAACAACCCGGAACAACTGTCGCCTCGCTGTTGAAGATGTCGGTGTGGAAATCTCAAATGCCACATCTATGGCGACCTTGAGCAGAGCAGACTCGCCATGGCCCACCATCGTTACGTCCTCTGTGTCATACTTTCAGTAGATACTAAAAAACACTTGTTTGTGCAGCTCCTGATGGTTCCGGGGAGTAGTAAACGTCAAGGTCGTTGAATGATGTCTACTCGTTTTCATCTTGTTGGTAAAATAGCCTAGCAGTTATCTTCGAGTGTAGCTGTAACAGCTTTCAAGTTGACAGACAGTTTCCGACAGAAGCTCCATCGTGTTCGGTGTTGAATGGGTCAGACTATCATGCTTCGCCTTCTCCTTGCCTGCGGGGTGCACCGGTTCATCGATGAACTCCTCTCTTGCCGAGTCCTCATTGCCACTACTGGACTCGCCATCTTCAGTGACACTTCATAGGCTTCACCATCCGGCCGTGCTCGTTCCAGCTCCTGGCTTCCAAAACTCCCTTCGCCGTTTTAAGGTATATAGCAGCTGCTTTACCCATTCCGTATATAATTAGTATGTTCTTACTCACAGTTGGAATGGCGTCCGAAACAGTCCTCACCACCAGGACACACACACACACACACACACACACACACACACACACACACACACACACACACACACACACACACACACACACACACACACACACAATAATGTCGACATGAAAAAGTGGCTTTTAACATAAAGGGGCGTACCCAGGATTTATATATTGGTGGGTTTCCAAACTGGTATCACCTTGTATATTGCAGGCCTGTAGCATGGATACTTTTCAGGGGTGCGTTTTGACGGAAAGCATTTTGGTGAATTTGTGTCAAGTGTAAAAGTTTCAGACGTAGCCTCAGCTCCTGTCTATCGGACTGACATCGAAAGACGGGTGGCCGTGGAGGATGCTGTTGGAGTTTGTTTGTGGTAGCAAAAGGCAAAAAGCCGCCGCCGTATCACCAAGGACTATTATATATTATATATAAAATCACTGTTAAGGAGCAAACTCGAATTTTAAGAGTAAAATCTGGCTTATGCGCTCACAGGAATGTTAGTGAGATGGTCCTGATGCTTGCGAGACAAACAATTTACGCCAAATGTCACGTGGAATTGAGAAGCATTGTTTGCATATTACACGGCATATCAATATTATATATTATTTGTCTCGCATGCCTCTGGTATGGGCAGGCAGGACAACAGGAGTCGGCAAGCTGCGGCCGCAGGCCAAATGTGGCCCGCGGAGCTATTTCGTGAGGCCCGCGGACTAAGGATTTAAGAACGGGACATTCCACTGATCACTGTATTTATGCGTTAAGATCTTATTATTCAGTATTATAGAAGCTACAAAAGTCCTGTGTATACTTGCTTTTTAGATGCATCTAAAGCATTTTATAGAGTGAACTACTGGACACGCTTTAGAAAATTGCTTAATCGAGGTGTGCCTGTCCTACTCGTGCGAATCTTTTTATACTGGTACAGAACCCAAATGTTTTGTATTAAATGGGGTTCCACAACCTCTGACTTTTTAATGTATCTAACGGTGTTTGACAAGGTGGGATTTTGTTTCACTCCTAACTATTTACTGTATACATCGATGATTTAAGCAGTGTGTTAAATAATGCAGGTACAGGTTGTCACGTACACAACTGCTCTACTAATCATAGGTTTTATGCAGACGATTTATGTGTTATTGCGCCTAGTCCCAGAGGTCTTTAGGCTTTGCTGAATATTTGTGCACATTTTAGTTTTGAAAATGATTTTAAACATAATCCTATTAAGTCGATATGTATGGTCATCAAACCACGCGGCTTTCATCTGAAATGCCCAGATATTTATATGAACTGTAACAAACTTGTATTTGTTGAAAATACGAAATATTTAGGAGTAGTGATATGCAATTACGTGAAGGATGATGAAGATATGTTAAGACATCTGCGTAGCTTTTATGCCAGGTCTAATAGCATTATACGTAAATTTTACCACTGTTCCATCGGTGTTAGACTGAATCTGTCTCATGCATATTATTGTACAATTTATTGTTCCCAATTCTGGGTACATTTTTACAAGGGCACTTTTTTAAACTTAAAGTTGCCTACAACAATATGAATAGACGGATCCAATTGATCACACAACGCTCTCATCTCGTCTTGACGGTTTGTTCCAATAACCAAAGCAGGTTCGCCCTTGACAATCGCTGACGACATCTTGAACCCTCGCCTAAGCGCGCGCTGACCCATTCTGGGTGTGCAGTTGTTGACGTGTGTGTGTGTGCGTGCGTGCGTATGCGTGCGTGCGTGCGTGCGTGGGTGTGTGTGTACTTTGTCCACGAATGACCGTAAATCGAGCGGTGAGCGAGCGCTCTCTCCTGTGCAGCGATTACCGGGAAGTTTGGCGGCAGAGAGGGAGAGCGCGTAGAGTCGTAGAACGCTGAAATTGTCTTGTGTTCTCCGCGGTGTACTATGTCTTGTAGTTCAACAGAAGAGGACTACGTTACTGCCACCACTGGCGACAAACGTATTTTGTATTGTTGGTGGATTTAGCTGTCAGGTAATTTTACACCAGCATAATTCCTGTTCATCCTTCTGAGATCCTGCAAAAACGCTCTGTCGTATCACATTGTTCCAAAAGCAGCACGCCTTTTAAGTTATGTTTCTTGAAGAATTTGTATTATTGAAGTCTGTTAATTACCATTACCATTACTATTTTTCCAAATAAATCATACTTTGTATTTATAAAATTATCGGAAATCACACTTTATATTACCGAATGACGTAATTTATCACGCACATGCATGCACTCATGCACATACACGCACACATAAACTCATATGCATGCACGCACGCACATACACACACACACACACACACACACACACACACACAAACACACCCACACACACACAGACACACACACACGCACATCAATGCATTTTCATGCACATCCACCTACACGCACACGCACACGCACGTGTGCACGCACGCGCGCGCGCGCGCGCGCACACACACACACACATGAGTCTCACGGCCCTACTATGTTATGTATGTGCGTGATGCATTCATTAGTGGCGTATACCACTGCTATGTTTTAATGTAACAGTTATTATAATTGTTCTTCTTCGTCGTCTTCGTGGTGCACCTTACGGTGATTATTGCTGTGGTCGACGACGTCTTATGATCGTTCGAAATACCAGCATTCATCTTGTTGAATAAAATTGGTATCGATATAATGAATATCAACGACGTGATCCGCGCCATCACTAACCGTGTCCGCAAAAACAAAGTCGACTGTCTCGTGCAGATGATAAACACCAGAGTTGCGCCCCTGGAGACAGTCGTAAATCGAATCTGTGCGTCTGTAGCCGGTACAGGCGCTCTACCGCCATCGCAAGAGCAATAACAACATCTAGCCGTGACGCAGGCAAAACAATGCCCGATTGTCGCCTTATGTTCGCACTAAACGGCCAAGACAAAACATCAGTTTACACGGGTAATACATTTGGCGTGTTTATACACAGAGACGTGTGTGTAAATGTCACGTGGGGGTTCTTTGCCCTTACACGGCACCTCGTCGATAAAATGTTAAAAGGTCATCCTCTCAAGGAAGCGTGATCGTCTGTGTCGTTTAATGACCATATATGTGTTATCGTTGACGTCAATTTCATCCATGCCGTCCATACTGCTATTCGGTTAGGGCTCGTCGTAAATTGCCTGTCTCGCGTTACCTGATGGTCAAGTTTCTTCATCGGTCATTGCTGACGTTCCCGTCAGCACGACTGGACTGTTGAAACCATCGGCAAGCTTGCGCTCGGTCGGGGTATCATGCTCACAAACTGGTGACTTGAACATCGACGAGTGATAGCAGTAGTGGTATTTTATTTCCCCTGTGAGACGCGGTGGCGCAGTGGTAGAATGTCGAACCCGTATTTGAGAGGACCGATGTCTTAGTCCTCTTTCTACCTTTTGAGACTTGGCTAATTTTATTCATTCCACATTCCCGCAATTAACCCAACTGTATAAGTGAGTACATGGCTATAGACGTGGTCGATATGTGAATGAACGCAGTAACCAAACAAGTCGCGTTGATGCTGGAATGAACGTGTGTGCCACCGCTTTGCGCCATCCGAAGGATTGGATACTCTACTGTGTAAGCACTTTGTATTTGTACTACTGGAAGGTAACTTGTCCAATATATCTCTCTTGGTGTGTGCAGATTGCAGCATGTCTCAATTATACGATGGACTATGTGACACACTCACGATGTGAAGTATTGTGGGTAAGATGTAAAGAAGTGTAATTTTACATGTTTTGACATACTAGTGTTTACCAAAACTGTAACAGTTACTGATGCCACAGTCTCTTCAGTTGCGTTGTCTGTTAGACGTGTTACAATGACAGATAACTTGCAAAATAGCTAGATCAGAGAAAGCTCATGCACTCATAGAATCAACCACATTTGTTATTAGTCACTGAAGACTTCGGCGGTTTTGCCGTAGGCCAAGCATTCAAGCAAGATGTCAAAGGAGAGCTGAAAAGAGGAAGACCACTGAAGTGAGGGCTTCCGTTGTTGAAGACAAACCGGTATGCAGTACGTAGACCAGGGCGTAACCTCCATGAGAACAAAAAAAGAAATGTTTAACCGATGACGTCACTGTCCTGTCTACGATTACCCCCCCCCACGCTACATAACTGTCGTACGCGTCAAGTTAAACAAGTTTAACTATGTGTGAATGCAGCATTATTGAAATAAGTGATTGTGGCTAAACTTGAATCTTAAAAATATGACGTTATAGCGTGTCAGTCATATGATTGAGATTCAAATAAAGAAGTTTCTGCGTGTTTGATTAGTTGGTTGTTTCTGTAACCATGGCAACACAATAGAAATGCAAAGTGCAAGACGATGCAGCATGTTTTATAGATACCAAGAATAGGATTGTTTCCAAACGACGTCAACTGTTGATATAGCTAAACTGAAGTAATTTATGACGAGTGACAACCTTATCGACCGAATGACAAGAATCACATTTGCGCGTGTTGGCGTAATTCGATGTGGAAACGTCAACTTTGAAGAAATAAATAAGGCGTTTGATGAGCCTATTCATCAGAAGAATATCCGGCAAGATGACGTCATCACGTAACTTCGTTCACTCGACTGAGAAGAATTTAACGAGTTGTTGGCTGCATAATTGTCACTCGTCACTAGAACTGGAGCAAGGCCCGTGCAATGAGTTGGTCTGCGATCTATTTATGTGATATATTTATGTAGATATATACTATGTGGAGCATCAGTGGTATTCTTGTCGTGATGTGCCGTGGTGTTTGTCTGTTTATTTGTTTCGCGATGTTTTGTTTGGTGTACCGTTGTTTCTTCCGACGACATGTGTCGTAGGGCTACTGATAGTGGCTTGTATCATCTTCTGGAGGTACTCACGAGGATGACTCACGCTAGATAGAAAGCTACGTAGATGAATGGATGTATTGGTTGGTTGCCTCGTTAGATGGCTGTCTTCCTGGTTGATTGGTTGCTTGCTTAGGTACTTTGTTGCATGAGTGAGTGACTGGATTACGTGGCTGCCTGGCATGGACTGCCTGGTGGCTAAAGAAGGATTGGAGGGGCCGGGACGCGATGGAGGAGGACGGGAGGCATGAGTGGGAGTGGTGGAGCTGAAGATCGGAAGCATGATGGAAGGGGGACCCTAAATGTGAATATCACCGACCACATCACCGATGTCGTGCGTACGACTCACTGACGACAACGCCGGCTTCACTGTCTAAATCCGTTGTGCACGTCTTGACTAATGGTTCCTGCTAATGTCGTCTGTGCTTCAATCAATACTTGGTCCATATCTGGAGACACGAGATAACGGTAATTAGAGATCGTAAACACGAATGACGTCCCCGAAGTCGCAGTGCATGCCATCGATTTGTCACAACACCCCGCGGGCACGCACTCGGTACTTCCGCTCGTGCGTGGACCGACTTCCGGCCGTGTCCGGGTGACTTCCGATAATTTGGCCAATTGCGTCAAGAATAGAGCGTGCTTTTGAATATTTGAAGAAGAGAATTGCTTTCAATTCGACGTGTGTATGGTTTTGGCGTGCTTTTGAAGTTGGTAGTGTCAAACTCCAATATTGTGTAGCCGTGTAGTTGATGCAATGTTGTGACTGAATATACAGAGTCTGAGTATGACACGAGTATACAAATACACATCTTGAGTGTTACTGTATGTGCGCGATTCGTCGTCACCTTCAGACGAATATTCCTCTGTACAAGTATATATCTTCTCCTAGCAGTATAATTACACGACATACAACCGCTGTAGACTGTGTGTGTATTTGTGTGTGTGTGTGCGTGTGTGCGTGCGTGCGTGTGTGCTTCGTATGTGCGTGCGTGCGTATGTGTATGCAGATATCGTCCCCCAAACCCGGCAGTACTTGAAGGAAGGACGTGGGAGAATTTAAACGTCAGTGCCTGGAATCATTTAAATCGTCTTATCGCGTTTATAACAGCCTAAAGTGCAGTGCTTCGTTGCATAGCCATTCGCGGATCGCCAGGTCCAGCTGCTCTGCAATGCCAGATACTGTGTTGAGCCCCGTAGAGTGGGCAGGCGTTGACAACAATGTCTACTCTTTGTTGTTCCGCACCACATTCGCAGGTGACGCTTTCTGGAAATTCCTGATTATAGGCAATTAATGCTGACGCGTGATTTGCCATCAAATTCAATAAACACGACTAATAAGTTCTCACTTTGAGACTCTCAGCGGAGTCAACGTTGAAGGTGTTCTAGTATGCCAAGTACTCTACAAGTGTGGTCTTTGTCATGCAATGGCGTAGGACTGTTGAAAGATGGCGTGGAGTGTATGATAAAGTAAAAAAGGTAAGTTCTTATATAGCGCAGTATCCATTCCTCAGGACTGCTCAAACCACGCTTTACACTTTACTCCCTGGCAGACCTGTTCAATCGAACACCATCTCGACTTCTCTTGGAAGAATTCAGCTACGCTGCAAGTAATGCGCGAAGACTATTCTTACCCAAATATCCACCACTGTCTATAGCCAGGTACTCATTCATACAGCTGAGTGAACTGAAGCAATGTAGAGTAAGCGAACTTGCCCAAGGTCCGACACCGCCGCACAGGATTCGAACCCGCGTTCGCTCAGTCGAGAGTCCGGAGCTCTTACATGGTCGGTCTGCCGTCACTGCGTTTCGTTGTTCGTATTATCCCTGTCTGGCTGACGACGAGTTGTTGTTAAAGTGGTTAAATACTACTTGCTTGTAAATGTCGTCTATGCCCTCTTCCCCAGATAATACCATTCTGCATCGTAAACAGTTAAATAAATTCACCGTGTCTGCAGTAACGGCCTTGGTAACCAAACGGGGGCGGCGTCCTTGTTTCCCGTGTTCATGTGATCAAGGTACTTGCCAGCTGACCCTCATTTTTATACCAATGCTCAGCATTTATTGTGTCGTGTTTCCAGTATATTGTGCCTATGCAATGCGTGGGGCCATCAGGTGTGACGAGAGCTCATACTTCCGTTATGAGTCACCTAAAATGTTAGTGCTTTCTTACGTACCAATATTTGGATGTATTGCCATAGTGGATAATACAACACATTCTCTAGAAGCTCTGTAAGTTTGATGTCTGAAGTTTGTTTGTCAGTGAACAGAACTCCATCGTATCAAATTAAACATAACTGCTGGTCGGATAGTAATTATATATATATATGAAATAAAGTAACAAACATAAAACTACTTACATAAGATAATATCGGAGTAAGCCAGTACCTGCTAGATACTTTGATTAGGTAGCATTTTTGTTAAAAAATAAGCACGTTTGGGCTCGGATCATTGTTGAAACTAGTGCAGAAATTCCAGTCTCAGAGTAGTGTTTACATTATTGAGTATATGAGAATAAGAGATAGGGGTACATAGACTACACACAAGGAAATATCTGTCAAATAATAACTCACGAACCAGTGCGAACTAGTTCAGCACACACACATGTAATGCTGGTCTTAGGCCTTGGCCGAAGCTTCAGTGGGCGATAGTCGGGCGAATTCGAGTTAGTTTATGTAGCTAGTGTCCCACGTATTCGCTAGGGCGCGGTATAACCTAAATAAATAATAAGGCAGTCTTGCGTAAAGTAATTGATTATATTTAAATGAGGTCACTACCGGTAACGTTCGCGTTTGTGATAGGGTAGATAGTCAGCTGTGTAATTTAAATCTGCTGTATCATAAAGTGTGCTGTAATACACAGGAAACAGTCTTTCTAAAGAATATCTTAGTTTTAATATCTTAATTTCTACGTTGGATAAAGGATAAAGCTACACACAATCATGGGGTGTGCGCATTCATGGAAGGAGGTGCAGTTGGAGGGTTTTCACTGTGAGTGTCGAGGTTGTAAGAGGTTGGAGTGTTAACTGGCGGAGGCTGAAGAAGTGTGATGATGACAGGAAAGGGTGACTTGGACAAGGTCCACTCAGACTGGTGACACTGTTGAGAGGGGGAGACAGCATTGACAGGAAGGAAGGAGACAGAAGGAAAAGGGACAAAGAAGAAGGTGACAGGAGGGACAGAGACAACGGGGGGAAGAAGACAGGAGTTAAGGTGGGAGTGAAGATGACAGGGGAAGATGACAGCAACAAGACGGACGGAAATCAACGAAGGAGTTACTCTGAGGCAGGGATAGAGGGGTGAGGAGAAAAGCGAGAGTATTTATGGATGACTCATTAATGAGAAAGACAGACAAATCACTTAGTGAAGGAGAAGACATAGTAGTTTGCTCACCAGGGGCCAAGTTAGAGCATATAACAGAAAGGGTAGAGAAAGTGATGGGTCCTGGGAAGGTCGGGACAATTCTGGGACATATAGGGATAAATAATGCAGAGAGGGAGAGGACAACCGGAATAGTCCAGAAATACAGACAGTTAGTCAGGAAGTTAAAACAGACAAGGGTAGAACAGATTGTTCTCTCCTGTATTTGGCCAGTAATGGGAGGTAAGGGGGCAAACCTATAGAAACTGTAAGAAGATGGCGATCAATGCACTAGTTGAGCAGATGTAGGAAGAAGAGGGGGTGGGATTCATAGATTTATGGGGATACTTTGTTGGGAAGGAAGATATGTACATGAGACAATGACTCCATCTAAACGGAAAGGGGGCAGCAGTTTTTGTCAGAGAACCTGCAGCGATCTATTGATAGTGGTACCGGTTGCATTTATTTAATTGCGAATCCCTCCTGCGGGGGGATTCACAAAGAAACTTGAAATTGGAGGCATAGATAAAGATAGCACAAATAAATCAGCAAAGAACAGCCTAGAAAACTGTTCTGAAGCTGGATATAAATGCGTTTGTTTAAATGCAAGAGCATAGTAAACAAAAGAAGTGAACTAAACATTATGGCAGAAGACACTGACGCTCACATAATAGGTATAACTGAACCGTGGATCAACTTTGGGACTAACAGGCTATGTACTGTTATGGAAAGATAGAATATGAAGAAGGGGAGGTGGATTATTTTATATATTAAAGAATCTATCTAGGCTGATGAAATAAAATTAAAAAGAGAAACAGATTGCGAAGAAGCTGTTTGGAGTAACATAGTTACAGGAAACTCAACGTTAACGGTGGGGTTAGTTTTATCGAAGTTCAAACTTAAGCAATAGAAGAAAAAAAAAAGTACAAAACGCTATAAGCGAAGTGAGCAAACGAGACTGTGTTATTATGGATGATTTTAATCATGGGCATATACAATGGAAATCTTTACAGAGTACAGTGAGTGAGGAGCACAAATTTTTTGTTTTAGTACAAGATACTTTCCTTTCTCAACATGTGCCAGAGCCAACCACGGGTGATAATGTGTTAGACATAGTTTTGTCATCAATGAATTAATTAGTTGACAATGTCAAGATATGTGAGCCACTTGGGAGTAATGTCCACAACCAGATACACTTTATCATCAAAGTAAAATCAGAAAGGAATAATAAAAAGCAGTGCAGGAGAAACTTCCACAAAGGAAGACAAAAGGACATGAGGAAATATTTAACAAAGAAAGACTGGAATAACACACTTAAGAATAAGATAGCAACAGAATGCTAGAATATCTTAAGGAGTGAAATTGAGTGCATCGTCGATAAGTTTGTTCCATTGAAAAAAAACAAGGGGAACGGTCCTGAAAGAAACACTTATCGAAAGAAGCCATTAGAAAAATTAAGTACAAACAAATGATGTGGAAGTCATGTAGACGTACTGGAAATGATGAAGAATACAACATTTATAAAGAAGCATTTAACTAAGCTACAACTGAAATTATAAATTCAAAGAGAAGCTATAAACAAAAATTAGCGTGTAATATAAAACATGACATCAAGAGTTTTTATGTATTTGTTCGGAGCAAACAGAAAGTTCAGGATAAGGTCAGTCCTCTAGAAGATAGTGTTGGAAATGTAATATTAAAGGGATTCATTGTTTCAGTTCGCTCAGCTGTATGAATGAGTACTTGGCTATAAACAGTGGTGGATATTTGTGTACGGATAGTCTTGCCGCATTAATTGCAGCGTGGTTGAATGCTTCCCAGAGATGTCGAGTTGGTGTTCGATTAAACAGGTCTGCCAGGGAGTAAAGTGTAAAGCGCTTTGAGCAGTCCTGAGGACTGAATACTGCGCTATATAAGAACTTGCCTTTACTTTTGAATTAGTACTTATGTTCGGTGTTTACCAGGGAAGAATCAGACTATTTATGACAGTTAATTGTAAAAGCGAGATCATGCTTAACAAATTTGTTTTTTATGAAGATATCACTAAGTGGGTAGACGAGGGATCACCAGTAGACATTATCTACTTAGATTTTCAGAAAGCTTTCGACAAAGTGCCACATCAAAGATTACTGCTTAAACTAAAGGCCCATGGCATAGGGGATGGTATAATTAACTGGATAGAAAAATGGCTGATTGACAGAAGACAACGGGTAGTAGTTGATTGGGAGGCTTCAAATAGGAAATCGGTTTTCAGTGGGATACCACAGTGATCAGTACTGGGACCTATATTATTCGTATTATATATCAACGATTTGGATGATGATATAACAAGCAAGGTGTTTAAATTTGCGGATGATACAAACGTGTTTAGAAGGATTAAACGTGATGGAGATTGACAGCATTTAACAGATGATCTTGACAGGTTGATCAAATGGTCTGAAAAGTTGCAGATGTTAAATTTTGGGAAATGTAAATGCCTCCACACAGGACACGGGAAAGAAGATGTACAATATACAATGGTGGTACTGTACTAAGTACTACTGTAAAAGAAAAGGACTTAAGTTTAACAATTAAACCTGCTATGAAGGTTTCAGAGCAGTGCGGAATTACAGCTTCAGTTAGGTGAAATATAGCGTATAAGGAAAAAGAATTAATAATACCGCTGTACAAAACAATAGTTATGCCTCATTTAGAATATTGTATATAAGCGTGGAGGCCATATCGCAAGAAAGACACACACACATATATATATATATATATATATATATATATATATATATGCTAGAAAGAGTACAGAGAAGAGCGACTAAAATGATACAAAAACTGAGAGATCTCAGTTATGAAATATGCCTAAAAGAATGTGGTTTGACAACACTAGAGACTGAGAAGAGATCAGACAGAAGTTTTTTTAAATATTGAATGGTTATGAAAATATTGTTGGAAATATTTTTGTCAGTTAAGAAAGATAGAAGGACTAGTGGACATGAAGTTACATTAGTAAAGGAGCAGTGTAGATTAGATATAAGAAAGTTCTCATTTTCACAAAGGACTGTAAATAATTGGAACAGATTATCTGCTGATTGTGTGGGTGCTACTAGCGTGAATATATTAACTTTAGAAATTATACTACCCAACAGCTACATTCAACATCATGTCGACTGAACCACTCTACATAATTTGTCCTGGTTAACCAAAAAGAAACATGAAAATAAGTCTGAATTAAACACACACCAAAGAGTATATGAAAGTTCCTTTTTCTCTTTGCACACACGCACGCACGTACGCACACATACACACACACACGCATACACGCCCGCACGCACACACATATACTCACACACACGTACGCACACACACACACACACACACACACACACACACACACACACACACACACTTGTAAAAGCATGGTTCCACAAAGACTAATTTCGTGCAGGTCAGAGTTCTCTGACGTCACACTGCCCTTCCAATAAATCGTTAGATTTCGTTTACTCGCACACGACTCCAACAGGCGAATGTTCAGGCTCAATGGTTCGGCAAAAACAGGTCAAGGATTGATTCAAGAGGCACAGGAAATTGGCAAAATTGGCGTGATGAAAAGCAATATCATTGTCCACGCTCGAAAATCAATCTGACTTGAAACGCGTCGATATTGTGACGTTGACAGTTGTCCTGCGTGATGTCCACTGGCACAAGCTGTGCCACAGACAATATAGTGTCAAGGCTTATTGCACCTGTTAAAACATCGGCCTTATAGACATGCTACATTTTGGTCTGAAATCAACATTTTTGACTTGAAATTGCACATATCATATTATATACATTGTTTTCATTTGTTGATATATATATATATATATATATATATCAACAAATGAAAACAATGTATTTTTATTTATATTTATATGTATATATATATATATATATTACAGTTCATATATTGCAATGGAAAGTCGCCAAATGTACCTATATATACTGTGAAGCGCGGTGGTGTAGTTGTTAGAGCGTCGGACTTGAAAGCGAAAGATTCCGGGTTCGAAACCTTAGGAAAGTCCGTCCACTCCACATTGCTCTAGATCACTCGGCTGTGTAAATGAGAACCTAGCTATAGCTTGGGTTTCCATAAAAATGGGTAACAGTTATCACGATTTTTCCATTTGACGCAAATCCGTACGCCTTATTAACACGGGATGGCCAACTGTCGTGTTCTTCCAAAAACCCAAAACATCTGCATTGTATACGGGACATTCATATGACGTGCCTTGTCGGACGATGTGTTCAATATACTGTCTTTTCCCCATTGTCTCGGTCTCACAATCTGTTTTCACTATAATATCATCAACAACATCGTTATGGCGACCAAGTGATGGTTAGGTCAATATAAAAAGGCAAGGCCGTTTGACATAGTATGCGACTTCCATCGCATCGGAAATAATGTATGATTTTAGACGAACGATCAGTCTACAGTCTGGACGCCTGGGACGGCTGTGTCGCCATATGCAAATCTAGCGTTAGTTTGTTATGTTGAGATATACATAGTTAGGGCATATTATATTCGTGAAGACTGTGCAGTTAAAAACAATAGGTCATGTTGATTCATGTCAGTGATCACAAATGCATATGTCTGGTATCTATTACGACAGAGCTATCGACGTTTAGAATAAACGAACAATCTTAAGCTATTAATATTCGACATGTAACGATTCTGATCAAGTTCAGCAAGTTGACCATTTGGTTTTATTTTATCGATGCAGCTTGCTAACTAGCCTGGTAGCTTATCCTAACGTGCAGCGTCGGTGACACTTTAGGCTGTCATCTTGTGTGCCGTTTGTTTCTTCCATTCCATCTTTCATCTTTCAGCAATGCTACGTCTTTCGTAAACTGTTTGCACCTGGAGACCCGGTGTCCTCTAACGTTCATAACTTGAGAAGGATTCCTCTGGTGCTGCCTGGGCTATGACCTTATCTCCCGAATGCCAATTCGATACAACGCACTCGTATGAAAACTTCACCATGCAAACTAACTGTAACAGAGTTATGTTATTACTAGTCATATCAGCTTACCATATGTTGATCTGCACTATCGGTGTCGCCAAATTACACAGCGTAGTGGAAATGGCAAGTCACAAAGGCAGGCTAGAAGTGTAGCCTTTGCTACTGTAATCGCGACCTATTTGATCCACCCACATCTTTGCTGTGGGATTGTGTGCTGCTGTGTAAAGTTTAACCGTATAACATTTGTAGTTCATCAAGATTTCTCCACGCTGTAACCTTTGTCTGCATGCATCACAAATAAAACATAAAACGGGGGTGGCGTTGATTTAACGACCACGATATACTTTCTGTCTCTGTCTACGTCTGACTGTCTGTTTGTATGTTTTTTTCATTCGAGTGACACGTGACACACTCGGAAATTCACAATTATGTTCCTTACTTTCTGCTTCCTCTTGATCCAAGTATGTTTGTTTCTTCTTTCCCTTGTTTCCTTGCGGGGGTTGAGGTCTTCACCATTCGGTAGTTTCTTCTGCTTTGATTACTAATGCTCTCCATCTCATTCTGTCTTCCACAAAGGTCTTCCATTCTTGAGATCTCGTTCCACTCTGTTTTACCATCTCAGCATTGGTCTTCCTCTTCTACCATATTCTTATGTTTTCTATGTTCTCTTTGTCAGTCTTTCCTAGTTCATTCTTTGCATATATCCTTCATTCCATCCCGTCATCTTCCTTCTATCTTCTCGAGTTAATTTGCATGTTGCTTTCTGTTATCTGTACTTTTTCCTCTTGTCTCTCAAGGCCAGACGTTCTTCCTGTTCAAATACCTTTCCACTGATCAGGTTAATCACAATAATGAAAAGCAGGGGACTCTATGCACTTCCTTGTCTGAGTCCTACTCCAACTATAATAGTTTTTCATTCTGCTCTCACCACTGCTGTTGTCTTCTTGTACATTTCCTCAATCATTCTGAATTGTGTTGCTACAGCCTCCATCAACCTTATGACTACAAATGCAAGTTCTCTCGACACCGTGTAAAGTCCATTTTCAGATCCATAAAACCGATTGCTATATCCTTTCTAAAGTATCTCCTCTTCTCAAAAATAATGTATGTGATGACAAATCATCCATCGTCTGTTCATCTCCCAGCTGGTTCTCTCCGGTTTTGCTCCCTACTATATGCAACACTCTAGCATCCAGTATCCTTTCTAGCAATTTCAGTGCTTGGCTCAGTAATGTGATGCCCCTGTACCTCCGCATTCCCTTCCACGGGTGTCCCCCTTTCCTTCCATATCGACACAATCACTCCTCTTCATCACTCTGCTGGTATATCTCCTACATTAAACAGCCTCGCCAGCCACTTGATGCCAACTAGTCTATTTGCTTAAACTATTTCCACTGACAGTTTCTTTCACTCCAACAGTGTTCTACATTCCTTATAGCTGTCTCCATATCTTCTTTTGTTATTGTCTGCACCTCCAGCTCTCGGCTTACCGATCTCAGTCTCTTATTCAACCACCAGTCCCTCTAAGAGACAGACATATGCGACATTAACCACAATTAGGACCCAGCAAACGAACACAGCAAATGTTTGTCGGTCATGTTTGTCAGACATTCTGTCTCGTTGTATTGGATTCGGACGGTACGTTATCCGCAAAGGCAATTAAACAGCGTTTGTTGCACAACTGAGTGCCTTCGTTTACGGGACTCGTATATGGTTTAGCCGTTACACTCTGTAGTTCGTGTGTTAAAAACCTTTGTGAATACAAACTTGGTCCCATCGGCCCAGTTTCGTACACCATAACGACACGATCAGCCATCAGTCTTAGAAGATACTTGCTCTTGTAGTCTAGGATGCTGACAACTCCAGTACATAAACAGGTTAGTAGGTACTTCCAAAGCTTGCGGACAAGTAATCAACTATCTATCTGTGACAAACAACATACCGTGTATGATTTGTATGCAAATCATACACATGCATTCGATTGAAGTGCATTTACCTGTATTGAGATTATGCACTTCAAACGAGTTCCATATTTAGGATTAATCGTCATAAACCATAGGTCAAACATGCAATTGCATCGTCAAAATCTGGCTACGGTTTTAGTTCTTGTTTCCTCCTGCTCGCTGAATCTCGCGCTGACACAAGCACTTGTTGAACCAATCAAACTTTCGGATGCCGCTTGCGGCCATTTTGAATGAAAGATGGGAATGCGTCATTGTTTCACTTCTAGATCCATGGTGTGTATAGGAATAAAGTGCCTGTGATTCTGAGACGTTTCGTGGTTCTACGGTGTTTCCATCCTGAAACAAATAATCATGAACAACAAATGTTTGGTGACTACAATAGTTATGCTTGTTAGAAGTTTACATTTCTGGCGGCTGGCTGGATGCAAGTGGATACGTCATTGACGGAAGGATCCCTTGCTTGTATAGACTAAATATTCTTGTTTTGGTAATATCTCCCATGTTGATTGTTTCAAAAACAATTTGTAGGATTTGACCAAAAGTCTTCAGCAGGCTAGAGGCATGAAAAGTTATGTCATTGTGGTAAAATCTAAATTTCTATTTTGTACACATCACTAAACACGTTAACATGGTAATAATGAATAATATTATGTCTCCTCCAGGGGTACTAGATTTAACACCCAACTTATATATTACAGTCGGGCGTACTTAAGTAAAACAAACAGCAATAAAACATTGGAAGTACACCATCATACACTTTCTTCATAGCAGCCAGATTAGTAGGCCGTGGTCGAGATTGGAGTCGTATATAGCAGTTCAATATTGCAAATTCCCCTCATGCAGTATAACCTCTCATTAAATCACTCAGACAACTTCGCTGTCGCATTAGGCGAGATGAGCCGTGAAGTCGATAAACAGCGCAGACAGAGCGCTATTAATTATCTGCCAGGGTTTTCGCGTATCGTGATTAATCGCATACAAATCATGTGTGATTCCCGCCGACTAGCGCTAGACTGACCCCTAATGGGCGCTCATGATTGATGGCACTTTTTCTTGTTCTGTATTATTACGCAACTAACGGCGCGGAAGAATCGGCGGAACTACATTCTCATTATGTTCGTGTGTCATGGTTAAATAATGATCGATTTCGCCACATACGCCAACGTGTCGCCATTGGATGTCACGAACATTGAAAAGTTGTTCCTTTGCGGCTGAGTTCGGTCTTTCCACATCAAAGACCGCTTAGCATAAATCCATATCAAGTTGCCGAGTCAATTTGCCGTTTTCGTCGCAGAAAAGAACTGTTTGAGAATTTAGAACGATCTGTTCATTTGCGTTGACATATTGTTGTGCTAAGATAAATGCATGCAATTACGTAAAATACTCACAACATCTCTCTAGTTAGTTAGTTTGCTAGTGTTAAACACAATTAAGCAGAAGAGCAAAATTTCCCAGCTAACGTATCTCTTCTGCTGATATAAAGCAAACCTACTAATTATTTATTCAGCCTAAAAGACTGAATAGGTTTATTATTGTTAATATTTTCCGCAAAAAAAGTCGCATTCAGGTATTATCATGCTCAGCGCTGTGTTTCAAGCGCCTATAGGCTCAATTTAGTTGCTATTTGTATCGTGATTTTTCGTATTATTCATCAGGAAATGACCAGCCTGAAACAGTCTCATCGAAACATTTCGGAGTTGCTCTGCTAAAAATCGACATCTGAATCCTGGCGAATTACAAATCCGTAAAACAAAAGGAATTGGCATTGCTTAATATCCGGTGATTGCCCCCCATATATATATATATATATAGAGAGAGAGAGAGAGAGAGAGAGAGAGAGAGAGAGAGAGAGAGAGAGAGAGAGACAGACAGACAGACAGACAGACAGACAGACATACAGACATACAGACAC
>CM034536.1:33898123-34248637 GCA_020002185.1 Paraescarpia echinospica
ACATTGGATTACTACTTAAACTTATGATTTCATAACATATCATAATGGAGAATTTGATTTTTTGCAATGCACTTTTGTCACTTTTTTGTGACAAGCATGATCAGGACTTATTGGCACAACTGACAATGTATTCTCAGCAACCACTTACTTTCACTTTTGTCATCCACCTTTAACGGAGTTGTCTGAGGACCTGCACAATATGGATGATCTGACGAAGACAGACAGGGAGATTTGGTGGCAGCAGCAGGATGATATCTGGGGAGTTTGTGCCTCTTTGGTACTGGTTGATGACTGAAGATTGTTGGCACTGCGTTTGGCTTCAGTTTGCATTTTCCATCAACACGATGTGTTTCAAATTGGTCCTGTTCAAAATGAGCCTGAAATTAAATAAATGATTATTTGTAATAATCATGCCAGGAAAGTACTTTGATGTTTACACATTTATTGCATTTGGACTTTGCCAAAAAGATGTTTTCTAACCATGTAATATGACGTATAGCAATTACTTGCAGTGGTGGTCAATCATCATAAATATTTTGTTCAAAACAACTCATCTACTTTTACAAAGTAAATCACTTAAATTGATCAACCGATTACATAACAGTCAATTAATCTGCAAGTGTATCTCCTATGCAATAATTTCTTCAAAATTTTGCTAAAATTGCATATTTATATAACCATAGCAAAAATAGCCACAACCTGCAAAAGCATAGACATAGCCTATTGAAGCCACAATTATAATAATACCACTATGGGATCAGGGTATTTAGGCATTTTAACCATCTCTCTGTTTCATGTCTATCAATGCATACATACAGATTGACTGACTAGATTACAGAAAATGTTTAAATAAATGCTGAATAATTAAAAGGAACTGGTAAACACTGACATTAACAAATTGGAGTGATATTATGAGTATGACTGGCATGCTTAGCCTTAGACAGGTAGTTAAACAAGCCAATATCTCTGTATGCTAAAAGTCGCAGCATTAAAAAAATATATATTCCTGGATCTCGCATTAGCCTCCTGTGTTTACCATTGCCATTGAATCAAACAGCAAAGCCAAAAAACAACTTGCTTTTATACCAAACTCATCTATCCATAATCAGGTTAGTAAAAAACAGGACACAGGCCTATAGCATAAGTCATAACTGCTTAATAATACAACATGGACAATTTTCATCATAAGTGGCATAAATAAAAAACAACGTTGCGTACCTACCAAAATTATTATCGTATACTATATATATAACGCAACAAATGGCGCTAGTGTGTTTTCGTGGTAATGCAGTTTTGTCGTTGACGTTGTAAAATTGTAGGTACTTCACTCAATGTAGTTTCAAAGTACAAATTGTTTGCACAAATTTCATTAAATGTACGGTAGAGATCTAGAATATGGATATCGCATGGAAACGTTTGCCAACCGCTTTTTCTTTAAACGATCTTTTCCTATTGCGTACCGCCAGTCTATCGTCATATCCATATATGTAGATCTGTGGAATTGCGGCTCACCGAGTCACGTTACTGGTCTCGCTCTCCGGCATGTTTACGCGCACTGTTTGATGCGTTAATAAATGTTCTTTGCTGTTCGTTGATATACTAGTTGTCTATACTGGCGTGGTGGCAGCGGTACTGTTCGCAGTGTACCATAAGAAACGCCTCACAAGTGACACTCGTAACTATAGCCAAACAAAAGGCACAACGAGACAGAGTACGTAAGTTACACTGGCAAAGCTTTGAACCTTTATAAACCGGAGCGTCAGTCACTGTCATGGCACAGAGAGCACCGAAGCAGTGGTCACTCTCAAAGCATGAAACTCTGACGTCGTTTGAGAACTGGCGACAAAATATACAATACACACTATCGCTAGACGCCAATTTCGCGACATTTTTGCTTGACCAATCCGAATGGAAAAAGAAGACGAATTCCACCCCGTTGCGGGGTCTAACCGATGATGACGAAAACGTCCCTGCGGCTAGTCGGCGTACGGCCACACAAAAGGTTACGCACCTTGACCTAATGCTTGGCCAAATCGCCAATTTCTGTCCCGTTATATCGAGGAATACAATCGTAAAGAACTCTGTTTCTATAAAATCAATCTGGCAAGCAATACGCTTACATTTCGGCTTCCAATCCTCGGGCGCACACTTCCTCGACTTCGCCGAAATCAAGCTGGAGGCGGACGAAAGTCATGAAGATCTCTTTCAGAGATTGATGGCTTTCGTCGAGGACAACCTGTTGGCCGTGGGAGGTGGCATATCTCACCACCTGGAGTTACCGTCGTCAAACGAGGACATATCCCCGTCGTTGGAGAACATGATCGTCCTCCAATGGCTCAAACTAATCCACCCTGAGCTACCCCGTCTAGTGAAACAACGATACGGGACATAATTACGCAGCCGAACACTCGCAAGTCTGAAACCCGAGATACCGCAAGCATTAACTTCTCTCCTTGATGAGCTAACCGCTATCTCCGAAATAAAAGTCATGCGACAATCAACCACCAACCAACGGTCTGGCTCTTCTCAATCTCGTCGATATCAACGTAGTGCAAGCAACCCAACCACTCGGCGAGCCAAACAGTGTCCACTGTGCAAGCAAGCGGGTCGTGCCAGCTACGAGCACTACCTGAGCGAGTGCAGGTTCCTACCTGAGAACGACCGGTTGTACCTATCCAAAGCGCGCAATATAATCGGAGTGGACTGCGACGACGGCTCGGATGATGAACAGTCAGCTGGAGACGGAGACTGCGGTTTCCAAACGTCAGGTAACGAGCAATATCACACCGTACGCAGGGCTCACGCATACGTGCTGCACGCACCCTCGCCATCTACCACGGTTTGGCCGGGTGAGTTCGTAGAGCTCCAGTTGCCCACAGCCCTAGACGACCAGACTCTGGCAGTCGAGCCACGCAGCTCTCCACACAACGAAGGTTGGCCAAAGCCTGGAATCATTGAGGCCGTCGGCAACAAAATACGACTCGTCAACACGTTGCCCAGACCACTAAAGCTGTTTCGCCACGAACACTTTTGTCAGGTGCGTCACACTGTCGCGTCACCGACCTGTGACACCGAATCTGAACCCGCTGTGAAGACTCGTAACATTGCCCACACCACTGACCTCTTCTCCGAAGCTATAGAGTTGGACTGCGACAAACAACTACCCGAGAGCATGCGAGGACAGTTCCGCAGTCTACATCAACAACACGACTCCGTTTTCAACCCGAGCATCGTGGGCTATAATGGACATGCGGGGCCTTTCACGGCAGTCGTCAACATGGGTCCGGTCCTGCCTCCTCAGCGCAAAGGAAGATGTCCTCAATACGCGCGAAAAACTGACCGAACTGCAGGAGAAGTTCGACGAGCTGGAGGCGGTTGGCGTGTTCCAACGACCGGAAGATGCCGGAATATCCGTCGAGTACCTGAACCCATCGTTCCTCGTTCGCAAGCCGAATGGAGGATCGAGGCTAGTTACTGCCTTCTCAGACGTTGGGAGGTACAGTAAACCACAACCGTCACTCATGCCAGATGTTGACTCTACCCTCCGCCAGATCGCGTGCTGGAAATACATAGTGGTGTCTGATCTAACCAGTGCTTTCTATCAGATCCCCCTAGCGAAGGAGTCAATGAAATTCTGTGGAGTGGCAACACCATTCCGTGGAGTACGTGTCTACACCAGATGCGCTATGGGGATGCCCGGTTCTGAGACCGCACTTGAAGAACTGATGTGCAGAGTACTAGGCGACCTTCTGCAAGACGGAGTTGTGGCCAAACTGGCCGATGACTTGTACTGCGGAGGAAACTCACCCGAAGAACTATTAGACAACTGGGGTCGCGTTCTCGATGCCCTTGATCTATGCGATCTACGTCTGTCGGCGAAGAAGACACGCGTTTGCCCCACATCTACTACCATTCTGGGTTGGGTTTGGTCTCAAGGCACAATACGCGCCAGCCCCCATCGTATCACAACACTGTCGTCATGTGTACCACCACAGACCGTTCTCGGGCTGCGTTCCTTCGTTGGCGCTTTCAAAGTACTGGGACGTGTCATCCCGCAGAGTTCCAAGGTGCTCGCTCCTCTCGAATCACACATCGCGGGGAAGAAGTCTCAGGAGCCGATAAGCTGGTCCGAAAACCTCCACGAGGCGTTCTGTACAGCCCAGAAGGCCCTGTCAACTAACAGGTCAATCACCTTGCCAAGACCTGATGACCAATTGTGGATCGTCACCGACGGATCCGTCACACAGCGCGGTATCGGTGCCACTCTGTACGTATCACGCAACGGTCAAACCCTCCTTGCAGGATTCTTCAGTGCTAAACTCAAAAAGCACCAGGTGACTTGGCTACCATGTGAGATCGAAGCGCTCGGCATTGCAGCCGCAGTTAAGCACTTCAGCCCGTACATAATCCAGTCCAAGTCTAAGCCGTGCCTTCTCACGGACAGCAAGCCATGCGTCCAGGCAATCGACAAATTATGCCGCGGAGAATTCTCCTCCAGCCCACGCGTAACTTCGTTTTTGACGATCGTCTCGAGATACCAAGTCACTCTGCGCCATCTCTCGGGAGCCGCGAATGTGCCGTCCGACTTTGCCAGCCGAAACGCGCCGGAATGCATGGAGCCGCGTTGCCAGATATGCGCATTCATATCACGTATCGAAGAGTCCGTCGTCGGTAGCATCAGCGTCGAAGACATCGTATCCGGCTCTGCTCGCCTTCCATTCACGAGTAGGTCGGCCTGGTTATCAACACAAGCAGAATGCCCAGACTTGCGCCGCGTCCGTGCCCACTTGAAACAAGGCACTCGCCCATCAAAGAAACTAACCAACATCAAAGACGTTAAGCGATACCTAACTACCTCAACACTGGCTCGCGACGGCGTTGTTGTGGTCCGACAAGACGTGCCATTCGCACCATCCAGAGAACTAATTGTCGTACCTCGCCAGGTACTGGATGGTCTACTCACTGCGATACATCTGAAGTTGAGTCATCCATCCAAAAATCAACTAAAAGTCGTAGTGCGTCGCAGTTTCTTCGCGCTAGATTTGGACAGCACAATCGAGCGCGTAACCAACATGTGCCATGTGTGTGCATCGCTGAAAAAGGTCCCTACAACGCTCACTGAGCAGACCTCAACTGACGCACCCGACGCCGTTGGGATCTCGTTTGCAGCCGACGTGATCAAACGCAATCGTCAACTAATCTTCGTCGTACGCGAAACCGTGACTAGCTACACGTCTACGTGTGTTATAGAGAACGAACGTCACGATGCCTTGCGTGACAGTCTCGCCCGTCTTTGCATGGAACTTCGCCCCATTGACGGACCATCAGCTGTCGTTCGGGTGGATCCCGCACCCGGATTCATCGCTCTCGTAGATGACCCAACACTACAACGATTGGGCATCAGTATCGAAATCGGTCAAATCAAAAACGCCAACAAAAATCCGGTGGCAGAGAAGGCAGTGGCGGAAGTGGAGGACGAAATACTCCGACAAGAGCCAGGCGGCGGCACTGTGTCCCCACTACTGTTAGCAGTCGCTACCTCGCGGCTCAACTCGCGAATCCGCAGCCGAGGCCTTTCGGCACGAGAAATGTGGTTCCAGAGAGATCAGTTCACTAATGCGCAGCTATCTATCGCTGACCGCATTCTCATCACGGAACAACAACAGTCGCGGGAACGGAACCACCCTCACAGTGAACTCGCGAAAGCCCCCCGTGGTAGAGAAGCTTCTACACACACAATCCACGTTGGTGACTTGGTATACATAACATCCGATCGCAACAAGTCATCAGCGAGGGACAGATATTTAGTCACCTCCGTCGAAGACCGCTGGTGTTTCATTCGAAAATTCAGCGGCCACCAGCTTCGTGCATCATCATACAAGGTGAAACTCTCGGAGTGCTACTTAGTCCCCAATTCCAGACCAACTACCGTAGCCCCACCGCCCCATCACGACACTGGCAGTGATATCGAGTCCGATGAAGACGCCCCGGTGGTCTCGTTCGACGAGGCCCCTCAGACTCCGCTGACGATCGCTACTCCGCTGGAGGTACCCGTCCTACCAACTCCAACTGACGAAGTCGTAGCTGAAATCGACACACCGGCCGACACTCCACGACCTGTCCGCAGACGTGTCAAGCCCAAGTACTTACAAGACTATGTCACTTCATAAGCAGTTTGTGTGTTAATTGTTGCATCTTTACATTGTGTTTAATTGTTTATCACAAAATTAATAGTCAGTTGACTTACTATAATTTGCTTAGAATAGAAGAGGACTTAAAGGAAAGTGGTCGCGCCAGTCTATCGTCATATCCATATATGTAGATCTGTGGAATTGCGGCTCACCGAGTCACGTTACTGGTCTCGCTCTCCGGCATGTTTACGCGCACTGTTTGATGCGTTAATAAATGTTCTTTGCTGTTCGTTGATATACTAGTTGTCTATACTGGCGTACGGCAAAATTGCGAACCACTACTATTGCATGATTAACCTTGAATATCGCCACCTATCTCGCACAGTTTTGAGCCCCCTGGCCTTGGCTCCAACCTTCCCGTTTCAATTTCGCTTCCCATACCTTCCTCCTGCTTTTATCGAAAGGAAACCCGAATAGCCGTATACCAGTTTCGCTACGATTAGAGCATCCCCAAACAGAACAATACGGCATTGCATCCTGTTCTCCCTGACGACGCGTTGGACCGAAAATGGCGTCCACAGTCATCGACCAATCAAAAATCGGAACCTCAATGGCCAAACTCTATATATAAATGGCTCTGGTCACAGCGGCCTTGATTATTAAGCTCCAGCCATTGTTACCGGTAGGGGGCTTTAGGGCTCAGCACACTGTCAGTTTTCCCATTGGCGACCATGTTAATGTTTTGTGTGATTATAAGAAAACGTGACCTATAAAGTTTCTTAAACTTCCCACCTGCTGTTATTATCATCTCATTGACATGCTGGTCGATTTTAGTCAAAATCTAATATCTCTAGCTCTTGCAAAATGCCTGTATGTATGACACCCATCAATATTTACAAATGCATGCAGGCAGTAATCCGGTTAAAGTGTCAACTAGCCAAATTGCTGCCAGATACCCTTCCGCTTAGTAAAATCAGCTAAAAAGGCACCATTTTACTGTCAACAGCTGCTATAATCACATCTAGAAATCTGACTACTCAAATGCACTTATGTCAGAGCAAGTGAACATTGTAAAAAATCATTTCTCAAAAATATAATGCACTTTTTTTCGTAACCAAGCAGGAAGACTAACAGTGTGCTGGGGTAAGACCACATTAAGGATTCGTCCGCCATTACCCTCCGAGAGAGTTCCCAATAGAAATGGCATTATGCAGGTTGTGTGAATTTCTGAGAGTACTTGTATAATGTTGATTGAGTAGAAATTATGTTTTTCTGCAGCGTGGTACCAGAGCTGTCAAATTATGACAGTTGTCAAATTGTGCTTTTCTGCGTATAGATACAGGTGTCATTTGGCTGTATGATGTCATTAAGGCAAATCACTGTCTGGTTCTAGCAGAAATGAAGGGGTGTCAGGTTTGAAAGTGGTTTATGGAAAATTGAGGTATGAGAATTTTACGAATTTTGCACAGCATGTGTATGAACAGAGGGTAAATATGGTGTAGAAATTTAAAGAAAACTGTTGGTTAAAATTTACAATAAAATGAAGGAAACGTTATAATGGCCGCCTATGGGGAAATCTAATGTGGTCTCGCCCCTGCTGACCCCTTTACCGCAAATTACTTATTGTTGCCGAGTTGGTACCTCCTCTGCGTGCGCATGGTTTAGGAATCTCGGTCACTTCCTTCCGGTTGCGGTGATTTCTGGCTGGAAATGTCCTTCATGTTGGCATCGGCATTTATAAAAATTAACAACGTTTACGAACTTATCTTCGTGTTATTCAGATGAGTTGTATATATACCGCTATTTACAATATGCAGGAATCATGTCAGCTCGAAGGGACAACATTGACGGTATATGTGCAGCTCTTGATACCTGAGGCTGAACTCGCTCGCAAAATATAAACATAAAACACTGTCACTATTACTGTATTACTATTAGTATTACTCAGAAAGTTTTTTATGTTTATATTTTGCGATATGTGTGTGTGTGTATTACGCGCTAGATTGCCAAACAAATAATTTAATATATATATACTGATATCAGGGTCCGTACTCAATGACAGATACCAAAATGTAGGCTATTTCAAGTGGTGATATTCTCCCCCTCCAGTGTAACCATAGGACAAGTATGAACCTGATAAGTCGAGGAAAGTATACAAAGAATGAATGTAATCTTGTATTGAAATTAAATGGGGAGGAAATTAAAGAAGTTACTAGTGTAAAATACGTAACTCCTAAGTCATATTACATGCAATGATGGCAAAGATATTATAATTATGTGTCAGTATCGCCAGCTATATGCACGTGACACTGTATACGTACTACCTGGTACTTAGAAAATGTTATATGTGCACTGATGATATTAAGATAAAGCTATTTGATACTTTTAGTTCTTCAGTGTACGCATCACAACTATAATGGAACCACACTGTTCACAGCATTCATAGGTTACATGTTTCTTATACTCATGTCTTTAGAAGACTTCTTCAACTACCCAGATACTGTAGCGTTTCAAGCATGCTTGCAGAGCGACTTGTTCCTAGCTGTAAAGCAGTTATAAGAATTTTTTTCAAAAAAATTAATTACATTTTTGATAAAACTGAAAACTCGCTAGTAGTTGCAGTCTTAGGTACCGACATCAGGTGGTTTGTGAGGACAAGGAGACAATGGGTTAAGTCCCTATACATATATAATGATCTTGTGTAATTGCAGCGGTACTGGAAATTATTAATATTAGCTTGTTAACTGTTACACGTGTATGGAAATATGGACCAATGTATGTGTCATAATGTGTATCTGAAATAAAGAATTGAATAATGAAAAGAAAAATCAAGGCTATTGAGAATGAACTGGCACCAGAACATTGGCTGCGACCTACAGCCTGTCAACAAAAGATGGAGTGACATCAAAATGCTAACAAAAACCAAATCTGGGTGGAATGTTTTGACTGCCTTATAAGTAAAATAAAAAAGTGGAAAATCAATTTGAATGAACAGGAATCTCTGCATCGTACAAAGGTCCACGGCTGGGCAACTGTTGTGCAGTATATATGCCGACAGTCAGCAGAAGTGCTCCCCAGCCACTTTTAAATCTACCCCGAAGTACGTCTTCCGGAGAGTGGGCTATTATATAGGTACCAAATAATTTAACGTACATGCACGTATACATATGCAATATATATATCATGCAACTTTGCATGTAAATTAAGTGTATATATATATTATTTATGTGGAACAAGGATCCCTGTTAATGTAGTGGAGTTATTGACTCAGAAGTGTGGCTAGTTTGCTGTAAATAACAAGGCTGATGTACGTTTGTGTCAGAGCTTTGTATTAAGTCAGTAATGAAATCCACATAATACAATATGTACATGATAACGTAACAGCAAAGGTAAGGGGAACCAACCACACGCAGGTGGCGGAACCCACCCATAAATTGACAAAAGACAGGTTTTGGTTTAAAGATTAAATTGCTTTGTGGAAGGGGAAAGCGTCAGAGTGCCCCAAAACCCCTTGTATGCATTATCATGTATATATAGCTAAGGTTGAAACCAAGAAATGTGAATGCTCAATATATAGCAGCGAGATCAATGACTATTGGAATTAACCCTATGCCAAACATATATTACCACACAGTACAACAATGAATATACATTATTACAACAGACATGTGTATATATATATATATATTACATATACACCTGTATATATGAGGTGGAATGAAGCCAACATGCTTTTGTCTGTCCAAACACAGTTTATCAATAACATCCGGAAGCATGCCAAACACATAATAATGATGATCTACTGTGCTCCATCTCTTCCCGGGTGATATAGTCTCTGACAGTCTCTGTGCCCTCTATTGTCTAGAGTAAACTATATCTTTAAACTTGGTCAATGTAAGGCAATTTTTAGGATATGACAAAGTTAATGTTACCAACTTTCTCACACCAGGGTTAACTGGGTGGCTGAGATATATTGTTGTGAAGGCTTTTTAGGGCCCACACTATATGCACATATATTACATACTATTTACACCTATACACACATTCATAGGTTGATATCACTGTCCCCACCCAGTCGCCTGTCTGCATATGAAGGCCAACCTAAAGTTAACACCTTCATATACCAGGGTTACCTGGGTGGGTGACATATAATATCAGTTAAATACTTCAGTGAATGATAATCAACAAATGATTGTAGCAAGGTAGAATTAAAGTACATGTATAATGAAAAAATCACCCATCAAGAAGAAAATTGCTCCAGTTATTTGTTTGGTTTCGTTCCTTCTGCAATGTTTCGATTATGGGTTGAAAATAATGAGTACAAATACAAGTGTACAATAGTTTGTATACAATAGTAGGTAAACACAAGAGAAGGTTAAGGGTAGCCACTATCAGACACATGGGGTGGAATGAAGCCAACATGCTTTTGTCTGTCCAAACACAGTTTATCAATGACACCTGGAAGCATGCCAAACACATTATAACACCAATCATCTAGGCACTATCCCTCCTTGGGTGACATAGTCTCTGACAGTAATTTCTGTGCCCTCTGTTGTGTAAACACATAATACATGTAATAATAATTGATATACTTCTTATACAGAACAGATCTTTTTAGGCAAACTCAACTACATTGGGAAATGAAAGAAATTAAGAGCAAAATGGTTAGAAATTAATTAATTAGAAAACTTTCAACTTTGTATTAAGTTTCTTGATAATTTGTGTGACCGAGCTATTGCCAACTTTTTAAGCTTGAAAGCCAAAATCTGAGCATTTTCTGAAGCTACTTCACTTATAGTCAGTCCTCGTTTTTTGCGCATACATCTTTTCCTCCCACCCCACCTTTCTCTAGCATTGTGAGGAATTTTAACTAGAAGCTGGTATGGATCACCTGTATTAAATTCAGGAAATTTCAATTGATAATCGCTATTTCTGATAACAATGGGGCCCCCCTTCCTTCTGAATGCTGAGTGATGAGGATGTCGTTTGGGTAGCCTACCAGAGAAGAATGTTGGTGCAGCTTTCATCTTAGGATCATGTAGGAGTTTAAGTAAATTACCCTTTTTAGCTTGTTGTACTTCTAACTTTGTTGCTATGTGGGACCTTTGTAATAAAGAATTTATACCACTGAAAACATTAGCCTGATCACATATATTACTTTGATGGGGAAAGAGAGTAGACAAACCAGGAGGAATTTTTGTGACAGTAGCAAAATACAATTCCAACAATTTTAAATGGTCATGACAGTTGTTTATAGTTGCTTGCACTGCATGTAAATGTTTACAGAAATATGGCTGTCCCTTGTGAATGAAACCTAAACATGTACACATGGTAAGGAATATATTTACAATATAAACCCCTTCATCTGGTGCCGGAACAGGCAGGTACTGGGCAACAACATTATGGAAAGTTTGAGCAGCACTTGCGTTCAATTGTGCAAGTAAATTTTCACTACCTACATTTAGAGAATATTCATGGTCATTTCCAGATTGCTTTTTATCCTCTGAAGTGACAAATGCCCACCCATGTTGATCCCAATTTGGAATGAGACCGACTTTCCGAGTCTTAACTAGATATAGGCCTTTCATGATACAGTTAAGTAATTTTCCCTTGGAAGTGTTTACCTGGTTTTTAAATCTGGCTAATTTAGTAGCATCACTAGTCAGCACAGTGTCATTTGCATGCCTCGGCAAAGTTCTGTCTATTAAAGTTCGAATTTGAAATGCTAGAGATTTGTTTAAATGATTCGCGTTTTCCCCTTGGACAAGTAACCTGAATTGATTTTCTGTTATGTTATTGGTCAACAACAGTGGATTTCGTCTATCTTGTTCCGGCACCAACATTGCTGTCTCAGCAGTAAATGTTGTTTGCCATGCACTATGAAACCAACATTTATTGAGGTAGTCAGCAAAACTATTCTTTGACTGTGCACTAACAATATAGTTTGGGATATCATTAGTTAAATAATTGAAAAATGAGTGTACCATGCTTGTCCGAACAGTTTTATGCCAACTACGCGTTACACCTTTCAGTGCGGTTAAGACAGGGTTAATGAATATTTTAAGATCTGGATAAGTCATAATTTTTTCCTTTAGAGCTTGCAGAGCATGAAAGTTGCACAGATCTGATTGCAAAATTAAGTCCTTGCATGCTGTTTTAATGTCCCATGCCTTGTCATGCTGTACTATTGGTTGGAATACTGAACCATATTTCAAAGTGCAAGGTCTTAAATGGAAAAAACCATTGTTATCATTAAAAATGTAAAGATGTTTTTTATGTGCACAGTTTGAATGATGACAGGGCATGTTGGCAATGGTAATTTGTAACTGCATTTTGTGTACCTCTGAAATCTCACAATTACTGATAGCTGCCATACCAATCCTACCTTTATTTGTTGAGTCACAATAAGTCAAAGTACTAGTTTTAAAACGTGCTGCATTTAAATCATGCTTGACATCATACTCACAGATCACACCAAACTCTTCTAAACACTTCATGTTTTCATCACTTCCGAGAACAATGTAGTAATTACGATTTAAGTTTACATCACCCCTCTGATACAAAAGAACCGAATCAAAATTTTGTTCCAAAATTATCTCAGTATTTCTCCAGTCAGAATTAGTAAATCTGTCTTTAGAAATGGAAAGATCCTTTCCTAGATAATGACGATCAATTAAATGACACCTGTTTGAAATTTGGCGTAAATTTACAGACTTTAGTGAGTTGTCAGTGTCACCATGTGTAAGTATACTTGTTGGATTTTCTGCAATGTAAATCTGACTTGGAGCTGTCTTTCCAGTCATTCTAGCCCTATCTATTTTATCTTTCATTGTCTGTGACATATGTCTACCCTTCTGGTTAGGCTCAGAGGTGTGAAATAGTGAATTCTGTCTATGTTCAAAAATTTCCCAATTGTCCAAGTCATCCTCTTTTAAAATAAGTTTTAATTTCCACCCACATATCATGTGAGGGTGATAAACGTGAACTGGCAAACCTACAGTGAACACGGAATCTGGCCTGTGCGATCCATAGGTATTGATATATACGCAGCATGCATAACATAGTGTTTGACCATTCCGTTTATACCATCGTGGTGTGTGTTGAGTGTCACAATTTAGACATTATTTATAAATAACGATGCTGGTACTACATTTTGGACATATCGTGCAATCTGGGGATATTTCTGTGATTGGCAGCCACACTCATTTCTACATACAGATGTGCGAGATAAACATGACACATACATAACTACTGCAATTTTGCTTCCAACGCTTTCCAAGTTTTCAGATGCTATGGGTTCAAAGCTGTCATCAGTTCTGTGAAACTGTTTGTTATCTGTTCTGCTCACATTTGAAACTAGTAAAGTGTCGTCATAGCCAAGTGTGGAATGATGCATCATTAACAACATTTTGAATCTCTGTTATCGCATTCTTATCTGTTTTACCTGAGGGTGAACAACTGAAAAATTTACTTTTCTTTATGCCACTTTTCTGCAAGCAAGTTAGATGCAAATATTTTCCATAATCAAAAGTAATATTAGCAGACAACAAACATGTAGGCCAATCACAGCATAGCACAATGCCTGATATATTTACCTTTTTATTGTTATTATTCTCAGAATGTGTACAGCTCTTTAGCCAAACAACTGCCTCAGGAGACTGCACATATGACTGCATGTTTGCTAAGGCCGTAACATCACGTTTACCTTCCTGAGAGCACGGGAAGTGTTTTGAGACTTTTTTACCATTGTTTACAATTACCCGTAGCCTCAAGAACTTTGACTTAACAACCGAAACAATTGGCTTATTAATTATGAGTTACTATGTTTGTATAGTCAAGAACAAGTGGCGTTTCAGTACTTCTCATAATTTTTAAGGGGAGAATGTAGTTGTCCATCTTTCTTCGTTTTGTATCATTAAATACTGCTTGATAACTGCTATTACTGTTATTAAGATTGGTAATACTAATGGTTGGTGTGGGCATAGACTTGTGTTTGTTGCTTCTCTTATTACGACTGGCACTCACACTTTGGTAGCTGCTAC
This sequence comes from Paraescarpia echinospica, assembly GCA_020002185.1. NCBI lineage: Eukaryota > Metazoa > Annelida > Polychaeta > Sabellida > Siboglinidae > Paraescarpia > Paraescarpia echinospica. Next base: position 33,912,297 of record CM034536.1, read on the forward strand.
TGGAAAGCTTTCCATTTGGCTTTTGTACTAGCATATTCACATCAACTGTGCCTGTCATTATCCATTGCATGATTACCTGTCTCAAAAAGTGTGAATAGAGAGAGATGTTGCGCAGATAAGCAATTTCATTTGTTTGAATTTGAGAATTTGGAAGAGCAAGACCATAGAACCTGGTCCGGTATAAACTTGCTAGTGAGGCACCTATTATTACAGAGACTCCGCAAATGGATGAACACGTCTGTAATGGATATTTATGAGAACATAGATGTGAAGAGGTATGTGAGCCAGTATCAACCCCAGGTTGGTGACAAAAGTTACAAAGAGGAGCTGGTTTCCCCAAGTCCTGTGATATCTTTTGAAATATAGTCCTAACTGTTGCCGGCATTCCCCACCCAAGTGTGTCTGCATAGGTTACAATATTAAATTCCATTGAATACACAGCCAGTGCAAAGTGATTAGACTGTAACAAAATGTTAGTTCCATCTGCATTAGACACTTGTAAATTGCCCATGAAATATGTTCCACCATTACTACCAACAGGTACAAACAAAATAATTTGCCCATCATGAACATTTGCAAATTTTTGGTGAATCTGTGCGCCAAAATTTATCTTATGTTGTATATCTGATGCATAGTACACCAAAGTTTTAGTATAATAAAATTTAGCATTCAGCATTACACTAATCTGAGATAGAAGCGAATTTGACAGCCAACGTTCACCAAAAAGAAATGTAAGATCTTCAATGTAGTATCGGTTATTTGCTATGAAGACTGTCATTTTCTGCATAGTTCAGAACAATTTGCAAATATTCATCTAAACATTTGTGGTCAAGCTGCGAAACACCATCTATGGTAAAATAATTTTGTTGTTCTGCCCAACTAATTTCCATCCTAACTTTTTCTTGAATGTCCTTCCCAGCAAAGAAATCTGTGAAAAGTTTAATGGTTTCCACTGAATAACAACCATAATCCAGCACAATTTCTGCTCTATCCGTGTGATTTATCTCAATTTTCTGTAAAATTCCCTCTATCTGGCATAAGGGCGGCATATAAGGATACTGACTGGGATCAGTAGATGTACACTTAACATTAGTTCCAGATCGAATGTCAACTTGCTTAGATCGGAGTACTGCAGGAAATGTGGATTTAAATAATTCTTTTCTAGCTTGCACAAAGCATGATGCAGATTTATTTTGGCTACTTACACATGGAGGCCGTGGTCCTCCACCTACAACTGTGGCGCTGTCTTGACTATTTATGCTGAGAGGACTCACACCTCGTACCACTGTCATGTCTGTCATGTCAGTCACTGGAGTCTCGATGGATGTGTCCAGTGGCTGCAATGACACCGACGAACGATCACCATCATCTCCAGTCTCTACATCTCGGCATAGGTTGCGGTGCTTAGTCAGGACGTGGTCAAGCAACACATCCTCTGACGAGCTGACAGAAGTGCAGAAGGGACACCGCACTGCACAGTATTGCACAGCAGGTCTCTGACGTGGTATCTGATGTTGGATCTTCGTCTGACGTTCCGGACTGGTTGAGTGGTGCTGGAATGCAAACTTCTCTATAACAATATATCAGCCATTCTTGAATGTATCTATGCATAAATGAAAAACATTTATAGGTTTATTTAGTTTTACTGAAATCATCGGAAAAACTGTTGAATTCGCTTTGACTGGATTTGTTCAATACCACCTAAAATTTGCTCACCTGATAATTAAGGCTTTATATGACTCTCAGACAGACAGACACTGTATCATTTTATATTTATGAAAAAATTGTATACCTTCAGCAAATTTTTTTTATCTGGAAATTTTAATGAGCTTTAGTATTTTGGTTGATAGCCCATCCTTATATGCTAGAGTACTGGAGTAAATTAAAATACATTGATCTGCTTTAGAACATACCTATCAGCGTGAATGCAGCTGCCCTGGAGGGATGGCGATGGGCACTCCTGCCACACTGATGAAGATATAGTCCTCCAGGTCATCCGGGCACACAGTAGGACCAGCAGGGTGTCCTGTACCTGGTAGAATATAATTGCCGTAGGTCCGCACTGGTGCAGGGTCTTGCCTGCATCTGCAGGGCTGAGGTGTCCTAGCAGCCTTGGCTTGTGCCTTGGCTACTATACGCCGTTGATGGTCTGCTCGGGTACGGGATAGCTCCTTGGATACCATGTCTGCCTCCCTGCAAAGACACATATTCTACTTTCAAGTAATTTGTGATAAATGAATGTTTTTCAAATGTCTAACCAGCTCAAACACAGCAGGTACGACGCAAACATAACAAAGGGAGACAACACCATATTCATCATACAAAATGGTCCTTGCTTGAACTTACTTGGCAAAGCCGAGGCTACTGTCATGTGACAGTATCTGCAGGACACGGTTGGCAGTCGTAGCATGTAACAAGGAGTTGCCGTAGAGTGATGGATGAAGTCCGTCCATACTAAAATGTCCCGGTTGCGTGAAGATGGTGTCCCAATCCCAGAAATGAACACCAGGAATGCGTGCAGACACCTGGTGGAGACGCTGGTTGTATAACAACCCTGTCTTGTAGATATCATCACTGTAGAAAGGAATTAAAGTAAGTTTCAGCACAAGTATTACTTTGTTCAAACATCTCTAAACGAAATGTTTACAGCCACAATCCTATTTAAAATGCGTGATATATATATTATTGCTTCATGAAAGGTGTAGAAAAATGTAGATAATCAGTAGACATATCATTTGCTTATATTAGCAAGTTCCAAAAACATAATACAAGACAAACCATGAATTACGTTTTTCCAATAGCCAAACACAATTATGGAGCAGCATTGACAGAAGTAGCAGTCACAATTTTGTATATGTGATCACATTTTTATTGTTATCATTATGATATTTTCTAGTACTAACTCACTCATCTAATCGAGGGAGTACACCAGAAACTATGAGGGGCACTCCAGGGTAAGTGTCCTGGGCCTCGCGAATAAGTCGATGGTGTTGATCTATGGTACGGTCTAGATGACGGATGTCGTTGCAGATGGCTTCTAGGTGGTTCGTAGCCACATGGACAATAACTGCATCAACCTCTACTGGATCCACTTCAGCAAGCACTGAAAGCATATTATTCTGTTAAAGACAAATGTCCCTATTTGTACTAAAAGCAAAATCATATTTACACAATATTCATCAACTGTTGTGCAAGAAAAAGCGCAGTGAAAATAAACAGGTCACTTTACTTAAGTTTAAGTTAAGAGATGTTCTAAACTTCTGCATAATTTAAATGAAATTGTCTTGCTAAGCCTAAGACTGAACATAAAATAGAGATGTCAATGACAATTGCAAATTAATATATTGTGTTTTCAATTCTAATTCCTAAAATTAATTATAACATTTCATTGTAGTGATATCATAGTATGTAACATATGTATATCAAATAAAAGCTGAGGCGCTCAGCAGTCAACATACACCTATCATTCAACAAGACAGAACAGGAGTGTCCATAATTCTAAAGACTAAAGTAGGCTGCTAAACGCGCTAAACCGTAAACGCGAAGCCGGGCCGCGTCAAAAGTTCTATCGGACGTCGCGTCCGATAGAACTTGCACACGACGACCGGCATCAGCTTCAAAGAACACTTGTGTAATGTAACCGTATCAAGTTGCAGCGAAATCACTATTCCTAAAATGCTAATGATGAGAATGTAATGTTATTTAAAAGAAACAAAATGTATGACCAATGGCAATGCGTTATTAAGACGTGAAAGAAAATTGAAATTCGGCAACATCTTAAGTTAAGTTAATGGATTCTCATCCGACTGGATTAGCGGCACCGTCTAAATATAAATATGTATTCTTCAGTATCAGGTAGTAATCATTTATTGAATATAAAAACTGAATATGCTTCCTGTATATTAATTTACGAACCTTGTTCAAGTAGTTGATCATTATTAGTCATAAAGGGCAAAATAATCTACCCGGGAAGGTACCTGCCGAGAAGGGGTTACAACACTATTTTACAGGAAATTAACATACAATTTCCACATGTGTGATAACACTACAGTAAAATGTGTACAGTAATATAGTGATCGATGCACAATTTCTAATTTCACTGTGTGCGTCTTAGACAATACATCTTACCTTGGCGAATGCCATTGACACCAACACCTCGTCTACAGTAGAGCTCGAACTGGACACCATCTAAACTATGGGGAAGATACTTGAAAATAGAATCCGCAAAGACAGCCACCAAGTGAGACATGCTGTGGATTTGCAAGAAAAAATGACAAACCAGAAAAACTGCAACAATACAAAGTTTTTACAAACACGAAATCCAAACAGCACTGCAGTTTGTAACTTGTCGAATTCTGCCACACACACATAGGGACACATGTGATGTATTTAAAATTGCCCGCCAAAGTTGTACAGGCCGACCTGCGAGTTAGGGTTATAGGTGCATGGCAAGTCATCAGAGATTTTGCGGGTTCCAGAGTCGAATTACCGGGTATGTGGGCAGCAACCGGTTGACCCGTTTGAACTCATAGTCATTTATCTTTTTAGAGGTTGGTCATATGTGACCCGAAGTGGATCTAGACACAGCATACCTCATTTATAGCTAAAAACATAGAAAACATTTTGCATTGTAGATACCTCAGTGGTATTCATCAACCTACTGGAAAGTTGTGGTTATTGTTTAATATGGGTTGATGCATTCATTACCATTATATATAACTGCTTGCATACTTGAGTGTGGAAGATCATATTATTATAATGTATGTAGCCTTCTAATTATAGCTGTTTTACGTTTTGATTTATAACTATTTGTTATTTAGTCAACACCGAGACCCAAACGTTGATATGATGCATGCATTAGCAATTAATGAACTCTCATAAATAATTATTGTGCCCAAATGTAAGTAAACAAATATTCATATGTTATGCTATCTCTGGAAGATACGACTTTATTTGTTCAAAATAATTTATAAGTTAACATTATGTCTACATAATAGATCAAAATTCTCCTGCATGGTATTATCGTCAAATGAAGTATGTCTTTCCGAGATAGAAAAGTTAATAATTATTTCGTTTGCCACAATTGTACATCTAATTGATGTCAATTCTCCAAAGGCACTGTTTACGTCAATAGAAAGATGTCTAAAATTTGTCAATTCACTAGCGTGATTTATATGTCAACAGAAATACGTCTAATAATAATAATTGTTACATCATTCTGAGACGGAAAAGATTCTCTGTTCAATCAACATCACTTTCAGGTCAATAAAACTGCATCCAACAGACGTCAATTCTACAGCGTGATTTAGACGTCAACAGAAAGACATATAATAGACGTCATTTTTACGTCATTCTGAAACGATAAAAGTTCTATGTTCAACGTCGTTTTCGGGCAATTATCCAGCGTGATTTTTATGTCAATAGAAAGATATGTAATGTATGTCAATTCGTCGGCGTGATTTAGATATCAACAAAAAGACATCGAATAGACGTCGTTTTAAATCATTTTGAGACGTTGTCCGCTTGACCAAAAATTAATTGCTAAAAGACTTCGTGAGCCCACTGGGAGCCCTGTCTAATTTAAAGCACATCGCTTTGCTCTTAACAGCGGGAGTCCAGTGTAATGTTAAATTATTCGGTTGTTCCACCTTTTTGTTTATTCAATTAAGGAATTGAATAATTCCAATTCATTTTTGAATTGATCCCATTCCTGCTACTGAAATATTATTTTTAAATGTCAGTGACCTCAGTTATAATTGTGAATGAATTTGTGTAAATACGCAAGAGTAAGTTTGTGTTTATAATCAGGATGCCTTCTTTAAAAATACATGTTATTAGGAATTATAAAATCATTGCATTCAACTTGTGTTCAAACTGAGTTGTGGACAATTATAAAGTCCCTGCTTTCAACCTGTGTTCAACTACAACGGATTCTTTAAAATGACTAAGTCTATGCTTTCAAATTGCGTTCAACTGCTGTTGAAATGTAAGTCTCCACTTTCAACTTGCGTTCAACTACAGTTGAAGTCTAAGTCCCCGCTTTCAACTTGCGTTCAACTGCTATCGAAATGTAAGTCCCTGCTTTCAACTTGCGTTCAACTGCTGTTGTTCAAAGTATGAGTGCTCGCTTTCAACTTGCATTCAACTGCAGTTGAAGTCTAAGTCCCCGCTTTCAACTTGCATTCAACTTCATGTTCACATTCAACTTGCATTCAACTGTTGAACGCAGGTTGAACAGCAGTTGAAATCAACTTTCAACGGTTGAAATTCAACTATTCATATAGAATCAGTTGAATTTCAACTGAAACTCAGTTGAATTTCAACTGAGTTTCAAATAAACAATTTTTGTTTGGGCAATGCCAAATTCCCTCCACACCAACCATAATCAAGGGCTCAGCATTATTGCCTTGACCTTGGCATTGTTTGAAATGTTAAATATCACATAGGAGATGAGTGTGTAGGTGATGTACAAATTGTTTCTTTGCATTCTATAGAGTAGAACGAAATTTACAATGTCTCCATGATTTTAATTTAACGAGTTTTGAAATGCCTACACACATTTATCAGACAAAATTATACAATCGTAATCGTGCAAGATCACGAAGACAACTGAAATCGAGGAAAGGAATGGAGCCACTCGCACTCCTGACGACAGGATAGTGCTAGATAGTCCACGACATGGACTGTCGATCAATACCAATATATTTTTTGTCACCAAGTTATGGAAATACTCTGGACCGTGGCACAGTTGGCGTTGAGTCAGGACACCGGCGACGGAGAAGGTTAAATTGTCAATGCTTGTTGCGTTTCGGGGGTATTCTATAGGTCTTTGTCGAGTTATCAGAGAGTGAGACAACCATTAATACATTGTCAGGGGTCCTATACAAACGTAAAACATAATAATTGAATTACTTGCAACTAATCACCTCCATACATTTCAAACGGGAGCGTTCTTAATTATTTTCTGTCAGTGCGATTGCTAAAATGACGATCATTAAGGTAATTGTGAATTTTTTTTTATATTATCACTGCATATAAAGCTTACTCGGAATTTTATATGCATTTCACATTGCATCTAAGTACTACTCCATACTATATTGTCTACTATTCTACTATCTTCTATTATTCTTTTGTTGGTCAGTCCGATACGTAATTGTAAAGTGTGTGTGTGTGTGTGTGTGTGTGTGTGTGTGTGTGTGTGTGTGTGTGTGTGTGTGTGTGTGTGTGTGTGTGTGTGTGTGTGTGTGTGTGTGTGTGTGTATCGTAAATTGTATATATATGTAGATGTCAAATTGTTAAACGCGAACATGAAGAGAAACCGCAGAAAGCAAAGGGAACCGGAAGGTAATAACCGCCACCCCACACCGCGCGGCACGCATAACTTATCTATATATAGATTACAGGAGGTACCAACTGGGAAACATTAATGCTCTTGCGGCTTTACCCCAGATTCGGATAGAGACGATGATTGGCTCTCAGGCCAACTATGAAATAACATAGGCTCAGGCTATTTCTCGAGCTGCTCGATAAATAACGCCGAATCTTATCGTTATTTGTCGGGCAGATCTGGATGTGCATGCATGAGCACTTAGAAATATTTACGTGGACATGCTAATTGTCTGAAGTAAATCCGATGCTGTTGAATCATTTCGTGGGTGTATTTGTCCGATCTGATAGGAAACGATGACTTTTCTTATTCGTCGAGCTGCTCGAGAAATAACGTCGACTTCGTTCGTTATTTATCGAGCAGATCTGGACGTGCACGGATGTGCACTTAGAAACATTTTCAAGGCACCTACGTGGTCATATTAATTGTTTGAAGTAAATCCGATGCAGTCTGATCATTTCGTGCGTGTATGTGTCCGTTCTGATGAGAAATGAAGACTTTTCTTATTTGTCGAGCTGCTCGAGAAATAACGCCGACTTCGTTCGTTATTTATCGAGCAGATCTGGACATGCATGCATGTGCACGTAGATATATTTTCAAGTCATCTACGTGGACATACTAATTGTTTGAAGTAAATCCGACGCAGTCTAATCGTTTTGTGCCTGTATTTGTCCGTTGTGATGGGAAAATGAAGACTTCTTATACGTCGAGCTGCTCGACAAATAACATATAGTTCATACTTTGAGTGCCATTTTATCAGTTGTCACCATTTTTGATACAACAATGTAATATATTACAAAATGAATTACATCATAGTCAAAATATAAGCAACATACCGAATTACGCAGGCATGCACACATAGATTAAAAATGTACAAATCAAAAACATTATAAAACAGACAACTAGGCTGAAACATATGTCAGTTTATAATGAGAAAGTCAACTGAGAAAGTACTTGTAAATATGTTGGCATGTATCCACATTTCTACATCCAATGTTATGTTTGTGTGCATAAGTTTAATGACTAATCAAAACGTATTTTCATGAGAAAGTTCAACCTGCAACTGCATCATTTGCTGTGTTCCTTTGATCACAAAATTACCGTCACATGGATGTATCAATTACTTCCACTCACGTTTTATTGACGTTTGTAATCCCGGCTGAAGTAAACTGTAATTTACGCAGAGGACTTCATGGCATGCTGTTTGACTGTGTATACGTGTTAACACACACACACACACACACACACACACACACACACACACACACACACACACACACACACACACACACACACACACACACACACACACACACACACACACACACACACACACACACACACACACACACACACACACACACACACACACGTGTTAACACGTGTACACAGTCAATCAGCATGCCATGACTTCCTCTGCGTAAATTACAGTTTATATATATATATATCATTCAAATCGTTTGTTTAGAAAAACACTGCTAAATTATCTTCAGTCATATCTAGTTGTACATATGTCGTAATGACAAATAGTTTAATTAATAATTTTATCATACAGGTGTAACCTTGCTTTTAAGTGTACTGTACACTTAATATAATGAATCGTACGTTGTCACATACCATAACAAACAACAAGGCAATACCATTTTTTACAAATTTATAAACATCCACAATCAAAGTGATAAAATAAAATGCATTTGTTTATACACTATCGTTTTTTAATTATTTCCATTGTCATCAGTACAAAAAGCAATAATATACCATTACAGTACATATAACACTGAACAAAAAAATACTACATCTGTTCATGTCAAAATGGCATGTGATATTGGGCTTGAATTCATTGCAGGATGCTGAAGCGTTGACAGAAGGCGTACCTACTTCCATCTTGGGTCAAGCCCAAGCCACAAAATACAGAAACTACGTTTGGAGCCGGTTCGTGGATGAAAGTGGAAATTAAGGTGACTCGCGCAATTCCGACCTGTCATCCAACGAAAGAGTACATAATTGGATTAACTGCGAGAATTGTATGGTCTGGTGGCACTACAGCTGTGCAAGGGTTACAAAAAAGCCACATAATTTTTACTGCAGTGAATACACAGGGCGCCTGCGAAACAAATACTGTGTACAGTTGTAGGCTTGAGGTGATGCCAAGCGATGAAAGATGTACAGGTGTAAGCTTCGTGTGATGCCAAGCGATGAAACGTATGTGGCTTGCAATTTAGTGCAATTAAAGATATCATCTGTCGTTCAGAATAGTCTTGAATTTCTTTTTCAAATAGCCTTAAAAAGTCTTGAATTCCACATCTCCAGTAGGATACGCGGACACTGGAATAAGAAACATCTCCATTTCCCACCAGAACGGACTAATACACGCACAAAACGATTCAACAGCGTCGGATTTACTTCAGACAATTAGTACGTCCACGTAGATGCCTTGAAAATATATCTACGTGCACATGCATGCACGTCCAGATCTGCTCAATAAATAACAAGCGATGTCGGTTTTATTTCTAGAGCAGCTCGACGCATAAGAAAAGTCTTAATTTCCCATCAGAACGGACAGATACAGGCACGAAACGATTCAACAGCATCGGATTTATTTCAAACAATTAGTATGTCCACGTAGATGCCTTGAAAATGTTTCTAAGTGCACATCCATGCACGTCCAGATCTGCTTGATAAATAACGAACGTAGTCGGCGTTATTTCTCGAGCAGCTCGACGAATAAGAAAAGTCTTCATTTCCCATCAGAACGGACAAATACAGGCACGAAACGATTCAACAGCGTCGGATTTACTTCAAACAATTATGTCCACGTAGATGCCTTGAAAATGTTTCTAAGTGCACATCCATATCTGCTCGAGAAATAACGCCGACTTCGTTCGTTATTTCTCGAGCAGCTCGACGAATAAGAAAAGTAATCGTTTCCTATCAGATCGGACAAATACACCCACGAAATGCTTCAACAGCGTCGGATTTACTTCAGACAATTAGCATGTCCACGTAAATATTTCTAAGTGCTCATGAATAGTGATGAAATAAATTACCCGAGGTTGAACACCTACTTGATCCTCTGCAATTCGCATACAGAACTAAACGCAGTGTGGAAGATGCCACCTTGTCTATGCTAAATGTCATTCACGAACACCTTGAACGTCCACGCTCGTATGCTAGAGTCCTATTCATAGATTTTTCATCAGCATTTAACTGCAGGCGGCGAAGAAGAAACGGCCTCGTGGCATCTACGTGAACGAGGACTATTCGCAGAGGGTCATGGCGAGGCGGAAAGAACTGCTACCAAAACTGATGAAGGCCAGGGAAGAGGGCAAAGTCGCATATTTGTCATTTGAAAAATTGGTGGTAAGAGAGCGACATGATGTCGCAAACCGTGGTTAGACAACCAAGTACATGCTGACTATCCTGGCAAACGTTTTTTGTGATGACTTAACCATGGCGTCAACTACATAATAAAATGACGAGTTAACGCCTCCGTGTGATACACCGTTTGATTATAATGAACACTGTTATGAACACGATATTGATACTGACTGTTTGTTGTATAACGATTTGTCCACGCAATGTAAATACTACACCCCAGCATAATTTTCAACAAACTTTAGCAGTGTTGGTAAAAACCAGCCAATCAAACTGAGTATGATACACTTTAATGCCCGGAGTTTAAAAGCTAACATGCCCAAAATAAATTTCATGTAATTGCTATATCAGAAACGTGGTTTAAAGAAAACAGTTGGGACGGAAGTGAAATAAACTGTAATGCTGTCGTCATTTCGGGTTACAAACTGTACTGTAATTCCAGAAGAAAAAACAAGGTGGTGGCGTTGCCATATATGTGTGTGAATCTGTACTTAACAATGGTCAATCTTTTGATATTTGTTTAAGGAATATATCGTATGCAGCAAATTTAATGACAATCTCTCATTCATACTGGGAAATCTCACCAGCAAAATTGTTTATATATGTGGTGATTACAATATAGACCTATTGCACTGCGACGAGGAAGCTGAATCAAAATACTTCATTGATCAAATGTTCAGCTCTGGATTATATCCCTTGATCATCAGGCCCACACGAATAACAAGCACGACTGCTAGTATAATAGATAATATTTTCTGTTCTGAACTGTGTAGAAACAAAATGTGCGGCATTGTTTTAAGCGATGCTACAGACCATATGCCAATTTTCGTCCTGTGTGACAACAGCACTTATGCGGTTATTAACGATGATCCAACATATAAATATAACAGAACGTTAGATGAGGACTCATTAAACAAATTTAAGCACGATTTAAATTATGCAAACTGGGACACTGTAATGAACCAGATAAACCCCGATTTAGCGTTCTCGCGCTTTATGCAAATACAAAGTAATACTTATAACGATGCCTGTCCTGTAAAAATGACAACGTATCCAGGAAAGACAAAAAAGAATGATAAACTTTGGTTATCAAGAGGGCTAAAAACGTTACTAAAAATAGGACAGAATTAACAGAAAGCCGCTACAAAAATAAGTTAACAAAATTATTACGTCTAGAAAAGAAAAAATATTACAGAAAAAAAACTCGACGATTGTACGACTAATATAAGAGAAACTTGGAAAACTCTTAACAGCATAATAGGTAAAAGAAAATCTGATACCACGTATTTGAACAAGTTTCATGTTGATGAAAACCTAGTAGTATTATAAAATAAAGAAATAGCTAATCATTTTAACAATTTCTTCGTCGACATGGGAACTAAATTATCCAACGTCATAGAACCCTGCCCGGGAACAAAGCCAACCGACTTTGTAAAACGTACTGTATCACAATCAATGTATATGTCCCCCGTTACTGAGCAAGAAGTACTCGAAATTGTGTGAGGGTGCAAAAGTAAAACTTCATACAGACACGATGAAATCATCAGGAAAACAGTTAAACATGTAATAAAGCAAATTGTACAACCGCTAACCCACATTTTTAATAGATCTTTGATCAGCGGATCATATCCAAATGATATGAAATTAGCAAAAGTCATTCCTATATTTAAGTCAGGAGATCGTTTTCAATTTTCTAATTATATACCTATATCTCTGTTATCCCAATTTTCAAAAATACTTGAAAAAATATTCAACAAAAGGCTAACGTCTTTTATTGAAACACAACGCATATTGACAGATGGGCAGTATGGCTTCAGAAGTAATCACTCAACTCCATTAGCTTTAACAGAATTTGTCGAAAAGATTACTTCCGCAGTGGATAAATGCCAAAGCACGATTGGGGTCTTTTTCGACCTAAAAAAAGCCTCTGACACTGTTGACCACAACATACTGCTAAGTAAATTGCAATGCTACGGAATAAGGGGTCTGGCTCTGGATTGGATAAAAAGCTACTTAACCAACCGTAGACAATACGTATGCTATAACAACAGTAACTCAGAACAAAAGGAAATCAAGTGTGGAGTCCCGCAAGGTTCAATCGTTGGCCCGTTATTATTTATTCTGTACATAAATGGCATGTGTGAAGTCTCAAAATTGCTTGATATTATTTTGTTTGCTGATGATACAAACATTTTTTATTCCGCTAGTAACACAGATAATGTAAGCACTGTTGTTAACGAACTAAAAAAAACTAGACCTGTGGTTCCAAGGCCTGTATATAGTTTTGATTGGGACAAACATTGAGCAGGTATCATATACAAAATTCCTTGGAGTAACCATTGACGAAAACTTAACATGGAGAGAACACATAAAAATGGTTGAATCAAAAAGCATAGCAGTTTTGCATAAAACTAGGCATGTTCTTGATTGTCAAGCGTTACACACTTTATATAATTCACTTGTTGAACCACATATGTCATATTACTGTGAGATCTGGGGAAATACTTATCAATCTAGACTCAGAAAACTATCTATGTTACAGAAAAAAGCTATACGGATTATTTATAACCTTAATTACCATGATCATACATCTGTATTTTTCCATCTCTCAAACATGCTTAAATTTCATGATTTAGTTAAATACAGACTATGATCATACTTTATAAAGCAAACAACCATTCTTTAAATGGTCGTGTTCAAGCATTATTTGAACCAACCGCAGTTATACACATACATGATACCAGACAAAGCAAACTGTTCTATGTTAAAAAGACAAACACCACCCTCCGACTGCTGTCACTCACCGTCAAGGGTATAAAAACGTGGAACAATTTACTAAATAAATTGACTCAGCTTCCAAGTTTAAAGGAAATAAAAATAAGGCATTAGCTAAAATCCTTTTTCCATGTGTACACAAAGTTTAACATTGTATGTAACATTTGACAACATTAAACAAATACAGAAACATACATTTGTAGCATAAACTCGATTTTAAGCTCGTCTGTGAAGCGATTCCCGCGAAAAATAAAATTGTAATGAGCTAGGCGATCACGTGGTATCGTGACGTCACTTATGACACACTCGCTTCAGGCCGACCCTTTCCATGCATTCAGAGCATGTTTACAAGGATAGCTTTTGGGTCGAAACGAGCGTCAGAACGAGTTATTGTGCAATATTCCAACGTAATACAAACACTAGTCATCATAGAGGAACAAATATTTATTTTACGGTTCCACATGAATCGAATTTTATTCAAAACAAAGAATGTGAATGGGCCTACAAGATACAAGTCGACTAGGTTGTATCCAGCTACATAAAGTAACGTGTATAATATCATAATAGCACTAGAATATCGATATATGAACGAGTTGTACAATCTATCATAACAACTTAAATCAGACAGACAGTTTCCGTTTGTCCCGCTAGTTCAGTGGGAAGCGCGTTGGTTACTTATCGTTTATCTTACAATCGGGCGACGCCGGTTCAATCCTGACAGCATGCAAACCTTTGATTTTCTTTACACTTTTTTGGTTTATGTTTTCACGAAGTAATATAAACAAAATCATTTTATACTATAATGCACTGTTTGTAAATATTTTTTTATTTTTGTAGTAATTATTTATTCGCCACAAAAATGAAAATATGGTCATTATATATAACAATGTTTCTAAATAGTATTTATCCAGACAGATCTCAATCTGTTTTCACATATATAAATACAATATATTACCGTACAATATATTTACAATTAATAAATTATATATCCATTACATTATATTTGTTTGGATAAATAATTTTTTTTAAAAAGCATTCAAATTGTCACAGCTTTTTACATATTTGTGAATTGTTAATTAAAGGTGACGTTTTGTTAAACTCATGTATTAGTAACACAAGCACTATGGTAAAAAGTTTATATATGAGTTGTGAATATTATTTTGTAATTTATTTATAATTCGTGTTGTATTTATTCAGTTTTTTTAGTTTGAGAAGGGCATAGCAACACATAAGTCTAAGACTTCAGCTGTGTCCTTTCAGCGGCAGCAGCAGCAAACCATACTGTGCATGTATTATATGTTGTTGTTGTTGTTGTTGTTGTTGAATAAACGTTCATTCATTCAACACAATTCAGCCGCATTTGATGATTAAAAAACTGATTGGTCTCGGAGTTGGTAAACAATTTGTCATGCTTATCCAGTTTCCTCACCAACCGCGCACAGTATGTAAACATGAATGGTCCTTGCTCGCCATATGTCTCTCTATCTCCACTGGAGCCCCTCAAGGGTGTGCTGTCACCATTTCTATATGCCATGTACACAAATTCTTGTAGAAGTACTTGTTCAAGCTGCCACTGATGACACTGCTGTTGTTGGTCTGATCTCAAATGACGAAAGTGAGTACAGAAGCAATGTAGATAATTTTGTATCATGGTGTATGGACAACTACCTTGAGTTGAATGTTATCACGACCAAGGGAATTGTAATATACTTTCGATCAGGTGTACATCATCCCAATCCAGCCAACATAAAAGAGCAAAACATTGAAATTGTTCATACATACAAATATCTTGGTACTACAATTGATGACAAGTTAAGGTGGGATGATAATACAATAACTCTATACAAAAAAGGCCAGCAAAGCTTGTACTTCCTGAGAAAACTCAATGCAATGCATGTTGACAGAAATATTCTGTCTCTGTTTCACAATTCATTTGTGAAAAGTGTTATGACTTTTAGGCTGGTGGGGAAATCTCTCAGTAAAAAAACACAGGAAAACTAAATAAGCTACATACCACTACTTGCAAGATCGCGGGATGTTGTACACCTGAAACCAGTTTACAGCAATTGTACAAGTCGAGAACCTTGCAAATGGCAAAGACAATTTTATCTGACCCCACCCACTTCTTACACGACCAGTATGCCCTTCTCCCCTCTGGAAGGAGACACAGAATGCCAACTGTACGAACTCAGCGTGCCCTGAAATCGTTCATTCCTTCTTCTATCAAGTTTCCGAACCAGTCATAGATACATCACACCATTGATCAATGTCATAATTGTCTTTTAATATTGCCATATTGTTTTAGCATATTTATTCATACTGTTTTAATGTGTTTACTTTATTTACTATTGCTGGCACGTCATGACCGAATGATTTTCATGGTTCATGATTGTACCATTATCTATGTACAACATTCATTATTACTAATAAGCAACTGTCTACACACTTGATTATATTATGTACATACTGCAATGTGATTTAAATACTATGTTTAATTATGCTCCCTCCTCAATGCAAATGTAGTTCCTCTCTGTTGACAAATAAAGTTATTATATTATTTAATCACATGCATATTCAATAGGTGGCAGCTCTCATGGCACAACATTCAAAAGGGCCATTCAGAGCCAGACTAATAATAATAATAATAATCTTTATTGATACATAATGTTCAGTATAGCACAGATGTTGCAGTAATATGATACATGTATACATTACGTAACAATTGGAACGAAGCAACACATTGCTTGTGTTCCTTATTCATGTCATATTTGAAATTAAAACTATAATTCGTGTCAAAAAACAACATAATACATAAACGTAAACATCTTCATAATAAACTAATTAATTATTTAATAATGCATTATACGAGTACCGTAACACTGAACACCAGGTACATCTTAACATGACAAAATTACATTAAAGCAGAATTTAGCATATGTTTGCTAGAATTAGACGCTTGGTCATTTGTTTGAACATATGAAGAGATGTACAATATTGTAAATAGTTATTTGTAATAAATGTATTCCAGATTTTAGGACCAACATAAGCCAAAGACAATTGTCTGCAATTAGCTTTGCAGTATGGTATTTTATATGTTACTTCCTGCCTTGTATTATATTTATGTGTGGATATTTGCAGGAAAACACATCATGATATATATCTGGCAACATACCCCTATTATTCTTGTACATTAGAATACAGCATAAATATTTATTTACGTCATAAATATTCATTATTTGATAAGATGTAAATAAAGGCTGCGTATGATCAATAAATCCTACATGACTTATTACACGCTTTTTTGGAGTAAATGAATTTTAGCAAGGTATATATTCGGGGCCCTTCCCCAGACGACATTACAATAAGTAATATATGGGTTTATAAACATGTAATACAGGTTTAACAATGATTTATGATCTAATTTGTTTGTCACCTTTTTTATAATACTAATATTCTTAGAAATTTTATATATATTTAACGTGTGTGCTCCAATTCAATTTATTATTTATAAGCAGACCCAAAAACTTTATCTCATGTACAGTGTTAATTTGTATGCCGTCTATGCAAATGTTATTACACCTCTCTCTTATACTGATCGTATTACTAAAGGCCACTGTGTGAGTTTTCTGTATATTCAAAGAAAGTTTATTAATTTTAAGCCATAAAGATAGTTTTTTTATTTCAGTGTTCAAAGCATTTTCCATTTCATCTATATTGTTGCCTTGTATAAAGATGCTCGTGTCATCAGCAAACATAATGGTAAACGTTGTGTCAGATAAAGTAGATAAATCATTTCTATAGATAAGAAAGAGTAAAGGTCCCAGAATTGAACACTGCGGAACACCACATGTTAGGTTTTTAAGGGAAGATTTTGTTCCATAAAATTTTACTTGTTGTGTGTCTGTTACTTAAATAGTTACGAATCCATTGGAGTATATTCCCTCTGATTCCATAATGTGTTAATTTTCTCAATAATATATTATGATTAACGGCATCAAAAGCTTTGGCTAAATCCAGAAATAACACAATTACGTGCTCTTTGGTATCGATTGCCTTACTAATTTTGTCAATTAGCAGTGAAATATCCTTTCCTAAATCCAAATTGGGAATTAGACAAGATGTTATGTTTCATTATGTAATTGATTCATCTATTGTACATTAATCTTTCAAACACCTTTGAAAATACAGGCAAGACAGAAATAGGCCTGTAATTATTAATTAATGATGTATCGCCATTTTTTTAAACGGGAACTATATCAGCTATTTTTAGTTGATCAGGAACATATCCTTGATGAAATGATAAGTTTACAATGTAACTTAAAGGATCAAGTAGGTTGGAGAAGGCCTCCTTGACAATATTAGGTTTTATGCCATCCCACCCAGGACTAGAGTTTTAAAAATTCTTAATAATTCCCTTTATCTCATCTGGTGTGGTTGGCGACAGATACATTGAATTTTTATAGACTCCTTGGAGGTAGTCATCAGGTCTCTCTGATATGACTGGTATTTTATCAGCCAGTTCTGGACCTACACTTGTAAAATATTCATTAAATGTATCACCTATGCATTTTTTTTTTTTTGTAATTTACCGTCAATTAGTAATTTGTCATTAGATAAAAATGCTTCCTTCCTTCCTATAATACTCTTTAAAACAAGTTTTTTGGTAAATTACCCTTGTGTTGTTGAAGCTCACGTCGATAGTATTTTCTTTCTGTTACAGTAATAAGACAATTTAATTTATTTCTATATCTTTTATAATTAGTTTCATTGAAGACTGTTTTTTCAAGTAGTACATATACAATTTGTGTTTAGTTCTAATGGAGTGTCGGAGTCCCATAGTAATCCACGGTTTATGTTTTTTTGTCCTAATATTTATTTTAGCTAACGGAAATGAATTATTGTATGCAACTAATATCTCATTAATGACTACAGAATAACTTTCTTGAGAATCTCTGCATGCATAAACGTCATCCCAGCATATTTGATCTATACTCTCTTTGAATGTAGCAGTAGTCTGCGCATTATATATTCTAGTCGCTATTGTCGTTTCTACCTTTGTGCTATTAGTATGTTAGTATGTGAGCAAAACTATTGGTAGGTGGTCAGAAATATCTATATATTATTCCATGCAATTGGTAATTTGCACCAATTAAATCATTGCTGTATATATTATCGATGACAGTGGCAGTTGTTTCTGTTATTCTAGTAGGCTTGCTGATAAGGGGTATAAATGCTTGTTGGAACGTTGCATCTATGTAATCTTGGGTGTCCGTGTGACTACCATAATTAAGTAGATTAATGTTAAAATCACCCATTATGTAACACTGTTTATTATCAACCTTGAGAGTTTGTATAGTATTGATAACATGTTCTGTGAAAGCAGTAATGTTTGTATTAGGTGGTCGATGGACAACACCTACAGTTGTTTTGTTATTGCATGTCTTAGACTGAGTCTTGACTTCAATAAAAACGCATTCCAGATATTCAGTTATGATACTCATTTCTGGTAATTCAGTACACTCAAGGGATTTACGAACATATAAGGATACACCACCTCCCTTCTTGGAAGGCCTAGTCAAATGTATACTTTTGTACTCTGGCAATTCATACAGATCAAGATTATTATTATGTAACCAAGTTTCGCTTAGACCGATGACCGAGAACCTGTTATCGATCAGTGACAAGAAATCACCCAATTTGTTAATGTTCTTTGGCAAGCTTCGGATATTTAAATGCATAAGTGAAAACTCGTCATCAGATATATTATTTCTTTTTATAACTCCATTAATGTCATCCTCAAGATAATATTTAGTATTTACAAAGCTATCTGTTGTGAGTAAATTACAATCGGGATCTATATTCCGCATTGCAGCATTGCCAGTTTCATAATCGTGTACGTCACCTAAGGTAGTATTACGTAATTGGCTCATAGGATTAAAATGGAGTATATACATACACATTCACACGGTACAAAATAATGCTTCTATAATTGCATGTAGCATTTACAGAGCGTTTTATAAAAAAAAAACGTTGCGTGACATGATATATATCGATAAAATATAACAATAAAGTATATATGAGTAATCAAATAAAACGCGAACCATACGTAGAATACGAAGGTGTACATGAATGAGTCCATGAATGGTACATTCCCTATGTGAACAAGCACCATGATAGGCCGACTAGAGATACAAAGTATCCACCGTGACTTGGGCCAATGTCCAACGCAATTACAGTGCATTTAGTTCATCTTCTCGACTGACGGTTTTGATTGTTCCCTTTAGGTCCTTCGTGACAATCCTTCCGTCGTACGACCAACAGTCGAGAATCTTGTGCTGTTTCTTTAATGACCGGCACAAGAACAGTAGTCTTGCTCTCTTCTGGGTGAGGTCTTCCGATATGAAGACACTTGATCGTTTAGTGCGTAGCCGTTTTCGAGCTTTAATGAAGTCATCCTTCGATTTATAGTCTTTGAACTGGACTATAATTTGGCGCGAGTGGTTTCTGTTTGTAGCGGATGTTCTGGGCCCAATCCTATGGGCTCTGTTGATATGGTTCACTGTTAATGGCACGTCCATGTAGTCAAACAAGTCAGTGATAATCTTATCAATTTGTTCACCGTCTTTGTTTTCTTCTATTCCTGTGATGCGCACCGAGGACCGACGGCTGTACTGCTCCAGGTTATCAACAGCTTGTTCAAGTTATTCGATCCGTGCGTCCTTGGCTGTCAACTCCTTTTCTAGATCACCAAGCCTTCTTCTGTTTATTTTGTCAGCAACTATTGTAGCAATCCGGGTAGCGAGGGCCGCGATTACGCCATCGTCATCTAGCGCTAGCTTGATTTGTTCAATTCGTTCTGGCGAAGTCACGCAGCCAGGCGAGAGTCGGTTAAGCTAGTCTAGTTTTGCATGGCAAACAGCCCTGGCTTGCGAGGATGGTGTATTATGTTAAAAATACCCAATCATTTCGATTGTTTTGCTCCTCACGTCTCAGACTAATTTCACGAAAAGTAAACGTACCAAGTATTCATTATGATACACTAGTTCATTTGTTCATATATTTTACTTCGTTTTAGTGAAATTAACAGACAAATTATAAAATTAAAGTCGGATAGGCCTAACCGAATATTGACATTCGCGCTGCAGCTTGGAACACGACATTCTTGTAGATTACGATTGCACACTTCTCGAGGACGCGATTTGTGGCCGATATCGACCTTTGACCCCACCATTTGGCGTTGTTGGTGTTATGGTATACCGACGTTATGCATCCGCGCAAACCAGGGCTGTTTGCCATGCAAAACTAGCCCTGGCAGATCTCCTAGAACAGCGCAGATACCTGCCCCAATTTGAAGACGGATAAACGACTTCTGGGAATTCCAATATATAATGATCCGTTCGCCCATTAGCACGAACAGCTGAGCGGTATTTTGTATTCGAATAACTGCGATCTATATTTCCTAAACATTGCATGTAACACGAGCCACGGTTGGTTAAAATTAATTTTATTATGACCACCTGACCTGCCGCCAACCACTGATCTAGTGAGCGATTTCATAGGCTGAGCTAAAATTCAGAGGTTCGCAAAGCGATCAGCCAGTGGGTACGCAGTCTTGCAGGGGGTACTGCTGGTTGGCACTGACGTAATCAGTAGCAGCGACCCCTGGCGCGCGAGGATGATGTTATGCAATGAGGAGACGCACACAGACATATATGCCACCGAGTCGGCAAAATGGGCTAAATTAGACAGTCGAGTATCCGCCCACAAAGGCATATTTCTATTTGGGAAAGACTATGGAACGAAACAAAGTAAACAGAAAGAGTTGGAGACAGTGCCAGTGGAATGTGACCGAGGCGTCAATCACAACAGATGCAGCATTCGCAAATATTCTTCCAGACAGGTCAGTAATTTCGAATTATTCAGCTTTAATCACGTTTATTTAGTGTCATGAGTATACGTATTAATGTTGTTTATACTAATAATAAAATATCTCTATTCAGAATAACCCAGCTAAATACAGTGCAAATTAAAACAGTGCAAATCAAAACATACACTGGACTTCTTTACAGTGGGGTCCTCATACACTCAGTCACTCACCATACATAGAAATACAATATAAAAATGAAATTAAATGAAGTGAAATAAAAAGATACATGATGTAACGGAGAGGTACCCAGCCCTCGGCTCAGTTTGTTAAATTACTCTATGTATATAATGGTTAAAAACGTTACACATTTACCTTTGAACTCCTTATAGGTGTTGCGTGTTCACAGTAGAACAGGTTCTTGGCTGCATTGCAGCTCATGTCACAAACAGATTAGAGTAAGCATTTCTGGTTGAATAGGAATGGAAGTCTTTGGCACGTATACATTTTCCCTTGAGGTATGAAGGGACTAAGCCCAGCAGGCATTTGCCAACCATTAAAGTTTTGTGTAATTTTATATTGTTTCGGCAGGTAAGCCACCCAAGTGACCTGTGGATGTCAGATATGTGGGTTCGCCGCCTGCAGCATAGAATGACTTTCCCGCTTTGTTCTGTAGTTTCTGAATTCTTTGTAAGTTACTTAGAGATTCTTAGACCATATATGATGTCCCCATAATCTATGATGGGGGCGATCATAGTTTTGAAGTGTTTGTCGTGGTTGCGGAGATGAAAGGTCGAATACGTGACTGTACACCTATACGTTGTGAGGTTTTCTTACTGATGCAGTCTACATGGTGTTTCTAGTTTAGAACATGATCAAACCAAAGGCCCAGATACTTAAAGTAAATACAAACAAGGCATTAGCTAAACTCCGTTTTCCATGTGTACACAAAGTTCAACATTGTTGCATCCCGAAAAGCGCGCCAAAAATATGCATATTCAGAAAAGTCCGGATGCACAGCATAAATGTGGAATTTCTAAATCATTAAATTTGTTTAATTTTTTTGGCGTGGTGGACATGAAAATATATAGCAGGATGTAATATAATATGAATTCATGCAATATATGTTTTAATTCCCTTTAAAGCAACTGCCCTGTTCCTGACATTCCCCTCCAATTTTGATTTGAAATCCCCCTTCACTTTCTACAATCTTTGTTGAGTGCCAAAGAGCATGGTTTTGGTTTTCGTTGCGTTGAGAGTCAATCTACTGGCATTGAGCCACTGGCTAATAGCATTTAAGTCTGCAGCCAATTATGTCTGGATACTTTGCATACACTTCCCAGAGACAAAGAATGCTGTAATGCATTTTATACAATTTAGTGGTTCTCTATGCTGATGATACACTGTATCATCAGCATAGAGAACTACTAGATTGATTTGATTTGGTACGTTTTAGCCAAAGACACGTAGTCGTCGCATTGCTGTTGACATAGTCATACCAAAGACATATTAATAGAATAAAACGTTTTACTCATTGCATACTTTTCTGTCCCGGCAACCGAGTGGCGCCCTCTTGTGGTCGGATGGCAGACGGAGTAATACGTTATATGACCGGTTAGTTATGACGGAGGTCGGCGGAAAAACCCCAATAACAGGGACTGGGTAGTTCTTTGCGGCGGCAGGTTGTTTAGGCTAATACAGGGACAATCCATGTCTATATACATTTTTTTCCGGCAAAGGAGCATGTTTTAGTGTTTGCAGAAATATTTTGGTGGGGGCTGGATATAGGATTAGCACTCCAACACTTTGACAAGGGGCTGCAATTGGAGGTTTTCGGTGAGCCTTAAGGTGGGTGCAGTTTGGCATTTTTGAATTCTCTGACTGATCGGTCGCGCCTGCATGTGGCTACACCATTATAAGCTCCGCTGATTTTTTTTATTTTACCAGTTTTTAACGAGGAGATCGAAGTGCAGTTTTACATTTGCTTTTATGAAAGAATCAAGGCGATCCTGGACTAAGCATTTTTACTATTTGTTTTATAGTTTTTTTAGTATGTGAGTGATTTTTATCTCAAGTTCAGTGAATTGCACGTGTGTGTAATAGGAACATTGCTGGTGGTCAAGCGTGATATTACACTTCAGGCATGATGGCCTATGCAAGACAATTCCTGTGTAATCTGCAATTTGACAGATGCACTCGTTTCAACGATACTGCGTGGAGGGGTGCGTGAAGTACATGGGCGGCACTGCATCGGCCCATCCACCGTCGTTGTCGTGGGGGGTGTTCGCAAACAGGTCAGGCAAACAGGCGTCAACACGGCTAACCTCGTGAATATACAACAGATCCCCAAGGTGCGGCCTGCCAAGTTGTGTCTGCTGAATGTGAGGTCAGTTTGCAACAAAGCAGTCACTTCCTTGTCGATTACGTTGTCGATCATGACATGGACATACTGTGCATTACTGAGACCTGGTTATCCAGTGAGGACACTGTGTCTGCGACCGCCATTACACCTTGTGGCCATCTCCTTGAGCACGTTGCTTGGAGTAACCGTCGTGGCGGCGGAGTCGGCGTCCTATTCAGAGCATCGTATACTGTCTACCACTCCCAACTTTGGCCCGCTTCATCTTTCGATGACAACTCTACTCTATATAATGATATATTGTTTGGCAAAGTGAAGTAGACGCTGACACCACAGGCGTACGTCTACCCTCATACACCATAGCAAACGAATGTTATTAGACAACTCTGCGCTGCCACGACTAGGGTCTATCGATAAACGTAAACTTCACTTTCTCTCCGACCTTCGTCATTTTGAACATACAGTGGATATTACAACACGTGCCTGACGCGGTTGTCTACGTTTGACCTGCGCTGAAACCATCGCATACCTATGCGCGCGCGTTATGATGTTTATGTAGCGATGCTGTGTATTTTCTAACATTTTGTAAATATTGTGATAACGTATGTCACGTATGAGCTACCAAATTATCTCGTCGGGCATTTCTGCTAATATGTTTAACAGTTTGTTTTAACGGCCATTTTGGATTTATGCTAATTAGTGGGTGTTAAGGAATCCTAAGATGTGTGTTCTATATCAGGATTTGATTAGTACATTTGAACGGTCATCTGTGCCAAATTTGGTGATTTCTTCCAAAAGTGAAGATTACGTCCAAAAACTGATCCTTAGACAGCAGACTGTGTACGTGCTTGATTTGAAATGGTGACGTAAACATTTTGTTAGAAAATATCCAACACTACTCCCTCCGCCCCTCGACGGCGAAACCCCGAGGTTCCGGCTCAAATGGTGTTGGAAATGTGCAACCCCAAGCCGAAAAACGCACCCCCAACAAATCAACCATATTATGCCTGAAATATTGAACACATTTTTATAATTGCATAATGACTGCGGTATTGTTGCTCTGTCTCAGTAGAGGCTACAGCTGAAGTATATAGTTTCAGGTTTCAGTTTGAGCGTCCCTGGGACGTTGAAGATTGTAACAGTGAGTTGAGCTACTCCCGGAGCCCTTACAACGTTGGCGACAGCTTTACGCGGGGAACACCTGTCCGCATTATTGTTGAGGAGTTTGCCATGAAAAATGCAGATATCGCCATTGCATAAACGCTAGATGACCTCCGTAGTGACGGTATGCATACATTTTACTTGCATAATCTTTGTGTAGGACCTACACTATACTCAATTAATCAACTGCGTACTTACATATATACAATCATTTGTGGTTTTCAAACTAACACTTATATTTCGTGCTAGTGGGAATACGGACGTAGAGTTCTTATATAAAATGTTCTTAACTATTACATTACTTGAATAAATTAAGACACGCTATGCATCTCGCTTTCGTTTCGAACACTATAGACGTAACAGTCAGATGGCAGACATTTTCTACGGGAACGTCTTTCATGTCAAACGGTGGCGCCACATATTGAACGAATTCGTATTAATGTGTGAGCTGTGCGTAAAAGGTTTTGAAAGTTGTCTTTTGAGAGAAGTCTAGAATTGGGCATTGGCTTAATTAGATATTACTGTTTAGGAACAATGACATAGACAAAGGTTGTATGCGCGCGCACGTTGTATGGATGTGTGAGTGTTACGTAGTGCTATTTTCTTTGTTGTGCATTGGATATATTTCTTCAGTGACTCACCCACAGCTAAACATCTGGAGACAGCAGTGCATTAGGCAACGTATTCCTCAAATTGTCCACCGAATTGATGACACAATTCCAGTCAGCAGATCACATTTATTATCCAATGAGATTCAAAGTACATGATCGCACACGTTATCATGTTTGACTCAAACACGGGCGATGTTACACTATTAACCTAACCATTTGCAAGCTGTCGTGTCTTCAGTTATGTACAAAACGCATACACCTTTACCAGTGGAAAAAACAACCATCGAAAGCAATAATAATGTACAAAACATTCACGATTAATGGACAAAACACTAGTGCCAAAATATCGGAGTTGCAGAGCGAAAACAGACAACGACACACTGTACCGTTGTAGTTCAACATTACTCCCTTGCCATTTTGCTTGCTGGGTTCCAAATGACACTTGCGTATTCTGACGAGTTCTAACGAACGCGCACGTGATCGCGGTTTCACCAGGTTAGATGTCAGCGTAGCATCTAGTATCAACGTCTAAAAATATGTATTCCCACGGAAATTTGTTTTAATCTTCGATGTTCTTAGATAGACATATCAGACAGATCTAGACTTTTGCTCCAAGGTGTATCTGGTCCACAAACACCATTTACATTGCACTGGACCTCAGACACCGGTTTTCATGCCACACAAACTCCTATTTAAGAAAATGTAGTTAATAATGACCAATGTGTTTTCATGAAAGTTAATGTTGAATTTTTCTCCAGAAATAAAAGATCGTGTTGAACCTTTTTCAGCGATAGGCGGAAATTTCATGATTAGGTTAACATTGTAACACCGCCCAAACGTGACGTATTCTGACTGGTAGCACTTTTGCTAGGCTTCGAGGACAGAGCACGTTGACGGTTACAAACTTTGACATTGTTACTGAGTTCGCTTCAGTACGTCGCATCCACAACCATAAACAGGGTGCGAGTTACCACCGCATACAATAGTACATTAAATAAAACATATTAAATCACACGATATTAGTTTCAGACGTCGACAGAAACAAATGCAAGCATAAATTATATTGCAATTACTGGCGAAGTGGTAAAATGACTGGTAGGTTTAGTAACGCCATTGGTGTTTACATTTCAGCTGTGTATTTGAGTACAATGTTCAACATAGTTTCAAACAAAAACGAACATCACTGTGTTTATAGTTATATTGTTGTTAAAATACTATCCAAAGTTTGATGCAATTGAAATTGAGAGATTTCTTGAAAGACATTAAGTGCTTACAAAATGAAATCAAGATATGTCGATTTTGGATATTGTTATTTTATCGCTCCAACTGTTCGCTAAAGTATTTTTCAATTCGATAGTTTTGTGTTGAAAATTGGACTAGAAACAATTACGTTCGGTTTTGTTGGAAAACATGTTACGTTATCGTGGAACATAGCAATAATTCTTTGTATTACTCTGACAACCATCCATTCGGAATTTATAATCAAGTTGTGGCAGTGGTCATATGGTGTGTGGAGCCCTTTTTGGGAAGTGATGTCTACATTTTTATGTGTACAAAATGGCAGAGGAACAATTGAAATTGAATATTTTACATGGCCTTCCTCATTTATCGTTGCTGCCATTTGTAAATAACTATGTGTATGAGTTAGATATAAAACGGAACATTCGCGATCTGTACCGCCTCCAACTCGTCCTCGACGGCTGGTAGTGCAACCAGTGCAACCAAAAATACATGGGCCCCGCTTACGTCATTGGCCGGTTATTTATGCAATTCCGCCACCGCTTCGGACAATAATTGGGGGCGGGCGGTGCAGTTCACATAGGTTTAAATTCACACAAAAACAAACATCGGCAAACAAAGACATTACCGTTCAAAGACAAAGTAAAATGCAAATGATAATCTAGCAACTAATTGTATATTTGAAACCACAATCGGTGGTTGTAATTTCTGAAACTTAGCGTATCCAACAGTAAATATATCACAAGTGCATCGTCACAAGCACCACAACTGATAAATGGACGTAGCTTGTGAAAAAACGAGGGAGAGTGTTGCGCGAGGAAACCACGGTATTGCCTTCTCTCTTCGCTTTTAACTTGTCCATCGGGAACACCACATTATGAACCACTCGCTGGCAATCAACTGGCAGTCGTAATGATAACGTTTATAACAACGTTACTAATTAGTAATTGAAAGTTAAGCATTGAATCTCATTCATTAAACGATGGCAAAACATGTTCATCTAAACCCCCATTTGTAAAGCGGTTTGAGTATAAATGTATTGATTAGTTCACTTAAGTTTTTTAACGATACTTGTGTAAAGAAAGTTGCCTTATTGATTGATGCAAACCTAACTATCAGTAATAGAAATAACCCGTCTTTTATGTTGTTTGTTTTCAACTTGATGGTAATCTACGTTCAAACGAAGATACTTTTCGGACGGTGGACAAGTTATGAAACAACATCTATTAATATTACTGAACATTCTTCAGGATAGTTCGTTTTCAAATTAGAAACTTTCATTTTTCATATCCAAGAATCATGTTAAATTACCTGGTAGAGGCTTTCGTTGACGTGTCACGCCGACTTCATCAGTACCTATGACGCTGAATGACGTCATCGTACACGTGAGGCAGTTCGTAATTGCCCTCGTCTCTGTTGATGGGTGTTTTGGTTTTTCTGATCCAGATGGCTTCTTTGAAAAACACCCATCAACAGAGACGAGGGCAATTACGAACTGCCTCACGTGTACGATGACGTCATTCAGCGTCATAGGTACTGATGAAGTCGGCGTGACACGTCAACGAAAGCCTCTACCAGGTAATTTAACATGATTCTTGGATATGAAAAATGAAAGTTTCTAATATCTATTAATGTTAATCATAAGTTTTAATTTAGAGTTACGATTACGGGTTGGCTTTAATTCACAGAAGGAACATTTCTATCACATAGAATGGTATCCGCTAATTCATCAATGAGAACGCGTAAGTAAAAATGCTGGCCATTTTAACTGTCGTATAATCCCCTGTAAATAATAATTATCTGCTGTGTAAAGCTAAGATTCCACATGTACAGAAGCGACATGCGGTATTCGGTATGTGGGTGCGATAGCCATGTGAATAGGCATGAGTTCCTCAAGACGACTTTATTTCATAATATGCAATTTTAAGATTAAATGGCGGAAAAAACGAAAACTATATCCGCGCCATATGGTTATTATGGCTTGACTGGGTGACCGATAATTTTGCAAAAACACAATCAGTATGATCAAGTATGTAAATACTGTTTATGACGTACATATTCTTTCATAACAACAGTTAATAATGGCGTGGTTTAAATGCAACTTTAAAAAAATACAATAATCCAAAAGGCCATGGGAGACATTGCATTTTTCCCATCCGATTCATGTGCAGATACAATTCAAATCGCTACTTGGAACGATTCAATCGACATACGGGTGAAAAAACGCACCCGCTTCCTAGCCTACATATGGAATCGCATAACGCGAAACTCAACCACAAGCCGCTTTGGTACATATGGAATCCTAGTTTAACACAGCCACGTGAAACACGTATTCGTTGGTTCTTCTTGTTCTTGTTATCTGTTGGTGACGGTGATGGTTTTGTATTTTCGTTCACCACTCCACGAGAGACCATGTTATCTGCAACAAGGACCAATCACAGTTCCGGTCATTCGTATGATCCAAATGATCGGCAGCATCTGTGAAAAATAAGGGTGAAGAAAAACTTGAACAATTTCACGCAGCTAGAACAGTTGCAGGTGCAAAGATAACATTTAAGGTCCTACAATTCCATACTTTTGTTCATCTCGTTTCGGAATATTTTTTGCGAACAAAATAAGTTCTATAAAGTATCTATAGTGAGGTGCTAACTCGTTTGCACAAAACTACGTTTAATGAAATCTTTGGACAAACTATTACAACATTTGTGACAAGATTCTGGCTACATGTTAATCGTTGGAAGATGGATACATTTAATCCGTTTCTAAATCCTATGATATAAGATTACAATCTACAAGAAGAGGCTCGCTTCCGTTCATTTATTTCCGTCAACTTCATATCTGCAGTAACACATTCTTTAAACACCTTTTGAATGAAATTCAAACGGCATTTATGTGGGCAACAAAACCAATGCTTCTATTCTGGAATATACGGTAAGCTCAAAAAATTATGAGGCTGACGGAAACATGAGACTAGCTCTCCAATCCCAGCCTCTCTCTCGAAATTTCCAGAATTGAAAAGGTATATTCGCTCTCGATTTTTGAAGATTGTTTTTCAAAAATACTGCTACGGGGTTGGTGTTGACGCTACATTTTTATTCTGTCTGTTAGACGCTATCGACGTGATTCTTTTTGACCGGTTGTCTATTTAATTGCACTTGCGATCGCAGTGATGGAAACGATAAACATTGCTATTGTTGGCCATTCCTTTGTTCGCCGCCTTGCGGCTTTCGCGCTGACGCATCGGTCCATGAACCTCGCTTTGGATGAGAGTTATCATGTTACCTTCATTTCGAGAGGGGGTTTGAAAGTGCAGCAACTATACACACTGACGCATGATATTTTAAATGCCAGTGGGGATGTAGTTTTCATCGAATTTGGGACGAACGATTTAATGAATTGTGGACATTTTGAAGTTGGCGATAAAGTGTTGGCTTTCTCAACGTATTTAACTGTGATGGCAGGGGTCCGTCGCGTTGTAATCTCGCATTTTAATAACGAGGGAAATAGAAAATATTTCAACAGTGTTCGAGGGGCAGTTGTTGCCGCGGCGAATAAGTTGTAAAGTTGTTAATGCCGGAGGTGTTTTTTTTTTGACAGATAAAGTTTGACAATTTCTGACAATTGGTTTGGATTTACTACTGCTTAACACATTTTTGATGGTGTGGCCGTGTAAATGTTCTGCCACTAGGCCTAGGGCTGTGCCCTTGTGAGCCGTGTACATGTTCTGCCATTATGGCTGTGCCCTTGTGGGCCGTGTAAATGTTCTGCCATTATGACTGTGCCTTGTGGGCCGTGTAAATGTTCTGCCACTGGCTGTGCCCTTGTGGGCCGTGTAAATGTTCTGCCATTATGGCTGTGCCCTTGGGGGCCGTGTAAATGTTCTGCCACTGGCTGTGCCCTTATGGGCCGTGTAAATGTTCTGCCGTTATGGCTGTGCCCTTGGGGGGCCGTGTAAATGTTCTGCCATTATGGCGGTGTGCCCTTGGTGGCCGTGTAAATGTTCTGCCATTATGGCTGTGCCCTTGGGGGCCGTGTAAATGTTATGCCATTCTGGCTGTGTGCCCTTGGTGGCCGTGTAAATGTTCTGCCATTATGGCTGTGCCTCTGGCGGCTGTGTACATGTTTTGCCATTCTGGCTGTGTGCCCTTGGTGGCTGTGTAACTGTTCTGCCATTCTTGGGATACCCTCGGTGGCTTTGTAATTATTTGTTCCGTTGCAATTCCTTAGTTACAGAGGTTGGCATTATTACCCATACGCTTTTATGACTATCCTGGTTTTGGTTTTATGGTACAGAACATACTGTTGGTGGCAGTACATATTAATGCAATTACAGTGTGTAACGTTTGTATATTTGTGTTTCGTTCCTACTTTGGCCTGCTTCCATATTAGCTAGTATGAATTTACCTAGC
Organism: Paraescarpia echinospica; assembly: GCA_020002185.1. Lineage (NCBI taxonomy): Eukaryota > Metazoa > Annelida > Polychaeta > Sabellida > Siboglinidae > Paraescarpia > Paraescarpia echinospica. The sequence goes on from CM034536.1 coordinate 33,943,477, forward strand.
GGTATGGGTTCATTATAATGTTCATTATAATATATGACCCAGTGTCTGCCCGGCTTTCCTTTCTCAATGTTTCAGAATGCCTCCATAACGTAAACGTTCTACAAAAGCGCCAGCTCGTTATCGCGAGACAGTCGTGGGACCTCCTCGCAAACGAGCCAGGACGGTTGATGGGGACTGGCCCGAGGAAAGGACATCCACAGCCATGGCGATGGTTCCACCAGCCCCAGTGTTGTCAGCACCTCCTCCAACTGGCGAGATTGGCATCCTACGTGACCAGATGCGGTCTATGCAGGAACAGGTGGAATCAATTCGGGAGGCGGTCATGGGGATGGCTGCATCCTCTCAGGTAGCGAGGGAGGCGACCCCAGTGTCAGCTGCATTAGCAACACCAGCAGCAGCCGGGTCAGCAGCAGCGGCTGGGTCAGCGGCAATGGTCACTGGGTCGAGCATGGGTGAGCTATGTGAGGAATTACCTCAATACCCCTCTAACATGAGGGCATTGGCAGCAGTACCGCTTGGTAGCCTGGTGGACCAAAAGATTAAAGACAGAATTTGGGCCAACCAATATATTGATTTGGCTTTACTAATTAGTGAAGCAGTGCATGAAACAACATATATGTCTCCCAATCTCACCTTTGATCAACCTCGGTCGCAGGTCATAAAGAAAATTGCTAACATCGAGCAGTGGTCAGATGCTTTTTTCATTTTCATGGCCATATATACACAACACTGCCCATTAGAGACACAGGCTATCATGAAATACATGCAGATCATCCGGACCATGGCTTCCAATTCACCCCCCAAGGTTTTTCTTACATATAACAGGGACTTTAGGAAGTTGAGGGCACACTTCACCATGCCGTGGTGTATGTTACATCAGGAACTCCTCCATTCGGCTAGCAAGATCATAGGAAATCAGAGTCGTCCCTTTCCCCAGTGGAGACAGCCCATAGCTAGACGACAGCCCTTTCCCACCGGCTACTGCTTCGCCTACTGCAGTGATGGGCGTTGCACCAATCAGAAATGTACCTTCGCACACCGATGCAATGGACAGCATGCAGTGTCACAGTGCCATGGTAGTTGTCCGGCCACCCCATTCAAACGCCCTGCCTCCCCCTTCCATCGCCCTGCCACCCCCTTCAAACGGCCTGCTTTCACCGGCATCCAACCTTCCAATGCCAATCCACGCCGCCCGGCTATGGCAGCTCCTACAGGAAAGTAGGTATGAACCAGCCTTGACGGAGGAAATTTGCCAAGGATTTACCCATGGATTTCCACTTTCTTTTCAAGGCGATCTAAGCCATAGGACAGTACCATGCAACCACCCATCTCTCCTAGCAAACCTTTCAGTGGCAAGGGACATGATTATGAAAGAATGTACTTTAGGTCGTATTGCAGGCCCCTTCGAATTAATCCCAATTTTTTATTTGGTTATATCACCATTAGGGCTTATTCCAAAGGCGGAGAAAGGCAAGTTTCGGATAATTCACGACTTATCATTTCCAAAGGGAAATTCAGTTAATTTTGGAATCCCAAAAGAGTGTTGTTCTGTAACATATGAGGATTATGACTACTTTGTTTCATTGCTGACATCAGTGGGTCGTGGTTGTTTTATTGCCAAAGCTGATATTGAATCTGCATTTCGGATTATTCCGGTTCATCCTAGAGATTATCATCTGCTTGGTTTTTCATTTGATGGTCAATATTATTATGATAAATGCCTTCCAATGGGTTGCTCCATTTCGTGCAAAATTTTTGAACAATTTAGCTGTGCCTTGCAGTGGATTCTACAAACAAATTTTCACGTTATGCATATGTCTCACATCCTGGACGATTACATTTTTCTCTCGCCATCTCAGTCGATTTGCAACTTCTATCTGCAGCAATTTTTCTTTATGGCTAATTGGTTGTCAATTCCGATCAAGCATAACAAAACTGTGTTGCCATCTACTTGTGTGGTTGTCATGGTATAGAAGTAGACACTGTAAAAATGGAGGCTAGGCTCCCACAGGACAAACTTGAAGCAGCGAGTAAGTTAGTCAAGTCCTTTAGTCACCGTAAAAAGGTTACCTTGCGAGAACTACAAAGTCTCCTTGGAACTTTACAATTCTGTTGTAAAGTAATAATTTCCGGCAGACCATTTCTCCGAAGGTTGCATGACTTAACCCAGGGCAAAGTTAAGCCTCATTTTCACATACGCCTGGGTAAGGAGGCACGGCTAGACTTAGCTGCGTGGTCTATTTTTCTGGAGAACTTTAATGGGTCATCACTTCTCATTAATGATCAGTGGCTGTCTTCAGAAAAGCTTGAATTATTCACAGACGCTTCAGGTCTGGGTTTTGCTGGTCTATTGGTTTCAAGGTCATTGGCCTTTGTCATGGCAGAACTTCAATATTGCCGTAAAGGAATTATTTCCTATCGTACTTGCCTTGTACTTGTGGCCGCAAGTTCTGAAAGATAGGAGACTGCTTGTGCCATGTGACAATGAAGCAGTGGTACATGTTATCAATAACCAAATGAGTAAAGACAAACAACTGACGTCACTTATCCGTAAGTTGACTTTAGCACTCATGAAAAACAACTTGATTTTAAGAGCAAAACATGTCCCAGGTATACAGAATAGAATCGCTGATGCGCTGTCTCGGTTTCAGGACACGCCAGAACTGCGCAGGCAGTATGGCCTCGAGCCAGTGCCGTCAGTCATCCCGTCGGATCTCCTGCCTTGGTAACTGTCGCTCAACATTTGTTAGATGCTTCCTTGTCTGACCTCACCACACAGGTTTATGAAAAAAGTGTTACAATGTTTCACCAGTTCTGCCAATCTGAACTTCACCTCACACACTGGTTTCCAGCAAAAACACCAGCAATAATTTCTTTTATAGCATTTTGTTTTCAAAAAGGTTATGCGCCATCATCCATTACCAGTGTGATTTCAGCAATTTCATACGTGCATAAAATGCACACTTTTGCAGATCCAGCTGCTACATTTGTTGTTCGAAAATTATTGCATGGGGCTGCAAAATTGAGGTCATCAGGTGATCAGCGGGCACCAGTCACAAAATCGGTCTTGCACAAGTTGGTTTGTTCTACACCACACATCTCATGTTGCTATTATAACAACATTTTAACTTCGGCCATGTATTTACTAGCCTTCCATGCCTTCCTTCGAATAGGGGAAATTGCAGTGACTTCTACTGCAAAAATCGGTCAAGTCTTGCAGATGAGCCAACTGGCAGTGACGACTTACATTACGAGGCAATTCGCCAGGGCAGCTCTTTATTTTTACAGGAGGAGCTCCAGTTACAAAATCGTTCTTTGCTACTCAGCTAAAAAAGTCTCTTACATGGGCAGGTCTCTCGACTGTATGCTATAAAGGTCATAGTTTTCGGATAGGCGCTGCAACAGCAGCTGCAATGCAGGGGATCTCGGACGACAAAATCCAGTGCATGGGACGGTGGAAATCCCAAGCTTTTCAAAAATATATTCGAATTCCAATGTTGCAGTTGCAGTGACCGCTTTCTGTTTTGCAGTGGTTATGCTCACATAAGGTGGCAGGTGCACAAACTATGCTTTCTACTTAGGTGGGGCATATGGGGCAGCAATGCTTGTATTCATTCATTTCGGACAAAAAACAAAAAAATTGTTGCATGAATTTTTTCTGCTGAGGTGGGGCATTCCATGTAATGTAAGCACCATTTCGGCTACTCAGTTAATATGTCAACTTAAACCGGTAAATATCAGTGTTGTGTTACACTCCTGGTAGAGAAATACTCCTTGTTTTGGCTATGTTTCACGGATGCTTTCTGCTCAGGTGGGGCATTCCGTGTGAAATAGAAATGTTTTATATACACTCTCGGTGGTTAATATAGACCAATACTGTGTAGCACTTCAGTTACCGAAATGTGTGGATTCCTAATGTGTTAGGCGGGGCATTACATTTAGCCTTCACAATTGTTGTTTCCAAACCGATGGCTATGTTAATTATACGCATAATGTGTAACGTTTCAGGTACTAAATCATTGTAGGATTAATATGTTGTGGCGCGTGCTTTCTGCTGAGGTGGGGCATTCCATGTAGCATAACATTTTTGTTTACACACGTGATGGATATTATATAGCAATAATGTTTAGCACTTAAGGTGCCGGTATATACTTTTGTGTGGTTTTCATGTATAGCATGAATGCTTTCTGCTTAGGTGAGGCATTCTAAGTGGCAGTAACAGTGTTCGCAGTAACACAGGTTATCTAAGTTCGTGCTAATTGCCATTGGACACACGTGTGGACTAATGTGTTGTTACATTGGATACCAATGTTTTTACACAAAAGCTCATAGTATTAGTAGGTAACATCCATGCTTTCTACTGAGGTGGGGCATGATAGGTTCCTTCACTGACCACAGTAAAAAAAGGAAACTGAGATGGTATGGTCATGTAACACGATCAAGCGGGCTCACAAAAAACAACACTACAAGGAACAGTGCCGGGGAAAAGAAGACAGGGAAGACAGAGGAAGAGATGGTTAGACAACATTGCAGAATGGACTGGAAAGACCTTTACCAGAAACTCAGATATTAGCACACAACCGCGAAGACTGGCGTCGACTGGTGAGACATTCAGCAATGCAGCGCCCCTATGACCCAGGCGGGTTACGGGAGCAGTAACTAGTAACTAACTATATATTTCAAAATGGACGCCAACATAGCAGTTCAAACGACTGATAGGTTGGCGTTGTCCTGGCAACGCCATTGTTCTTTACGCAATTTCAACTGTGAGCTTAAGTAACGTCACATAATTTCAAACAAAATGAGCGTAATTGAATCAAATTTCTACACAAACCCTAACCAAAAATCTCTGCAATTACAATGAGTAACGCAATCTAATTTATTAAATGATTTAATGTAGGGTTTGTATGTTTTTCCTATAAAAGTCCTGCCAAATTACTGAACTGTAAACATGCCTGTGAGTGCTGAATTCGAACGATGTGCCGTCTCAGTACAGCACGCTCTTCGACACAAGGTCCCAGTATATCCGGGAGATGAGCGGCAACGGAGATTTTCTTCGTCGCGACGTCACGTGACTCGTCTGTGACGTCACTGTTTTATTTTGTTCGGCGGTTCTTGTTTTGTCTTGCCTTGTTTGTGCAACGAAGTCTTCCAGCTGAACAATAAAAACGATGATTTTAATAGTCGTAACACTAATTTAACGGATCGCCACAAAAGACGTGCAATGCAAATAGTAATATATGCTTTATAACATTTAACGTAATTTGAAGCAAACAATGAGTTTGCAAGTTTTGACACAAACAAAACAGACCTGTCTAAAGTTAGACTGAATACATTTTTCTTTGTTAACACGGCATGATAACCCCACAGTGCAATACATTTACAGCGAAGTCCACGTTTACGTCTTCATACAATCGCATCTACCTGTGCCAGTTAAATTCGTCCTGTAGATTTGTATCTATTTTGTTATTCCTATTTTTACACATGCACGGACGCATGCGCCTCTCGCTCGTTGGCTCGTTGGCTCGCTCACACACACACACGCACGCACGCACGCGCGCGCACGCACACACACACACACAAAACAAACACGAACTTACTTCTTCACATTCGAAAGTAAAAAGTAAATGGACAATATATAATGAATGAAATATATAAACATGATTCAGTATGTTAACAAATGATCATGCAACTATTGAACAACTTACCTTTATAGTTTTTATTCTTTTGCGGAACTAAACAAAGCAACAAAATGAAACATGAGCAACATCAATATTTAAAACGAACAAAAAACAATCACGGTTTCATATGAACGCGGAATCAAATGCTCAGCTCAGTCCAAATATAACGACATTTAGTGAATGCAATCCAACAGAACATGTTGCCCTGATTATATGAAGAGTAAAACAGACACATGTCGAACGTGGACGTTCATGGTTTTGAGTCTTCAACAGTGGCTTCCGATAAACGTATAGCTGTCCTGAGTGTTCTGATAAAAGTACACGTGTTCCTTTTGTTCGTTGGCATGAAAGCTTGTCAACTCTATTGTATAGCGCAGGAGCACTTGGATATTATGATATACTGCGACCACACCGGCACATTGCGGCGATTATCTCGAGAGATAGCGGGAGTTCACTTGACATTGCACTTGTCATTGCAATCGTCTTCAGCAGACTTCCAGAACACAACCCAGCTTTATCGCTGCGTATACTTACGTTACTCGGACAATTCTGTAAAAAGAAAATAAGACCACAATGAACATCGTCCGTCACATTGGAAACGCTGACATGCTATATGTAATCATATACATAAATAGGAAACGTGTGTGTGTCTGTCTGTCTGTCTGTCTGTCTGTGTCTCTCTCTCTCTGTGTGTGTGTGCGCGCGTGTTCGCTCGCGCATGTGTGTGCGTGCGTGTGATTTTAGCAATATTCTATGATAATGTGGCGGATTTATTACGGTATATACAGACACACACCCACCCACCCACCCACCCACCTCCCCCATACACCCACACACATTTATTTCTATGGTCGAGGGAGGTCATATTTAGGAAGTGTTTTTGTGCACAGTGGGCATGTCCCAGACTTAACTTTTGATTACCGTAACGTTTCTGAATTCCTTTCACGACATATATAACCTTGTTTCCTTAGGACTGCAACGCTGGTCTTGCTTCAGGTACGTGCATGGTTATTGTACATATATCAAAATGTAGTTTAGCTCTTTTTTCTAATACCAGTATGTGCAATATACACTTTCTATACTAGTTAGATAGTATCCTAGAAAGTAAAGCAGGTGTAACATACAAATGTAATTTACTTACCCTTGGGTTGAGCTGAAAAAAACAGAAACCAAGAAGTGAGCTAACGTTGCAAATAACTTGTGGAACATATCACTTTTGTAAAGCCATTGCAAATATTTACGTACAATAATAGTTACTGATACGACTTCGAACAACTATATTATATAAGAAATATCTAATTTGCATATGTTTATGAATATCGACCATGTCGTGCCGCATAGAATATCAGCATGATATTCGGAGCAAAATACTCAGTTTAAACAAATAACAGTCACATGTTACATGCCAATCTTGATTAGTTAAAGGGAGTTCTACCAGGAATTAGTGGACGTAGTAATTAGTAACAGGAGGTCTGTTGTGTTAAACGTGGGAAATGGGACATCATTCAACATCAAAGGGTATTGCAGTTAACTCAGCCCGAATCGGCCGTATTGCCAGTAAAGCTTGTTTTGAAACTTGATGTTTTGTTTACTAATTGAATCTGCTCAGGGGTCGAACCTTCCAAATTGCGAACGTTGTTACGGGCTTACTAAACACAATTTGACGGGTAGTATACTTTTAACGTAGTTAGTATAGTCTTAAGAACATAACGATGATGTCGTAGTCAATCTTGATAATGTATTTACCTCGCACATCTGGCAGACGGCAACAGCAGCAAAACAAAGAAATCATTAATAACGTGCCATGTTAAACAATGCCAAGTGCTCCTTAACATCACCGTAGTATTCATAGTTTACTAATAAATTATAAGACAATGTGCCAAATGATCGATTAACGTATTATGTCATGCACACATTCAGCGTGATTTAATGTTCAAATACACATTTCATGTATGTTAGTCTAAATGTCCGTTCAAAAGAAAGACCAACGCAACATTCCACTGTTTTGTAACAACGGAAAGAGCACACGGGTCTGTTATCTCGTGTTTAAAAGGCAATATTACCAATATAATCTTATCACAAAAAAGATAATCCATACACAGAGCAAAAGTCATATCAAAGGTGAGTTGCACTTTTCTTGTTTTGTTAAGATATACGTAGAATTATTTCCATCATGACTGTGAGCCAAAGAAGATCTTCCGTAATTAATTAGTATTCCAACTTTCATTGCACAAGTGCACGCATAAAAAACACCACGCAGTGAGACGATAAGGCCGCGTAAACGATCCGCTAATTGAAGAAACTAGCGATGACACCACGTTCAAACCAACAACAGAATGATATCAACAGCAACGGAAAAATGGGCGATATCGACTTTACATCTGACAGCAACTTAAAAAAAACGTGTGTCGACAGAAACAAACGAACAGTGATTTCAAGATATACATCGTGGGGCCAGGATATTTTTTATTTAATTTCCAATGGGGACAGTGTCTCAAAGAGGTACTTTCAAACATCAAAAGGTACATGTTTGCAACAGAAAGTATCGTTTCACGTATTTGCTTCCGGATGCAATTGTCCTTTTATACAACATTGTTGTTTGCCATTTTTCTTTCCTCGAAAATGTTTTTTTATATACATGTAAACAAATGCAATTTTTGAGACACTGATATAGAGGTTTTTTGTGGAGCAAGTGGACCATTTCAACACATGCCACATAGATTCCTTTTTATGAGATGTTTTGTATTTCCATAGCATCCTCTCAAAAATATGATTTTAAATAAAGTTTGCCTTTTGACCACGAAAAGTGCCTTTTTCAGGACTTGCCAAACTAAACTACCCTTTATGAAACTCATTGCCCAATGTTCGTTGATTAAAATACGTTGTCACAAATAATCTATATGAAGAATGCAATGGGCTGATAGGGTAAGATAGGAGGTGATTGGGGGGGGGGGGGCAATAGCATTGAACGAGGGAAGGGCAAATGAAAGGGCTGGTGGGCACTTTGTATACAAAACAGCCTGTGTTAGGCAGGTAAAGTTATATGTTGACAGACACAATCACGAAAGCGGATATTGGATTACGCCTGAACACAGAACGAGTGGTCGTGACAGAGGACACGGAAAAGGAAGACGATACAACACAACAGCCACACAAGGACAGAGCTGCCGGTTGAAGGGGCCGAAAGTATCTGGTACCAGGAACAGGTGCCTACACGTTTTATAATGCGACATTGACTTGTTTTAACATATTCGTGTGTCTTACTATTAGTACGGTCAGGGTCGCATTAATTCGCAAAGTCAAACTACGCTCCAATTGCGCCGCCAGTCAAAGAGGTATGAAAAGGAATAAAAACACATATTGCTTGAATTCATATTATATTACATCTTTCCACGTCCACCAAGCAAAAAATTCAATGAATTAGAAATTCCACATTTTATGCTGTGCATCCGGACATTTTCGAATATGCATATTTTGGCGCGTTTTTCGGGATGCCGAGATGGTGACGTCACATATGACATATAGTCACATTCGGAGCATGTTTACAAGGATAGCTTTTGGGTAGAAACGAGCGTCAGAATGAGTTATCATGCGATATTCCGATGTAATACAAACACTAGTCATATAAATGTAGTTGCACATCATATAAATATAATTGTATTCAAAACAATGAATGTGAATGAGCCTACAAGTCGACCAGGTTTCGCAGAGCTTCGGCTCGTTTTCAAAATAATTATATCGATTGCAGTCCACCGGAAATAATTTACACCAATAAACATCCGTAGCAAACATATATTGTATTAATCTATATAAATTATCGTTGTATAATCTCATAATATCACTAGAATATCGATATATGAAGGAGTTGTACAATTTATTATAACAACTTAAATCAGTTAGTGAATATCCATCGATCTCGATAGCTCAACTGGTAGACGCGTTGGTTTCGTGTTATTTATTTTCCAATCGGGCGACGCAGGTTTAAGCCTGACACCAAACCATTGACTTTTTGACATATTTTTGTTTGTTTTCACGAAGTAATATAAACCAAATGATTTTTATATTATGATGCACTGTTTGTAAATATTGTTTTATTTTTTTAGTAAATATTTATTCGCCACAAAATGAAAATATGGTAATTATATATAACGATATTTCTAAATTGTATATATCCTGACAGATCACAATTTATTTTCACAAATATAATTACAATATATTACTGTACAATACATACATAATAAATAAATTATATATCCATTACATAACATATTTATCTGGATAAATAAAATTTTGAAACATCGTTATATATAATTACCATATTTTTATTTTTGTGGCGAATAAATAATTACTACACAAAATATTTACAAACAGTGCATCATAGTATAACAATTATTTGGTTTATATTATTTCGTGAAAAAAAAAGTGTAAAGAAAACCATTGTTATGATATAGATACAATTCGTCCTTCATATATCGATATTCTAGTCATAATATGAGATTATACAACGTCACTCTCTGTAGCTGGATACAATATATGTTTGCTATGTATGTTTATTGGTGTAGATTATCTCCGGTGGGTTGCAATCGAAATAGTTATTCTGAAAACGAGCCGAAGCTCAGCGAAACCTGGTCGACTTGTACGTTTGTAGGTCAATTCGCATTCGTTGTTTTGAATAAAACTGGATTCATGTGGAACCGTAAGATAACGGCTTGTTCCTCTATGATGATTAGTGTTTGTACTACATCGGAATATCGCACAATAACTCATTCTGACGCTCGTTTCGACCCAAAAGCTACCTTGTAAACATGCTCTGAATGCATGGAAAGGGTCGGCCTGCTGCGAGTATATGTCATATGTGACGTCACGATACCACGTGATCGCCTAGATCATTAAATTTTAATTTTCCGTGAGAATCGCTACACACAAGGGTTTAAAATCGAATGTATGCTACACATGTATTTTTTTATGTTTTCAAATGTTACATACAATGTTAAACTTTGTGTACACATGGAAAACGGATTTTACCTAATGCCTTGTTTTTATTTCTTTTAATGGACACTGACACTACTGTGGATACGAGAACCAAGCGGCGTGGGAAGTAGTGCCTTTGTAGCTATGTCCCGTCACTCCTCATATTGAGCTAGCCATTTTATTGTTGTTTTATATGACTGTGTAAAACACATATAATACATATGAATTATCATGAGCGAAATATTGTTGGCTGTTTTGCACATCCGGATAATTAATTGTATCTAGGACATTGCCTCAGGCTTGCCTCATTTCCAGCTAAGTGTGCCATACATCGTGTATCGTGATTATGCTTCGGTATATAATACATCATTAAAATCCAATTAATTGACAGTATTCGCATTATCTAGTCTTATTACATGTAGTTCGTTGGTGGATCTTGGTTTGAACTAATATTAACAGTTGAATTGTAATGACATATAACTTCACTCCTTAGGAGCAAACGTATTGTATATATTATATAACAGCAGAAGTGTAGACATATTTGACACCAAAAGTATGTCTCAGGCCTAGAGCTATGTCAACTTCACAGCAACAACAAAGTATGCACACTAGAAGTGGCTTATTTATTTATTATTTAGGTAGGGGAATTGGGCCTTTTGGTAGTTAATTTGTAATAGTTCCTATATAACTTGTGCCACTGCATCTTAGCTCAACAAACTAATGGGGGATTAAGTTTGATTCCATTTTGTTCGCTTCCAATAACCTGCGTACGTCTCTGCATGCTAATTATGCTCATATATATATATATATATGGTCGATTTCCACGAAACGTTGACAAACTGGTTCCTGGGCTATAACTCATTTAATATACTAGTTGGAAGGTTGGAATGATGCTGTACGCATGCGTCTTCGTTGGGGCTTCCTGGGAACCCTATTTTTTTATATTTACCATGGAATCTCTGAGTACTGTCCCCCCAAAATGGGTAATTTCTGCTCTATTTTTTTGAAATATATGCCACCAGTACTTTAAAACGCATTGTATTATTCGAACAACATATGCAAGGTATACAGTTAATGTTTGGCTATGAAGGTCGATGTCTCAGGCGTTATTGATCAACAAATTGAAACTTCAGGTCAAAACCCTGATTTTTCCTGATTATTTTCATGTTAGGGAACTTTTCTGAAACCGTCCATCTGCAGTCATTCATATAAGAAATAACACAGATTTCACACCCAACTTGATGCCACAGCTGGATACATAGATCCGGTACTGTTTTAAACCAAAAGTGTTGGCTAATAAATTGTGTTGAGCGACGAAACCGATTTGGGGAAGTTTTTCATGAAACCATACGTCGCATGTTTGAATACGCATTGTAAGTAGAGATTTGTAGATTAGTAAGAAATATTAATTGGTCATAAATAACATATAACAACTATATGACAACATTTAAATGTGTAGATACATTTCCCTTCGATTTATTTTGCTATTACTGGTCTTTGCAACCGTATGTCTCCCGAAACCGTACGTCGGCTCTAATTGCCAGTTGGTTCATCGGCCCAGTCATCCCATTTATCGTTATTTTCGGGAATTAGATGACGCCAAGCGAAATCAGAAGTTCGGTACCGAACATGGCAAGTCCAATATGTTGAACACAAGGGCAGAGTCTTCAAGAATGTGAAACTGACCCAAGTTGTACAAAGTACAAGATACTTCACAGACCAACTCATATCCGGAATGGCCGAATTCCGTGAGCACTGTCACCGGGTGACCATCCAATATCACCAGATCCACATCTAGAAGCAGTCCTTGGCGGAAAAGACGGAGGCAACGGTCCAGATGGACTATGCTAAAAATTGGGTGTGCAGATACCAGGACGAAATAACGGCAATGTACTGTGTCAAGTCCCAGGTGACCATTCACCCAATGGTGGTACACTTCAAGCAGGACGGCGAGCTTTGTACCAAGAGCTACGTGTAGATTACAAATGTCACTGCTCACACTGTTGAAGGAAGTCAATGAAATCTTTCTGGAACTGTCGACTCTGCACTTCATCACATATTCACCAACTTCGCCGTTCCGGAACCGCACAATATGTGCCCTAGTAGCAAAATTTCCATCACTGTTCGGTCTTAGAGCTACGTGGACCTGGCTGGAGGCTGGCCACTGTGACAGAATGGGTGGTGGCACGAAAAGGAAGACTGGCAACCTGGTGAAGGCTGGAAGAGTAATCACCACGAGCTAAGAGTTCTGCCACGCAAATTCGTGCTAGTGACACGACCATGACCCTCCTGGAGATAACCCTCGAAGTCATCCAGGACTGCAAGGATGAGATCGAAACATGGAATGTTCCAGAAGTCCGTGGCATAAAGTCTACCCGCGCTGTTGTGGTCCCGGGCCCAGTCGTGAAAATCTGCAGTACTTCCTGCTTCAAGGATTGCTGCCACACGAAGGGCGGAGTGTTCCATCCAACATGTTCTGGTTGGGAGAGCACACAACTGACACTGGAGAGGGGGAGGAGGAGATGAATGACATATAGGTGGTGGTGGAAAGGGTAGAGAGGCAGGTGGTGGAGGCGTAGAGTGACACATATGTGGTGGTGGAAAGGGTCGAGAGACAGGTGGTGGAGGAGAGGGGAGACACAAGTGGTGGTGGGAAGGGCCGAGAGACAGGTGGTGAGGAAAAGGGGAGACACAAGTGATGGTAGAAAGGGTAGAGAGACAGGTGGTGGAGGAGAGGGACAACAGAGAGGTGGTTCAAGAGAAGGTTGAGAGAGCGGTGGTGCTTTTGGAACATTCAGTTCAAGTTTCATTAATTGTTCTTAAAATTACCTTTCGACAAATTACAAAAGTGGCCGGTTAGACTTAAAATAAATAACGTTATGAAAACATTGTATTCATGTTCTATTGTTCAATATATTAATAAAATGATAAGAATGATTGAGAAACACATATACGGAACACTCACAGGAATGGCTTTACACTCGGGTATGTACGTAGACAAAGTTTAAGTAAAAAGTGGTCAAATAAGAAAAAATACTTTATTCTACTGAAACCGTACATAAGCATGAAACCGTACGTCTCCGACAGTTTCTTAGCCCACACCTCAATATATTTACATCAGCGCATGGTATCTGTAACGTTTGCACAACCAATATAAATACTTACATCACGACCTTTTGACAGTTAATACACATTGTAAGAGGAGGTACACGAAACCGTATGTCTCCGGCGTTTTCTTAATTAGAATAATAAGAATAGGACAGAATCACCTACATATCACAAACATAATTAATTTAGATTGTCGGATATATACCAAAACGTTCTTAAATCAAGTTAGAGTTGTCCAATGGTCTCACCAGTAACTAACTCCATTGTACTGAAAAGTATACTATATATGAAACCGTACACCTGCAAATTTTAAACTGTCTACAAATTCGGTATCACCGATAAGGTGCTTGCGTGGCTGAAATCATACGTTAGCGAACGGTATCAGAAAGTGGCAGCAGGAAGTGCCGAGTCGGTTGAGTCAATCTTGGCGTGTGGCGTCCCCCAAGGGTCGGTGTTGGGCCCTACTTTGTATTGCATGTACACCAAACCTATCGGAGATATTGTTGTTAAACACGGCATGGAGCATCACTGTTATGCTGATGACATTCAAATCTACCTCACAGTTGAACGAGATGAATCAATTGTGGCGGCATTGGCTAAGGTGGAATTGTGTGTTGCGGAAGTGGCTGCATGATTGACTAGAAACCAGTTAAAACTGAACATAGAGAAATCCGAGGCGATCGTTTTTTCTCCAGCGAAGAAACGCGGCAGTCTGCCTGCCAATGTATACATCACAGTAGCCGGCCATCGAATTCAACCATCATCGTGCGTGCGCAGTTTGGGTGTGCTATTTGATAGCAACCTGAAAATGGAACAGCAGATTGCCAACACTGTGAAAAGCTGCTTCTATCATATTAGAAACATTGGGCGAATTCGGCCACATCTGACGGAAGAATCATGCAAGACACTTGTTCACGCACTAGTGACATCCCGTTTAGATTATGGGAATGCAGTTCTTTATGGTCTCCCACACACGGTGATGCAACGTCTACAAAGGGTGCAGAACTGTGCCGCTTGCCTAATTACTCGCACGAGGAAATACGAACACATCACGCCCGCGTTGCAACGTTTACACTGGCTACCCGTTCATTTGAGATCGACCTACAAAATGCTGGTGTTTACGTATTGTGCCTTGAATGGTCTAGCGCCGGACTACATAAGTGAGTTAATTGGCTACCGCCCCATCAACAGAACTCTACGATCTACCTCGCAGCCTCGCCTTTTGTTCGTACCGGCCTCACAAACTGTCACTCATGGTGATCACCGTTTCGCGGTTTGCTCGGCGGTTCTATGGAACAATTTGCCTCCTACGCTCAGGACAGCAACATCATTACAAGTGTTTAAAACACTTTTGAAGACTCACCTTTTTAAACAAGCGTTTTTATTATTCACCGACGAGGACATGTTATGTGCTTTCTATTGATAAAAATATGTTTTGTTTTATTAGTTTCTTAACATATTTATGGTTATTCTTCTTGTATAAATGAATGTATTTATAGTAGTTTTTTTAAAGAATGTCTTAATTTATTTAAACGTTTTTTTTAATGATCTCTCTTTTTAGTAACTATATTTAAGGTAATGTTATATTTTTTATATATTTATTTTTTAGTTAGCATTTCTTTCTATGTAAAATACTATTATATACGTGTGCATGTATGTAAAGCGCCCGAGGGCAATTTTAATTGATTGGGCGCTATATAAGTACTTTTATTTATTTATTTATTATTTATTTACAAATTGATAGTTATAAATCAGTGTCAATAAGGTATACCTTATTGCATTCCTCTTGTAGTGGTAATATGTAACAGAACGTCACCTTTTTTAAAACATCAAGTCTGTGAGAGCGCAAAATACTTCAAAGCTCCCCCTTAAAATAAAAGAAGAAGTTCGAAACATATTTCTTACTGAATTAAAAACACAAATGTGTTATACATACATTGAAAATGAAATGTCACAGGTAAATGTGAGATGAAATAGTTGTAGCAGTTTCCAAGTAGAGGGACTTGTGTGCAGACGTATCGTTTCAGAACTTAAACACTTGCTATTTCTATTAGCTGTCAAATGCTCAATTTCAGGATTTAACTTGCCCAATCTTATTCTCCGATTACCTCAGTATGTTCTTTTCGTACTACAGAAAACACAACTTTATACGCATATGTTTATTCCCCCCTAGGAACACCATTTGTCAACGTTTCGTGGGAATCGACCATATATATTAAATGTAGCTTAGCAGTTAAGTATCTTCCAATATGTATTTTTTTCAAACGTTGTAAAGACGGGTCCATATTTCATGCTGTGATATTTTGACCCCCCTAATCTTAATGTTGAATATTTTTGACATCACAAGTTAGTTCCCCAAGTGTGTATATTCCATTGATATTGTAAGGGTGCAGCCACTGAATATTAAGAACAAAACATGAAATGTGTAGTTGTATACTCCTTAAATGGAACATTTTATACCAATCTAAATGTGACCTTCTGACATAGCAAGTCATGTACCATAGATACCGTGATATATAAACACAAAACTGCTAGTAATAATACATCAGACACATGCATAAGAACAAACATAATGTTTAGTACATTTAAGGGGGGTCCAAACATCATAGGACGGGTCCATATTTCGCTATGATATTTGGACCCGCGGGTCCAAATCTCATCTGACAACGGAACAGTTCAGTGTCTGCTGCAAGAACACTGTTTCGTAAGAGGTGAAGTGAATTAAAGTAGGCCACTCATAAAACCGACCTGACGTAGCTGCTCTCCGATTGCGCTGTCGGGTAATCACCACGACGATTTAACGACGCTTTGTGGACGTTGTTAACCTCAAGTGGTGGTGATTAATCGAGAGTTGATCATCCCCCACAAACACTCATCAAGCCGATAAGATTGGTAAGAAATAGAACCATGAACACGATGCGACGCATATGCTAAATTATTTACACAAATACGCCTATTTTAAATTTCGTTCTTTACAGTTCTCGTTTTTAGTTTTTGCCGAGTGTTGATCGACCTTTTCGGACGTATGAACATACAATGTCTACGGCTAAATAGGTTCTTATCTTTGCTCTCTTCTCACCATGCCATTTTAAGGTTAAACAAGTTTCTTTATTTTAAAACCTTGAACACATATATTCTCTTGTAAACCTTTATCACATCAACATCACCACGGCTACGACCATCACTATGTTCATCAAAGTCACCAACAACACCAGCACCATCGACAACACCACAATTATCATCGACACCACCACCACAACCATGTTCATCATAATTATGAATTTACTCGTTGTGTAATAAATGTGGTTTAAATGGTATTGGTGTTTATGAAGTCGTGCTGGCAGTGAATGCGCCATACTTGGCCTCCACAAACCGCACCGACGGGCAAGGCCAACACAGACAATAGTGACAATACGAGACTACACTGCCATGCAGCTTGCGATACAATCACGATATGCATACAGACGAAAGACGCACTTACCATCTGTGACGTCAATGATCGATAATGGAATAAACACGGTCATTAGATGATTCGTCACTTGAAAGGAAATAAACTAACAAACATGCTCTAGCAAACGCTCCGTTTGAAGTGAGATTTATAACAGCAAAGGTTTGCACGTCATTGTAACGAAGATAACATTAACCTAAAATAAACATATATGACACTCCAGAACAAAATGTGTTGTTATAAAATGTATATGAACCGTGTAAAGAAAGGTGTTTTCTAAATGTGAATTATCGACTGTACGAATATCTTGTGAAGGTAGGGAATATCTTATGTCGTAAGAAGGCCAGATTGCAAATATCCTAACAGAACGTTAGGATCTAATAAAGCAAAGCTTAAGTTTTATCATCTCGTTTAGTCCGGATGGACCTCATGAACGCTGTTCACGATAAGGTTGAGTTTACAACACCATTATATATATATATATATTATAATATATAAATAT
The DNA here is from genome assembly GCA_020002185.1 of Paraescarpia echinospica. NCBI lineage: Eukaryota > Metazoa > Annelida > Polychaeta > Sabellida > Siboglinidae > Paraescarpia > Paraescarpia echinospica. The sequence goes on from CM034536.1 coordinate 33,961,187, forward strand.
ATAATAATAATAGTAATAATAAATTTAATATTGCTATACAGACGTAGTGGCTTTAATAGTTTATTTCGCACAATTGTTATGTACTAAAATATCATTTCAGACAACCATCTAGCATTTTTCCATCATTTAAAAAAAATTGCTGTGCTTAACACGTGCTACACGAAACCTTGTCAATAAAGTCACGCTGAGATGTATGCGTATTTCTGTCTCATACATAGTCAATGGCGATGACACCAGTTAAGACAATACCGCATCATTTATCAAGAATGCCTTATTAAATCAAAATAGTTCCAATTTTGCATTTTGCTCGAAAGGGAACAAAAGGTAAATGCTATGGTTAAATATCAACGACGTGTTTACATGCCAATCTGGCCACGCAAGCTCTTGTTTGTGTGTTTTAGCTTTCTGGCGGTAGACTCCGTACAATAGACAGGCGTATTCACAGGTGCCTAGCAACGTAGATGAGCCGGGAACATTACGGAAATACGTGGTACATTTGCTTTGTTGATATATTAGAATCATTACACAACAATACAGGATAGAACAACACAATTGATATGTTCGAAGATACATGGCAAAGATGATACACACAGGATTAGTAGGTTAAGGGGTAATCCATTTTAAGACAAAGTCAAGCATCTCTCATTAGGTACTAACGATATGTGAGTGCATTATTTTGAATTATGCTAACCTTCGTTTTCTTGGGTGACAGTTTAGCAGGCACGATACATAGGTATTTATAACAGTGAAATCTTATATTGTGAGTGTCTGCCTGTAATGCAATTTATTTAGTAAGGCTAACGCAATATGACTTGATTTACGTATGTATAAATTGCATCAAGGCTGTCACATATCTACCATGCATTAATAGTAATAATAACCTGGAGTTATGGCACAATTGCAAATACGCTAATAATATGAATGAGATGTATATTAGCAGGTGTATGGTGTGCACCCAGAAGGAATTATGTGATAATCCGTTGTCTGCAAATAACAAAAGATATTACTTTGGGAGCAACATTCACATGAGGTATTTATCCTACTTTGAATACATCGTGGATGTCATATAAACCAAACAAGGATCTATACGAGAGACAACACCCGTTTTATGTACACTACCAATACAAAACACGGCTAGTTTCCAACAGCAGCGACAGAAGCCAAGAAACAGTTTAGAACGACACCACCTGAAGACAATGACCTCTGAGAAGAAAACGTCTTCTCGTGTACAATTTGTAATAATTATCTGAAGCGAGCATGTATTTTCTAAGAATACACCAAAAGATGCTACTTAAATAGACTAGACATCACAAACGTTACTCTTCTGATTTATACGCATCGGTTATTGCTGCAGTCGTAATGAACCCGCCCGTGTACGTAATTGATTGACGCCGAAAGTGGATAAAGGCAAGCGAGGCACCACGCAGTCGCTGCCTTCTGTGGTTGTTACATGTGACCATATTTTTGTTATGACAGGAATGTGCTGGTATCTCTGTAAGTAATCCATGGGGAATGCGAAACGCTCTGACAGCAGCAAGAAACATATGCAAGCTGAAAACATGTTGGGTTGATGTCATCAGTGTACGAAACGTTGTCTCACTGTGGATTCGTTCTGCTTGACTTCTAACACAGCGAATTGACACCACCGATGATATTTCGCTGCAGTTTTTGTGGATAAAAGTGGGTGTTTTGTTGAATACTCGGTTTGCGTGATATCCAAAATTAATTAACGGTTATGCTGATACATATTGGGAAATATGCTCACCAAATAAATCTATTGTTGTCACTCATCTCTTTACCTCCCTATATCACACACTATAATAATAATATAGTGCGTATATATCCTCAGGAGTCTGAGCTCACAGGCGCAACATACAAGAATCATAAGGCAAAATCGTGAACAGGGACGCACAAGAGTCATCATTCCAGCAAGGGACTGCGTAAGGTTTAGGGTGGGAATACATACTGATTCCAGATTTTAGGTCCAGCTCAGTGAAAACAGTGAAAGTACGTTTGTCGATGTCATTGCTTTCACTGAGCTGGACCTAAAATCTGGAATCAATCTGTACAGCACGTTTGTCGATGTCAAGCGCAATTTTCGGAACACAGACATTATTGTGAAACATATGATCTGAGGTTCCTGATGTAACGTAAACTTCCGTACTTCCTTTATGACATTGTTCTAGTGTTAATGTTGGAATTACCGTCGTCCTGTGGATCGTTACAGCGAAAATGATATGTTGGCCACTGACCGAAATACGTAATTTATTAAAGGGGGTCAAGACAAAAGAACAAAAGAATGGAAATAGGACAATCCGAGAAGAGGGAAGGATTGAGGAAGTGGGAGGTAGGCATGGGTAGGTATGAGAGGAAGTGGAGCGGGTATACTTTGTTTCGTACTTACCCTAATGCCCTGAGAGCAGAAGAAAAAGTTACGCATAACTATGATTTTCATAACTGCATCATATACATATAAAATGTAATATATATGTTACTGTACGAGTAGTTTTTGTTACCAGAATCGCAAGCACACGTTCATTTTAACCACATGTAATGTCTAGTACGTGCATATTTGCGCGTATCTGTGTGTGTGTGTGTGTGTGTGTGTGTGTGTGTGTGTGTGTGTGTGTGTGTGTGTGTGTGTACGCAAAGCATGCATACGCTATGGTGTACGTTTGTGCGCATGTGTATCGCATTACGAATAAACAGCAAACATTAAAACAGTCAATACTGCAAATTCGAGTAAGAAATATCGCTTAGTTAATATATGAAGAAACCCATACAGTAACAAGTTAATATCAATTTATGTAATGCATATGTAATTACCTTATAAGCAGTCAAGATGGGATATATTGATTTCTTCATGAATCATCACATCACCCACACTAGATAAGCAACTTAACCCATGCCTAGTACCGTTTTCATCATATGGCATGTCACAACATGATTTGTAGATGACATATGAAGCCTTCGTAGCCATGGCAATTCCGGCATGATTCGATCAGTAGCTACACATTTCTGTTCAGATGGGTGACCATTATCCAATCTTTAAATCGAAGTCAGTCCAAAGATTTCATTTAGAAAAAATCCACCTCATTAACAATATTCAATAATCGGCACAGGCATATTGGAACAGAAAAAAGTTAAGCCTGAAGTTTGCCCGTTTAAATGAGAGAGTAAAACACCACGTGATCATAAAATGGTATTCTACAGAATTTCCGTTCACATTTTAGCGGATCGACCAGAACGTGGAATGGGCGTAGCATGGTTATATTGCATATACTTAGTAACATCTATTTACATGGCATAATATATATATATATATATTACCAAGTAGCATTTAAAATGTACGAGGAATTCTTGGCGTTGTGGCGTCAACATACATACACGCTTGTCTCCCCTGCTCCCCATCATGCACACGCAAAATATACAATCAGAAACATTATAAAACTAGTATAAATTTAAACCAAGGCCAACTGCCAACATATTTTAAGACAGTCGTACATCTATTGACATAAAGTGAACTTGGTAACATAATATTAATACCGTCTGAACATTATCTAAAAAGTAAAAAAGTATACATGTAGTTAAATAAATAATAAATAAATGAATAAATAAATTAGCTGACGATATAAAAACTAAGCTGACAGTTAAAAAGTATGTACATACATGTAGTCAAGTTAGTAAATAATAATAAAAAAAATAACTAAACAAATTAAAAAAAAATAATAAATAAAAAAAATTGCATGGCGACATAAAATCTAAACCAACTGAAAACAGTATCATGGCATCTCGCGGTTCAAGTGAATGTTGATAAAAACTGTTTTTAAGTCTAGTGGTCCTTGTCTTAATACTTCTTTAGCGCTTGCCAGAGGGAAGAAGTTCAAAGAGATGGTTGGCTGGGTGGGTAGTATCCCGTACAATGCTCTTGGATTTTCGTGCACAGCGAGAATAGATTCAATGGATGGCAACTCGCGCCCAATGATTCTAGATGCGCCCTGATTTAGTATATGATATATATATATATCATATACTAAATGGTAATACATTATATATTATAAGGCCATACTAAAACTAAACAGTAATACCACAATTGCGTAATTTCTAATTGTCAAACCAAACGTCACCGGACCAACCACACTGCATCCAAGCGTGCATCATTTCGTGACATACGCAAAACGCACGGTTTTCTATTTGCTAAAAGATCAATGGAGAAAACAATATTGCAGTTGAATTTTAAACACAACTTTGAACAAGTGTTGACATTTCGAACATTGATTCGGACAAACATGTGATATATCTGATGTCGTATAGAAAAAAGAATAGATGACGAGATTAATGATCATAACTATTTTGACTATGTAAAACATACTCACCAAATTCTGCTAGCCGCATTGCAAGAAAAGGAAAAAGAGAACAAATTGGAAACAGCATGTTTTGTAAGACAATAGACATTTTCAGCTATCAGATCGAAGGCCAGAACGTATCTCAACACGTAACGTATACCTTATAAGTTTAAGGTATCTCGTACGTACCCGCTGTACAGTTTATATTGTAAGTTTAAAGCTGTGCCCATTAAGCATAGGGTGCTTCTTGGTTTTCAAGCAAGTCTTACCTGAGTGGTTCTCGGCGCAACATTTATAGAGAACATGTGAACAAAAATCCGTAACGGACAAGGATGTGTGAGATGCGACGACCTCAAGCCCTTGCCTCCCAGTAATAGTCGAAGCCACCACTGTACCAGCGCATCACCTGTCACACTGACTTCAGGAATAACACCTTCATTCCCCGCATCATCCGTGACTGGAACGCTCTGCTCCCATAAACCAGAAACCGCCCACACTTGGCACCTTCATTCTGAGGGAGTCAAGGCACATCTAACCAACTATTTGCGGACTTGGAGTACCAGTAGGGTGCTCTGGGGTCCGTTTACCCCCGGCTTGCTGGTGGGACAGGCGGGCGGCTTGTGGGCAACCCCGTATACAGCTGTGTTCAACACTACTGAACAGAGTTCTACTTTGGATTTTAGTGTCTAAATAAAGTTATTATTATTATTATACTTATACCTTATACTTTGTTTATACTTTGTTTCTACTTTCTCCAAACCCCAAGCTACACAAATCTTCCCTCCCCCACATGTCAGTAATGGCAGACCCATACGACAGGTAGACATAAATGGAAGAAGAAGAAGATGTCGTAGCAAATCAAGCTGACGTCAGTGTCTGCAAGTCACGCAACTTAAGATACGTAGAGCGACAATCTTTTAGCTGAAACTATCTGATATTGCATCTGGACTCGCTTATTGCGAACTGTTTACCACAGATGTCATATAGCAACCTCACCTATTCGCGAAATGGGAAAATAAGCGCTCATCTTGTGGCATGAATTTTTTTTCGTAATATATGATCGTATTGCAAAAAGCATTGGTCACATTTAGCAACAGACACCTGTTTTTATTGCTGCACGTGCGCCGCATAGAGAGACGTCGACTGGTAGAGACGGCGAGGCACGGGGGAAGATGGCTGTGAGGACGGTGTGGATAGGGCAGTTGGACAGTCGGCCAGCCGGCCAGCCGGACAGTCGGACAGCCGAACAGCCGGACAGTCGGACAGCCGGACAACCGGACAGTCGGACAGCCGGACTGTCGGACAATCGGTCGGCCGGACAGTCGGATAGCCGGGCGAGCAAATAAAGAAAGATATAAATAGATAGATACGTTAGTAAGAAATTATAACATAGGCCCACGCATAAACACACTTCGTAATATGAAGCGGCGCGTGTCGGACTTAGTGTCACAACGTCATAGGTGTCGAACAACCGATCACAGTTTAATGAGACACGCTCACGCCTCGACAACCCACGAGGCGTGTCAGCTACGAACTAGCCAATGACTCACCAACCTGCAACACGCTGTACTAAAGGGCCACACTGCAACTTCAATAATTATTTTAAATTGATATGTATTTGGTCACACTTGATATATGGTACTTGATGTGACAGTATAATTTAATAAGGCACAATCGCAGGCGCATTGATTGACATTTATACTCTCATTGGGGATGCATTTATGAATACTAAAGATTTAATCAGAGGTAGTATTATAACGCATAATTTCATACAATGTGTGCTTGATTACATTCCTGTACAAAACGCAGGACGCTATCCGTCACATATGAGTCAAAGGGCGGAAATGCAATCAATTAATATGGAATCAGTTTATCGAGGTTCGAGGGTGGACTGATTATGATGAAGCACCACGAGGCAAGTTGCTGACTTCTGCTTCGTGATTGACAACTGTGGCAAACACGTGTTCCGTCATATACGCTTTGGTGAGCGCATTAGACAGACGAGGACGTTTGGTCAACAATGAAACTAAGTGGACCGATACTGATTGTATTAATGCATATATGACGCACAGAGGTGGACGTCAGAATATGTCAGTTCATGAGACGCGATTAACTACATTCATTGTTGATAATGTGACAGCGACCACCGTCATCGGAACAAGACTAGTGAATGTGCTGATAGTATTAGCCTACTAATCGGATTCTTGCCGGAAAAAAATAAAGAGCACATCACATTTATATCAGCCAGCGCTTAGTTATCACACATAATAGGTTTAAATGATGTTGTATCGATAAGCCACATATACAATATAAAACACATCTTCGTTATTAAATATGTATTTATTGTTTATCAATTTCGATCACTCTACGTTGCTTCAGTTCACGCAGCTGTATAAATGATCACACTGCTGTATATAGTGATGCATACTATATTAGATGAACGCATAGTCTTCATGCGAGGATTCCAGCGGATAGATCGATATGGTGTTTGAATGTCCTAAGCTTTTTCTTTAAAGTTATAACGTTCAAATCAAATTATATTTTACAATATAATTTGTTTGGTTGAGTAATTAAGAGTGATTTTATATATGCTATAAATTCCAATAACAAATTACCCAATGTGTCCAAACTATTTTTGAACGTTGCAACCTTTATCAGATTTAATCAAGATAATTACCTCAAAATGCTACATCAAATAACATTAAGCAATATTGACGTTAACATTGTAAAGTGTCAATTACAAATAAATCACTTAAATGGTTCAACGTTGGCAGCGTCACCAGATTTCACCACAATAATTCTATAGCGATACAACGTTATACAGGAGGTGTAATATTATAACATATTGACATTGACATTTTTGACACATGTATACATCGTGAAAATGCCCCAAGTCAATCCGCAGCTATTTTTAGTTTGGTGTGAACCAAAGCTCGCCTCACACGGCGTCAAACATGCAATTTCTGGATTGACGTTAAATAGAAGACCAACACAGAGGCAGAGTGAGCTGCAGAAAGCGGGAGCAGATGGAGTTGTTTATGGCTACTGACGCAGACCTGCCACTCGATGCTTTCTGGGCTGTCATGTGATAATACTGCCTGGGCTGTGTTGACAAACGAGACCGTGAGAAACAGAAGATGATGGTAGAGGAAGAGGAAAACCAACATTAAGAAGGAAAGTCAACCGTAAAGATGTATTTACAATAAAATTGCAAACCATGCTAAACTGAGTTAAGGTAGATTATGCAATATTAATGAGTGCATAATAAATATTGCAAAGCAGACTTCGCCTACAGGCCAATATATGTTCGCCACGTTGCAAAACCTAACGAGAATGTATCCCAACGGGCTCCACATGCAGCAATTGAAGTATTTAATAATTTCCTATCACCCGCTCTGGATGATAGGAAGAATTGATCAATGCTTATATTTTGGCGGTAGAAACCGCTACTTCCATTATTAAGTACAAATGTGTGAAATGCAGCTCAAGTCACTGAGTTCTAAGCACCTCACAGACGGCCATTTGGAAACAATGGACACCGCTACTATTATCGCTTGCACTGGCGTTCAACGTATTGTATAAGTTGTCGTCTAAATAAATACTTGGCTTTCTTGTATTATTTTGTTGTGATTGTTTTGTGGGTTATACACGTTAGGTGTAGGTCTCTCGGGTGATTGGAATTAGCGGCCAGGTGCGAAGCAAATGCCGGCTCGTGTCTATGACCAAGAATCTCAGTCATTTTGATCATCACAGGTTGACATACATGTACAGCTGTATATGCAAACATGCAGCTTCACGCTATCTGCCAGAATGGGAGATGCTTTACATGGCCTATAACGTTACATACTGCGTGAACCACGTCGTATACTAAATGTGGCTCTCAGGATTATCAGTATATCACCAGTTCTCTAGAACGCAGAAGTGAATTTTACACCGGCCCTAACATAGAAAGTAAGATCCACGATACTTATTAGTTAATTGCTTGACCTCTGGCATCGCGCACACGCACAGTGTAAAATGGGAAAATAAATCGTGGGCTATGCTGACTATCAATATATTTCAATATGCGACATCGAAGGAAGCAGCTGTTATCGATGCAGTTGAAACGGGAGGAATGCGGAATATGAAGATTTTAGAAAGACGTGCAAAGATGACATGTGATTGGAGCCACTGATAGGGAGCAGTGAAGGACAATAACAGCAAGAGCATTGCATCAGTACCTATAGGAGCGAGACCTCACTCCTGCATAAGGTTGTTCTCTATACATGGAACCTCGGTGCACGATTGACGACACACATATAAGGAAATATATTAGGCATTTAGAAAGAAAACACATCAAAGAAGGCATTTAGCGGGTCGTTCCTTGATTAAGTTAAGAGGAGTATGCATGTCCTTTTTACGCTCCTTGCTATTTTAGTACGGTTGTTCTTCGACAACTGTTTACTATTTCGTACTCGATGTCTCACATTCTTCATTAGAACACTAATGCACATATTTTCTATTTACCCAAATGTTGCGCTTTCTTTGACCAAATGTTTGATACATCCAATTTTAACCTACCAGACTGAATCATGGATATACTGTTATTTGTGCAATTTTTTTTTGTAAATTAACTTTGACATATCAGTGGCCAACAACATGAATTGTAAGGCATATCTAACTATAACATAGCTGCCCATTTATCCATAATTTCAAATGAACCTTTTCAGATCATACGTCCCGTTAAAATTTGCTAAAGCGCCCTATTACATAAACGTTTAGTTGGAACTTACCGCTCGTTTTCGTAATTCTATTTCCACGTGTAAATCCTCGTCTTCGCCCATATAGCTTGCCACTGAAACAACAGTAAAATGTCACCAGTCAGTTATGTTAAATTCGTTCAGCTGTGAATTACAACTAACATTATTTGGTTGTTATTGCTACGGTGGTGAGTGCGATGCATAATTCGTTATAAGTACCCACTCGGCCATATCTTTATATTAACTGGTACCTTTGAGTTGTGCAACACCCGCAAATCGACTGAGACGGTGGCACAGTTGCACAAATACTCGGACCGTAGGCTGCCTCAGATTATTTGTACTACTCCGGCAGCCAGCGGGAACGATTACTTCAAAGGTACTTTTTATATTCCTTTCCCACCTCTGTTGTGTAGCAACTGAGTCGGCTGTCAATCTGTTACGCGCGCTGTCAATGGCGTGCGGTGAAATAGCTAAGTTGTGCTAATTAACGCTAAAGCGTGTGATGAGAATGCACTGAATATTCTGTGCATTGTCTTAAGTACTGCGTGATGTATGGTTTGTTAATAAACTGATTGAAATTGTATATAAAACTTCATGATGTCACTAGATTTCAGGGTTTCATATTTCATCGGAGTGGTTTGATGCGGTTCAGACCAATCAGGTTTTCGGAACATATGCCCGTGAAATTGTGCTACCGGGCATTAAGGATAACTCGCAGATCTCATTGGCATTTCTGTGTTCAGAGATCTGCACTACATTCAGTACTTACTTTTAACTGTAGTATACGTACACCGAAAAGAAAGAATGATTATGTTTGCATACATGACTACTGACCACAGCACTCAAGACTATGTGGCATTGGAATGTGTCATTGACATACGCAAAACGGCATGATTGTCACAATTGTGAAAAATAACAATTGCCATCGCCGTTACTACTCCATTAGCCATTTATTGCAGGTACGTAACATAACCCACAGAGTTTCTGCTTTTTACAATACAGACTAATATATGGGTGAAGAGGTAACTATCAGCAGTCGAAACGTCACGAGAACAAAAAGTAAACTGACTATGAAATATGTAAAAATATCACTCATTTGAACCACCCAGTCTGATGAACCTCTTTACTCATATACGATTAAACTATGGAACTGAAACAGCAACCATCATTCTACCGGCGGATAAGGGACGTGCCACGGTAATAATGGACAAAGCACAATATGAGAAGAAAGTACGTAAGATGCTGGATGACGAGAAACACACTCCAAATTGAAGTCGGATCCAACTGCTAAGTGCAAGAGAAAAATAATTGCCATCCTCACCAGACTAAAGAGAGAGGGTAAGATCACAAACAACAGTACTATTACCTTTACCCCTCAAAAGAAGCTATCCAACTATATAGACTGTACTGTACACCGAAAATACACAAAAAGACAACCCTCTAAGACCTATTGTGGACTATACTGACTCAATAGCATATAACGTGTCACGAAGCTTGGCAGATCTTTTTGGCCCTATGGCAGGACTGACGCAACACCATGTGTACAACTCAAGACAACTGGCAGAGAAACTTAAATCACTGACGCTACACGAAGATGAAATGTTCACCTCCCATGATGTCGTGTCTCTGTTCACGAACACACCCTACCATGGGTAGCCCTGTATCCCCCATTGTTGTCAACCAATTCATGGAACATCTCGAGAAAGAGGCCATCACCACAGCCCCTGTCACATGTAAACCAAGAATGTGGAGACGCTATGGTGATGACATTTTCGAAGTTATAAAGGCAGGGATGACACAACACCTGACCGAACATCTTAACACAGTGGATGAAACTAACAGTATGACATTTATACACGAAGAGGAAACGGAAGGAAATATGCCATTTTTAGACACATTACTAGTCAGAAAGGAATCGGGGGAGATGAAACTTCAGATCTTCCGAAAGAGTACCCACACAGACCAATATCTAAATTTCCTCTCACATCATCCATTACACCAGAAGATTGGAGTGATCCGTACGCTACTAACCATATGTGAAACGCTTGTCACATAGGCGGAAGATAAACGCAAAGAAAGAGAACACATCAAAGAAGTCCTAAAGAGATGCGGGTATCCACAGTGGACCATATCAACGGTACAGAGAAAGATGAAACAAAAGAATGAAGCCAACATCAGGAAGAAGACTGGAAAAAGACAAGGACAAAGGCATGGTAGTACTTCCGTATGTCCAAGGATTATCCGAAACCACATAATGGATCATTAAGAAATACAAAGTGAACACAGCAATGAAACCTCACAACACCATCAAGAGGACACTGGTAAGACCAAAAGACAAAGTGGAACCACACAAGATGATTGAAGGAGTGTACGCTATATCATGTAAGAATTGCAATGCCACATACATCGGAGAAACTAAACGCGCACTTAGAACCCGCATCAGAGAACACAGAGATGACGCAAACAAAGCAACAATGAACACCAGAAACAACAGAAAAACATCGGAAAAGGAGATGAACAAATCAGCCATCACAGACCACATGACACAACAAAATCACATAGTAGACTGGGAGGGGGCCACATTTGTGGACAGGGAGTCGGCCTGGAGGACAAGAGGCATCAAAGAAGCGATCTGGATTAAAAAACCAAGGCCTGTATGAACCGAGACGAAGGACGGTACCGGCTTTCACACATCTACGACGATCTACGATTTTTTTTATTTCGTCTAGTCAATATCAAGGTGTCGCTTCCTGTGAAAAAGTGCCTTAAGCGTCACTCAACAGCATGGCAGACTAAAGCCAGTAATCGATAAATTGTGTGTGTGTGTGTGTGTGTGCGTGTGCGTGTGTATGTGTGAATTGTGTCTAGCACTTATTCACATTTGTGCGTAGAACCTCTGTAGTTATTTCATCACACCTCCTTCGCAAAGGATACGAACATCTGCCCTCTCCGTTTTACAACACATGTTTCTGTCTTCACATCAGAGTTTAAGGAAGACACCCAGACATCGTTGTAGCCTAACTCTGTATTTAACAGATGACACATCTCACAAAGTCAGTCATCACCTCACCACGCCTGACATGTCGAAATATGATTGAGGGCCAATAAAACAAGGAAACATTGAAGTTATCTATGAATGTTCATGTTCAGCGGACCGTTGCTAATTCTGCTTGAAACTATCGTGATATTTTGAAAAACACATTGGATCGGATCATTTGACAACTTGTGTTTGAACGAATAAAGATACTATTCTGTATATCGGCATCGTATTGTAAACATTATTTATAGACATCCTGTAATATATTACATACTGTGAATCTTTCAAAATAGTATTTCCGTTGACGTTTACTATAGCTCCCCCTTGTGCTCAGTATTCTGTTACGGTATTCCTCCCTCTATCGATAGTACCTGCCCCTTCGAGATCTCACTTTACATTGACTTTCCTTCTTAATGTTGGTCTTCCTCTACCACCATCTTCTGTTTCCCATGGTCTCGTTTGTCAACACAGCCCAGGCAGTATTATCACATGACAGCCCAGAAACAAATCCATCATCTGCTCCCGCTTTCTACAGCTCACTCTGCCTCTGTAGTGGTCTTCTGTTTAACTTCTTTCCAGAAATTCCACCACAGCTCTTGTTGTAATCCTGTGTTAACGCATGTTTGACGCCGTGTGAGGCGAGCGTTGGTTCACACCAAACTAAAAATAGCTGCGGATTGACTTGGAACATTTTCACGATGTATTCTTGGGTTTGCTTATTCATTTCCGGACGTTGCAGCCTTGATGGGTTGTCAATAGACAATTCTTTCGTTTGCCAGTCTCCCCACTCGCCAGACGTTTGCTCCCATCCATTCATCTGTGTCCTTCCCCCATTGTCTCCTAGGTCTTCCTCTGCTTTTGCTGCCTTCCACTTTCCCTTCCATTATCAGTCTCTCTAGAGACCGATGCCGTTTCACATGGCCGAAATAACTTAGTTTCTGTTTCTTTACAAAGTTCAATAAAGTCCCGATGTATACATGTGTCAAAAATGTCAATGTCAATATGTTATAATATTACACCTCCTGTATAACGTTGTATCGCTAGAATTATTGTGGTGAAATCTCCTGATACTGCCAACGTTGAACCATTTATGTGATTTATTTGTAATCGACACTTTACAATGTTAACGTCAATATTGTTTAATGCTATTTGGTGTTGCATTTTGAGGTAATTATCTTGATTAAATCTGATAAAGGTTACAACGTTCAAAAAAAGTTAGGACACATTGGGTAATTTGTTATAGGAATTTATAGCATATATAAAGTCAACCTTAATTAGTCAACCAAACATATTATATGGTGAAAATATAATTTGATTTGAACGTTATAACTTTAAAGAAAAAGCTTAGAACATTCAAACACCATATCGACCTATCTGCTGCAATCATCGCACGAAGACTATTCGTTCATCTAATATAGTATACACCACTATATACAGCATTGTGATCATTTATACAGTTGCTCGAACTGAAGGAACATAGAGTGATCGAAATTGATAAACAATAAATACATATTTAATAACGAAGATGTTTTATATTGTATATGTGGCTTATCGATACAATGTCACCGTTGACGCAACTTCATCAAAGGTAACAAATCGTCAGACCAGATATCATATATCTTACCTAGTAATCGATGGAAAATGACTATATATATACTTAAAAGACGTTATATAAGAAGCTAACACTCAGTATCACCGCTGTCTGACATTATTTAACCAAACATGTCAGTGCAGGTGTATCAAGCAAGGAGAAAGGTTTGTTTAATAAAGACTGCGACGCCCTGCCGTTGAACTCTATGTCAGGCACACCAATAACGTCTTCTAAGAAAAATATCAACCATCATCTTGGAGATTGGGTGTACCGTTTCAAAAGCAAGCCTACCTTCTGTCATTTAGAGGTCTCGAAGCTCGCCGATCAATTTACGTTACTTGCAGTAACACGAAAAAAACTATTGCAAATTTACATCATAACAAAAAGTGAAACGTCATTTATGAATACTCTTGGAAACCGTCTTCTGCGTCTCTGTGTATGTAACGGCCTCCAAATTTGAAGTCTTGCCAGGATTTTTTACGCATAGATTACCTGACCTTAAAATTTAGACATCGTCTAACACTGTGAAATATGACTAGGCTATGGATAATGATTGGGTGCGCCGATAACATAGAAAGCAACGTAATTGCTCCTTAGTTTACAAACATAAGCATTAGAAGCATAGCTACAATGTATTTCCTAATTGATGACCATTATAATGTGTGTTGGGATTATGTAAAAAAAACCTAACAACTTATTACACGTCTTGCCATGCACCTTGCAATAATCACACACTGGCAGCAAATATTTGAATAGTTTTCTAAGGTGGCTTGCAAAGCCGTGATCTGCTCGCCGCTAGAGATGACCTTGAGCCGCTGGCATGACTTCGTTGGTCCAATACAAGAAAGTTGGAGAGAACAAGGTCTAAAGATGACCGATACTGACGAGAAACTGTATGCACAGATCTTACAAAACAGCAAAATCATCAAATCATTATCGCAATACCGTGGATAACGTAACGTTGTAACTACTTATGCAATACCAGAGGATTTTGAAATTGCATCTTACTGCGAAAAAGACAATATGTTACGCCACAAATCGTGCAGCTTCAATCCATATTCTATTAAATATTATTAACAATATGGCGACTAGTAGTTCGTACCAACCTATGGCGAGTCTCCGAGGAACTCTTCAAATGTCATGCTGGCTCACAAACTGCACACTACGCGCGTTTTCAACAATTTATATCGATAACTACTCGTCGTGGAATAAATTACATGCGCACGACGGCACATCGAAATTCAGAAAAATCATCACGAATTACTACATTGGACGAACGCATTTTTTTAAGAATTATAATAGGATCGTGCTCTGAATACGTCGAATCTTACCACATCGATTGTGTCTTAAACGCTAATATAGAAGAACTACTTAATGGGCGATTACATACGTTCATTGAAGCCTACAAAATCGCTGGCGATCGACATCTCTTTGTGAGTCTGTCGTCATTGTTACACAAGATGAAAGCACACATCAGTACAAGAACTGCAATAACAAACAAAACTACAAGAACCATTAAGCGGGTGGCAGGATTGCATCATGCTCACACGCACGCGTAGCGAATGCAACCTATTTATACTGCTGCTATTTGGGATTATGAAGTGGCGACTACTCGCAAACCCTCTGATAAACTTCACGGATAATTCCTGGAAGACGGCAAGTGATGTTACATCTGATATTCCGTCTCCTGTCGTCGAGAGTTCGCGGGTTTTCTCAAAACACGTTGGCTGTGATCCACGAAATGTTGAAATAAAAGTTTTGGAATTATTATCGGTTTAATTTTACTTCGTGCAAAGAAATAATGATTGTTTTTTTAATTTGTGGTTATGTTGCCGTTTTTGCTTTGTTGATAAAAAAGCGCATGTATACGAGTAGAGTGCATCCAAACTACACAATCAAAACATAGTAAGGGAAAGCCAATAAAAACACACACGTATGCGTGCATGCATGCACACATCCATGTATAAATACATACATACATATATATATGCCTGCATCAAAACCTGTTTTTACTAATATCCATTATTTGTTCGAACGTAAGAATATTAAGAAAGGCAATACTGATGACGTAACACTTACTTGGTTTCGCTGTCAATCGGCACACTAATAACGTAAACAAAAACACAAGCGGCATCCAGACGCGCACACGGTTGACACGGGGCATCCTACGTGACGCTGTAACTCTTTACGTGACTGGACGGTCGAATAATTTCTCTCTCGTTCGCTCGCTCGCTCGCTTCCCCGAACCCCGTCTTTCCCCGAATTATTTACGCTGCAGATTTTTGGTACGCTCAGCAATAAGTTGGTTCTGCGTTCGTCCGACCAAAAGTAATCAACCCGTCGTAAGAGTCCACTCGCCAACAGCACTGCCGTTAAAAGAATTCCGCGATCAGGCGTCGGCGGCTGATAGTAGCCGGCGCTGTCGGGTGTTCGGGCGTAGGTGGCATACTCGGCAATCGCTAGCTTTGTGTCATTAATTAGACGCCGCGCGGTTCGGCATGTCCACGACACGGAGTGACGCCCATCTTGCGACCGCATCGACTGGGTCTGACGTTGGTGGAGGCGACGGAAGCTGCGGGAGTCAGGCAGCACCAACCGTGGTGATTGGCTTCATATACGGATGAGGTGATATTGGTTGCTGTCACGCATCGCCAACGATTCACGCACTCATTGCATCGAGTGGCAGTGGATTGAACAGGTCTGCCAGGGAGTAAAATGTAAAGAGCTTCGAGTAATCCTAAGGACTGGATATTGCGCTATAAGAACTTACCTTTACTTTACCTTTAGCATACAGTCTGATCTCATGTAGAGCATGTATTGTTGGTGAAGTGTATGCTTACTTATTTGCATAGGAGACGAACGCGAGTTAGATAGAAAAACTGTGCGAAGTGAGATTTGCCGGGATTGGGGGAGGAATGGAGAACGAGAGTGAATATAGCATGGGGGCCTGAAGACGACACTGTGGAACCAGTGACGGTAGAAGAACCAGACATCAAGGTCCAGTATCGAGGTTAGGTTTGCCTCGGACTTCAGTGACACGGAACAAAGAGGAGAGCAACTACTTCGTCGAATGTGCTTTCGGTTTGGCTATAGCCTTCAACTTGTCCTGTCTTGCTCAGTGTTCGACATAAGGCTAAACATGTTAAGGGCCAACCTGACCTGAGACCTGCAATAAATGTTGTGGGCCCAACAACAAAATTAAAGGCCTAACAAGCCCATATATAAATGCAGCCGCCGATGTCATCTTAGGAATATATATATAATATTATATATATGCCTGCCACAAGTCATTTATACACAGTCATATGGAGCAAATGGTTTCTTACCATTTTTCGTTCTAAGCTCAAATACATCAGTTCCGCTAATTCTTCCACTCTTTTTACTCCTAAAAATTATCCAGATGTTTGTGTTCTCACAAGATTGTTGTTCTCCGTTGTTGCTGTTTCATCAACGCCACTATCTCCAGCTCGTATTGGTTTGCCTACACTATACACGATCTTATGACTTTCCTACTCAACCTGCTTGACTGTTGCTTGTTTGTCATGACACCTTTGCCTTCCTCCGTACATTCGCATCTTGTGTACATAATTCGCCGCACCCCTACCTACCAACGCACACCATCGGTAACCATTGTGGTTTCTGCCAACGCACACAAAGCTACCCGCATACTTGGCCTCTTCCACCTTCAATATTGTGTTCTACAACTCTTTCTGGTTTTCAACCACACCAGTTATGTCTTATCCGTGGTAACCTTCAGCTAATGCTTTTTGAACACGTCATTCCACTCTTGCAGGGCTTGTAGTAATTCCTGTTTGTTCTCCTTCATTATATCATAATCAGCAGATTTATATCCAAAATCCGCGCGAGTCAACCGGCCCTGTAACCTGCGGCAGTTGTTGGCTTGACAGAAGATTGCGGGCCAATGTCGAACACTGGTCTTGCTTTATGGTTTGATCTCCTGTCCAGCAGCTGTGGCCTGCGAGAAGCGTCCTTCGTGATGCGTGCAGCTCGTGGTGTTTTCGTGTATTCCTTTCATTCCACATCGTCTTCTGACCTTGTGTCGGGTGCTAGTAGCACTGATGACTCAAGGCAGTAGTCTACCAGTGTACAAATTACAATACATCACAATCCTTCTCTGTTACAAAATACTGCACAAGATATATAGCTGACATAATTCCACGAAATTCGAGCTTAGCAACTGTCGTAAATAACAAACCAGGTTGGGTTCTACAATTACTTGTTTACACCAAGTTCACATTACTTTTATTGTATCATTTGTTTTCACATATATAATTACAATATATTACCGTACAATATATATATACAATTAATAAATTATATATCCATTACATTATATTTGTTTGGATGAATAAAATTTAGAAAAATCGTTATATAATTCCCATATTTTCATTTTCGTGGCGAATACATAATTACTACCAAAATATTTATAAACAGTGCATCATAGTATAAAAATGATTTGGTTTATATTACTTCGTGAAAACATAAAACAAAAAAAGTGTAACAAATCAATGGTTTGGTGTGGGGTTTGAACCGGCGTCGCCCGATTGCAAAATCGGACCCTAAGGAACCAACGCCTTTATCAACCGAGCTAACAAGACCTATAGAAATTCACTGACTGATTTAAGTTGTTATGATAAATTGAACAACTCCTCCTTCATACATCGATATTCTAGTGATATTATAAGATTATACACGTTACGTTCTGTAGCTGGATACGATATATGTTTGCTATGCATGTTTATTGGTGTAGATTATCTCTCGTTGGTTGCATTCGATATAATTATTCTGAAAACGAGCCCAAGCTCGGCTGGTCGACTTGTAGGCACATTCGCATTCATTGTTTTGAATAAAATTCAATTCATGTGGAACGGTAAGATAACTGCTTGTTCCTCTATGATGACTAGTGTTTGTATTTCATCGGAATATTGCACAAAAACTCATTCTGACGCTCGTTTCGACCCAAAAGCTATACTTGTAAACATGCTCTGAATCATGAATGCACGGAAAGGATCGGCCTGGGCCCGAGGTTATAAAGCCGTACTCGGTGCTCAGAATTTCATGCTCAAGCCTCGCTTTCACACCATGCTCATACTCACGGGGGTTATAACATTTTCTGAGCAAGTAATCGTACTCAGACTTGAGCATGAAACGTATAAATTCTGAGTATGCTATGGATCTTGCTCAACACCGTACTGAAACAAACAAAGATGGCAGCTTACGTAGAAATTAGTCGAATTCGTTGTCCAAGTTCGATGTTTTCGAGAAGAAACGCAGCTCGATATCAGCGTCCGAGTCGCTTCCGAGATGTAATCAATCCATTTCAAGAAGTGGTGCAACACGAAATTAGCGAATGATTCCGTGTTATGCCTCAAACTGCACTATTTACTGAACATTTGTCCAATATAGCGGGAGACACTACGACACAATGTTGCAATGTTTATGTTTTGGTGGCACCTTTTCGACGACGCCCTGGGCCCGAGGTTATAAATCGAGCCTTCCGACTATAAAACGGTGATCGACGAAGACTTACAGTTACGCCGTTGACGTTGTGAATGTGTTTATTTTACGGTGAAATGCGCAGAGGAATATCGAATGAATAACGCTGCGAGGAAAGTACTTCGCCGTGCACGATGGAACAGACATGGCACAAGACAATTCAAAAGATAAAATAGCGTAAAACAGTAGTAACATGACCTGCCACTGGTCAGTCACGCTGTATACTGGACCATTCGGTTTCTGCCTTACGCAAGCATAATATGCAGTTTTCACCAACAAATTTTGAAATCGTTCAACAACGTATCAATATTATTAATTAGAACTACTTATTTCATCAATGGCATGCGAACGAAGCGTCAAATAAGTTGTTTTCTTGTGAAATACTTGCAATATTCGTAAAACGATAATCAGTTCAAGTTTAAACGGAAGCACTCGGTTTCTGCCTCATCGTGTTCAAAATCACCACTGTGCGACAAATCGACATGCATTCACTGTATAAACTCCACGGGCTGTTCGTTAACTTTCCTGTGGTGATTAGGATGAATAGATGCTTACTATTTCGCCCGATAAATTTAAATATTACAGTTGTTTACATCACCGTCACCGATGTGTTGCACTGTAGTCACGTGGTCTGCGTTCGCTATCAAAATATCTGTCAAAAACCTGTTTGCCCCGTTTTAATTTGAGACAAATAACTTTGTTGCAAATTTGTAGACGCCCTTTGCTCATTGTGTCCGATATATCTGACTAACGATGTATTTAATATGAGATCCAGCTATATAATCGTAATGAGGCAGAAACACAGGTAGGGCAGAAAACGAGTAGGTGACTATATAATGTATGTTATTTTGTATCATTGTAACAGTAAATAGGTACAATAAATTCGGACTCGACGGCGTCGATGTTACCTTGTTTATCATAAATAAATACCTTACACACATCAAATTGAGTTGGCATTCGTACTGGTGATACAACTTACATTATCTGCAACAAATGAACTGACAAAGTAGTTGTATGGGAGCGGCTATTACTTTTCAACTGTGCCGGAGGATTCGGGGACATATATACTCTGATCTAAAATTCAGCTCACACCACACCTCACTCCAATCACATTGTTGCGTGTCCCAAATTCGTGTAATTCTTTGGCAATAATTTCATAACTGTTTCATTAAACAGTAATTATTATTTGCAAATCCTAAAGTTCAAAATAGTTATTTATATATAATTGACCCAAATCCATGTTATACATAACTGTTGTTTTTATACAGATATCTGTATATAATATTATGATATTTTGCTGTACAATTACACGTTTAAAAGGATAATAGTTATATACACACAACATACTTGTATAATAACCACATTCTAAGTTATTTTACATACTTTGCTTCACATTTGCTTGTTGCATCTTTGAAATACTACTTGGTTAACCACCGTCTTCACCACCATGCTGGGTTTGAGCCCATAAGGCAAACACACATCTCAGTCAGCTGTGCTGCATTCCCATAGCCACTGTATAGCTACATTTTTAGTATATCTTATATTCGATTCTCAACAAGTATTGCTTCAGTATAATTGGTATAGTTTGTATAATTTTTATTTGGGAAACATTGTTTTACTACGGGATAAACCATTTTATATAAACGATGTATTGCTTGTTAGTTCATCCTACTAGTTAAATTTTGGTAGCCTTGTAAATGTGATCATATTAATTGTCTAAATATACACTTTAACAAAAATAGTGACCGAGTGACCACATCAATGACAGTATAATCACATATGCATTTAAGTTGTCAACTTATCGAGGATGTCTGCATATGTTGTGTATCGTCTACCTCTGTGTTGAAGTCTTATTCCTGCCCTTGGATTGCAAAATCATAGGCATTACAAATTTGTAATATCATGACATCCACAGTCTTGGACATGGCTACCAATTATATCAACGTTGCATGGGCTTCATTATTAGTATGCTATTCATATTAAAAACTATGAAACAATATAAATAATATATGTTTTATACTAGTACTCCATTATTCCCAATTGAAAAAACGGCACTACAAAATAATGATATATTAATTTTGTAGTGCCGTAGATATTATTAATAATAATTTCGGGCAATAACAAAACTTGGTTGTGTTGAGGGGTAAACTTTGTGACCTCGTAATTTTATTAGTTATTTTTTATTTTTAAGGTATAAACATGTGTGTTGTATTGATATGGCTTAATGTCTGGCGTGGTATTTTATTAATCGTCCAGGTAAACAACACTGTTTTGGAGAAGTGTTGCGTATGAACTGCTCGGCAGTTGATCGTGAAATTGTATCGCCAAGCAGTAGCGTTAAACGAATGGTCCCCGTCGTCGAAAAGGTGCCACCAAAACATAAACGTTGTAACATTGTGTCGTAGTGTCTCCCGCTAGATTTGACAAATGTTCAGTAAATAGTGCAGTTTGAGGCATAATACGGAATCTTTCGCTAATTTCGTGTTGCTCCACTTCTTGAAATGGATTGATTACATCTCGGAAGCGATTCGGACGCTGGTATCGAGCTGCGTTTCTTCTCGAAAACATCGAACTTGGACAACGAATTCAACTAATTTCTACGTGAGCTGCCATCTTTGTTTGTTTGAGTACGGCATTGAGCAAGATCCATAGCATACTCAGAATTTAGACGTTTCATGCTCAAGTCTGAGTACGATTACGTGCTCAGAAAGTGTTATAACCTCCGTGAGTATGAGCAAGGTATGAAAGCGAGGCTTGAGCATGAAATTCTGAGCACCGAGCACCGAGTACGGCTTTATAACCTCGGGCCCTGGTGCGAGTGTGGGTCATAAGTGACGTCCCGATACCACGTGATCGCCTAGCTCATTAAATTTTATTTTCCGCGGGAATCGCTACACAGACGGGTTTAAAATCGAATTTATGCTACAAATGTATTTTTCTGTATTTTTTTAGTGTTGTCAAATGTTACTTACAAGGTTAAACTGTGTGTACACATGGAAAAAGGATTTTAGCTAATGCCTTATTTTTATTTCCTTTAAGGCAGTAACGCGTCACACAGATCTTCATGACATCATTCTATTTTAGCACGCGCGCCGCAACGCCGAATGCACAAGCAAACAAATGCGTCAAACAAAAGTAAACATAGCGGGACCGCGCCATTTCCTAAAAAAGCTATTAAAAATGACATCCCTGTGGCGAAACTGATCCTGCAAATGTAGAAAGATACTCGAATACATAGACATAGTTAATACAGTGGCTGCAATATCGCGGCCTTCCTTCGAGCGAAGTTTTTTAAACTGGCAGAAAAGTGGTCGTCTAGTTTGGCTATGCTTGCAACAACGATATGACCAGCAATTTGTTTTTCGATAATTGTGTCTGATACTTATATAACACATATTATCACTCACTGATGTGATGTTTTTACATTTTAATTATGTATTTGTATTATTTATTTTAAAGCAGTGACTAATTACGTTTGTTATCTATTAGTTTTATGTACAACACTATGAACATTGGTGGCTATGGCGCTACATAAACAACAACATAATATTATCTAGTTAAATACGCACTTTAGTCAGTACAGCTGTATATACTTTTGTCCGATACTTTATTTCACATAACGTAATTTATTTATTTACAAAGGTATATTACATATTATATTTTTCAGTATCACTTTTTAAAACAATTTTCGTTTCCGTCACTAGCAACTGACAGGGGAACGCGTGGCATCATTGGAAAGCTGAATTATTCTTCTTCCTGTGGCATTTTTACCAATGAGTTTTATCGCGTCATGATTCAGTAATAGCTAATCACAACCAAGCATTAAAATGTCGTAGTAGTAGATGCCCAAATATGGCCGATTTTACTACGCTCTGCGTCAGGAATTTACATTCCCATTCATAAGGTCTAAACCGGGAAATAGAAGTACTGATGGAAAGCCCAACGATTGGTCTATCTAAATCAATTTACGTCAACGGTCAGCCGATCACCGTATGGCTCTAAAACGTCTTCTTGTTGGCGCTGGTTTCATTCAATCACGACGAAAGTCGGCCATGTTTTTTGTCTCGCTTCGATTATATAAGTTGAATTATTTCAAATGTCCGCGTCATATATCAAAAAAATACATAACAGTATTTGTGGATCAAGTTATTATACTAGTTCAGACGACTTTGGGGGCTGTTTTGAAGTTATCAAAAATAGATAAGAGAGCGAAAAACGAACAACTCGGAACACGTCCAAAACATGAAATTCTACGGTCACTGGCACCCTTATGGCTCGTCCTGTCCCGACAATTTGGGTATCTTTTGAAAGTATGCACTTTTTTATTCTAGCGTCAGTTATATTTCCCGGTAACCGTTCATAGAACACCTATAAACGGACCTACAATCATGCCGTTTTTGGTGTTCTGTACGGTTCCGAACGATGTTGTCGGCGGGTCCTTAGTATAATAATCTTCCGATTGCGGCGCTGTTTTCCTCATTTGCATAGGTTCAGACATGCGCACTTCACCATTTCTTGATTTCATGTTATAAGCTCCACCCACTTTTAAACTGCAACGAAACTGATGTGCTTTGATCACAGCAAAACGATATATATATATATCAACGTCGGCGTGACGTCACAATAACGTACGCCAACCAACCGGTCAATATTTGTTGCGTTGGTTGGTTGATATACGTGATTGTGACGTCACACCTACTTCGCGTATGTCATTTTAGCAGCTGTTTGAAAATGTGTGGAGCTTATACCATGAAATCAGATAGTGGTGCCTCAATCGGTAGATTGGTGAACTGTGTCGACGAAACAACATCGTTCGCAGTGTTTAAGACACCGGAATCGGCACCGTTGTATGTCCGTTTATAGTTTATTTTAGGAATGCTTATTAGGAAACCATTTATATATATTTGAAGAGCAGCAAGATAGCAAATGGCCTAGTGGGTATACCAGCAAACCAATACCTTATTCCTGTAAATATAGTCACTAGAAAACAACATTCCTTATCTTACCTTATCCCTCACTCCAGATGCAACTACCACTTGTATTCTTTTTTCCCCAGTACCATTCGACTTTGGAATTCCCTCCCTCAATATATTGTAAATCAAAACAGCCTGGATGCGTTTAAAAGCAACATCCAGACTTTGCAGTACCCCATGTTTTAGACGTTAACAAGTTCTTCTGCACGTATTTATGTTTATTTACACGATAATTTGTGTTCTTATATATTGCACTCTAAAAACAAAACAAAAATTTCCTGTTCGCCTGCCATGCCACGGCACCGCCTGTATCCTCAGCATGTTGAGGCTAGGCGTGTATTGGAAGAAGAAGAAGATCGTAAGCTTTCAAACAATATCAAGATTGTTTGGATCGGACGAACTGTAATGGTACAAGCAATCGTTCAAAAATGCATTTTAGGGATGTGTTTTCAGTTGTTCATTTTTCGCTCGCTTATCTATTTTTGATATTATGCAAGTTGCTGGCGAGTAACGTCGCCGGACATCACCGTTTCGCACCCGGACTTGGGCCGATTCGGCCGGCCTACTCGGACCGCCAGCGAAGGATACGATGCATTCAGAGTTCAAACATAACATGTTCTATAACCTGATGACACATATATGTGTAATTAGGAACTGTAGGTATTACTTACTTTATTGATATGTAATGTAAGGAAATTGATAATAGATCCGTCATGTTATCGGCCAGGTGCGCCACGGCGCGCAACAGTAGGCCTATTAGACCGTAGGCCTATTGCCGTATCGGTTGTATTTGAACGTTCATTGAAAAATACAATAAAATGAAAAGATCTGAATATATATTTGAGTCTAATTTTCATTATCACGCAGCTGAAATGTATAGCTACATTTGTCACACTGCATGCATGAACATACAGCCGCTCAATAATAATTATTTCTGTCACTGGGCAAACTTGGGTTTCTACTTTACCCTCGTTCTGACGTTCATGACGAATAGTCTAAATGTTACATGGGTCTACCTAAAACAATTCATATAAAAAACTTCTAAGTATATTTGATTAATTTGTTCTGCACTAATTAGCTTATAGACATGACTACATTTCTCTAATTGGACATTGACACATATAACCACTCGGTAATTAGCTAGTAGTTGAGTGAAAAAAATAGTTTTTTGCATTTATTTTGGATAAACTTTAAACAGTTATATCTTCATGATTATTTGATGTTATGCAAATATCATCACTGCATGATAATAAAGGGTCTTTTTGCCAACACAATGATAGCTCAGTCATATTTCTGCGATAAGTATTAGCGTAGTTGTGATTTTTTTAAAGCACCCCTACAAATAGCTCCAAATTGTGTACACCGTGGAAGTTTACTATTGGTCACCTGTAGGGTTAAATTGTTATGATAGTAATTATGTTTGACCAATGATGTATTTTAATATGGACAGGTTTTTTTTATCCGGATACACGGCATTATACAGTCAGCAGTTTATTATTATGCGCGCGCGCGCGGGCGTGTGTGTTTAGGCTTACTCTCTTAAATTACATTGATACATGTTGTTTTTACACAAATCTGACGAAACCTTCGTGTGAAGAATCAATATTCTAAATTACTAATTATTTAGTTGTGTCATCGATTGAGTATAAACAAACTGCTAAAAAGTTGTCTTAATTGTGAAATAATTAACATTATCTAACATAAATAAACGTTGTTCGTATTCAGGTGAAAGGTGTCATAGTTCTGGTATTATGTGCAGTTGTGAATTAAGTATACATAATACGGCTGTCAATATCAAACAGTTACTTTATTGTAAGTTCACAATAATTAGTGTTGTGAACAGTAACTTTTTGTAACCCCTATAATAATATTAATTCGACAGCAACATATTAAATTAAAACCAAATGGACCATTACATCAATACAATTACATAAATACATATTTATTTGCAACTTTAGCGACTTGCAATAAGCGCCCATTGATGCTGCAGCCTCACTAGTCTCGGGCGATTTTATTCGTGTGCTATCGTTTCGACTCGAAATTCCGTTGCAACGCCTGTATTGTAACTTTTTTCAAACATACAACTTGCACTGAATGATGGCACACCAACCAGGTTTATTAAGACTGTAGCTGCCAGTTTAACATTCACTTTCACCGAAGCAGTCAAACGAGACAACGTCCAAGGGGATACTGAATTGGACGGTGCACAAATTTAGGACGTGCAACTATAAAACACAATGGATATGCAGTCTGACATTTTCATCGACATCCCTAGCTGCTGTAAAGTCGCTACATTGTCCCTAGGCTTCAGGAGCCAGGCATTGCTTGTAAGTTGGTGAAGCTTTCCCTCGGACCAACTGCAACTAAAAATGTACAAGTTGTGACGTGTCGTGATGTGTGCGTACTTTACTTTAGCTAAGACTAAGATTAGGGAAAGGGGAGAAATAAACACCCCGCGGGTGCTGTCAGTGAGCGTATCTTGAATCATTATTGCTAGTCCCATAACTGCAATGCTTGTTAACCATGCTGGACAATCAGTGTTATA
Source organism: Paraescarpia echinospica (assembly GCA_020002185.1). NCBI lineage: Eukaryota > Metazoa > Annelida > Polychaeta > Sabellida > Siboglinidae > Paraescarpia > Paraescarpia echinospica. Next base: position 33,987,935 of record CM034536.1, read on the forward strand.
CTGGCGACCTAGACTACATGAATACAATAGCTTTTATCGCCAGTGATCCAACATGTAAACACTTCCAAAAATGTCAATGTTTGCCTGTCTTTTTAGGTTTTTGTTCGCGCACGCTCAAAAGCACCATACGTCATGTACCAAATTTAGTGCTACGCCTCAACGCTGACGAGAGCTATATCAATCGCTCTAACTGACGTAACCAGCAACAGCGGATGCTGGGTTGAAATTTCAGTCCGATACATGTAAAACTGACGGAGATGTGGGTGCACAAACAAACAGAGAATGAACTGTTTTATAATATAGATATCTCGTATTCCTAGTTATCCAATACAACTTTTGACATTCACATTATATAACTAACACTACTGTTCTTCTGTTAAGTATGTTGATTGCATGGACAATAACCCCCACAGCAGGGACCGCATAACATGCTTTGACCAAGTGACAGCACGTTGCCGAGATGCGGACCACTAGTCTATGGATACAACAATATATACTATAACACTATTAAATGATAAACAATTTGTTTTTAACTTATGTAAGTTAAGTTCCATCTGTGTTAATTGTTTAAAACAAACAGTGTCCAGTTAACATACAACGTAGGCCTATGTATCTCTGAGTTTACAAACACTGCTGTCTGTATACAATGTTATGAGGGCATTCATTCACCTACCACTATGGTGGAAATGGAATCCATCCATCAAGGAATCGCTAGGATTTATCTAGCTCCAAGTCGAAACATGTTTAAAAATAGAATTGATAAATATCTGATGGGGCGGCTTATATGTAGGTGAAAATCGTTGGCCTCACGATAAACCTAAAGTTACCTAGTCCACAAGCCATCTGTAACGAGTAGCTTTGGATGTGAATATTTTTTCATAAGTTGTGTAGAAACCAGGCCCACCTCACTGCCACCTGTTATATATTATAACTAGGCTTAAATATTTGTCTACATTTTAAACCTCATGGTATCTTTGTCACCGTTATTTATCATAACTACAGGCTAACTATTTGTTTACATTTTACACCTCAGTGTGTTCTTTCCACCATTCAACATAGTTTCAGGCACGTTATGTTATTAAATAGGAACATAATATTGCGTTCTGTGCCACCTTTAAGGCCCAAATAGCGCTCCGGTTTCTGTTAATCTGCCGCTGTGGCCATCGGTTAGCATGGAACGCACTCGAAAAGTGCGAAATATAACAGCGCTGGTTGAAGCAAACAGGAGCGTCATTTGGACCTACTGAATCGATATTGACATATAAAAATGTGTGGCTATAAACCAAATCGTAGAAAGACCAGAAACCTATCATACCAGCCAAAGTATGCAAGGAAAAACAATTACACTTTCAGGGACTTTAAAATGACGGTGTCGGTGGCAAAACATGCCGCGCATCACATGACACCGGCTCAGCCATAGCCGTAAGCATTAACCAGTTCCGTAAAACTCCCGCATATTAATATGTGGCTATATTCCACGACTTCTAAATTTCTGCTTCTTAGCTTAGTCTGTGACTGTTTTAATTTGTGAAATAACATCGCTGACTTTGTTGCTGACCTGTTCGTCAAACGCAGTGGCGGACTTATAAGGAATAACAAATAATGCTAAGATTTGCGGGAAGCAAATTCAGAGGAGCGATACGAAAACAAAAATACGGGACTGTGCCGTTTATTAACGCAAAAAATGTTCACCGCTGTTTTGTTCCGATATATCATGATCATCATCGATGCGCTGCACTGTTTGTGGAACGTATAGACACTGTACAGCACAATTTGTAACACAAAGGCACTTGAACGCCAGTGCTAATAAAAAACTTCCCATCTCCGTTCTCGATAGCCGGGTACATAGATCGCCAAAGCAAGGTAATTTATCCGGGACCCGGCTCTTAACAAAAACCCTGCGCTATTTAACACTAACTTGACGGGCGATAATTTCGACACTAAATAACAAAATGACATAGCTCCATGTGTAGGAAATATATGAAATGCGAAAGTGTGCGCTATTTGTAAGCGTGCGGACGTGACCAGCGACAGGTAGACCTGGTACGTGTTAAGCGATGAGGATTTTCAAACGTCAATAACCTAAAAACTATTCAAAATTTCTGCATACATCCAGCGACATATTTGTAGATGGCATAATTATCTTTACGATGATATAAAACAAACATTAAATTCCGAGGTTGGAATGAATTTCGAAAATGTCTAAATCTCAGTGGGCCCGCTAGATCACTTGCAATATTTCAGCCGATACATGCAAAACTGACGGAGATGTGGGGGCACAAACAAACAAAGAACGAAGTGTTTTATAATATAGAAATGTATATTCTTAAATGTAGGCCTATATTATATCTTATTTGAATTTAACTATCAATAATTGTGATTGTTATTAAATGTATATATTTTAGTTACTTTTATACATACTAATCATATATAATTATAATTTGTCTGTGCATGTTTAAATTTTTAATCATGTCTTAGCAACCATTTCTTATAAATTTATTCGACACTGTCTTCACTCGTACATTGTAATATGTAGGACAGGTTGTAATTATATTTTCATTAAAATTAGTAGATTACTAAATGTTCACAACAACAAAACACCAACATCAACATTTCCAAACGTTTGGACGTCAAGATCGGTCCACTCCCGTATGTTGTCTATCCAGATCTTCCTTTGCCTCCCCCGATCTCCGTCTGCTGCCTTCCAGAGTGCCCTGCATGATTGTCTTGACAAGGGAGTCGTGGCGTGTGACATGGCCGTACCGTGTCAGCTTTCTCCTCATCACTGTTGCGAGGAGTGGTTCCTGTGGACTTGCCAGGGCAGTGATCCGTCTTCGGAAAAAGTCATTGGTCTTGTGAGTACGTGACCAGTCAACCATGACGTCCTGCCTCTTACTATTCAGCTAAGGCCTTCCACCAGCTGGCTGGTAGTGTAGTGGAAAGGACTGTCAGCAGACCATTGTGGCACGCATTGACTACCAATGGCATTTCTAGGGTGCAGCCTACAAGAAGGGGCCATAGTGGTTGAATGTATCTGCGTCGACCGATTGCAGTGATATTGTCTGCATTCAGACGCAACCTTTGTGCCCCCCCCCCACAATGACTCGTTGCACCATACAGCTTCATTGATGCACCGTGATGACGCGACGTCGCGTGTTGCAACTTCAGCAGTGGAAGCAGCAGCAGCAGCAGCAACAACAACAACAGTGATGGCGGTAGCAGCAGCAGCAGCAACAACAACAACGGTGATGGCGGTAGCAGCAGCAGCAGCAGCAACAACAACAGTGATGGCGGTAGCAGCAGCAGCAACAACAACAACAGTGCTTGCGGTAGCAGCAGCAGCAGCAGCAACAACAACAGTGATGGCGGTAGCAGCAGCAGCAGCAGCAGCAACAACAACAACAGTGATGGCGGTAGCAGCAGCAGCAACAACAACAACAGTGATGGCGGTAGCAGCAGCAGCAACAACAACAACAGTGATGGCGGTAGCAGCAGCAGCAACAACAACAACAGAAAATGATGATGTGTTTGACATTCGTGGTACCAGGACAGGCATACATCGACACAACACTAGTATTAATCTGATACGTGTTAACCAGGCAATGCTCAACGACAGCGGTGTGAAATCTATCACCAGTGATGTGACTTGTGTGCTGCTCAACGCGCGATCTGTGTGTAACAAACCCGTAACAGTTAAAGAACATATGCTTGATCATAAAGCCGATTTAATGTTTTTGACCGAAACAGGGTGCAAACCAAACAAGAGTGCCATTCTCAACGAATTAACCCCGCCAGGTTACAGCTACATAGGGGAATGCCGTTCATCGAAGCGTGGAGGTGGTGTCGGACTGTTATACAAGTCGGCATATAAATTTCGTAGGACTTCAACCAAACGATATGACACATTTGAACATTTATATGTTAAATCAACAAAAACATCGAGACCTGTACGTGTTGTTATCATCTACCGCCCACCGGCCACTTCTATCCAGCCGTTCCTTGATGAATTCGAAGCATACATAAATGAAATAGTAGTTACACGACAAGACATTCTAATTGTCGGGGACTTCTATCTTCACTGCGAACTGAATAGTGTGCCTGGTGTAAAGGTGTTGAATGACATTTTAGCACAATAAACTTAAAACAACATGTCACTGAACCCACGCATACGAGGGGACACATGTTGGACTTAGATATCACATTCATCCAGTTCAATAGTGTTGTCAACTACAAAGTACCCCAACAGCATGTACTTCTGTGATTCTAAACAAGGGGAAAGCGTTAGGTACATGTGCACGTGTCCCCGCCCTAAAACCCCTCGGAAGATGTACGAAGATGTACTCATAAGTAGCAGACAGTACAACAACAGTCATATACACTATGTACAATTATCATTAGCCAGAATCTCGTAAGACAAACTATGCTACATAACGTATGGCTATAGTTGCAAGAGATATCGGAGAAAACAATGATATCACAGAACACAATATATATATATAAATATATATTTATACACTGTAACTGAATATAAACCGTGTATTTAAAATGATATGCAAAAATACACAAAGAAGAAAACAACCCACCACCAGCCATCTAAAAACTCAAGTGAAGACGGGGTAGGAGGGTGGGAAAACAAATTTCAAAAATCGAGAGCGAACATACCTTTTCAATTCTGGACATTTCGAAAGAGAGACTGGGCGCTGGGATTGGAGAGCCAGTCCCATGTTTCCGTCCGCCTCATAATTTATTAAGCTTATCGTATACTCCAGAATAGAAGCATTGGTTTTGTTGCCCACATAAATGCCGTTTGAATTTAATTCAAAATGTGTTTTTATGCGGGACGACACTACCAGTCAGATGTATGTTTGTATAAGAGCTTAATAGTAAGTCAACTCTTTATGTATAACTAGATTACATAACTACAATAATGTACAATGTCATTCCCTAGTTATACATGTCATAACAAATGCACAAAACTGACAGCAAATGTGGGGGAACCGACCACACTGCTCGTGTCGTGAAGCAGCTGCGTGATTGTCGCGGACTTGATCTGGTTCGCCTTGAAACTGATCTTTCTTTGCAACTTGCATCGGTGGATACTGAACTAGATGTGAATACAATGGTTGACCAGTATGAGCATGCGGTCGTATCAACCATTAACCTGCATGTCTCCGTCACGTCGAGAATGAAAACTTGCCGATGCAAGGAACCCTAGTATAATGTCGATATTCATCAAGCCAGGGCATTGAGACGTGCAAACGAGAAGAGATGGAGAACAACAAAGCTCGAGGTGCATCGCCAGATTTTTGTTGAGCACCGCACATCGGTCAACAACATGATCAAGCGAGCTAAGTGTGCACACTATGAGTCAGTATTGTCATCACTTGACCAGCGAACATGTTTTTTGTGTGTGTAGTTAACACCCTGCTGAAGCCATCGGGTATGACTCTTCCACAATCCGCTAACACTGAAACACTGTGCAATGACTTCGCTACCTGTGCCATAAATATGCTGATGACATTCAACTATATGCGTCGTACACTTCAGCTATACCAGGCGATTAAGCGGAAACAATGAGGCGACTCACAGACTGCATTGGGGAAGTCAGGTGATGGATGGCGTTGCGCATGTTGAAACTAAATGTTGAAAAATCTAAGATGACCATCTTTACATCAAAACATTACCTCAGATGTACGGAGTTTGCTTTATGACCATTGGAGACGATACGATTTCACAAGTAGACTGCATACGGAATTTGGGAATGGCGCTATCTTACAGCTGAAGCCGCGAAAAGTGCGGTTAACGCAATGGTCACCTCTCGCTTGGACTATTGCGAAGCTCTTTTGCACAACTTACCGTTTGACTTACAAATGTATTCATAGTTTAGCCCCGCCTTATCTGGCATCGGGTACACTGAATAAGTTTAGGAAGTCTTTAATGACTCATCTTTTTATTATACATGTTAATTAATTAAAATTGTTTCGTTGTGACGGACTTTATTTTATAATTTATTATTATTTGTCTTAAAATTAGTGTTTCTATTTCAATACTCAGTATTATATGTCTTAAAAACAGTGTTTTGTTTTTAATATATTAATATACATATATTTTATTGCTTGCACATCGCATCGATATGCTATGCAGGAATTTGAGCTAAAGAAATACCGTATTATTATTATTATTGTGCTCGGCCCAAGATATGTGCCGCGAGCGTCTGAGGCACTTAGTTTCAAATGCCTGTATCTTCTTCGTCGTTGCAGCCGCCAGTGTCCAACTTTCGCAGCCGTAGAGCAGGGTGGATACAACAAGGGCTCTGTACAGTCTGATCTTAGTTGCGAAGCTGATGTTAATGCTTCTCCATATCTTACTGAGTTTGGTCATTGCTGCTGTCGTAAGGGTTATTCGGATCTGGATCTCTTTGTCCGACCGTCCATTTTTGGTGAGTGTGGAGCCGATATATTTGAACGCATCCACTTCCTCCAGCTGCCGGCCGTTCATCGGACTAAACCTAATATGGAAATCTACACTCCCACGCAAAATCAAGCAGCGAATGTTTATTGCAACAGTAGTGTCTATGCTACTCTATGGATGCAAAACATGGACAATAACGAAAAAACTTTACCAACAACTAGACTGATGTTATACAAGAATGCTTCGAGCTGCATTTAACATTCACTGGCAACAGCATTTCTCAAACATTGAGCTATATAGTGGAATGTGTAAAGTTATTGATAAAATAAGAAGAAAACGATTGAGATTTGCCGGATACTGCTACATATATAAGGATGAAATGACATCTAAGACCATCTTGTGGCAACCGACACATGAAAGAACCAAGGCAGGAAGACCAGCAGCAACTTACATCGACTGCTTAAAGGAAGATGTGGTACTAGAGGCGGAGGAGCTGAAGACGGCAATGGCAGGCAGAGGGATCTGGAGACGGATGATTGAAGCCACTGATGTTCGACCCCAGTGGCCGACATGGGTGAGTGAGTGAATTATCAAAGGTAGTTTCTCTATCACAAGTATGATCAATTGCTGAAAAACGGTTCAGGTTACCTAGATACACGATAGGTACGAAACTACGGGAAAGCATCCGCGACGTCTTTGTATAGACTTATGTAGCGCCCTAAGAAACATATACTATTGAACCAAGGACTGGCTTGTTTGAGTTCTTCAACTGGAGTCGCTTACGAACTTGACCAAATTATTCTGTCCGAAGACCGGCATTTTTGCTAACAAAAATAGTCACAATAATAGTATTGTAGGCGTAACTATAAGCTTGCGTATGTACGTTTCGTGCTAGACGATTTGTCGGGCGCGAACCATTCGGGGATTAATCTACGATCCCACCAATTAAACGTAACCACTTTTTTTTATAGAAATACCCCTGTCAAGGTTTTTTAGTGGTTTGTAAGGAAAATTAGTTGTTCGCAACGTGAAACGTAACGGGCAGAAATCGTGGAGACCACGTGCTCGCGGCGAATATTATACGGGTAACCGGCACCTCCGTTGGTTGTTTGGTTGCTTGTCAACATGAAGTAGACGTTGGCACAATAGTCTTATGTATATTCTCATGCCAATACAATAGTAATAAGAAGTTTATTTGACAATGCACACTACACGGCTAGGCATTGGACGTCAACCTCAATTTCTCTCCGACCTTCTAGTTCTACGTTTGACGTGCGCTCAAAAATCCCTTACCTAAGCAAACGCGCCATAGCGTTGATGTAAAGATGTTGCGTGTTTTCGTACATTTGGTAAATATTCCTATCACGATAGTCACATATGAGTTAATTACCCAGTTATCCCGTCCGGGGACGGGCATGTTTCCTGGAATCAGTAATAACATGTTACTAGTTATGACGCATTTGGGGGACTTCCGGTGGTGAATTGATTTGAATTTGGTGCAGCAAACTTGCGAAAATAAAAGGATATTTGATCAAGATAAGTGATATTATTGAGCGTATAGGATACATAACGTAATTATATATATATATATATATTAAGCAATATTTTTTGTTAAAAGTTAGCTAGAGGGAGTAATCTAGGGTAGATTAAAAGTAGGCGATTTGCGAGCGATAATTGGGGACGTTAATGTAATCGGAATGTTGTTTACAAAGTAGGTCACTGGCGAAGTTAGCGTACCGTGAACGACAATAGAATAGCGTTATTTGAGATAATCGGTGTAGTTAGATGAGTAATTAAAACCTGAAATAACAATCTTTTAAAGTGTATAATAGTACACAGGAAACAGTCTTTGTAAAGACTACCTTGTATCTAAGCCTAACTTGAATACATTGTCATCGACATCGTAACTAGGTAAGGCACGGTGTGTCACTGTGTGTTAACAAATATAACTAACTATAACCTAAACAATCTGGTGTAAATTGTACACAGAAAAGTCTTTTCAAAGACTACATAAAACTACTTTGAACATAAATAAATTCTGATATGGCACCTTGCAAGCGGCAACTCAGGGCAAAACGACACCTAGTTTGCAACGACTGCCAGAGCTGGGTGGATTTTGCGTTGTCTGGCTGTCCAAAATCATGGGCAGAGACCAAAGATGACGGATTCACCTTTCGGTGTATGGGGTGTTTGAGGGTGGAATGTCTGATGAAGGAGGTGTGTAAGTTGACGGATATAGTGAAGGAGATGGAGGCGAGACTCAACATAGAAATAGATGGAGCAGACAGGGATGACGCGGAGAGAGTTGAGAATTCTACAACACAGAAGGAGCAGAGTTGTGACACGGAGACTGAAGAAAGGAGACTGAGAGGAAGGAAGGTGACCGGTGTGAAGGAACAAGACATTGAGAAAACAGAGGGACGGAGGAAAAGTGTTCGGCAGAGGAAAAGAAAACGGGCCAGTGGGGATAGATCAGCAGGTAGTCAGACTGTAGAGAACGAGGAGAGACACGACAGCGATACAGGTGGTGAAGAGGTAGATACCACAGAGGCAGTTGGTAAGACTGTGAGACAGAAGACTGATGGAAGAAGACAGAGTGTTCAGCAAAAAACAGAAAACATGACAGGCGTGAAGGTGACAGGGGAGAAAGTGACCGTAGTGAAGGAGGTAGCCGGGGAAAAGGGACGGGAGAGGAGAGAAGAAAATGTGATGGGAGGAAAGAAGAAGGGACGAAAGGAAGTGAGAGTAAATGTGCTAGAAGAGAAGATGACAGGAGGAAAGGGGACAAGAGAAAACGCGACAGGAAAGAAGGGAATGGAAGAGAATGTGACAGGAGAGAAGACGACAAGAGGAAAAGACAACAACCAGACATATGCAAACCGGAGGAGCTACTCCGAGGCAGTGATTGAGGGGGCAAGGAGAAAAGAGAGAGTTTATGGGCGATTCAATTCTGAGAAAAACAGACAAGACTATATGCGAGGGGAAGGACGTTGTTGTATGTCTACCGGGGGCTAGGATAGAGCATGTGACCGAAAGGGTAGAGAAGGTATTGGGGCATGGCAAGGGAGGGTCTATACTAGTACACGTTGGGACAAACAATGCAGACAAGGAGGGAACAACTGGTATAGTTCAGAAGTACAGACATCTAGTGAGGAAGCTAAAGAAGACAAGAGTGGAACAGGTTATTCTCTCAGGAATTTTGCCAGTAATGGGAGGAAGGGGGGCAAGATACAGAAACTGTAAGAGGATGGCGATCAACGCACTAGTTGAGCAGATGTGTGAGGAAGAGGGCGTGGGATTCATAGATTTATGGGGGTACTTTGTTGGGAGAGAAGATATGTACATGAGAGATGGCCTCCATCTAAGTGGAAAGGGGGCAGCAGTATTCTCAGAGAATCTGCTGCGATCTGTTGACAGTGGGACAGGTTGCATCTATTTAAACTAAATTCGCAGGGGGGACTCGCAGAGAAGCCTGAAACTGGAGGCATAGATAAAGGCAGCAAAAATAATTAAGCAAAGAACAGTCTGGAAAACTGTTCTGAAGCTGGGTATAAATGTGTTTGTTTAAATGCAAGGAGTATAGTAAACAAAAGAAATGAACTAAACATTATGGTAGAAGATATTGACCCTCACATAATAGGTATAACCGAATCATGGGCAACCACCGATATATCAGATGCCGAATTGGGACTGACAGGATATGTAATGTTTAGGAAAGATAGAATAGGAAGAAGGGGAGGTGGAGTTATTTTATATATTAAAGAATCTATCCAGGCTTATGAAATAAAATTAGACAGAGAAGCAGATTGCGAAGAAGCTGTTTGGTGTAACATAGTTACAGGAAACTCAACGTTAACGGTTGGATTAGTTTATCGAAGTCCAAACATAAGCATAGAAGAGAATGAAAAATACAAAACGCTATAAGGGAAGTGAGCAAACGGGACTGTGTTATTATGGGGGATTTTAACCATGGGCATATAAAATGGAAATCTCTACAGAGTATGGGTAGTGAGGACCACAAGTTTTTAGTTTTAGTACAAGATAGTTTCCTTTCTCAACATGTGCTAGAACCAACCAGGGGAGAGAATGTGTTAGACTTAGTTTTGTCCTCACAGAATGAATTAGTTGACAATGTTAAATTATGTGAGCCTCTGGGAAGTAGTGATCACAACCAGATACATTTTACCATCAAAGTAAAATCAGAAAGAAATAATAAAAAGCAGTTCAGGAGAAATTTCCACAAAGGAAGATATAAGGAAATGAGGAAATATTTAGCAAAGATAGACTGGAATAATACACTGAAGAATAAGACAGCAACAGAATGCTGGAATATCTTAAAGAATGAAATAGAGTGCATCGTAGATAAATTTGTTCCCTTCAAAAAACAAGGGAAACGGACCAGAAAGAAATACTTATCGAAAGAAGCCATTAGAAAAATTAAGTATAAACAAATGATGTGGAAGTCATATAGACGTACTGGAAATGACGAAGACTACAACATTTATAAAGAAGCACTAAACCAAGCTACAGCTGAAATTAGAAATTCAAAGAGAAGCTATGAACATAAATTAGCTTGTAATATAAAACATGACAGCAAGAGTTTTTATGCGTATGTTCGAAGCAAACAGAAAGTTCAGGATAAGGTCGGTCCTCTAGAAGATAGTGCTGGAAATATAATATCAGAAGGATTCTTAATGGCAGAAGACCTGAATGAGTATTTTAGTTCAGTGTTTACCAGAGAAGACACTAGTTCACTGCCAGTACCAGAGGCTAAGTTCAAGGGGGCAGAATCAGACTATTTAAGACAGTTAATTGTAACCCCAGAAATGGTAGCTAAGAAAATTAGGGCTATGAAGGATAATAAATCACCTGGAGTGGATGGTATTCCACCCAAACTACTATTGGAAATTGTAGAACAAATTAGCATACCGCTTGCAACAGTTTTCAACTTGTCATTAGAAGAGGGAGTGGTTCCTTTAGAATGGAAAGAAGCAAACATTATACCGTTATTTAAAAAAGGTTCGAGAAACAAGTAAAATAATTATAGACCAGTTAGTTTAACATCGGTGATTTGTAAATTATTAGAAAGACTAATTAAAGATCACATGGTGGATTTTCTTGTTAAACATAACTTGATAAACCCATCTCAACATGGGTTTCTAAAAGCGAGGTCATGCTTAACAAATATGTTATGTTTTTTGGAAGATATCACTAAGTGGGTAGATGATGGATCACCAGTAGATATCATCTACTTAGATTTTCAAAAAGCTTTCGACAAAGTGCCACATCAGAGATTACTGCTTAAACTAAAAGCCCATGGCATAGGAAATGGTATAATTAACTGGATAGAAAAATGGCTGATTGACAGAAGACAACGGGTAGTTGTTGATGGGGAGGCTTCAAACTGGAAATCAGTTTTGAGTGGGGTTCCACAGGGATCAGTACTGGGACCTATATTATTCTTAATATATATAAACGATTTGGACGATGATATAGCTAGCAAGGTGTTGAAATTTGCAGATGATACAAAAGTGTTTAGAAGGATTAAAAGTGATGGGGATAGACAGCATTTACAAGATGATCTTGACAGGTTGATCAAATGGTCTGAAAAGTGGCAAATGTTGTTCAATTTTGGGAAATGTAAATGCCTCCACACAGGACATGGGAACGAATATGTAGAATATACAATGGGGGGAACTGTACTAAGTACTACTGTAAAAGAAAAAGACTTAGGGCTGACAATTAGTGCTGACATGAAGGTTTCAGAGCAGTGTGGAATTGCAGCTTCAAAGGGAAATCAAATCCTTGGATTGATTAGGCGAAATATAGCATATCAAGAAAAAGAACTAATAATACCGCTGTACAAAACAATAGTTAGGCCTCATTTAGAATATTGTATACAAGCGTGGAGGCCATACCGCAAGAAGGACATAGATATGCTAGAAAGAGTACAGAGGAGAGCGACTAAAATGATACAAAAACTGAGGGATCTTAGTTATGAAAAACGCCTAAAAGAATGTGGTTTAACAACACTAGAGACCAGGGGATTGAGAGGAGATCAGATAGAAGTGTTTAAAATATTGAATGGTTATGAAAATATTGATAGAAATATGTTTTTTTCAGTTAAGAAAGATAGAAAGACTAGAGGACATGAAGTTACACTAGTAAAGGAGCAGTGTAGATTAGACGTGAGAAAGTTCTCATTTTCACAAAGGACTGTGAATGAATGGAACAGATTATCTGATGATTGTGTGGGTGCTAGTAGTGTGAATATGTTTTAAAATAAAATCGACACATACCTCAGAAGGGCTGGATATATGTAGATAAAAGGGTTGGACTCTCGATAAGCCAAAGGGCTTCCTTGTCCACCTGCCATCTAGAGTTAATTCTCTGGATGGCAATCTTGTTAAATCTTGTTAAATCTTGTTAAATATTTTAACGATGCGCCATAAATATGCTTATTGCCGGTTCAAACGGATGTTGATTGATTGCACAGTTTTATGAAGACGAACTGACAACGAATTTAATAAGGCTTCTCATCGCGCGTGTACCGTGTCACGCGATATGCTTACGCTTTATGAAAGCTACGAGACATGTCACAGTGCCGTGATCCGATCTACAGGCCGTCATCCGGATCACACTCAAAAGATCACTGATATACACGCCCCCGACTGACACCATTGTGGCTTGTATGCTTAATTAATCGTATGCAAACCGTGTCTCTGTGTTTAGAAATGGTATACGAATGCACTGATTATACGGATAATAAGAACGTTCAAGTGACTCAACCCATCTGTAAAGAAAGGCAGCAAGACGGTGTGATTTTGCAAGTACCGGGTGACACTGAGAGAGTTCAAGTGTTCCAACTCACCAGTGGAGAAGTTATAGCAAATGAAGTACTGCAGCAAAAGAGCCTCTGTGACATTAAACATATATGTCAGGTCATTTAGCAGACCAAAGAACAACCACACGACCCCCGCAACTACCTTCCGTGGATCCTTGATTATGCTTCAGAGTTTCTGCGTGCGTGGGAGTTCGCCATCAGGCCGTGACATGCTGCCAGCCTCCGTCTGATGCTCCAAGGCTATGCAACGAGATGTGGCAGCAGATGTTGGAGTTAATCAGCCGGTTTACGTTTAGGTCTTATTCAATTCATGCTATAGAAGCTTCATCTGCGAGGTATTCTGATACCTGACTGTGTAAACCTTGTTTCGTACGTGGCTTGTTTTTTGTCGAAAGACAATCTCTTGCCGGATGACTCCGTATAGCGACGAGTGTCAATCAGCTGACTAGACGCTGGTTTGAGGTACGATATCCGGTTCGATACGTCAATCAACGTCGGCCAATCACTGTTCACGCCACCTGCCTAGTGTCCGGGGAAAGGTATCATCTCAACAACATCAAATGCACTCATATTTGGTGTGCGTCGAGATTAACCAATACTACATTGGCCTAAGTGAGGATATCGAGAGAGCGGCCAACACATGGAACCTAAAACATATGTAAGCGGACATAAAAACAGCTATCGGTCCCACAATAAGGAAAACTGCACCTCTCAAATCGAAAGATGGTGTCAAATTTTCAAACATGGGTTTGTAAAAGCGAGGTCATGCTTAACAAATATGTTTTTTTTTTAAGATACCACTAAGTGGGTAGACGAGGGATCACCAGTAGATATCATCTACTTAGATTTTCAGAAAGCTTTCGACAAAGTGCCACATCAAAGATTATTGTTTATACTAAAGGGGATGGTATAATTAACTGGATAGAAAAATGGCTCATTGACATAAGACAACCTGTAATAGTTGATGGGGAGGCTTCAAATTGGAAATCGCTTTTGAATGGGATACCACAGCGATCAGTACTGGGACCTATATTATTCTTTATAATATTATTATATATCAACAATTTGGACGATGATATAACAACAGTTCACTTGGCTGTATCAATGTGTACCTGACTGCAGACAGTTGTATTCATTCTAATTTAGAACATGTGCTTTAATAAACACGAATTAAATATATATCATTTGACTATCTGTTTAATTTAAATACCATGTTTAAATTAAATGCTAAATGGCAAGGTCGATGTTCAAAGAGTGACAACTCAAATAGTTAAATTATGGAATAAATGACGTGATTGAACGATGAAACGACCACTCTAAATACCTCTGTGTCTCGTGTATGATTTCTTAATTTTGTAAACTGGCCATATGTGTACATCACAATTGTCTTATCTTATCAAAACCAATACCGATATCAAAGGGACATTATGATTATCGATGACAAACTATAAATTATTTGCATAATAATAATAATGTGTATCACGAATTGCCATTATTAGAACAGCATTGCTATCAGTGCTACAAGACTACCGTTGCTGTAGTTGTAAAGTGCTATCAAGTATCATGAGGGTTGTCTTGTACAAATGATATCTCCGTCAGTATGCAAAATGTACAACAATATCAGTTGTTGTTGTAAAAACAAGTCGTTAATGTCCTTCTTATATATCTACCTGTTACCGCAAAGAATTGTTCAACTATCCAAGAATGCATATTGCGTATTTTGAGTGAGCGTAATATGTGGTATGTGGTTGGTATTTCCACTCTAACTGAAAAAACAGAAACCCATGTATACGTGAAACGGGAAATAAGAAGAAACAAAGCTGACTATTTTGATGTCTGCCTTTTGTGAGAAGACATTCGAACTGCGGTGCAAGTATTCGCTATCGGCAAAATAATAGTTTTTGCACCACCGAATATAGGAGACTCACGGGATCAGATCTAGAGCCTATCTATGATATCAGAAATAGTCTTTTGTGACATGTAAACAAATCGCTGTGAATGCTATAAATTTGCAGAAAGTATACGTTGTGGAGCCTCGGGTCGGGTAGCTGCGACATCACACCAGCAAACAAGGGTCGAAAAGATATGAAATTGAGAGAGTTGACAAGCGTGTTCGCTTAGCTCATCTTATAGTGTGATTAACTGATTCTTGGCCCTAGTAATTAGTAAATGATGATTGTACGAGAGTACAGACAGAGCCATGCATGCGATGCTACCGTCTGCTCGCATGTAACCTACACTTAACTGGATTAAGATCGTGGATCAGACGCTAGCGCTGAGTAGATGGCGTAGCATCAATTAAATGGGCAAATCCACTCACGCACGCATGCACGTACGCACGTACTCACGCGCGCAGACATACGTACACGTTCGCGCTAAAGGGGAAGACGTTATTTACAGTACAAAGGTACCTACATTTTATTTTGATTACAATATTAAGCAAGTTAACAGGGTTTTGTTCCTTAACTGCATCGCAGTCAAATTATATGAAACGTTTGTTTTGCAATTCCGTATTCTTCATTGTTGTTATTTTTTAAAGCATCAAACCAACTATTTAAAACATTCACTGCTTCCCTGTATTGAAAATATGCATATACCGTCGATAGAGGTCTAATGATGCGCCAACTACCGCTCACTCTCTCTCTCCCCTCTGTGTGTGTCGGTTTTTCAATCATATATCACAATGACGACGACGATGGCAACGACGATGATGATGACAAGGCAGTTACACTGGTGCGTGCGAAGAATGCGCAGGTAACTGAACAGGCTAATGTGTGACCTGCAGACAACTGTAGTATTACAGATGTAGTATAAGAAAATGATCCCATGGTCAGTTGACCCGGAGACATTTTACTATGACACACTCTGTCACGGGATCAAAATACTATTATAGTATACAATATACTGACCCATGTGATATTTTAACATCAAATCTGATCAACAACTGTATTAGTATGGACACATACTAATCAGGTGATGATGATGGATCGATGTGTTATTACCTTTTGCAGTTATTAGTAATAATGAACTTCACAAGGTTGGCAGATGATGGCACATACACTCAATGAAATTGTAACGATATGAAAAACATCTTTCAGCTTTGAAATACATGTATATAACACACGACATATGTAGTTAAGAGAATCAGAGAATCACTGTGTGTCACAGTTTGCTCGACACGGAGCAGTGAATACCAAATGCCCATGTGTTGCTCTACTTGGTTGACATCATGTATAATGCCCACTCTCTCATTACGTCCATAAAATCCTACAGCATGTAGACCAATTATTAGGGTCAACCCACACCCTTTTCTGTGATACGTAGAATATGCCGACTGTTACATCGGTCCGAGCGTTTTCTTTGTGCAATTCACTTCACCAAAGGGATGTAATTTTCTTAAACGTGGCGGATGTGGTCAATAGTTCGATAACATTCAATAGGCCTATGCATGTATAATTGTGATTAGGTACCCGCGAACCGCAGTTTTTAGATGTAGTCATGTGGGTGCGTAGCGTACGATCCCTTCAAATGCAATGGCACCGATGGATGGATGCAGTTACGCCTACTGAAACAATAACATTAGTTGATGTGGCAAAGCTGAGTGGGCTTCAATACTGCATCCACACATTGCAATTAAACATCGACCTTAAGGGAAACTGGAAACAAATACATTCAAAAGGATATTTTCAGAAGCTGTGTTTCTGTCATAAGTAATCATAGAGAGGCATTGATGTCGACGACACACCTACAACCACACTTACTCTAATGGAATTTTACATTCAACTCATTGACCTTTTTTATTTATAAAATTGTTTTATTTGGTATAAAATGGGCGGACTGGATCTGTCGATACACCGCATCAAGCTTCTACCAGTTAGCACCAGAGATTTGAAGGACATTGCTGCAAACACAAAGATAAACTGGCTTCCGAAGCCTTCATGTGGCAACCAATGTATAGAAGTACAAATCACGTAGACAAGCTTATATATTATATATATATATATATATATATGCTTGTCTAGGTGATTGGTTCTTCCATATATATATATATATTATTGACACGCTGAAAGAAGATGTGGCGCTGGAACCAAGATAACTTAAACGGCCATAGGGACAGACGAGTTTGGAAAAGAATTATGGTGCCCGACATGAGTGAAAAAGTAAACATAATCAAGTAATATCCTTTGAAAATCGACCCATCGACTCCAATATTGCCTTGGTGCTAGTGGTACATGCCGTTGTAACGGGTCGAGTGTAGTATCCTGCCAGACGTTGGAGTTGAGATTTTGTCACAGGTGTCCCCTCCGTAGCCCAGTATGCTGTGCTTTTATTTATTTTGTATAAATGGAGAAGCTGAACGAAGGTGGAGAACGGAAGCTTCATAATGGGGCTGCGTGTTACAAAAGTTTAAACAACGTTGTTATACGACGTCACGTGACTGAACGTGGATAATATACATATCGAGAAACCACAGGACGATTAGTTGAACCAATTACCAGTGTGCGACTACTAGTTTTTATTGATTGAACGACTTCAGTCTAATCAGCAATCTGTACGTTCTGTTTCGGTGCGACTAGTTGTAGTAGCTGAACTCGATATTACGTCAAGAAATATAATAAATTATGTAAAAAAACAAATTCCCACGTGGCATCGGTAACACGACGAAGTTGGTGGCGCGTAATTATTCTAATCAAATTTCTGGCTTAATTGATTCTACTAGTTTCGTCGCGAAAGTGCCACCGATTTCAAGTAATTTGGGCACATCGTGTTTTGAATACCGTCCTACGTTTAAAACAACGGAACATCCACCGAACGTTCGTTTTGGTCAACACCATACGTGATACGACTGGTGATTAAGCCTAGACGGCTACCAGTCATTGTTTCACATAAATTATGGCCAGTCTCTCAGCTATGCTTTTACGTATGCTACTGCATTAAAACGTTGCTGCACGAAAACAAGTATTGTCGCAGAACTGAGGAACTAGCTGAATGCCTCCTAGGAATTGTGCTGATAGTATTTATAATTTGGTTTCGTTTTAAGCAGACCAAGGTATTATATAATCGACTTAACAACCAAGTTAGGAGAGACGTTCTTGGCCCATACTGGCCCTCATGAAGGTTTTCAGGCGTCGTAGAGCGCTGGCACTTCTTTCGCGTTCGCATGATGTTACGGGGATTGCATACGCCAATTGCAGCAACATATAGATGTTGGGAAATGATTCCCACTGACATTCCTTGATTGCCTTTGCACAGCTGTCTGGGCAGTCCTTTGGCTCTATGCCGCGATAGTGCTGCTCCCGTCGATGCAGCTCTTCTGGTAGATGGAGATGGCAGATCACCTTTGTACACGGTGATTGCTTCTGCAAGTTCAGGCTTCTGCTTGTACAACATTGCTGGGACCAGGCCTAGGAGTGAAGGAATTCTCTGGCATAATGCTGAAATTCCCCCTCAAAAAGTGATCGCATCTGCAGGCTTTAATGCTGTGCAAATTTCATTGAACAGCTAAAAGCAATTACTGACTGCTATGCTGCAGGATTAGCGTGAAAACGGAGGTGGGTATGAGGGTTCCGACCGGAGGGGATCGTTTTAGGAGGTGGTTCGTAAAAGTGGGATTAATCCGAACACCCCGCCAAAAAACATGTATCATATTTACAACTTTTAATGTTATGCAAACTTCCCTGAACAGCTATTTGATTGCTATGCAGCTAGTTTAGTGGGAGAACGGAGATGGGTATGACGGGTTCGAACGGGCGGGTTAGTTTTCGCATGGGATTAGTCCGAACCTTTCAAACAAAAATTATCATATTTTGTTTTAATTTAATTCTGAACAGATTTCACTGAACAGTTAAAATAATTATTGATTGCTATGCAGTAGGTTTAGTGGGAAAACGGGAGTGGGGTGAGTGTATTGCCAAGGGTTCGATTGGGGGTTCGTTTTTGAAGGGGGGTTCGTAAAAAGGGGGTTCGGACGAACCCCCCGATCCCCCCTGGTTACTGGCCTGTACTGTCAGTATTTGAAATGTGTTTAGGGTTTAAGTATTATGTATATTTTCAATGTAGTGTTAGTGAAACAATTAATTAGTATTAGTTGGTGTTAGTTAGGGTTGGCTAATTAATTGTTTGGATTTTTGTTAAATAAATGATTTGATAATTTGTAAATGCTAAATAGAATGTAAGTTTTATTTTAATATTATTGTAATTTTCATACTATTATTCTATTGTATGTTTTGCTTATGTTTGCTGTTAGTTGGTATAAGTAGTTAGTTTATGTAATGCTTATTACTAGTTAGGTAATGTTAGTTGTAGTAATTATTGTACGCTTATAAACTTTAGCTACAAATATCCATTACCAAATAGGTTCTTATGTTAGCAGCATAAATCATGCCTTAATAAGAGTGTTCCTTACCATGTACAATAATTTATGCATGTGTGTGTGTGTGTGTGTGTGTGTGCGTCCATATGTTTGTGTGTTTGCGTGCGCGCGTGCGCGTGCGTGTGCGTATACGTGTACGCGTCGAACTCCTTTAGCCTACCGGACCTGCAACTTTTTTTTCGTTTTTTTCCGTGTTCAGTCTTTTCATCGGGGCATTGTCCTCTGATACACCATGGCAACTGATGATGTATTGAACACACACAAAGATATTTTGAGTGTTCTTAATGTGATCTTATGGTCAAATAAATGATTCTGATTCTCTTAATTACATCTGTCGTGTGCAAAATATTTCAAAGTCTGAAATATGTGAAATATGTTCTTGATATCGTCACAGTTTGATTGGGCACAGGTTTCATTAGCTGCCAATTCTGTGAAGTTCATCATTACTAATGACTGCAAAAGGAAATAACACATCGGCCTACCCATCGTCATCACTGTCTTAGCTTCCACGACAACAATCTTATTTGGTTTTAGTGGGAGTTTTCTTTCCCAATAAATGTTCTAGTTATCATCTTTTATACATATATTTATTGTGATATGTGATCACACAAGAATATTTATGATGGTTACTGATGAATCCCTAATCATACTTTGTAGTTCTGTTTTAGAATGTAACGTTTTGTTGATAATTAACTGTCCTGTGGTATTTTGTTTGGATTGTGATTAATGACAGTGTCGCTAAATGACAAGATAAGCCTTTTGTTTGGTCTGCCCAGTCGAGTTTCAGCTGCTTAGTTTAACTATAAACATGACTGTTGTAGAATGCGAGTTGATCATTTATGTAGATGATTGTATTTTAAAAATAAGGCCATCTTCTTATCTTCCGATGGAATCTCAACAGACACGGGTATCTTCCCGTCGTGTTTTGTTCGTAAATAACCGTGATGTCATATATATAATACTGCTCAAGTGTAGTTCCCAACGTGTCTTGCAACCAATGACTTTTTCATTGAATTTGTTAAATATTACCTGTAATGGGTTAAGGGTCAGTCAAGCTGTCGATGCACTGGCCGTCGTACTTGGATAATTGTGTATATTTAGCCGATTGATGGTGACTTCTTTCTTTTTAGAGTGCTGTTTACTTTGGCTTCCAATTTATTGATTCGAGTGTCTTTCGTTTTAGTGATATCCCTCAACAGGAATATGCGGCGGTCGGTTCCTGCAGTCTGCTTCTTTGTCTTCATGTGTCGCATAGAAAATAAATGATTTCCTATCTCGAATATAGCTTCGATATAAACTACAGGGGTTGACCTAAGCAGAAGCTACTGGTAATGTAATGCAATGATGGATAGAAACTTCGATTACAATTCACTGAAGAAACAAAGGAACAATTTACACAGACAAGCACACACTTTATTCATTCCCACGGAAATTGAAGTACGACGTTTGAATGGACGGCATAACAGCAGGCAGCTTCAATGAGAACTGCTAATTTGTAATTTGGTCAATATTCACCAAACCACGCGCTGTTATCATACATAACTGAAAACAACACAATATACAGCAATATTAATACATTCACCGTGACAACAGTTACGCAATCGAGACTGCTCCGGTAATAACTGTCCTGCCACTGGTACGTCTGCCATTGCATAGGAAGTTAACTTCTATATATACACTCCATGCTAATGCCATTCAACATACAGGTGAATCAACTTAAATTACAAACGCAAAGATTCCCTTAGCTCTACAGTAACTATCTATACGGTCCTGGAATTTCGCTTCTAGTTGGCCGATGTTAGAGAGGAAGTTAGAGCTGTTTATTTATTTATATATATTTGGGCAATAGTTGTCCCTATCAGTTTATCCATCTTTCATCTTCCTCCGACTTTCTCAAATCCCTTTCGACACAGTCCTCTCATCTCAGCTGTGGTCTACCTCTATTCCTACGGTCTTGATGTGTCTCTACTTCTGCTCTTTTTTATAGTCTGTCTGCCTCCTTGTCACCAGATGACCTACCCACATCCTCCCATTTCTTACTAATATTTCAGTTAAGCTGAAATGCATCCAAATATTTTCTTTCAGGTCATTCATTTTTGTCTACCCGTCCTCTTTGCTTGTGTAATTATCGGGACCCAATTGTTCCCGTAAGCTTGCAGCTTCTGTTGTTGTTGCTCTGTGATTGATAATCACCGGTACCAATTTCGAGCGAATGCCCTGTAAGCAGTCGCACGCGAGAAATGAAACCGACCAAACATGTATCAACACTGTTTAAATCTAGCAACATTGACCTACATTTACTACAATGCAAACTCACCAAAATAAAAATATCAAACACAAGGTTAGCTTGATGAATGTTCACGTGTATACGGGGATTTGGAAGGGGCAGAGTACCACGCCCCCCCCATCAAATATATATTTATATATATATAGTGCCCCTAGCAACTCGGGAACCCTTTGCATCTTACGATATGCTACCTGAACCAATCAATGTATTTGAAGGTATACAAGAGAAATGCACTTCTGCTCACACATGCTAACATATGACAAGTTATTCACAAGTGACTTGATTTTTATCAGTGGTTTCTTTACCCGCCACGGTGAAGCAATAGTCTTTGGACCTGGTTCCACGCCCCAGAAGTACCACTCACGTTAGCGGGGAACGGACTAACAGCGGCCATCTTTTCAAGTCCTGAATGCACTCAATCTCGCAGACATACGGTCCCACGGGAGGACAAATTCTTGAGTGTGTTTGGCTCTGTCTGGATGTCTCCGTACCGTTGTCGGATGCTTAATTTAACGATGACATATTTATACCCTTAACCGAAACATCTGAAATATTTGATATTCCTTCTAGTCGTCACGTTGTAAATACAAAGTGCGTCTGTGAGCATATTATGCGGTTCGCCAATTGTGGCGAGTCAGCGCAAAGTTCCTGTCGCCGCCTTTGCACTCGCGATCAAACCTTTAAACATGTATTGCGCAGTAGACGGAAACCATTTTGGCCTCGCGCGCAAAATTGATTTATCCTAACATTTCAACGTTCGCGAAACGCCCGCCACATGGCATAATTAACGAAGGAGCGACTTGTGATACTAGAGAGTGTCTGCAAGCGTCCCGATCACGGCTACCTTCTCTATCCCGATAGCGCCACGCATTCAGTTCGGCAGACCAACAATCGAACTGAGCGCATGGCGCGATCGGGATAGTGGAGAGTGTCGAGATAGAGGCGCTTGCAGACACTCTCTAATTTGACAATATTACGTAACAGTAAAACGTTCGGCGCCCGCAGAACAATACACAGACACATCACATTTCCGCCGAAACGTGCGTTTCCTCAGCTGTCCGACTTGTACTTGGACGGCAAGAGCGGCACGTTAGCGAGGTCGCGTTGGCGCACCCTTTCTAGAGGACGTAGTTGAGGGACTCGGCCGACGACAGGCGCCGCGGGGCCTGCTCTAACTGGCTCCGTAGCACGCTTCTCGTGGCAGTGTTGGGGACTACAGATGACTGGACTCGCACGGCTTACGTCGTTCGTTTGAGCTTTTCTGTCGGCCACCGGCGCCAAGCTGCGGGAAAGAGGTTCTATGTGTTATACAGTGCGTGCAAAACGGCAGTGTGAAATGTTGGGTGGACTTTGTTTAGTCCTATACGAATTCACCGTTTACACAGTCAAATATAGTTGAAATTGTCATATTACTATGTATGCATGTATGTAAGTATGTATGTATGTATACATTATTGTATGTATGTATGTTACGTACGTACGTACGTACGTATGTACAGTGTATGTACGCACAGTGTATGTATGTATGTACATGTATATACGACATGTATGTATGTGTGTGTGCGTGTGTGCGTATGTATGTATGATTATATATATATATATATATATTACACACATATATATATATATCATCATCATCATTGTGCAGCCGTAGTATCCCGTGGTTGGACGAAGGCCTCAGCATGTCGTTTCCAAATATGCTTGTCTTGCGCTATACTCTGCCAGATGGTGCCCTTCCAGTACTCGTCTAGTTCGTCTCTCCACCGTCTCGCTGGTCTTCCTCTAGATCGTTTCCCTTCATAAGGTCTCCAGGTTGTGATATGCGATGTCCATTGGTTATCTCGTAGTCTGCTGTTGTGCCCTGCCCAGGTCCACTTCTGCCTTCTGATTTGTTCTATCACGTTTTTTCTCTCCCGATATGTGATGTTTAACATACGTCTTTCCATCTTTGTTTGTGCGGCTGCTAGCTTGTTCTTTGCCTGGATTATATATATATATATATATGTCTGTTTCGATGGCTGCTGCCAATATCTGTTTGGGGATTGGACCTACAGCGCTGGTGAATAAACATGTACACACTGTAATAGTTCACCAGTACATTGACATGAAACTCGATCGTTGCAAGAAAAACGACTGTGTTCAACAAATAATGTCTTACACCAAGTCCACACTGCATTTACAACAGCTACCTTTGCCATTGAGAAAATATATATCCATAAATATTAGCAAAAATACATAAGCGAGCGAAAAATGAACAACTGTCAAACACGTTCCAAAAACGCCTTTTGAACGATTACTAATACTATTACGGTTCGTCGGATCCCAACAATATTTATGTCGTTTGAAAGTTTAAGCTGTCTGCTATTCAAACATATAAATGGTTTCCTGATAACCTCTCCTAAAATTAACTAAAAACGGACCTACAATCGGACCCGTTCCGGTGTCTTAGACACCGCGAACGGTGTTGTTTCGTTGAAACAGTTCACCAATCTCCCGATTGAGGCACCACTATCTGATTTCATTGTATAAGCTCCACCCACTTTCAAACGGCTGCTAAAATGACATACGCGAAGTAGGCGTGACGTCACAATCACGTATATCAACCAACCAACACAACGAATTTAGACCCGTTGTGTGGCGTACGTTATTGTGACGTCACGCCGACGTAGAGATATATCGGTTTCGCTGCGATCAAAGCACATCAATTTCGCCGCGGTTTAAAAGTGGATAGAGCTTATAACATGAAATCAAGAAATGGTGATGTGCGCATGTCTTAACCTATGCAAATGAGGAAAACAGCGCCGCAATCGGAAGATTGGTGTACTGAGTACCCGCCGCTAACATCGTTCGGAGCCGTACAGAACACCGAAAACGGCGTGATTGTAGGTCCGTTTATCGGTGTTCTTTAAACGGTTACCGGGAAATCTAGATGACGCTAGAATAACAAAAGTGCATTCTTTCAAATGATACCAATATCGTCGGGACAGGACGAGCCGTGAGGGTGCTAGTGACCGTATAATTTCATGTTTTGGACGTGTTCTGAGTTGTTCATTTTTCGCTCCCTTATCTATTTTTGATTTTAGTAATAATAAATCACTATAAAACACATTTCCTTTGGTATTCTCGTAATGTCATGCCACCAATAGTGTCAAACCACATATGCGCACACGTTTTTCATAACTCACCTGCCTCTTGGCATAACTACTACTACTACTACTACTACTACTATTACTATTATCTATAAAACAGAATGAGATAAATCGCTACTACCATCCACATCTCCTAAACTGACCCACCAGCAAAACTGACAATGAACATGGACTGATAAAATGACTAATTACAACTTTATTCTGCATTATATGTTATAATTTCCGCGGAAAACTGGGAAACAACTTGTTGAAGACAAAATATATGTTACTCCGAATACCAGTTTGACAACATTTAAGGTTACACGAGAGATTAAGAGCTAGGTCGCAATATCTACACACGTTGCTCGTCTAAACGTAGAAATAGTTAACTAGTATTGGCGTTTTGTCATGAATGCGACATGGTATCGTCAGAGCAAACTGGGCTCGCACTGCTCAAGTGAACCAGCCTTAACTAATGTACCTTTTAAATTAAAGCGCCTACTACAAAGCTTGATTATTTTAATTTGCGTTACGATAACATGTCGTTCTTATTTATTGGCTTACAATGTTGTCGACAGACATGTTTCTGCTACGAATGTATCGATGTAATTTATCATCGGGTTTCCTGATGAGTGTAAATCATACATTGTTATAATGTCAAAACAGTCAGCAATACGACCAGACCTACGTAGCATCAGCCCACGATGACATCAACGATACACACGCCCTGCACCAAGCGGCTGACTAGACCCAATTGGTCCACATGGAAACTCATCACCATTAAACTGTTTACAAGTTAATGACGCGATAAATTAAGCTTCTGTGCAAGATCAAACTGTTGAACCGTGCGAGTGTTTAATTCCGTGAACAAACACAGCACGTAACATGAGTGTCAAATAATAGTGTAATTCCAGTAAGTCGTAATCCATTCAGGTAGACCGTTGTGTGGATAGGTATTTGTTCTGTTTTCTTGGGTTAGCAAACTGTCATAGATTATCAGTCAAACGTTGTGTAGTCTCTGTAGAGGTGCTGCTTCCTCACGGTTCCCACGTACATGGGTGAGCTCTAGTTCCTGCACAATTCCACTGCTCTTTGTATTGTTGCCCTCCACTCCTCCCTATCAGTCTATCCATCTTTCATCTTCCTCCGACTTTCTCAAATCCCTTTCGACACAGTCCTCTCATCTTAGCTGTGGTCTACCTCTATTCCTACGGTCTTGATGTGTCTCTACTTCTGCTCTTTTTTATAGTCTGTCTGCCTCCATGTCACCAGATGACCTACCTACATCCTTCCGTTTTATACTAATCTTTCAGTTAAGCTGAAATGCATCCAAATATTTTCTTTCAGGTCATTAATTTTTTCTACCCTTTGCTTGTGTAATTCTCCGGACCCAACTGTTCCCATAAGTTTGCAGCTTCTGTTGTTGTTGATCTGTGGCTGTATCATGTCGTTCATGTTTTCTGTTCTTCCTCTTTGTTCCCTGTTGTACAGGGGTGATGGTAAGGTATACTATTGTTGTATCACTCATTCAGTTCTTTCTATCCATTGTTTTCTATCAACAGTCCCCCTCTCCAATTTTATCCTCCTCTGTTCTTTGTATTTCCCCTTTTATGCAATCCTCCCACCTCAGTTATGATCGTCCACTCTTCCTGTATCCCCGATATTTTTCCGCCTTTGCTCTCTTTGCTGGTATCTCTGTACCCATTCATACCAAGTGGCCTGCCCAGCTCATCAGGTTTCTCACCAATCTTCCTGCAAGTCATTCATCCTTCTTCGATGCACCATCTTTGTTTGTGATTTTTTAAAATCTAGTTGTTCTCACAAACTGTCTGATTGTGTTGTTGTCGTCCTTCTAGCATCACTGTCATGCTGGAAAAATTAGCCTTGCCTACCATCTCTCTGGTACTTTACCTTGCCTCAAACTTGTTCAGCAGCCTCTTTGTTCAATCTCCCCCACTGCCATTACCATCTCCACTTGTACCTCGTCGATACCAGGAGCTCTCCTTTTCTTCATCCTTTTTGTTCTAAGTTGCATCTCTTTATCAGTAATATCAGCTACCTCCACTTTCCCCTCTACATAAGTTAGTAACTCCAGATTGTTGTCACTTCCTTGCTCTTTTGGTAACTCCTTGAAGTAGTTTTCCACAGCCTCTTGTTCTGTTAAAAACTCCCCATTTCTATCCTTAATCACTATACTTACTATTTTCATCACCATCCTGAGCCATTTTGTATACACCATCTTCTTTCCACCATACTCATCCAGCTTGCTAGATATGTCTGCTTCCATATCTCTCCTCACCTTAGCAACCGCTCTCTTTGCTGGGTTCTTGTTCTGCTCCTGTGGCTGCAGTAGCTGATTTACTCTCTCCTTGATCTTCCCTATTTCTTTCCAGGCGTCCTTCTTTTCATACGCTGCTTCTACAACTTCCTTTGTTCATCTGCCTAATACATGTTCAACCCATTGCATAAAAAAAACATCTTTTTGGATTGCTTGCGTACGTAGAATCGTAGAATTTACTACATTTACATCATCCTACAATTATGGAAATCTTTATGTTCCTGACCTTCTTGTGTTTGCGCTACCAGCATATGCTATTAATGTGAACAGTATTTGTTGTGCTTACGTTTTGCCTGCATCTCCAAAACCGCAGAACACATGGACAGATGCCAGTTGATTTTTCATGTTTTTTTCTCATGTGTGTACGTGGTAATCTGACATTGCAACGCACTTGGTCACAAGAAACTTACTAATGCCAAAGGACAATTGAAGCTGTATCATAATTCTGCACAGCTACACCACAATGAGCTGATTTATGAACAGGCTATTGTCTAAAATCATGTGGGTTTTTCATTTGTGAGTATCGTTTTACAAGGTGGACGGCAAAACATCACCTGTCAAGCTTGTTCATTTTAGTACTTTATGCTTAGATTGTTATGCTTGGTAATAAAGTCACACACAACATAAATCACAGTTTTGGATAGGAAATAAAGCCAGGAATAAACAACAATACAATTTTTGAATAGCTGTAGAAAAGGAAATATAACAGGAATTAAAATCATAATAAATAAAGTCACAGAAATAATGCCAAAATGCATAATGTATGGTGAAGATTTGTTTACAGGAAACTGATACTGCAGACACATATTTACTCAACAACACATTCACAGATAAACCCTTGAAATGATTTTATATAAAATAACTGGAATTAAAATAACTTGACACACATGCACATAATCTGATACAAGAACTTGCAACATTCCTGCTATAGCATTTGGCCGGTGGACTAATATTTAAGTTTCCTGTTACATGCAGGTTTTTTGTTACTTTCCTGAGGGACATATTTCAGGGTAGGTAGACATTTAAGTATTTTCTTGGTAACGTTTTTACAACAGTGCAAGGACTTACAGGTTGACTACACTGGTAGCATAACTCGAAACAGACGTCTTTCAACACACATACACACGTGCACACACACAAATGCATGTGCACACAAGGACACATATATATATATATATAATGTGGTAAGCATGGTATTTTTTTTCTTTTCAAGATGATCTTCAATTGGTTTAGACTATCGTGAATCCAGTTCTTTGATGTCCAGATATGCAAAGTGTGAACAGTTTAAGTAATATTGGCAGATGGTTTCATAAAAAAGTTCACACATTAATTTTAATTCCTGAACATTCTTCAGGATAGTTCATTTCTATGCAAATTAGTTCTTTTAAACATATCCAATACTTGAGTTTTTATCTTCTAGAGACTTTCGTGTGTGTAGCATATTACCTTCTTCAGTACATGTGACGTATGGCATCATCGAATTACGAACTATCTCACATGTACAATGACGTCATATGTCACATGTACTGAAGAAGTTGGTGTGCTACACTGACAAAAGCCTCTACAAAGTAAGTCACATATTGGATGTGTCTAAAAGAACTCATTTGCATTCACACATTAATTGTCTAAATGGTTGAGAGTTGATATTGGTCGATACATCTAGTGAGTTTCCAAAGCCAATTATTCGGCTGATAACTGGTTTATTTGGTTTTCAACACACTGATTTCGTCAGTGGTTTTTGAAAGAGAGCAAGGAGAGTCGACAACTTCAACACAGAAACATATTTGCCTTGTACATTCACATTTCTAGTTTTGCAAATCTGATTTTCCATTAGAACTGATTCTTGGCTCAAATTAAGTAAGTTAATAGGTAATTTGATGATCCTACCCAAATTACATACTGAAGTTGAACAAATGAGCTTGTATATCATAGTAGGCTTACTTTTTTACAAATTAATTTGAAAAAAAATGAAAAAAAAATTGAATGGAGAAGGCACCATTCATTATTATATTTCATGACAGGAAAACATGCATTTAGGATGAGGTCTACTCACTTGAACGCTGCACGGCTTGGAAGACCTGGCACAATGACTGGCCTGAGGGCTGTGTTGAGACACCCTAATTGGAGGGGGCTGGGAACTCTTGCAGATTCCCCACCAAATGCTTGACTCCTCCCAAGGATCTTCTCCTCTCTCTCCCATGCCGATCGCTCCAAGTGGTCTACTCTGGCGCCATCTGGAGTAAGGTCTGGTGATGATGCAGCATCGTAACTCTCGAATGATTCGTCGTGGTGAAATCGTAGTGGAGAAGAGGTGTTTTCGTGCAGAGCCATAGAAACAGGTCTTCTTTGTTTCGGGGCCGGGACACCTGGTGGGTGGATCTTGGGTCTCGCTCCTGGGTCCAAGAGGAAGAGATGGTTATAAAAGTAACCTGATTACAAATACTCTGAATAGATTGATGATCTGGTTTCTTGGTTAATAATATTATATATAATTACCTCAAACAATGTGGGATATGGGAAGACTGTCCCCAAAACAGGTGGGAACTGGGAGGGTTATCACCGAACCAGGTGGGAGATGGGAGGTTCTCCCCAAAACAGGTGGGAGATGGGAGGTTTGTGCTCAAAACAAGTGGAAGATGGGAGGTTTGTCCACAAACCAGGTGGGTGATGGGAGGTTTGTCACCAAACCATGTCGGATATGGGAGGTTGTCCCCAAACCAGGTGGGTAATGGGAGGTTTGTCCCCAAACCAGGTGGGTGATGGGAGGTTCGTCCCCAAACAAGGTGGGTGATGGGAGGTTCTCCCCAAAACAGGCGGGAGATGGGAGTGTCTCCCCAAACCAGGTGGGAGATGGGAGGTTCTCCCCAAACCAGGTGGGTGATGGGAGGTTTGTCCCCAAACAGGTGGGAGATGGGAGGTTCTCCCCAAACCAGATGGGAGGTTTGTCCCCAAACCAGGTGGGTGATGAGAGGTTTGTCCACTAACAAGGTTGGAAATTGGATGATTGACTTTAAAACAGGTGGGAGATGGGAGGTTTGTCCCCAAATCAGGTGGGATATGGGAGGTTGTCCCCAAAACAGGTGAAATATGGGAGGTTGTCCCCAAAACAAGTGTGTGAGATGGGAGGTTTGTCCCCAAAACAGGTGGGAGATCTGAGTTTGCAATTAAAACACAACTTCTAAATGGTGTCATACAATTAAATTCTTTCACAAAACAAAGTTTAAGAATCTTTGTGTAGCAACAACACAGTTGACCAGTATACAATTAAGTTGTTAATAAATGCTTCCACTTATACCAGGCCATTTGTGCACTCTAGTTGTTCACTAGCCACCCTAGAGCTAATTAAATACTTTATTGAGCTTATATATAAGCTGGGCGCCCTCTGCATTTATTATTAGCAATTATTGCCTGCCAACCTGAGCATTTACTACACCTGTTTATGACCTGTTGGTGCCACTGGTCTATCTCTTCACAAATCACTGTTATACTCTTACAAGCTTGTACAATCACAGCAAGGAGTGGGAGAAAATGTAATTAATTAAAAGCCATAAATTACAAATGTTACAACTCTTATTGGTTCTGGTTTAAACAAGGAGCTTGACTGTAATACACTTTGACATTTCACACACCTTTATATGTTTCTGACTCAGCTGCAGTGGTAAATGAAGTGAGTCTTGGGAAGGCCTTGTAGCCATCACCAGCTGCACTGCTGCTGCATTCGCTGTCTTCATCTTCCTCCTCACTGGAGGAGGAGATTGCATGCTCATCCTCAGCCTCCTCATCATCACCATGACCTATTGTCAACACCTGGGGGGCCTTCGATGCCTCAATCTCCTTCACTCGCCTGGCAACATACAACACTCACATACAGGGCTGACTGTGACAACAGTGCTTCTTCTCAAGTCACGATCAGGCTGAATGTATTTTCTGTTTATACCTGGATGTATCAAAGGAAGGATGGATACAGGAAAAATAGCAAAGAGAGCAGAGACAGAACAACACAAAGGACACAGGAAATGATGAAGGCCACAGCTGAGATTGGAGGGCTGGGTGAGGAGGGACTTGAGAAGATCAGGGGAGGATAAAAGGTGGAGAGGGAGTTATGGATAGAAAACTTTGGAAAGAAAAAATATAGCGAGTGGGTCAGCGATACTGTACTTGGCCCTCACCTCTGTGTAACAGGGAACAAGGAGAACAACAATCAGTAGAAGGGAAAATGGAAAGAAGGTCACAGGTGAATACAAGCTGGGCTGAATGTATGGAAGAAACCGGATGGAATGGTAAGAGGTAGACATGTATATTGGAAGCTACAAAAGGAAAGGTGCTTAGTTCGTGCATCACACCAGCCTATCTACCTGGCCTAGAGACTATAGTACTGATGGAGATGGTTATGAAAATAACTGGAACAGAAGAATTGCTGGAGGGAAAAGAGTAGCCAGGCAAAAGATTGAGGAGTTGAGGGAGGAAGTTGGTTTGAATGAGGTTCAGGAGGAAAGTGGTGGGGATCTGGGGACCGTTTCATTAAGATATTAAGCTCTTAAGGAAAATCCATCCTAGAACAGAATCTGATGGAAAAATCAAGGAGTATTTTCAAAATGCGTTTCACTAACATGATCATTAAATTACTCGTAAGGCAAAGATCTTTCCATCATGATAATCGATAATCTACACAGTTGGCACAATTTGGCAAGAGATTGAACAGTTGTAATTTTTTTTTGAAAATTCGGCCCAACAACCACTTGTCAACAACATTTGAATTTTTGTTCACTGTGCGAAGAATTGAAACGAAAACTTGTAGAAGCCGCCGACATATCACAGGGGACACTATTTCCGCGTCACACGCGGTGCAACGTTTTGATAGGAGCATCATTGTTGACAATGTTCAGTTTACAAGAGCGTAGAGAGTGCCAACAACTTAAACCGAAATTATGCCGTGGAGTATAGTGACATGAAGGGCAGTAGTACGCAGGTTAAGGTAGCTGGGGTGGTTTCTTATTTTTTTTTTCATAGAACATTAGTAGGTGTCAGTATGAACATGTGTACTATTAAAAAAACCAAGGCACTAGCGCCATATGTCACCAATCCGTCCTTTAAAAACTAGTATTTTTAGTGTGTCTGTGGAAAGTCCCTTTTCAGATTCTTGGAAACTGACAATGTTTCCATAGTGACGATCACGTGTGCATCAACCCAGTTCAAACATAAATTTGTTCACCATGAATGCAGATCATATAGTCTGGTTATTCTCATGCCACTATGCTGTTGTATTATAATTACCTAAATGCATCACACTGTCAAACCAACAAATACTGGCGGTAGTTTTGTTCATTCTCAGATAATGCCCGACCTCAGCTGCCAGTTGCAATGACACGTGACTGACCCCAGCAGGTATCAATCAATCTTGTCTACCACAACAAGTTCAACACGTGGCCCTTCGTAACACAATATCATTAGACAACTTGGCGGGAAAACCTTGGGAGGAAATCTCAGTAATAGAAGTGTCTGTCAAATCGTGTTGAAATAAACCACATGCCAGTGAAAAAGTCACATTTCTAAGCAAAAACAAGCATCTGGTGACACTTGTGTTATCAGCAACAACCAGGAAGTATTACTTAATGTAACTTTTTATAAAAAAAACTACAGTACTTACAAAGCCATAACTTGGCATATGAACTCGACTTGTGTTTACCCAAAATTGCACAGGATGATTTTATGTTTGGTGAAGGGGTTGTGCCAAAAAATGCAGTACAGATTTTTGCTGTCTTTCAACATTGTAGCAAAATGTTTATGAAGCTGTATCAAACTTAATATGCATTTGTTTATAAAAAAAACCTGTACGAGTGTCAATAACATATTTGTACTTACAACCATAAACAATTTTCTTTTGGGGAGTTTCTCAAAATGAAATAAAATGCCATTTTAGGGTGATTTTTTATAAAAAAAAATTATTGTCTTTAAACACATTTAAATATCACTAAACAATATAAAAATCAATTATTTTTGGTCTGTAGTATTGTTTAATGTGTTAGGCATTGTCTGAGAAAAAATTGTTACTTTATCTTCAAAACATTTATTAATTTGATTTAAATCAAAACAAGCATATCATAGGCAATCTTACCACCTTATGTTAGATACAGCTTAAACTTTGCTCAAAATTGATTAATAAATGTCACAACAACCTTGACCTTCACAAAGCTGTAAACTGCTATGCATATATCAAACGGTCACGATGTTAATGTCGTGTAAACAAAATAATCATGCTTTAGCAAACTTTAATCGCTAACATTTGGAAGACTTATTTGGTTGTGAACAACTGGTTCTCTGCGTGAAAGTAGACCCAAATTAACACGCTGTTAGTAAATTCTAGCTGTTTATGATAATTAAAAAGTGGTGTAGTGTACTCTTAGAAATTAGCTTTTCTAGGAGAATTTTTATGGACCGAATCTAGGATGAATTGTTAGTGAAACGCAGTTTTTTATTTTTGCTCCTAGGTAAGGATCAAAATCGGTTTTATGGAGCAAAATCGGGCTTGAGAGCTCTTGAGAATGTTAGTGAAACGGTCCCCTGGTGAAAGTGGGTCGCATACATATCGATAGGATGAGCGGCAAAGAGATAATAAGAAGCTGGTGTAGACAGAGTGGAGCGAAGAAGGAGATGTTGAAGGCCGCACCAGCGAAGGGAGGACTCAGATTTGGTGGGATTGGGTGGCGTGGAGTACAAGAGACAGACTGACAGAGAAGAGGAGTTTTGAAAGGGCACTGAAACATGACTGATGATGGACGGATAATACCCTTGAAAACTAGTATATATGCAGTTGACATATGTCAGTTACCAGACAACATTTAGAATAAAAAATTATAATCTTTGTGAACTATATTGATCACCAGCATGTATTTATACTGAGGGTTAACGAGACATAGTGCTCAGGTGCATAAGGATATAGAGCCTTTCCATTTGGTCCAGACACATCAGTCGGACAATGTCAGCCAGTGACAGGAAGATGTGTCAATGGAACTATGTTTATTGTTCAAAACCAAGTGACATGTGTTTTTCTGGTCATTGTTATCACACTGTTGTTAGATCCAATGAATAATGCAACGATCTTATGGGCAATGTACCACCATATCTGGGTGAACACAAAGTCAGATTCCGAATGGTTCGTCGAAACATGAACCAAGAGACATCATACTTGACAGTGAGCAACTGTGCAACGCAGTGTGGTTAGACACAGACGACGCAGTCACCGTTCTGTCTGCCTGGGTCACTCACCGACATGTTATTGGCATTCGTAACATTCGTATTCAGAATTAGAAGTACGGATTTGCTTCAGGTTAGCTACGTAAAGACACGGATGTTATGGAACCAATCTACAGAGGTTAAAGCTTGCATCTTGCTAAGTAGGTGGCATAAATATAATTAAAAAAAATATATTTGGCTTCAGGTGAAAAACATTGTAAGGTCTGTGGTACAAAACTCAATATCCTTCAAAGTAGACGGCAAGACTTACAATTAAAATGTACAGAGTGATTGAGGGATCTGTCACAGCCATATCCACAGAAAGATTTTTTTGGCTCCAAACAATAAACAAAAGATCCGTACAACTTAAACATTGCCCAGAGTATGTGTCGTTAAATGTGTTTATCAACTAATGACACAAGGTACTATACAGTACCTACAGTCCACACCAACCAATTTAAAACTCATATTTTTAAAGACAATATTAAACTGGAACCAACTAAACAAGCCATAAGGGCAGGCTGAAATAATAGATTATTTCAGCCACATATTGTTCGGCCTGCACACTCAGTAGCATCCATTGCACCCATACTGCCGTAAACTATAGCCAATGGTAAAAAGGTGGCTCCTTATGACTTACCCAATCAGATTCATATAGAACTGTTTGATAAACCAATTAACCCACTGTCTCAATCACACCATTATCTACACGAAACATACACAAGAGTGGTGACAAGCCCTCTTCCCATACAAGTCACTTAAGGAGGCTTTATTCAAATACGATTCTAACGATGTATACGTTGTCTAGGGTTGCCATACATATAAAAATGTAACATCGGAATGAAGACACCCACCGTCTATGCAATAAACGGTCCAACTGGTGACCAGTTTTGACTAATTTGAACGTTCGTAAACATACTTGAATAATCACTTCTATTACAACATTTTGACTTCTTTCTGAAGTGTGATCGCCATACATGCATTATGTCTGTCACTATTTGAAAATTATGTGGACAAAATTGCAAAAAATATGATAAAATAAACCCCAAAAACTAATTATTAATTTTTTTTATATTATAACAAGAAAAAAGTATGATTAATTGTTGTTTTAATAATTTCTTACTTCTCAAAGCCAAATATATTACAAAAGGAACCAATTCAATTGAAATATAGTATATTTTCTTTTTATTATATACATGAAATAATGTCCTATTCAATCGAAGAAATTCCTGCTCAAATACATTGGCCAAATATTACATGGCAATAGTTTCCATATAGAGCATTTAGATTCTATGGTGTAGTACATATTTGTTTCCATAAGACAAAACCATGGATCTGACAAAAACAAAAGTTCTCTGGTACCACACATTTCACAATAATACAAAAATTAACAAACATTGTCATCCTGAAATGGATCATAGCGAATGATATAATATTTATTCTGTCACCCATTGGCATACTATGTACATGATTATGCTGTGTATAACCCTATAATGACTTGATCACTGTTTATACACACCATCAGGTAGAGCCATGAAAGACATGCACAGAAAAGGTGCGCAGTAAACTAGGGGCAGCCTCCTTAAGCGGATACATTTAAAGAATATTTTAAACCATAATATATTTTAAGAAACATTATTTTTTTCAACTGAATAATTAAGCCACAACTACTGCAGTAATGTCCATGGATGTTTTTTTGTCTTTTACACTGGGTAGTTGAACTTAATATTAATACAATAGCAAGAATTCACATTTCAGACACATGAGTTCAAAAATGTTGTATGCTATGTATAATTTGAACCAATTAATGACTACAATCCCGAATATGTCTTTGCGTGTGACACCAGAAGTGTGCGGGAATTGGTTATGGAAACCGACAACAATTTATATACAAATTAATAATACAACTTGTTTAAAATGCAGAAATGTTACAGAACATTTACATTATTATATATTGTGTATCCTATCTACAGATGTTGCAACCACATGTGTTGACCTACTTTTATATAAAAAAAACACCAACTGACCCCTTTTATAACCATGTGCCCTTTTACAGCAACCTATTTTTACAACCACACCCAATGACCCACTTTTATAATGTCCACACCTGATGACCTACTTTTACAATGACCACGCCCATTGACCTACTTTTCATGGCCAGCCTTCCACTGTTTGAGTTCTTCAAACAGTTGCACTAAGTGGTCATCTTCTATGTCTTCCTCCTCTTTCTTGGCTTTATATGTCTTTGTGGGAGCTTTCTTCTTCAACTGAAAGTTTATAAACATTCAAATATTACCAATAACTACACCATTTTATGCATGTATCTTTTGCATTTATCTGCGAACTTGACAACCAACATTGTATGCTTATTAAACTATCAGTTCTATGGTTTCAGAAGCAATTAACTGGTTATTAAAATCAAATAATACCATCTATAAGAGGAAAATCAACTTGACTATACCCGATCCTAATAAGAAAGTGATTACTACTTATTTCCACATATAATGCACTTTTATTCATACTATTCATATTCCAGGAGTTATGTCTGTGTTATAAAACATACTGAAACTGGCAAGTGCCAAATGTAGAGCTATAACAACATATCAACAATATCATACACGTGACAAGACTGAGATACATCAGCAACAAAAAGAGTTGAAAACAATACACAATATACTAACCTAGGTATCTGCAAGCAAACGAATGGGGATTACAAGATCACCAATTAAGGAAAAGAGCCATTGAAGGAGTTGAACCAACTGTGTTGTTACAAAGCAATGGAAGAGTAGGCATTACTGGTTGGCACCAGAAAAACTATGGTATGAAGAGTATATGTAATTAAGTTAGTAAGTATAAACACGTAGTTGTGTTGACGTACTTGAAGCATGATCTTAGACGTGGTGACATCACTAGGTGCAGAAGTAGATCGCATCTGTTGTTGTCTTGCTCGTAGTGCCTTCGAAGGATTGCCGCAAACAACACCGCCAGTTGTGAGGGCACTGGCCTCATCAACATCCCCTAGAACGTCTGTGTAAGAAACCCAGACAGGCTCACAATTGACCACGACCAACAGCTGATGGCACAACATGCTGTAATATAATGCTAAATTGTTATAACACAAAAATTGGGCTTTTTAACAGCAACATTTTGGTTTCAGACTCTTTGTGTTTCTGGTTGCCTCACTGACCCTGTTTAATGCAGCCAACATTACCAAGAAATAACTCTACATCATAAGGAAAATACATAATTTATTTGTGATCCTTTATAAATCCAAACAGAAGGAAAGAAATCAATGTGGCATTCTGCCCGACTCAATTTGTAGTTCTCTGAATGCTGGTAATGTTTTTTCCTTTCTTCAAGAAATTGTGGGTGACAACTTTGCAACAACATTACCAAGAAATTACTCAAATTTCTACCTACTCTCAAATAGTTTACCCTAAGTAAATAATAAACGAAAGAACATCTGTTCTGTCTACCTTAAAATGTGAGGGCATTGAACAGTACACACAAATATTAGTGTAAAAGCAGTACACATGGCTAATGAATCCCACAGATAAGTGGATTTTCTAATACCCGGGTAGGTACTGCAAGCATCTTAGAAAGAGACAATTATCTGTTTCACTGAAACAATATATGTACATTGTGGCTCGTTACGATCACTGAAAATACAAATATACAGGAGTGTTGATTGTTCAACCATCCTGTGTGTGTTCAGCCCACCCTACCTGCAGTGCCAAAGGTAGAAGCTGACCCAGGTCTCCTCTCAGCCCTAGATCCTGGCCGCCTCCCTGTTCCAGGCCTGCCAGTAGGAGATGCTGTCTTTATGGAGGACCAGGGCCTCAGACCTGTTGATGTGTAGGGCCTCAGGGCTGAGCTTGGTCTGCAGGCCGTGGCAGGCCTTCCTGGTACAGCAAGGGGAGGTAATTACAACTGATATGGAGGAATTTACAGAGGGCCAGCTGGCCACTAGGTTAACTAATAGTTCCATGTCTTGGGGCCCACATTAGTGACTATCATTGGCACAAATGGTAGTGAAACAAATAAAATGGATCAGTATCAATTAAATAAATGGCTAAAATGAAACTGGTTTGTCATCAAAGAAAACTAAACTGACCAATAATGGCTGTGACTGACATGACTTGCTTCCAAGCAAGCCATTTGCGTGCTAAAAAGGACATTTTTGATTAATTTAAGACTTGCAAAAAATAATTTCTGGCTAAGGGCCTGCTTCCCCTTACTTCTTGAGCTGCACATTACTAAATGATTGTCTCTCATCTGCCTTATTGGTCTGTCATTGCTGTGATGATGTTATCTAAATAATTGTGATCAATATTTTAAGACTTTATCAATTAAAATTCCCTTTAATGGCTCAGAGAATGTTCAGAAATCTGTATAAAATTGATTCTCAAATGGTGTCCATGGCATGTGTATGCTATGTGGTGGACAGCACATGTTATGGACATTGTTCTGTCTGGACCAGCCAGTGACCTCAATGCTGCTGGTGTACATATCAGACACACAGAATCAGGGATTACTTATTCAGTCGAGCACACGTGGCTGTGTTGAAATGTTTCAAAGTATGTACTATAGCTGTATATAACCATGTTTAACAAAGCAGTTAATAATACACAGTAAACCTCACCTAAGTTGGATTCGCTTAAGTCAGATCTTCGTTCAACTCAGAAAACATTCACAGGAATGGATGATTTGTAATGTATTTCCCATACAAATTTTCGTCTAAGTCGAACTTTGTAAGTCGGATCTTCATCTAACTCGAACTAACTGAGTCGGTCCATTTGATCTGAGATAATGTGGTTTTCCTTGCGTAAGTCGGATCGTAGTATTCAACAAAAAATTACTTGGATGCTTGGTGTACATGTACCAGATGAACTAAAAAGTGAAATGGTTATTCCAAGAAAATGACCCAGAAAGCCACAACAACGTATGTAGGCGTCACATCTTCACTCATCTAATACAACTAGCGTCACCCAGCCAATGGACGCTGGTATTACCAAGAACATGATGTTCCATTACCGGCACACCCTAGCCACCAGGAGACTAGACGCGTCAGAAGGAGTCGCACCATTTTCTCAAGATGTGAGACTATTTTGGATGCCTTCATTGCTCTGAAGTAAGCATGGAACAAAGTGAAATAGGTAACACTTCTAAACTGGTAAAATTCATCGAAAGTGCTGAACGTCAAATCTATGCCGCTGACAAAGCAGCTGCTTCATTCAGAATGGATGACTATGTTGGTGTGGATGACACAGCAGAAACTTTGGCTAATCTAAGTGACGAGCAGGTCACTGAAACCAAATGATACCCCGATGCAGACAGTTTACCGAGCAATGATGAGGGCCACAAAGTCTTAGTGTCTGAACGTAAGATAACAAAACTCAATGACACACATGCTGCTTTACAGATACCTAGGCACTATGGTTTGACATTCGGCAATGAAATGCGAGGCCATTCTCATGAGACAATCGCAACAAAGACTTACGCAGAGCAAGATGACTGACATTTACAATCAATAATAATGCAGATGATACAACTCTATTTACTACCATCCAATCTTTAAAAATATATCCTAAAAATTTCAAACAATTGGCAATAACGTTAGAGATTTGTATTAAAATGAAGCACAGAACTGTTCTGGTACTGCGTAATGTTCTGTTGCATGTGGACATCAACATATGTAGAATTACCACAGCATCCAGTCATGTTCAAGCGTTATTCACAGGTACCCAAGAGGTTTCTAATGGCCGAGGGCTGCCTTTGGTGTTAACGCTGGGATATATCATTTTCGGTTAAGTCGGATTTTTGCATAACTCGGACTAAATCGCTCGGTCCGATTGAATCCGACTTAGGTGAGGTTTACTATATAATAAAATGTGTACTACCATTATGTCTACTAGACGAGCAGTAAAACTACCTATCGGACCGATTTAAATGCCCCCCATACACACAACTAAATGTTATATCATTTGAAAGCTTTACATCTCCCTGTCCCAACGAGGCCTGTCGTAGAGCTGCCAAGTGGTACAGTAAGCATGAATCCAAGGTCAAACAAGGTCGATTGATGAATTTTCGAAATTGTGCACTTCCACAATTGTTTTAACATTACAATGGTCACATATCTACTTTATTTAATTACCCGATTGCCAAGTAATATACTTTTGGAAAGCTAATTGTCACAATGAGATATGATATGGAGGTGTTACCTGATATGGTACGAGTGGAGCTAAGGTCAAACAAGGTCACCGTGAAATGATGAACATTCAATTTTTTGCATACCGCGAAAGCCATAAAGTTATAATGCCGTGCAACTTCTTCATTTATATGTACTGTGTGAAAGAATCATTTCTCCTCGTCAAAGTGAGATATGACTTGGAGCTGTCAGTTGATGGAGTAGGTGTGGAATGACAATCAAACAGAGTCACAGTCAGAAGTCACGCATGCGCGAACATTTGACATCGCTTACAGACAGCTCTAACAATTTGCCTGATAAATGCAAGACATCTCTATTCATGGACACTATGGTTCGTAGTACTCTCTAATAAGACCATGATGAATCAATCCAGAATTTGCAGAAGATAGTCGACGACAACAGAACCCCAAAACACCTCCACCTGTGATGCGATCGTGTTGAAACATCTACAAGCCAAGATTGTCAGCTTTGTTTACGAAGTAAATAAAGCAACAGACTCATCCGACCAAAACCCCAAGTCCACAGTCGAAGGTCCACCTACACAAATGATAGGGCACCACCATGCAAGAAAAGCGAACCTGAAAACGTGAGTGAAATGAATGAAATTAAACAACAGCTGAGTGAAATTCAACGAGATATTGCGGGAATTTCTAAATTTCAACAAGAACTAGCCTCCCTGTTGTCCACGGTGCGTCAATTACAAAAAGACAACTATGAGAAAGACACCCACATCAAAGTTCATCATCTCCGGCCTAGTGACTAAACACCAAAAGTACGCTAGAGCCACGACCAACAAAACGATCATTGAAATAGATACTGACGCTCCTTTCAATGAAACCACAACACCCGAAGACAAAGTGGTGAACTTCTTTCTGACAAAAGACATCCACATGGACAAGAAAGACATCTCAGCATGTCACATGCTCGGCAGCAACAACAGGGAAGCAAAAGACTCACCTCTGCGAATCATCATTCATTTCTCCAACAAAAAGGTCAAGATCAACCTACTAAAAATGGGAAAGAAACTGTGCGGAACAAACGTGTTTATGAATGAACACTTAACAACAAAACAGACCGAACTTGCAAAGACAGCTCGACTTCTCCGCAAACAAGGACTAGCCTCCCTGTTGTCCACGGTGCGTCAATCCACCTGGACTAGGAACTATAAGGTGTTCGTGAGACAGTGCCAAGACTTAGGGCAGCCTAAGGCATCCGTGTTATTAAAACTGCGAAAGACTTCGATGGTCTTAACAAATGAACTGTGCCAAATGATTTTGGCAGCAACTTTGAACTTTCCTATGACAATGTCTAGGACTGATTTTGTTGATATTGTGTCTTCTATATAGTTACTTTGGACACTGTATTTCATCCTACTAATGATGTTATACGTCTGCTCACTGGTCATCACAATGTATATTTTTTTGTATGGTTTATAATTTTATTAACTACTGTTTAAATGCCAAACACGACTGATCCATGTTTAGTTTGTAATGGAAAGTTAAACAGTAATTGGGTAAAGTGTAAACTTTGTCAGACTATTTTTCACAAAATGTGTGTAAAATTAAAGCAATATCAGTTTAGATTAATTCAAAGAAAAACAATTCCGTACTATTGTCTCTCATGTTGCGATGTTTTTTCTTTTTATAATATCAGTGATGATAAATTTAAATTTGAAAATTCTCCAACTGAAGACAATTATGACATTTACAGACTAGTTGATAAATGTTCTCACTTTAATTTAAAGTCCTTCAAATATTCTTATTACAATTGTTTTGATTTTGAAAATAATACTGATCCAAATAATTTTTTTAAAATAATTTATCATCTAAATGCGAGTACTATACTGATTCTCAATTCAATGAAAAAATATGCAAAGTTAATGGATTGTCATTCATAAATGTTAACGCAAGAAGTCTGAAAGCAAATTTGCAAAAAATGAAAGATTACCTTGTAGAGCGTAATCTGCAATTTGATATCATTGCCATTTACTTACTAAATGACTTTCAAATGTATAATTACAATGCTCACCACATAGCAAGAGGGGACAGACAGGGTGGTGGTGTAGCTACATGTTCACCACATAGCAAGAGGGGACAGACAGGGTGGTGGTGTAGCTACATGCTCACCACATAGCAAGAGGGGACAGACAGGGT
The DNA here is from genome assembly GCA_020002185.1 of Paraescarpia echinospica. NCBI lineage: Eukaryota > Metazoa > Annelida > Polychaeta > Sabellida > Siboglinidae > Paraescarpia > Paraescarpia echinospica. Next base: position 34,030,910 of record CM034536.1, read on the forward strand.
GGTGGTGTAGCTACATGCTCACCACATAGCAAGAGGGGACAGACAGGGTGGTGGTGTAGCTACATGTTCACCACATAGCAAGAGGGGACAGACAGGGTGGTGGTGTAGCTACATGTTCACCACATAGCAAGAGGGGACAGACAGGGTGGTGGTGTAGCTACATGTTCACCACATAGCAAGAGGGGACAGACAGGGTGGTGGTGTAGCTACATGTTCACCACATAGCAAGAGGGGACAGACAGGGTGGTGGTGTAGCTACATGTTCACCACATAGCAAGAGGGGACAGACAGGGTGGTGGTGTAGCTACATGCTCACCACATAGCAAGAGGGGACAGACAGGGTGGTGGTGTAGCTACATGTTCACCACATAGCAAGAGGGGACAGACAGGGTGGTGGTGTAGCTACATGCTCACCACATAGCAAGAGGGGACAGACAGGGTGGTGGTGTAGCTACATGTTCACCACATAGCAAGAGGGGACAGACAGGGTGGTGGTGTAGCTACATGTTCACCACATAGCAAGAGGGGACAGACAGGGTGGTGGTGTAGCCACCTACACACAAAAACAACTCAAATGCAAACTGATTGAAACAAATCATTTGTTGTGGATAACATTTTTGAATGTGTTACTGTGGAACTATCCTTAAAAGATCACACAAATATTAGTCAGGTGTATGTACAGAACGCCATATTCAAATCTACACATTTTTGTGTGAAAACATTGACAGTATCTTATATGTTGTGAAATCAGTGAAACCAATATTTTTGTGTGGTGATCTCAACATAGATTTGTTCAAGCATGAGGATCATAGCAGCACCAAAAACTTCCTTGATCTGATGTACAGTTTGGGTCTTTACACCTTAATTGATAAACCAACCAGAACAACAGAGTGCTAATTGATAATATATTTACAAATGAATTGAAACATAACCTTATTTGAGGGATTTTATTCAATGATATCAGTGACCATTTATCAGTCTTTGCAATATGTGAATATTAGACAAATAGAAAAGTCCTAAAAGAAGTTTGTTACAATAGAATGATAACTGGAGACACACTGGTTTCACTTTCAAATGAATTAAGTTTACAATCCTGGGACACTGTTCTATACACAAATGATGTGAATTATGCCTATGACAAATTCTTATATATATTCTTTAATATATTTACTAATATGTTTAACAAACCTGGTAAAACAAGTTTTGAGAAAGTATTGTGTTAAAAAATAAACCTTGGTTCACTAAAGGTTTAAAACGTGCTGTGCTAAGAAAAAGAAGCTATACAAAGCATTTATTACATCGAGATATGGTGAAGCAGAACACAAGTATAAAACTTATAAAATAAATTGACAGCAATATTAAGACTCACTGAAAAAACTACTACAGCACATTTTAGAGAAACAAAGAAATAATGTCAAGGATACTTGGAAAATATTATTATTAAACAGTGTAATCAACAAACAATTTAACACATCTTTGTACACGTATCCTGAAAATGTTATGAACAATAACAAAATAATTTCGGACAAGACAGATATAGCAAATGAATTTAATATTTTGTACACTTTTTGGGCCTAATCTAGCAAAGCAGATTTCATTACCTGCAAGGAATATGTCTATTTATGATTACTTGGGGAAAAGACTAGAAGGTAACATGTTTTTAAGTCCTGTTAATGATCAATAAATTATTAGAATTGTTCAACATTTAAATACAAAAATGTCAACAGATTGTAATGACATTAACGTGAGTATGATTAAGTATGATTAAGAAAATAATTTAGTCATATATGCAATGTAACCTTTCAAACAGGTGTATTTAGTCATATACGCAATGTAACCTTTCAAACAGGTGTATTTAGTCATATATGCAATGTAACCTTTCAAACAGGTGTATTTAGTCATATACGCAATGTAACCTTTCAAACATGTGTATTTAGTCATATATGCAATGTAACCTTTCAAACAGGTGTATTTAGTCATATATGCAATGTAACCTTTCAAACAGGTGTATTTAGTCATATATGCAATGTAACCTTTCAAACAGGTGTATTTAGTCATATATGCAATGTAACCTTTCAAACAGGTGTATTTAGTCATATATGCAATGTAACCTTTCAAACAGGTGTATTTAGTCATATATGCAATGTAACCTTTCAAACAGGTGTATTTAGTCATATATGCAATGTAACCTTTCAAACAGGTGTATTTAGTCATATATGCAATGTAACCTTTCAAACAGGTGTATTTAGTCATATATGCAATGTAACCTTTCAAACAGGTGTATTTAGTCATATATGCAATGTAACCTTTCAAACAGGTGTATTTAGTCATATATGCAATGTAACCTTTCAAACAGGTGTATTTAGTCATATATGCAATGTAACCTTTCAAACAGGTGTATTTAGTCATATATGCAATGTAACCTTTCAAACAGGTGTATTTAGTCATAAATGCAATGTAACCTTTCAAACAGGTGTATTTAGTCATATATGCAATGTAACCTTTCAAACAGGTGTATTTAGTCATATATGCAATGTAACCTTTCAAACAGGTGTATTTAGTCATATATGCAATGTAACCTTTCAAACAGGTGTATTTAGTCATATATGCAATGTAACCTTTCTAACAGGTGTATTTAGTCATATATGCAATGTAACCTTTCAAACAGGTGTATTTAGTCATATATGCAATGTAACCTTTCAAACAGGTCTATTTAGTCATATATGCAATGTAACCTTTCAAACAGGTCTATTTAGTCATATATGCAATGTAACCTTTCAAACAGGTGTATTTAGTCATTTATGCAATGTAACCTTTCAAACAGGTGTATTTAGTCATATATGCGATGTAACCTTTCAAACAGGTGTATTTAGTCATATATGCGATGTAACCTTTCAAACAGGTGTATTTAGTCATATATGCAATGTAACCTTTAAACAGGTGTATTTAGTCATATATGCAAAGTAACCTTTCAAACAGGTGTATTTAGTCATATATGCAATGTAACCTTTGAAACAGGTGTATTTAGTCATATATGCAATGTAACCTTTCAAACAGGTGTATTTAGTCATATATGCAATGTAACCTTTCAAACAGGTGTATTTCCAAGCAAAATGAAAATTGCCAAAGTTGTTCCAGTTTTTAAATCTGGAGAAAAGGGTGTGTTTACAAACTACAGACCTATCTCACTGTTACCACAATTTTCAAAAATACATGAGAAACTATGCAGTGGTAGGCTGGACAAATTCATAATCAAGTATGATGTACTTTGTCCAAGCCAGTTTGGATTTAGATCTAACATGTCAACTTCTCTTGCTCTTCTGGAATTGGTTGAAGAAATTGCCAGTGCACTTGATCATAAAAAATATGCCTGTATTGGCGTATTTGTTGATCTAAAAAAAGCATTCAACACTGTTGATCATTATATACTTGCAAAAAAACTACATTTTATGGTATGCGTGGTACAGCTCATAAATGGATTGTGAGCTATCTGGAAAATAGAAAGCAATTTGTTCAGTATAAAAATTGTGACTCTGAGGTACTTGATGTATGATGTGGTGTTCCAAGGAGGTCTATTTCAGGACCAAAGCTACTTATTATGTACATAAACGACATTTGTAATGTCTCGGAAGCATTTAAGTATATTCTATTTGCTGATGACAATAACTTGTTTTGTTGTGATTGTGATTTAGATGAACTTATCCAGAAGACAAATGCTGAATTAGACAAGCTTCATGTATGGTTTGCTGTAAATAGGTTATCACTAAACGTTACAAAGACAAATTACATGATATTTGGAAATCACATATTGAATTCACGTATTCCGATAAAGATAAACGAACAAGAAATCAATAGAGGTGAAGACACTAAATTTTTAGGTATTCTGATTGATGACAAATTAACATGGAAAAATCACATTTCTTTAGTGAAATCAAAACTGTCAAAGTGTTGTGCAATTATGTACAAAGCTAGCTTCTTGATTAACAGAAGTGGCATGTCTATATTATACCATTCACTCTTTTTGCCTTATATTATGTCAGGGCCTCACCCAGGATCAAATTTTTTCCAGTCCAAATTTTTTCCAACATGCTACGAAGTGTGGTCGGGCATGCAATTGAATGCGCGATCGGATGTGCGATAGGATGCGCAACTAGGAGTATATATATATATATTAATATATATAAGCACACCAGCATGGTAAATTTTGGTAATCATACTTGGTGTGTCCAATCATAAAGTACAAAAATAAACTAAAAGAACATATTACCATTTATGAAGGCAAGGCAGAGAACATGGCTGAACGTACATCTCATGTGTGATTAGAAATGTAAGTAGCATTTTTTGTGTCAAAAGATGCATTTTCTGTTTAAAAGTGAAAAAATAATCCCATTTCTGTTCAGAAAAGTGATATTTTATTTCAAAGTTAACTTTAAAAAATAATACATTCTGTCAAATATAAAAAGTATCAAAATGTTATGATCTCTGCATCTAAATAATACTGTTTACTGTGTGGCTAACTTTTCTAATATTTATTTGTGCAGTATTTGCAACACAATAACAACCGTACATAATAAATTTAGATAATAAAATAATTTCCGTCACACAATAATATAAATGTTTGGTTGTTTCTCATGCAGCAGTGCTTAATATATACTTTGACAAATGTAATTTACACAAACAATCACATTAACAATTATGAATGTTCAAATCACTAATGCTGTTTCATTTTAGTAAGAGCTATATATGACGCCATCCAACAGAATTTGTTAGAACTACGAAATGCAGGCTATATCACTTTGAGCCACCGTAACCTAGGCTGTTGTTATTCCTTCGAGTTTTGTGTTCGAAACCGGAATATGTACACTTATGCGTGTTATAACGATGTGACAAATACATTTAATTACCAACATGTCTTCGATGCGCTTAGCGGACAGCCAGACAACGATCACAAAACAGTTTATGTTAGCGCCTTCCGCCCGCGTCCCTGTTTACGTCGGTTGTTGATACCAAGGTATCTATATTTAGACAGGAGGCGTCACTGAGCGAGATCATGGCAGTCTACAATTGGAGTTTTTGTTCGCCATTTGGGAGGCTAACGCGTGCGTCAATGCATATGTTCTGGCTTAGCGTGCCTCCAAAATGGTGGACTAACCGCTCCACTTTCGTACTTTGAAAATGAACAATGGAAATAGCGCATGCTGCACCGTCTTGTATTGATACACAGTCTTTGCCTATGGTTGACTCGACTCATGAGGTAGCACCTGCCCCATCACACTCGTAATGATTTGCCTTGCGCTTTTAAAAATCATTCGTTATAAATCCACCAAAATAAACAAATACTGTTGCATAGTAATCATGTTTGTTTCAAAATATCGCCAACAAAGTCAGTATCATTTACGGTTTTGGTGATTCTACTCTTTCAGCGTTTACTGAGTTTCCGTTCAAAACACAAATCCCATTTCGAAATGTCGATTACACGGAATTCCATCTGTTTTCTAGGAACGCGCTGTAACCGGCAAGTGCTTATTGTATCTCCCCGCCCTGACGCTGACTTGACATAGGATTATTTAGTCTACATAGACATAGGCAAGTGTTGGCTACCTTTCAAGAAGCCACCGCTAGTGTGTAGGTGACAATTATCCTAGCAAGTCGCCACTAGCGGGTAGGTGACAATTACCCTAGCAAGTCACCACTAGCGGGTAGGTGACAATTACCCTAGCAAGTCACCACTAGCGGGTAGGTGACAATTATCCTAGCAAGTCACCGCTAGCGGGTAGGTGACAATTACCCTAGCAAGTCACCGCTAGCGGGTAGGTGACAATTACCCTAGCAAGTCACCACTAGCGGGTAGGTGACAATTACCCTAGCAAGTCACCACTAGCGGGTAGGTGACAATTACCCTAGCAAGTCACCACTAGCGGGTAGGTGACAATTACCCTAGCAAGTCACCACTAGCGGGTAGGTGACAATTACCCTAGCAAGTCACCACTAGCGGGTAGGTGACAATTACCCTAGCAAGTCACCACTAGCGGGTAGGTGACAATTACCCTAGCAAGTCACCACTAGCGGGTAGGTGACAATTACCCTAGCAAGTCACCACTAGCGGGTAGGTGACAATTACCCTAGCAAGTCACCACTAGCGGGTAGGTAACAATTACCCTAGCAAGTCACCACTAGCGGGTAGGTGACAATTACCCTAGCAAGTCACCACTAGCGGGTAGGTGACAATTACCCTAGCAAGTCACCACTAGCAGGTAGGTGACAATTACCCTAGCAAGTCGCCACTAGCGGGTAGGTAACAATTACCCTAGCAAGTCACCACTAGCGGGTAGGTGACAATTACCCTAGCAAGTCGCCACAAGCGGGTAGGTAAAAATTATCCTAGCAAGTCACCGCTAGCGGGTAGGTGACAATTACCATAGCAAGTCACCCCGAGCGGGTAGGTGACAATTATCCTAGCAAGTCGAGGCCTGGCTTAATTGGTTTCTGGCGTGTGTTGGGCAACTGGCCAGGCGATCCGGGTGGGTCATTTTCAAAACTGGTCTCCGTAGATTTTGTAACTGGCTTCGCGGCAGTTTCAATGACGTCCAAAAATTGCAATTTTTTAATATTACCTGTCCACAGGACGGGTGGATGGGTCACTGGGTGAGGCCCTGTATTTATGTACTGTGCTGAAATATGGGGCAAAACTTACTCAACAAATGTTGAATGCCTAGTCTTGCTACAGAAAAAGGTAATAAGGTTGCTATGCGGTGCTAAGAGACTTGACCATACGTCACGATTATTTTATATTCTGCATATTCTTAAAGTACCCGATATAGAGGAGTTAAGAACTGCTATAATTATGTTTACGGCATATCATAATCAATTGCTAAAGAATATACAACAGCTTTTCAGAATGTATGAATCTGTCTATGCGACCAGAAAGGTTCAAAATTTTACACACTATTATGCTCGTACTACTTTGAAAAGTATGTCTATTGATTAAAGGTGTTAAGCTCTGGAATTCGCTTGATAAATCTTGTATAAATATTTGTTGTCAAAATATTCATCTTTTCAAAAACAAATACAAAGAAAAATTAGTTAATAGTTATGCATTTAATGAGTAGGTATTTAAACAAAATAATAGACTGGTGTTGGGGTTTTATTATTATTAACTTAACTGCTTCTTTTTAAAGAATGGCCAGCCTTGAATGGTCATGAGAATTATGTTTTATGTATGGTGAGGTCAAATGTGTTATTACAAATGGTGTTAAACAGTATTATGTATGTTTGGGTTAATGGACAAGTAATCGTAAGTGCTACACTTCTTCTTGTCCATTTTTTACAATTGTATATAACTATAATTTAATAATTTACTACATTATGCCTGTTGTTATTGAAATAAAGTTTCATTCATTCATTCAAGTGATAAATGTTCGAAATTGTGTCATCCCGCAAACGTCATACAATATAAACGGTTGCATATATAATCAAATCAAATCAAATTTATTTATACACCACATATCTCTACAAAGCAGATTCAGGGGTGTTTACAAAGTAAAACATGATGTAAGAATACACGTTGTCGTTATAATATTACAATACATGGGTTACATATGCTAACACAACTACACATTTCGATTATTATGTAGGCCATATACAACATTAAGATGTATATGTATGTATTTAAAAATACAATAAATTACGAAAAAGCCTGATTAAAGAGAAATGTTTTCAGGTCTCTCCTAAAACGTCCAGAGTCACGTTGGCTTCTTAGCTCTAGTGGAAGAGAGTTCCAGAGAGTGGGACCTGCACATGAAAATGCGCGTCTGCCGTACCGTTCCAGGTTAACTCTAGGAACAACCATGAGAAACTGGTCGGCCGAGCGAAGACTACGACAGGGAACATATGCACATATACGGTCAGCAAGGTACTGTGGAGTGTTTGCATACACAGCGCCGTGCATCAAAGTCAGCAGTTTAAACTGAATTCGCTGCGCCACAGGTAGCCAATGCAGCTCTCGTAGTGCTGCCGTCATGCTGTGCTGGTCACGCCGACGTAAGCTGAGGACGACACGCGCAGCTGATCGCTGGACCATCTCTAGTCGGTGCAACAAGGTTCCCGTAATGCCATACAGGGCCGCGTTTCCGAAGTCGAGTCGCAACGTGACTAGCGCGTGTACAAGTGACTTGCACGCTGAAAGCGGGAGAGATGGTCGTATTCGCGCTATGCCATGTAGTTGGGCGTAGGCAGCCCGACAGGTACGACTAATGTGTGTGGTCATCGACATCGTGGAGTTGAGCTGTACTTCAAGGTCACGTATGTTGGCGGAAGTGCTGACGTTGCAACCGCAGATGTCGATGGGAAGAGGTGGTGGCTGTAGAACACGGTTGTTTGGTGCTGCAAACAGTATCACCTCTGTCTTCGCCTCATTCAAAAGCAGGTAGTGCGACGCTAGCCATGCTTTCACGTCAGTCACGCAACGGGATATCCGGTCGGCGGCAGGCACAGAATCGGAAAATCGACATAGAGTTGGGTGTCATCAGTGTAGACATGGTAGCGAACACCGTGCTTCTCGAATACGTCGGAAAGACCAGCACAGTATATAGAAAATAACAGGGGGCCCAAAACACTGCCCTGTGGAACACCATGTCGTAGTCGGCTGTCGCATGAAAGATGACCGTCAATGTTGATGCATTGTGTTCGGTCAGCTAGGTAAGAGGCGAGCCAGCGAAGTGCGTTGCCTCACACGCCGATTCGGTCTAGTTCAGCAACGAGAATGTCATGGTCGATCATGTCGAAAGCAGCGCTGAGGTCAAGTAGAACAAGTACTACATGCTTACGAGCATCCAGTGATCTTAACATGTCGTCTTGGATACACAAAATCGCTGTCTCAATGCTGTGTGATGGGTGGTAGGCGCTCTGTAAAGGATCTCCGATGCCGTTGTGTTGAATATGCAAGCGCAGTTGGGCAGTGACGTGGCGTTCAAGTAACTTGGATGCATACGGAAGGTTCGAGATAGGTCGGTAGCTCGCGTAGTCGGTGGCGGGAAGACTGGAACGTTTAAGAAGAGGCGTGATGACTGCGTGCTTCAACCGTGGAAGACTCGTAAGACAGGCTGATCAATTTCACGAGAATCGACGCCAAGATGGATGTATTCGCCTTCAGAATAACGGAGGGCAGTGGATCAAGCTTAGACGACTTTGTCTTGCCACTTGTGATGAGTGTCGTTACTTCTTCGAGAGTGGCCGACTGAAACGCTAGCAACGGCGAAGAAACCATACGTGGCTGTGCGTTGTCAACATCAGCTGACGGAACCATGATTCGGCTGTGGATCGAGTTGATCTTGCCAACGAAGTGGTAAGCGAAACGCTCGGCAACAACGGCGGGGCCACCAATGTCGGTGGGAAGATGGTTCACACACTTACGACCAAGAAGATGGTTCGCAATACGAAACATTGCCCTGTTGTCTTTCGAGGCGGATTCAATTTCTTTACTGTAGAACGCAGCTTTCGTAGAGGCCAGCGTCCGGCAGTACTGGTCACGTAACACAGTATAGGAAAGACGGTGGTCGTTGGTCCTGCTACGTCGCCACGTGCGCTCACGAAGACGGACCTGACGTTTCAGCTCATCCAGTTGCCGACACCACCACGGAGTATGTGGTCGTTCTGTGACCGTATGCTGCACAAGTGATGCGTGAAGATTGATCAGACAGGACAGCTCTGAATAGTACTGATCATACAAGCCGCCTACGTCACAGACAGGTTGAGTAACGAAATCGCACCCACATAGATCTTTCGTGAAGTTGGTGTTGTCTATCGCAGCGTATCGATGGTATTCTATCTTCTTGCATGGCGGGCGGGGCTTGGTGGTGGCGAGGTCACAAAGAACGGCAAAATGATCTGTGACAAGATCGTCGACGGATACCCGCGTAACAGGCGACGAAGAAGAAGCGGTGATGATGAGGTCAAGCACATTACCGCGGTTGTGTGTCGCGTCGGTGACGTTCTGTCTCAGGTTGGCGTCTGAGAGAATATCATGTAGAGCTCGTGCGTGCGCATCGTTGTTGTCGCCGTATCGCACGTTGAAGTCACTGAGAATAATGATCCCGGACTCCATCCCGACGCGTTCAACGAGATCTCGAAACTCGGCAAGGAAAGTGGTGAACGGCTGGGAGTTAGGGCTGGACAATGGCGGTCGGTAGATGATGAACAGGCATAATGTAGAAGAGACTCTATGGCAGCGTAATTGAAGGTCGAGACACTCAAAAGATGAAGTGGGCCAAAGACGAGAGTGGTCGACAGTGTAAGATGCTCTGAACACAACGCCGACACTGCCGCCACGACGGTTACTCCGAGCAACGTGCTCAAGGAGATAGCCGCATGGTGTGAAGGCGGTCGCAGACACATTATTCTTGCAGGATAGCCAGGTCTCCGTAATACACAGTATGTCCAGGTCATGGTCGGCAACGTAATCAACAAGAAAGACTGCCTTGTTGCAGACTGACCTCGCATTCAGTAAACACAACTTGGCAGGCCGCACAAGGGGGATCCGTAGTATCTTCAAGAGGTTAGATGTGTTGACGCCCGTTTGCCTGGCCAGTGTGCGTTGCTGTTTATGGACGCCCCCACGACAGCCACGGTGGGTGGGCCGATGGAGTGCCACCCCTGCACTACACGCAGCACTCCATGCAGCATTGTTCAAACGAGTGCACCTGTTAAATTGCAGACCACACAGGAACTGTCTTGCATAGGCCGTCATGCCTGTAGTGTAATGTCACGCTTGACCAACAGCAATTTTTGTGTATTGTTGTTCCACACAGGTGCAATCCACTGAACTTGAGATAAAAATCACTAAAATACTAAAAACTATAAAATAACCAGTAAAACTGCTTAGTCCAGGATCGCCTAGACGCTTTCATAAAAACAACTACAAAATTGCACTGCGATCTCCTCGTTAAAAACAGGTAAAATACAAAATATGCACGGAGCTTACAGCGGTGCAGCCACATGCAGGCGCGACCAAAAATGTACTTATCTTATCTGTAGAATGCAGGTTAAACAAGGTCACCGTCAAAAGAAAAATTATGCTAATTAAGTTATATTTTCAACTGCATTTTTTTTTAATGGCAGGAATTCTTGCTAGATCCATCACACAAGGAATAAGAAAATAGGTGTATGTGGATGCCACCTGCAGTTAAAAGTATAACATCATATGAAAATTTCATCTTTTGATACTGACCTGGTTTAATAACCTGCACTCGACAGTTATAGCACCATTTTACAACTCCATGCCATACGTAATTTTGATGGGGATACAATACGTAATCAAATGTAACAAGGCCAAGTGCATGTAGATAAAGTAGCTACGCAACCATTATAAATGTAGAACTTTTGTGGAGTGGCATTGTTTTGAACACTCATTGTTTGATGGTGGCCTTGTTTAACCTCCACTCCACACCTACTGCACTGTTTGATAGCTTCCCGTCGTATCCCATATTTACGGGGAAACAGTAGGCTTTCCAACGGTATACAACATTGCCATGAATAGATAAGTGAAGTAGATATATGAAACCATTTATATTGTATGACGTTTGTGGGATGACATAATTTTGAACATTTATCACTTGATGGTGACTCTGGCTGATCGTCACTCCACACCTTCTCCATCAACTGACAGCTCCACGTCATACCTCATTTTGACAGGGAAAATTGATTCTTTCACACGGTATATGACTCGTACATATAAATTAAGTAGTTGCACAGTCATTGTAACTTTATGGCTTTCGCGGTATTGCAAAAAAATTGAATTCATCATTTCACTGTGACCTTGTTTGACCTTAGCTCCACTTGAAACCAAATCAGGTAACACCTCCATATCATATCTCATTTTGACGGGGAGACAATTAGCTTTCCAAAACTATATTACTTGGCCATCTGGTAATTAAGTACAATAGATATGCGACCATTGTAGTGTTAAGGCAATTGTGGAAGTGCACAATTTCGAACATTCATCATTTGATGGTGACCTTGTTTGATCTTGGATTCACGCTTAGTGCACCACTTGACAGCTCTATGACAGGCCTTATTAGGACGGGGAAATGTAGAGCTATCAAATTATATGACATTTGGGTGTGTGTACGGGGGTGTATTTAAACTCCTAAAATAAAGCATTTTTTGGGGACTTGCCACTCGCCTATATGGGGTACATCATGTCAGTGTTATCTAAACAAAAGTATGGTCATTCCAACTGTGGCATATCCATACCCAACTATGCAGCTATGCATGACGCATATATGTGCTGCTAGATATGGCTATACCACAGTCGGAATGACTGTAATGTAAGAAGCTGGCAAAAAATGGTAAATGTGGTTAATGACAGTAAAGTATATTTGCAATAATAAAACATAATCTGGAATAGCATCAGCCCATCTGTGGACATGTATTATTTATTGTGGGTGAAACTTTTGCAAAGTTGTGAGAGCATGCATGTGTGCGTGTGTGCGTGCATGCATGTGTGGTGCATGTGTGTATGTGTGCAGGTGTCGGTGCATGTGTGTATGTGTGCTGGTGTGCATGCATACCTGTGCATGTGTTTACAGAGTACACCCAATGTACAGATGTAACATGTGTGTACTCATTACCTGTTGACTCAGCGTCGCTATCTGCACTGATGACAATGCCATCCTCCATAAGTTCCTGCAGCAACTTCCAGTCTTCCTCAAACCCTGACGTGGGAGGTTTGGAGGTGCTGGGTCTAGTGTCTGTGTCGCCCTTTAGTGACTCGTCATCAAGGTACTTGAGCTGAGGCAAGGCGGTCCTCACAGTCTTTCTGTAGTCATAGTCCGGCTACACAACAAACCAGTGAGGCATCGCTCAACTGCCGGACTTGTCTAAGAGCATCAGATGGAAATGACTGTGGACATTCTTTTGCATCTAAATGCTTTTTTTAGAATCGCATGTCTCATTAAATAAATGTTTGTATTATTTTTTCATGAGCTATATATTATAATAGTAATTGTTTGTATGGTTTTGTTTATAATTTAAAAATGATTGCATATATATAAAGTGCCTGGTGTGATCTCAATTAATTTGGTGCTGTATAACTATTTATTATTTGTATTAAGTATGCTTCTAGATGATGGCTAAAATATTTGTTTGGAGATCACAATTTAACCAAAACATATTGTTGTTAAAAAAATGTCTTGTTAAAAAAAAAGGTAGATGAAAACTATAAACATGTTGACTAAGGGTTGCCACATACCACAGCTTGGTCAGGGTAGGGCGTGAGGCACACAGGGTTACCCTCCAGGGTGAGGTGTGTGAGGTTTTGACACAGTGCAAGAAATTCCACTTGTGAAATCTCCATGATGTTGTTCCTGAAATACAGGGAATCATGCATTGTGATTTCACATGTTAATCAGCTCAATTTAGTTTATGTTAAGATGTTACAAATATGAGAAATGCTTTGTATGTGTTTCATACATGTATATATTTAACTTATTACCACATTCTCACACTGCTTCCTACTAAAAATGCAACAATTATGGTATATTATAACTTTATAAGTTTTTATTTCAAACAAGTCTTCTGGTTTACTAACAAGAAGAACACAATAGCGGAGTTATTTTACATAAAAAAAATTAATAATAAAACATTATTTTACACTGTCAAATCGGTGGTTACTGCCCTGTTGATGGGTGTATACAAACACATTAATTCATACAATAAAACTTGTATATAGATATTACAGATAATAGTAATAATAAAATTAATAATAATAACAGGTGTTTAGTGATGATAATGTATGCCCTGTATCATAATATTATGTTAAAAACTGTGCAAAATGTTCACGTGTAAAATTTTTAAAGAAAATGTTTACTGAAAACTATAAATGTACTGTATATAAAAAATAAGTAGGAAAAAATGCTATATACTTATAACTAAACATGACACATTCAATAATGTGATAATAGTTAGCAGACCCCTCACCCTTCCACGTCGAGTATCCGCAGTTCGTCGAGCATGCTGCAGGGACTGATGTCGCCGAGGTCATTGTAAGCAAGGTAGAGTTCCCGCAGACTACTCATGGACGAGATACTGTCGAGGTCCATGAGACCACACTGAGCCATCCACAACACTCGCACATTGTTCAGTGAGGACCCAAGGTCTCTGGAACAGGTTCATACAGTCTAAATAGATTCAACAAGATTGCCACCCAGAGCAGAAACCCCAGACAGAAACTGGCTTTTAGCGTATCAAGAGTCCAACATTTGTTACCTGCATGAAATCTGGGGACCCTTTCACTAAATTAATGAGCTCTTACGTTACTGTTATTAAATTTAAGGTTATAAAAAAAAACACAAGTACAGTATTTCTGGGATGCACCAGCGAGTGTTTCGGCTACACATCCTAGTGTTGAGTTTTCAATAAACAAGATCACTGTTAAGTAGTGAAATTTATTTGAAAGAGCACAATCTGGCTTATGAGCTCATAAGAATGTGAGTGAACTGGTCCCTGCTTATTAGATGTTGTACATTCTACTTTTAAACATATTCACAATGCCAGCATTTATACAATCAGAACATAACATGGTCCATTAACTTATAATCAGGTGGGAATTTTGAGCCTTGATAATAATAAAAATGATGAAACTTAGTATATGTAAGACAGCTACAAAGAAACAACAAACATTTGACAAAACAATACACCATTCTACCTGAAAGAGGGAATGACGCTGTTAGACAACTTGAGCTGCAGCAGTTGGGGTATATTCACTCCGAAGTTTCCCAGACTGGTGTCGGAAGTATTCACTTTCAGCTCCAAGAAGTGGACTTTTTCTAGGTCGTCAATACCAGTCAACTCCCGCTGGATAATAAAACAAACATATATTATAAGTGTCGGAATATGGATTCAAGGAATACGTAAAGTGACATGAAAAAATAGATGGAAGATGGGGAATTAAGGGAAGAGATTGGAATGAAGAAACACTTAAAAATGACGGTGATTGGAAGCAGATTGAGATGGGTAGGACACATAGAGAAAGAGTGGGGAGGGATGTACCAAGAGAGTATGAAAACAGAAGAACATGGTCATAAGAAAAGACTAATTAAGATGGAGATATAATACTGAGAGATCTAAAAATGGATGGGATGAACAACCAAGAATGGGAGTAACCTGCAGAGTATTGTGATGGGTGGAGTTGAGTCCTCTACAGGACAGAATAGATCGAGTGACGTGGCTCCCAACATGCACAAGATCAAGGGGGATGAAGAAGTAATCTCAGAATTTCCATTCAATATACAATATCATATTTTAGATAATGTATGTTGGTTATGCTGATATACACCAAAAAGTATAGGATATACTGTTCCAGTCAGTGTTGTGCAAATATAACAAGTGTAATTTATCAGTCTGGCAACATTTTAAAACCTTATCCAGTAATGGAATCTGCTTGTAGAATTTACAACTTACCAGTCTGCGAGGTGACAAGTATTCTTCCAATAAAATATCAGACTCTTCGAATGTGACAGGTTCCGGGTTAACCCTTGAACCACTGAACTCAGTGATCTTGATCCCCCTGGCAAGGGCACTTTCAGGCCGAGGAAGATCGGGCTCCATCATGGACATATGCAAATGTCTTCGGAGAAAAAGAAGAAGATATAGATAGACATAGTTATATTCAATACTAATGTCACATATATACAATGGTGGTAGAGATATATATTTTCCAAACTTCTAATAACTGTCATACGTCATATTTTGTGTATATTTGAACATTTCTGCATATAACATTTGTGGTCTGTATAACATTTGTATGAGAGCCATATTTAAGACCTTGTTGGAGTTGCGACGAAAGTGACAATAGCAACAGAAAAATCATAATGTCATCATTGTGATTTGCGGACATCCACTCAACTCGTCATCATCATTAACTGTGTTAAACTATATTTCTTCCACATAGATAATACGATATTCCCCTTTGGCTCATTGCAGCAAAATTATCTAATTACTAGCACTGCATCTGCACTGAGCACTGCATCTTTGGTTTTGATGTACTACAAAGAATAGGTTCCCAAGGGTTTCAATGTTGCAGAATTTTACTAATTGTATTTTACCACATCATCAACTCAACTCACCTTAGCTGAGGTTGTTGGAAGGTGACTCCATCGATAGCCGCCATCGGTTGCTTCCACAGTCAACACCCGTTCAGTCAGTTACAAGCTGAAATATTACAATACACTGTATATACAATTAAGCAGATAATGTTGACCGGGCAGAGGTTAACAGTAAACAAGTTGGCTATTTAATCATGTGAAACTAGATCTATCTTCTCAGAAAATCAAAGTAAGTAATTTCTCCAACATTTAATTTTTTTACATAAATCATTCTTTCTCTGATGTTGACTTTTGTGCAATCCTGTTCATGATAATCATTGTAATGATTTTGATATTTCAACTCTTGAGCTCAGTATCCTGAGAAGTTATGTGTAACAGAAGTTTTGGTTGACTTGTTGGGCTGATCATACATTAATCAATGAGTTTATGTTAAATTCAGTATGCATAATTATGCGATGATCTGAAGATATGGAGTTCTATATTTCCCAACTATATATTATTGTGACAGAAGCAGAACCACACATCCCATTAGAGGACACACATTTGGACTAACTGACTTACTCATTATCCTTTCAGTTTATTAAGTAATTTTCTACACAAAGGTGTCAGCTTTTGAGTCTTAGAGATATTTTTATACGTTACTGACATGTATCCATAGTTATTAGCGCCACCTACAGACATAGTGATACGGCAGTAGTCATAGTTACTAAACCCGCCCATTGCCTAGTGTTAACTAAGATAGATAGTGCGCCTGCACGGTGGAGGCAGACTGACACGTACAGTTAAATAAAGTTATAGTTAGTTGTAAACAGACTTCATGAGTTGTGAAACACGACATAAAATGGTGTCGAGGATGTGTGAATTATGGAGTAGCAAGCATTACCCACGTTCGACCCAGACCCCGTGGAAATGGCAGCAAGCCATTGGGAGCGTTACTTGAAGCAATTCGACAACTACATGGTCGCCAAGGGTATCACCCAAGATGCAAAGAAAAAATGCTTGCTTCTACACATAGCTGGTGAGTACGTCTTCGATGCTGTGGTCACATTGACGGAGGGGGACCTCACCTACACTGCACTGAAGGATAAATTGAGCGAACATTTTGCCCCGAAAAGAAATGTTGAATACAAGGTGTTCATGTTCTGTCAAGCATCACAAGAGAGTGGTAAAAACTTAGACAAATTTTATGCTCGCTTAAGACAGCTGGCCAAGAGTTGTGAATTTCATGACCCAATTTAAAGTAAAATTGTACAGCACTGTACCTTGTCCAAAGTGAGGGATAAAGTATGTGTCGTTGGACAATTTATTAAAGTTTGGACGGACATTTGAAGCCACCAAGATGCAAGCTTGGGTGATGTTGTTTGGTCAAGGACACCCACACTCACAGGCCAATGTGCGGCACGGCTCGCGTTATACTGACCAGCTAGCGTTATACTGACCAGCCAGCGTTATGCTGACCAGCCAGCGTTATGCTGACCAGCCAGGGTTACACTGACCAGCCAGCATTATACTGACCAGCCAGCGTTATACCGACCAGCCAGCATTATACTCACCAGCCAGCGTTATACTCACCAGCCAGCGTTATACTGACCAACAAGTTGCAGCAACACTTCTGATGCAAAACTTACGGTGCACACAAACCTAAAGCCAAACCCTAAGAGGAAGTGAAGAATAGAAACTGTAACAACAAGTTTTGCCCAGGCTGCGGCAGCCATCACCAGGGGAGGAGAGAGACCAGCTGCAACGCTTGGGGTGCTGGGTGTTTCAACTGCCATGGATGCATCTCTTAGATCAGGAAAATTTCACTCGTCGGTTCCCGGAGCTCTTCAAAGATGAACTAGGGATGCAGCGTTGGGTCGAGGCCAAGTTGCACATCACCAAAGATGCAACTGTGCACTGCTTCAAAGCGAGGCCCATACCCTATGCCCTGCGGGAGAAGGTAGACACTGCACTCAACAGCGGATGGTGCAATTAAGCTAGTCGAGTTCTCTGACTACTATGTACAAATACTTCCCATGTTGCATGCAAAAAGCAGGATCAGGATATGCGGCAACTACAAACAAACTGTCAACAAAGTCGTGTTAGCACACAAGCACCCAATTCCGAATATTGGGGACTTGTATGCCAAATTGGCAGGAGGAAAGCTGTAATCAAGAATCGACCTGAGGAATGTCTACAAACAAATACTGCTGTCTGAGGAGTCGCAGAAGCTCACAACTGTGACTACCTCAAGAGGTTTGTTCTGCTACACCCGATTGTGTCAAGACATGTCGGCAAGCCCGGGAATCTTCCAGCGACTTATGGAACAGCTGCTGCAAGGAATTCCGATGACGGCTGTCTATTTCGATGACATTGTGTGCTTGGGTCGTACTGTGGAGGATTCACGGGCTAACCTGCTCACAGTGCTGGGGCAACTACAGACAGCAGGTCTGAGATTGAAGCTCAACAAATGCGAGTTTCTCTAGCCTTCGTGCATCTACCTTGGTTATTACCTAGATGTGGAGAGCATTCACCCTACCAATAAGGTGCGCATGATTGCAGATATCCCTGTGCCACGATACCGGAGTGAGCTGAAAAGCTACCTAGGAATGGTATGCTATTACCACAAGTTCCTCCATAATCTCAGTACTAAGCTGGCCCCACTGCATCAACTCCTGCAGAAGAACGTTGCGTGGTCCAGGGTTCCAGCTCAGTAAGCAGCGTTTGAAGAGTCAATGTCTGTGGGCGATGAACTTTGCTGGTACTCCAAAGTGGCGGCCTGGGGTACTGGAAGAGAAAACAGGGCCAGTGTCACACATGGTGAGACTGGCTGATGGTTGGGTCTAGAGACGATACAGCGACCACCTACGTAAGCGTCTACCCACTGGGACTGAGGGAGTGGAGCCTGAACAAAGGCGCCAGCTGCAGCAACCCGTGCTGCTCCCTCATCCACCACCAAAACTCACAGCACCAGCTGAGAGACAACGATCAGATGAGAGGCCGACTGTCGCCACAAACAACGAATTGCGCAAAGACGAAGAGGGACAACTCGTTGCTCCTGGCGCCAGTGACACTCGTCTAGTGCATATCCAGAAACCACCTGATAGGCTGATATGTTCAAAATGAACTGCGCCAGTGATGAACGTGAGTGGACACTGTTGTTAGAATCAGTCGTTGTTCTTCACCTAAGGAAAGTTATGATAACGTTTAACTTCTATTTCATTTATGTGATGTAACGATGCAAAGAATTGCACGGAGACCATTTGGTTATGCCGTGACTGCTAACATTCTACTATGATTGCTTACACTGATGCTTAGAACTAAAGGGGAGGGATGACATGTATCCATAGTTAGTATCGCCGCCTACAGGCATAGTGATATGGCAGTAGTCATAGTTACAAGACACGTCCATTGCCCTAGTGCTAACTAAGATAGATAGTGCGCCTGCACGGTGGAAGCAGACTGACACATACAGCATTATCTAATGTGCCGCAAAAACTAATAAAGTTATAGTTAGTAGTAAACAGACTTCATGTGATGTTCACACAACACATGAAGTCGTCGTCACCTCAAAACCTATCTTTTCAATATCGCCTATCCTCCCTAGCTTCCTAGTACATCCATCCATTTGTTGACGACTTTCGCCTATCACACGAGTACGAGAATGCTTAATCCTTTGGTTTTGGTGCGCCACTGAGCTCGGATTGTCTGAGGATATTGGCGCATTAGAAGTTATTTATTATTATTATTAATTGGGCAAAGCCGGTTCAATCCCGACATCAAACCATTGATTTTCTTTACACTTTTTTGTTTATGTTTTCACGAAGTAATATAAACCAACTCATTTTGTATACTTGTAGGCCCATTTGCACTCATTGTTTTGAATAAAATTGGATTCTTGTGGAACCGTAAGATAACTGATTGTTCCTCTATGATGACTAGTGTTTGTATTACATCGGAATATCGCACAATAACTAATTTTGACGCTCGTTTCGACCCGAAAGCTACCCTTATAAACATGCTCTGAATGCATGGAAAGGGTCGGCCTGATGCGAGTATGGGTCATAAATGACGTCACATCTCGGCATCTCGAAAAGTGCACCAAAAATATACATATTCGAAAATGTTGCACAGCATAAAATGAGGAATTTCTAATTCATTAAATTTTTTGATTTTGTTGGGCTTGGTGGGCGTGGAAATAGATAGCAGGATGTAATATAATATGAATTCAAGCAATAGATGTTTTTATTCCCTTTAAATATATTAGTAATTATAAAAAATGCCTTTCACACAACAACGCTTGAATACTTTGTCTGATATTTAATATTAATGATCTTACACAGTTTCAACAGTTAACACTACTTACATAATTTATTGGAGTGCTGGTGATTTAAGCCCATGAATTCTGCCCACTTTATACTAATGCAAATGCTTGTTGATTATATGATTGGTCCATGGTTATTGCTTTGAATAGATAATTGCATCTTATGACTTTGAATAGATAATTGTATCTTTAAATAGATGATTGCATCTTATTATTATTTTTATTATCGTTATACATGTGTTTTAACAGTTACATAGATATTAAAGTACAACACATGTTATTTTGTATTTGTTTGTTAACTGATAGACAGAGTTGTTAAACAATGCTAAAGTCTATAAACTGCATGCTTTAATATGTCTTAAGTTGGAGCAATCTTGTTAAGTCTCCCATTCGTCTAGCCCATTCTAGAATGATATCACTGAAATATGAGTTATTTGTCATCAGACTGCAGACCGAATTAAGCATGGGCCAAAGAGCCTGAAATCACCAAAGCTGTACTCCCAGAACTGTACACTCACGTCCGCAATATTCGAGGCAGGTCAAAATTTGTGGTACTGAAATCTTGTGTTCTAATGATTCACGTGACACGCGAACAATTTACACAGCGTAGACAGGACCCACAAATTTTGATGCAGGCATCTTCCACAAGATTTGGATTTTCACCGGTATATATTTTCGTAAGTATTTCACCGAAAACAACTTTTGTAACAGTTTGTTTGCAGAAATTGTAAGACTGTGTGTTAGAGATTTACCACTTAAACATCTTACAGAAGAATTTGGTCAGGTTTTAGTAAAAATGGCAAAACATGATAGGACCCACCAGTAGTTGCCCACACCACTGTCACCAGTATATCACTAGTATAATAATAATGTATATACTAGTATGTCTGTAATGTAGCCTATCCAGTTATAGGCCTACTGCCTAGCAAAGAAATATACGCGTCTACTTACCTTAGTAGTATAAATAGACAGCCTGTTCCATGAAGTCGGATATTTTGCATAGTGCGATACTAAGTGCTATTATAATTATCAAAATGAAGTTGAAACGACGCAGAACAACAAATTGATTTAGATATCAAAAACATACACGCGTTCCATGTCAACACAACAGTTTGCCAACTACGATAGCTTGTTGGCATACGATGTCATATTCTTTGCCATATTTGTCATACAGTCAAGGGTACGAGGCATATGTAATGTCAACAATGTCTTGATGATACTACTGTCTGGGAACGAGCTAAATTCGAGGATAAAATCTCTGCATTCCTTGGCTAGCAACCAAAGCGTCGTCCGCCATTTTGGAATACCCATGAAAGGCGCATGCACAGCTATTCATTTCCGGTTTGTTTACAAGTCGTACACGCATGCTTAAGTAAATTTAATTATAGTTATGTGACTAGATGGAGAGAGTCAACATATTTCCTTAGTATAATATAGCTTCCTCGTGTACACCAATTAAGTATTGTAAAATAACGTACCAAGTGACCCGTGAAGCCAACTAATTCGGTGTCGCCCTCTGTCGGATATTTCGGACACATTTACTTAGCCGCAGTTCACGGGCCCTCCAAAAAGTGCACCAAAAAGCACCCCTTCTCTAAATATTGGGGAAGAAATCTAATTCTATTCCCCACCCACCACCAAAAAATATATGGGGGTGGTGCTCAGCCCCCAGTCTCGACGCCTTAATTATAGCTTACTAAGACACGCCTAAGAAGACAGTCATACAGTCAAGATTATTTATGATACTAAACATGTTCGAGCTGCATAATGGATTTCAGCTCCTGCCATCTGGCAGACGTTATATAACTCCTCGATGCAGGCTTAATATACACAGATTCATTCGTACCACTGTCCATCAAACAACTTAATTCATGATGCCTGCTGCCACAGTGTCAGTTGTTGTTTTAAAATACATAATTTGTATGCATGTATTATTTATTATTCATATGCTGTTTTTAGCGAATGGTTTTCTAGTTTTATGTACATATTGCAGCCATGTCTGTTCTCACCCGAGACAAATTTCTCAACTCCATAGTTGAGAAAATAAAGTATTATTTTATCTTATCTTATCATACGCAGCGATGAATGCCAGCTGCTTTTAAATCGAATCTTATATATAACATATTCCACACATGCAGCGCCATGAGTATAACGATTGTTGGAATTGGGCTGTAAACAACGTTTGAGTTGATGTGTTCTCACAATGTTTTATCAGGATGTCATCATGATTATGACAGCAGCTGCTGCTGCTGTTGCTGCTGCATGTTGCTGCTGTTGATGATGATGATGATGATGATGATGATGTTGACATGAAAAACTAGCAATGACGGATCCAGACATTGCAAAGTGTGTGTGCCCAATGCATCGGGTAACAGCTAGGACAGCTAACAGGATCTCGACAGAATAGTCCAAACGCCTGTCCACCGGGTCGCTCGCTCGCTCGCTTGCCCGCGCCCACACCCACGTCCGCCCGCCCCCGCCAGCACGCCAGCCCAGCACGCCAGCACGCCGTCACGCGCACGCACACAGACACACATCTACACACGTATACGTGCACGCCCGCACGCACACGTTATATTTTGTGTTTTCTCGTGACGTTAATTTTACAAGAGACCCTGCCGTTACAGCTATTTTACGACGGTTTATCTTAGCATGGTTACATTAACTAGCAAAAATGCCCCTTCTCATACAGGATAACTTGGTACTTCATACGTGACAGTCATGATAGTAATATTTAATAATTGATAGAAAACACACAATATAATAGTCAACGCAGGACTTTTATGGCCAAAATAGGGTCGTATTGGAACAAATTGCAACAGATGCAGTTTTTTTTACAGTTTTGGTGGCAGACACATATCTTAGATAACATATCAAAAGTCTACGCCTGTAAACAATTAGGGAACATTGTCAAAATTACCCAGAATGTTGGTGCCCCCTGTTAGTTGGTAAATTAGGATGAAATCATGGTTTGTTGAATTCATCTACTATGCGTCAATAGGGTACACTAAGCTAATGAAGCACAGTAGCGCAGCGGTAAGAGCTCCGGACTATATATTGAGAGAACGCGGATACGAATCCTGTGCGGCGGTGTCGAACTATGGGCAAGTTCGTTTACTCTACATTGCTTCAGTTCAGTCACCTGTATGAATGAGTACCTGGCTATAGACAGTGGTGGCTATTTGTGTACGAACACTCTTCGCACATTAATTGCAAATGGCTGAATGCTTTCCAGAGAAGTCGAGATGGTGTTCGATTGAACAGGTCTGCCAGGGAGTTAAGTGTAAAGCGCTTTGAACAGTCCCGAGGACTGGATACTGCGCTATATAAGAAATTAACTTTTTTAATGCATTTGTGTAATGCACTACGGGGTAAGTTGAGTCAGTAAAGTTGGTGTTAGTTGAGCCTTGTATCAACTTACCCAACTATATCTTTTGTGACAACACATTTTGGTGTTTTAAATCA
Organism: Paraescarpia echinospica; assembly: GCA_020002185.1. NCBI lineage: Eukaryota > Metazoa > Annelida > Polychaeta > Sabellida > Siboglinidae > Paraescarpia > Paraescarpia echinospica. The sequence continues at coordinate 34,054,778 of CM034536.1, forward strand.
AACGTTTAATTAACTATAGTTATTTATGCATGTCTAGGGGCCGGGCTAGTTAATGTAAATACACTGGTACTTCTTAATTATGCTGTACATTATAGAAAAGTCGTTTGTACAAAACTCTGGGCAAACTCTTCCATACGGCATCCGCATTGTAAATATGTAACATATTTAATCACATTTGTACAAATAAATTGTTTTAAAAGTTGTTTACTTATACATTTAGAAGAACACAATTTTCTACCGCGAATACACCCCAGCGCCATTGGCAAATATAGTTTTTATTTGTATATCTTAATCATAGAACTGTTCCATTCATAATACACATATTTATCCACCTGATTACTCGTAGTTTAACTAAAGAAAACACACTCTCTAATCGTTGTTTTCAAAAAAAAATTCATGCATACGTAAACACAAGCGAAACTAAAGCTTTCTCAAACAACATGTTAATGCGACAGATTTTAGCTTGTAGCGAAATTGACCATTGTAACTATACTTTGTTCAGCAATGGCTAGTAAACTACAATTCATTATAACACAGATTAATACATTTTATTTGCAGTACAAAATGCGTAACTACAAACGTAAGACCACCAGAGGGAACACCCCAGAGGATGTGCTAAAGAAGTTGAAGGAGGAAGGAAGATACAAAGTGTTGCAAAGGACTTCGATATCGATTGAATAACTCTGACACCGTATACTAAAATGCGTGTTACAAATCCTGATGCTATCACAGGATACAAATATGTTGCAAGGAAGCAAGCCGTGTTCCCCCTTGAAATAAAAGAAAGAAGATTTGGTAAACCATGTTAAACTATTAGCCGATATGTTTCATGGGTTGTCTATGCTGAAGTGCTGCATCCTTGCATACGAGTTTGCGTCAACCAATACGCTACAAATACCTGAGAACTGGATGAAGAACGGTAAGGCTGGGAATGACTGGTGGCTGGGATTCCGGCCTAGACATCATCTTGCCATTCGAAAACCCGAGGCAACCTCTTTTGCTCGAGCTTCTGCATTCAATCAACTGATTGTCAACCAGTTTTATGACAACCTCCCCACTGTCATGGATATGAACCTTTTCCAGCCTGAAGACATCTACAACTGTGATGAAACCGGCTGCACCACTGTTCAACATCCCAAAGAGGTGGTTACTGAGCAGGGACGGAAGCAGGTTGGCTCTATCACATCTGGTGAACGAGGAGGGCTAGTGACTGTTGTCTATACAAACAATGTTTCAGGAAATGTTCTGCCTCCAATGTTGATCGTCCATCAACATCTGGAATCTCGGGGAATCTGTTATCGCCTGAACGAGCTGAGAAATCGGCCGAACTCCCCGACACTAGCGATGCATATGTGTCACCGTCTGTAGTTGTTCCCTTATCAAAAGCTGGTCCTAGAAAGAAGGCTTCCCAGGGACGGAAGAAAGGCAGCACAAAGATCCTCACAAACACACCTGCTCGATATATAATTGCCGCAGCTCCGGAGAGAAAGAAAGGAAAACTGCCAACACTAACGCAAAAACGAAATTATTCACACCAGCAGTGAACCAAACCTAAATACTGGAGAAATTGTACAGTGACAGGTTAGATAGTTTTCTAAATAAGTATAATATACTCAGTCCTAGTTAATATGGATTTAGATCAAGCATGTCAACATCTCATGCCTTAATAGAATTGGTTGAAAAATTACTAATTCTCTTGATAATAATAAATATGGCATTGGCATATTTGTTGACCTTAAGAAAGCATTTGATACGGTTAACCATGATATATTGGCAACAAAATTATATTTGTATGATATTCGTGATGTTGCACATCAAATGATTATGAGTTACTTAAAAAACAGAAGTCAGTTTGTTCACTATGATAATTGTGACTCAGAAATACTCAAAATATCTTGTGGTTATTTGCTTTTGTTTCAATCAGGGCTGTACCTACTATACGCCATTGTGGCGGAATAGTATAAGACAATATTAGTCATGAAACAATAGGTCAATATAAACAGTTAATTTTAAATATTTTGTGAGTTAAATGTGTTTTCTCCCAACTACCTTTCTCAGCAATAGTGGGTCAACTTACCCCAAGGCATGTATCAACTTACCCCATCGATAAGGTAAGTTGAGCCATTTGACCACCATTTATTGAGCTCACCATGCTGCCTGTACTGATCCTGCATGGACGAAATCACTATTAAGTGTGCTTGACTGACAGGTTGTAGTGTGCAGTACGATACAAACCATCTTTCTCTACAACATATCTAAGATAGAGGATTGCCAAAAGTAAAAAAGGCTCAACTATATCCCGGTCTCCCCTATATCTCAGCTTTTGAGCATCATAAAAACTTGTTCTTTGTGTTTAACTCAACATTTCCATGGTCAAGGAATCAATTTATGTCATGTGCAGTATCCAAGGATGACGGCCATATTGAAATTCAAGATGGCCGCCATGGACATTCATTGCCCTAATATATCAGCTTCTAAGCAATATATGAACATGTTCTTTGTATATAAACCAACATTTTCAAGTTTAAATAATCCATTTCTGTCATATGCTATATCCTCAAATGACAATGCATATTATACTGGTGAAGAAAAATATACCATTGATTAAGAATGGACAACACAAATGATTATATTTCTAGTTCACGTCAGCGATATGGAAGACATACTCAACACCGTGTTGACAACACATCTTGAGTTTTACAGGCAACTTATATGAATGGACATTTTGTTGTCAAGAAACTACACCATGTTTTCTCAGCAAAACCACTAGGCAGGTATCACGATTAAATCATTTGCCCATAAAGTGTGACTGTTTGGAAAGGTGGACGGTGGCAGGGCCAGATATGTCACAGGTATAGGTGGAGATAGTGTTCAAACTGCCAATTAAAAAACTCAACAAAACAGTATGTGTTGCATTCGATCAGGCATACAAAACATCTTTACTAAATAAATATAATCTTTAGTGTTAACATTTACAGTTGTGTAACCCAATCGCTGAAAGTCGGGCATAGAGTTTATATACTGCCTCCGAGTATAAACTTAGCCATAGGCAAACTATGTAATGCAAACAGTGCACACTGTTCATGACACATGGAAATAGAGTAGAGCAGATACGCAGACAAAACGACTGGAACGAAAAGTGCTACCCATCATTGCAGATTGCTCCATATCTCGACACAAAGGTGTTAGCTGATGATGCCTATCACCCACGTGCCTTACCTGGCGTAGATGGACAGTTGACAGTGATGCCCAGCAATAATATATCGTATGGGTAAATCCAAGAAGAGTGGAGAACGGGGCTGATTATCCAAGTATGGAAAAAGGAGACGTGCATGACCCTGGCAAATACAGATGCATCACTTTGCTAAGCCATGTGTTGAAGATGCTGGAAGAGAGATGGCGATAGCGACATTGAGGTGGATGGACAGAGGTAGAGGTCAGGATGGTAGAAGATCATCTGAAGAAACAAAGAGCAGGGTGTTGTGTGGACCGGGAGTGTGAATAGAGTTTGAAGTGAATGTGGGCCTGAGAAAGATGGAGGTACTATGGTTAAAAACAAAGAGCTAAAAATACACCTGGAGGGGAAGAAACTAAAACGAAGAAACAGTTTTGTATACCTGGGTGGAGCAATATGCAGGGACGGTAACTCAGACACCGAAATTTGCAGGAGGGTAAAGGCAGGAGCAAACGTTTGGAGGAAAGTTGAAGGTGTGATGGAGACAGGTGCACATCGCGTAAACTCACAGGAAAGGCGCTCTGCTCATGTGTTACCCCGGCATACCAGTATGACCTAGAGACAAAGTATAACACAATTTAACAAGATTGCCACCCACAGAATTAACTCTAGATGGCAGGTAGAAAAGGAAGCCTTTTGGCTTATTGAGAGTCCAACCCTTTTTATCGTGTATCCCGACCTTCTGAGGTTCGTGTCGATTGTATGTTTTAAATACATTCACGCTAGTAGCATTCACACGATCAGCAGATAATCTGTTCCATTCATTTACAGTCCTTTGTGAAAATGATAACGTTCTTATATTTAATCTATACTGTCCATTTACTAATATAACTTCATATCCTCTAGTCCTTCTATTCTTTCGTAACTGAGAAAACAATTTTTCTATCGATATATTCATAACCATTCAATATTTAAACACTTCTATCTGATCTCCTCTCAATTTCCTGATCTCTAATGTTGTTAAACCACATTATGTTAGGAGTATTTCGTAACTAAGGTACACAGTTTTGATATAATTTTAGTCGCTCTCCCGTGTACTCTTTCTATCATATCTATGTCCTTCACGCTTGTACACGATATTCTAAATGAGGCCTAACTATTGTTTTGTACAGCGGTATTATTAGTTCTTTTTCGTTATACGCTATATTTCTCCTAATTAATCCAAGAATGTGACTTCCCTTTGAAGCTGCAAATCCGCACTGCTCTGAAACCTTCATATCAGCACTATTGGTAAAACCCTCAGTCCTTTTCTTTTACAGTAGTTTTACAGCACCCTCATTGTATATTGTACATCTTCGTTCCCATGTCCTGTGTGGAGGCATTTACATTTGCAAAAATTGAACAACATTTGCCACTTTTCAGACCATTTGATCAACCTGTCAATATCATCTTTTAAATGCTGTCTATATTCATTACGTTTAATCCTTCTAAACACTTGTATCATCAGGCAAATGTCAACACTTTGAATATTATGTCATCGTCCAAATTGTTGATATATATTAAGAATGATAGAGGTCCCAGTACTGATCTCTGTGATACCCCACTCAAAACTGATTTCCAATGTGAAGCCTCCCATCAATTATACTACCCGTTGTCTTCAGTCAATCGGCCATTTTTCTAACCAGTTAGTTATACCATTTCCTATACCATGGGCTTTTAGTTTACGCAGTAATTTTTGATGTGGCGCTTTGTCGAAAGCACTTTTAATCCTTCTAAACACTTTTGCACCATCCGCAAATTTCACCACCTTGCTTGCTATATCATCGTCCAAATCGTTGATATATATTAAGAATAATACAGGTCCCAGTACTGATTCCTGTGGTACCCCACTCAAAACTGATCTAGCTTGAAGCATCCCCATCAACTACTACCCGTTGTCTTCTGTCAATCAGCCATTTTTCTATCCAATTAATTATACCATTTCCTATGCTATGGGCCTTTAGCTTACGCAGTAATCTACGATGGACCGGGCATGGCATCCGTATGGATGAGACAAGGATCCCCCGACAGCTTCTCTACAGCGAGCTCTCTGAAGATTACATATACCAGGGGCGTCCCTGCAAGCGATGCAAGATTGCATCAAGGCCAACCTCCAGCACAGTGGCATCCGTCCAAAAGAACTCGAGAGAGCAACAGCTAACATGAGTAAATGGCGAGCCCTCACCAGGACTGCCTGCCAGACCTTTGAGGAAAGACGCTGCCAACGCCTGCAAGATGCCAGGAATATACGACACCGGGCAGCAGCATCGTTAGCACCAGCCACAATGGGCTTCCCTTTGCCCGACGTGCAAAAGACTATGTGCGTCCAGAATTGGCCTACATAGCCACTTGAGGACACACACCACACAAGACTATCACAGCATCATCCTCGTCGGATACGACCGACTACCAACAAACTTTGATGTGGCACTTTGTCGAAAGCTTTCTGAAAATTTAAGTAGATGATATCTACTGGTGATCCCTTGTGTACCCACTTACTGATAATAATTTGCAAATCACAGATGTTAAATTCACTGGTGTGTAGTTCTCTGACTTGTTTCTCAAACCTTTTTTTAAATAACGGTATAATGTTTGTTCTTGCCATTCTAAAGGAACCACTGAATCTGAATAACAAGTTAAAAACTGTTGCAAGCGCAATGCTTTGTTCTACAATTTTCAATAATAGTTTGGGTGGAAGCCCTTAGTTTCTTTGCTACCATTTCCGGGGTTAAAATTAACTGTCCTAAATAGTCTGATTCCGCCCCGTTGAACTTAGCTTCTGGAACTGGCAGTGAACTAATATCTTCTCTAGTAAACACCGAACTAAAATACTCATTCAATTCTTCTGCCATTAAGAATACCTCTAATAGTATATTTCCATCACTATCTTTTAGAGTACCGAATTTATCCTGAACGTAATACATAAAAACTCTTGCTTTCATGTTTTATATTACATGCTAATTTTTTTTCATAACTTCTCTTCGAATTTCTAATTTCAATTGAAACTTTGTTAAGTGCTTCTTTATAAATGTTGTTGTCTTCATCATTTTCAGTACGTCTATATGTCTTCCACATAATTTGTTTATACTTAATTTTTTCTAATGACTTCTTTCGATAAGTGTTCCTTTCCCTTGTTTTTTAAGGGACCAAATGTATCGACGATGCACTCGATTTCACTCTCTAAGATATTCCAGCAGTCTGTTGCTGTTTTATTCTTCAATGTGTTATTCCAGTCTATCTTTGGTAAATATGCCCTCATGTCCTTATATCTTCGTTGTGGAAATTTATCTTGTGCTGCTTTTTACTATTCCTTTTTGATTTTATTTTGAAGGTAAATGTATCTTGTTGTGATAAGTACTCCCCAGCGGCTCACATATCTTCACATTGTTAACTAACTCATTCTGTGAGAATAAAATTATGTCTAACACATTCTCACCCCTGGTTGGTTCTAGCACATGTTGAGAAATGAAACTATCTTGTATTAAAACTAAAAACGTTTGGTCCTCACTTTTCACTCGCATTTTCTTCTCTCCTCTCCCGTCCCATTTTTCCTCCTATCTCATACTTTACTGTCACTTTCTCCCCTTTACGCCTAGCTGTCACGTTCCGTCTCCAATTTCTTCACCTCCAATCACCCTCCCTCCTCTCAATCTCCTTTTCTCAGCCTTCTTGCCACTATTCTGCTCCTTCAATCTCACAGTATTCCCAACTCTCTCCCTGTCGTCTCTCTCCATTCCACCTGTCTCCTTGCTAATTCTAATCTCCAACCCCTTCACAATATCTATCAACCTAACTTCAATATTTATATTACGCTAAATGCGACTCATAGATCGCATCATACTTCAAATGTCATTCCCCGCAGTGTTCTTGGCGCCGCGGTGCGGACTTGACGATTACTAGTTTTGGTGGCGGCGCCCCTGGTGGCATATTTTGAAACACCGTAAGGCGCCTCGCTTACGTCTCACTTCTTGGAATCAGTGACCACATACATTCCACTGCGCTAGAAAATTATGGATGCTCCACAAGCAAAGAAGTGAAAAAATTCCTGCCAGAATGGGTCCAACTTTTCAACGGCATAATAACCAAGTCGAAGGCGAAGCCTGTCAAGCATCACGCCTGGTGCGCAGACGCATGCAGTGTGTTTGCGTGACGTAAAGCCTAAAGGTCGCGGCGTCTGGCGTACATGGTGTTCGCGAGTATATCAAGTAAAATTGCATGACAGGCAACTGAAGTCAGCTCGACAAGACGCACCGATGACTTATTTTTTTAAGGCGAGGGCGGTTACAGTGATTCACTGATTCGACCACAAAATCTGTGGTGATGTTCGCATATTTTGTGGTGGAGCACAACCTCCCAACAGCCGTCGCCAACCATTTCACCGAACTGTTGCCCGGACAATGCGATCGCGAAGTCCTTTATTCTTTAAGAGCAAACGGACGAAGACCACGCACGTTATCAAGCGATGCTTGGCAACTGAGATGAAGTGGCTCGTCATCCTGGTCCGATTCTTCAGCGACGGGGCGGCAGGCACAAGCCTGCTGGACATGCCAGTGTGCAACGGCGGCACAAGCGAGGAAATATTTGGTGTTTTAGATGGAGTTTTTCATAGATGCTGTTTTATTGACTGCTCAAAAAACATTTTAAAATTGACAAAAATCATATCGACGGTCTGAGATCCTTAAAGACGAATTCGAAAACCTTCAGCTGATGTAGGACGACATCCTCAGCAGGGATGTCGGAGGTCAGGGGTCAGGCACGTCGTCTCGACTCCATCTGGGCTGATGTGATGGCGTTGAAGACGGCTCTTTCCCTGCCTGGCTCGCCTGTTGCAGGCCCTGCTCAGTCTGCCACACAGCAACGCAGACACCGAGAGAGCATTCTCGGTGGTTCGCAAGATCCACACTGAGGCACGCAAGAGCTTGCACGCAGACACTTGAACTACCAGATATATCAATTTAATGCCTTGTCACTGTGCACTGTGGTTGCAAATCTAAAAGATGTCCAATTTATATTTTATTTTTCAATACTGTATCTTGCGAGGGATATTATGGTTGAGAATATAACTGAGCAAAGTTTGGCAACAACCTGAACAGTTATAATCGTGAACAGATTTTCAGATCTTGTTCCTAGGACATGATTTGAAGATGTCGGCCATCTTGAAATATATTTATTAATCCTGACAATATCGGTATAGACACCAATATCATGTTTCTATGTTGTGTAGAAGTTTATATATTCAATTAGATAATTTCCATGGTAACCATTTTATATTTCAATATGGCCGTCATCTTGGAATAATGCACGTGGTACAACTGGATTCCTTGACTATGAAACATACGAACCACCTACGGATTCCTCACATCTAGTCCTCAATCTCAAGAGGCATTAAAATCATGTTCGCTAAACGTGTATATTATGCAAGACACCCGTCTTGAATTTCAATATGGCCGTCGTCTGAGGAGGATATAGCATATATCAGAAATGGATTCCTTAACCTTGAAAATATTGGTGTGGATACAAAGAAGATGTTTGTAAGTTGCCTAGAAGCCGAAATATTTGGGTGATGAATTCCCACAGCGGCCACCTTGAATTTCAATATGGACGTCATCCTTGGATATTGCATAAGAAATGTTTGTTTAGACTCCAATATCATGTTTCGACGTTGTTTAACAGCTGATAAACTTGCCTAATGGATTTCAGTGGCGGCCATTTTAAAAATCAAGATGGCGGCTAGGTACCATGTCGATAGCGATGGGTACCTAGCTTTATTTGAATCTACATATCATAAACTACACATGGGCTAATTTTCATGCTTTTGTCAAAAAGTGCACAATTCGTCCAATTTGTGGCTCTTAGCCGCTGTTCTAATAGGTAAGCGATGGGTTCAACGCTCGTCAAACATAGAAAACCGCGTCACGCATGTGCTGCAATACGCGTTGTATATTAAAATGACGAAGGTCGCAGACAAACAGAAGTTTATGTCCATCGATAGGTCCCAGTCGTGTTAGTGTAGAATTGTCAAATACTTTATATATATATAATAGACCGTGACTCAGGGGCAGGTTTCCCGAAGTATTTTTCGCGCGCGCGTGTTTCCAGCGATTGTTCGAAGAGGAAATCATTAACTTGTATACAAACATGCTACGTAGGCCTACGCTTGCTCAATTATAGTTAGATGCATTATTAAACTGCAATACGCTGTATGCTATATATTATATATACGTGTTCGTTATTTTTAGAAATGGTGAACATTCTTCGGACTTCCACCAGGCGGCATGGAAGATAGAGCAGATTAAACTGCATAACTATACCCCCACTGATAAGACCTGATAAGAAGCTGAAGTTTTTTGCGTAAGCGGAGTGTGAGCAGCACTGTTTTGTCTCAGCGGGGTGTAGATGTGTGTGTGTGTATGTGTTTGTGTGTGTGTATGTGTGCGCATGCGCGCGTTGTGTGTGCGTGTGTGCGTTTGTGTATATTTGTGTGCGTGCGTATGTTTGTGTGTGTGTTTGTGTGCGTGCGTTCGTGCGCGCATGCGCGCGTGTGTGTGCGTATACGTGTACGCGTCGCACTCATTTAGCCTACCGGGCCTGCAACTTTTTGTTCGCTTTTTTCCGTGTTCAGTCTTTTCATCAGGGCATTGTCCTCTGATACACCATGGTAACTGATGATGTATTGAACACACACAAAGATATTTTGAGTGGTTTAGTGACATGCTTACTGCGCACCCGATGTTTTTCTATCAGTCGTGGAATTGAGTGTTGAGGCACTTTCCAGAGAGTGCCAGTGGATTTACGTTCGCCTAAAATACAAGGAACTGTTTATAGCATTGCATTCACATAATCCATAATCACGTACACATTGAAGGTCAAAACAATGTCTTCTCTGTTTGCTAAATAACAAAATGCTGAATCTAAGAAGTAAACAATGCCATGTCCGAGATGGAACACATTTTGGCAGAAACAACAGACATTTGACTTGTAGTCAGATTTTCTGGCACTCTGCTAGTTATGAATTGCATGATACACAGTGTAGAGACATGTACTTTCTTGTAGGCCTACTTTGTATTACATAGTTATGCACTATTTCACATTCTCTTAAGTTTCACATTCTCATAAATAGTTCTAATATAGCATATATACGTTGTAAATGTGGCAATATAGCGTTGTTTGGTACTTTGGCCTTGTCTACCTGTGAAATGTAATGGTCGGCGGGAAGGACTACACAAGTGCGTGTTAGTGGTAAGTGCTGTGCTTTGTTTGTTGCTTCTTAAGTGGATGAAAGCTAGATATTATTAGTATTTCTACTAATAATATATCGACTGCGTTAACACTAATGAATCGTAGCCAATCGTTATTGTATGTACACAATCACCTCGTCTGCTCTTTCATGTCCACGCCAGTCTTTGACATGATATTTTTGGACTTCGTTATTATTTTGTTCGAAGAACGAGTTGCATAATGAAGAAAAAGTGGAGAATTTGTTATATTGGTTTTCATGTTGTTCACCACTTACGTACTTCAGTGTGCTAAATGCGCCGCATTACTAAGAAGGCCAATTAACACACATGTACTTCAGATTAACTTTAAAAACAAAGTAAATTTACGGTTCAAAAGCCACTGGGTTACTCATGTGCATTTAGCCGGTTTTCCCTGACTCCCGACCTTTGCCTGAAGTGTTTTATGAGACTATTGTATAAGTGTGTTCAAAACAGAAACAGACTCTTACTATTTGTAAACGCAACCTTTAAAAAAGAACTCGCGTCGTTTACCGACTGCCTGTGTGTTCAAGGAGATAACATAGTCAGCCAGGGCCGTAGCTGGTGGGGAGGGCAGAAAAAAACAAAAAAGTATAAACCAAGAACGGCACGGCTTCAGCGCCATCGCGCCAATGTTGGAGACACGGATCAATCAGCTGCTGACTACTGTCGCACCAATATATTTACCCATTTATTGATCACGTCCCAGGCGAGTTGGCTGAACGATTTTCCCTTTGAAGCTGCAATTCCGCTCTGCTCTGAAACCTTCACATCAGCACTAATGATTAACACTACGTGTTTTTTCTTTTACAGTAGTACTTAGTACAGTACCTCCATTTTATATTGTACATATTCGTTCCCATGTCCTGTATGGAAGCATTTACATTTGCAAAAATTGAACACCATTTGCCACTTTTCAGACCATTCGATTAACCTGTCAAGATCATCTTTTAAATGCTGTCTATATTTATTACGTTTAATCCTTCTAAACACTTGTATCATCAGGCAAATGTCAACACTTTGAATATTATATCATCGTCCAATTTGTTGATATATATTAAGAATGATAGAGGTCCCAGTACTGATCTCTGTGATACCCCACTCAAAACTGATTTCCAATGTGAAGCCTCCCATCAATTATACTACCCGTTGTCTTCAGTCAATCGGCCATTTTTCTAACCAGTTAGTTATACCATTTCCTATACCATGGGCTTTTAGTTTACGCAGTAATTTTTGATGTGGCACTTTGTCGAAAGCCGTATGAAAATCTAAGTAGATGATATCTACTGGTGATTCCTCGTCTTCCCATTTAGTGATATCTTCCAAAAACATAACATATTTGTTAAGCATAACCTCGCTTTTAGAAACCCATGTTGAGATGGGTTTATCAAGTTATCCTTAACAAGAAAATTCATCATGTGATCTTTAATTATTTAGCAAATCACCGATGTTAAACACACTGGTATGTAGTTATCTGACTTGTTTCTCGAACCCTGTTTAAATATCGGTATAATGTATGCTTCTTTCCACTCCCTCTTCTAATAACAAGTTGAAAACTGTTGCAACCGGTACGCTAATAGTAGTTTGGGTGGAATCCCATCCACTCCAGGTGATTTATTATTCATCATAGCCCTTATTTACTTAGCTACCATTTCAAGGGTTACAATTAACTGCCATAAATAGCCTGATTCTGCCCCTTTGAACTTAGCCACTGGTACTGGGAGTGAACTAAAATCTTCCCTGGTAAACACCGAACAAAAATACTCATTTAGGTCTTCTGCTGTTAAGAATCCCTATGATATTATATTTCCAGCACTATCTTCTAGAGGACCGACCTTCTCCTGAACGTTCTGTTTGTTTCGAACGTATGCATACAAACTCTTGCTATCATGTTTTATATTATAAGCTAATTTTTATTCATAACTTCTCTTCGAATTTATAATTTCAAAAGTACCTTTGTTAAGTGCTTCTTTATAAATGTAAGGCGCCATATCATAATTTATTTAATAACAATGATAATAATCTAATTAGCTATTCAAAATAGTTGATGCCTTTCTACGTAGGTTTTAATGTTATGTATACCAGAATGACTACGTATAGGTTAAACGGCCTTCTACTTCAATATAACTATATATTTACATGTGTGTATGTTGAATCAGTTCGCACTGGTTCATGACTCAAATTGAAACTAAGTTATTACGATATTTGGAAGATACTTCTTTGGGTGTAGCCTATATACTCCAAATCACTTATTCTCATATATTCAATAATGTAAACAATACTCTGAATTAGACTGACCAAATTAAAAACTAAATTTTTTCTCTGTCTAACTTTTAGCTATAATCGTTTTTTATTATGTCTACAGGTATTTTATGGTAGAGACGATGGCATTGACAGAGAAATAACAGGTCAGGGTGCAGGTTTGTGAATTCAACTGAGTAAGAAGAACTGCGGGAGTGAAGAGAACTGATAAGTGAAGAATAGAGGAGTTGAGGGAGGAGGCTGGAATAAAAGAAAGCCTTAGGAAGAAGCTGGTGAGGAATTGACTGAAGTCTGCTGGGCATGTGGAGAGAATGGGAGGAGAACGGCTGGCAAAGAAAGCAGTTGCCGAGATATCGGAGGGGAAAGGAGGCTACGAAGATCTAGACTGTGATGGGAGGACTGTATAAAGAGACTTGGAAGGATCGGGAGAGAATAAGCGAGAATGACAGAAGGGAATAGCGACAGTTGGTGGAGAGAGCAGAAAAGAAGAAGAAAAAGAACGATAACTGAAATCGAGGAACGGAATCGAGGCCAGCCTCACCCCTGACGACAGGGAATCAAGAGGATAACAACAATATTACATCCCAGTTGTCAACTGTCAGAAGAATATATATTGTATGTGGTAGATAGTTTGTTGACATAATCAGGGAACCGTGTGAGAACGCAGAATACATAGCGCAACCACTCGGAAGTTGTTTAAGTATTTGCTACACTGTGTAGGCCCTAATGTCATACGTTCATTTACTGTGGATAGGTGATCAGCAGCACACAATATTTGATAGTTGTAACCACAGTCCAGAAAACCACCAACGACCTGTAGTACCTTCAGCCGTGCACACACGGGGAGGTGGACATCAGCATATTACTCTACATAGGACAATGCGTTCACCAAGGCTTTCCCAAAGTGGATATCCAGAAGTGTATACATATGTGATTATTCTTGCCGAAGTACAATCCCTTGTAGTTGAAATAGATTAGCGTTTTGGTGTTGACATCCACTTTTGTCCCAATGCAACCCATGCCTTTGCCAGCAACCTGTGAAATCGGAAACATTAATGTTATGTCATATCCTGAGTTGGTGTGACATAATCTCCAATTTCCTTGGTCGAAGGAAGAAGTCAGCATGGTTAGCATGGGCTCCATTCCGTGCTGTTACATGTCTTCCTCGCCCTATCATCACAATGACATGAAGTCGACACACGTACACTAAAATTATATAGAGAGGTTCATCGTTGTAATTTATATTAAGGCTTTCACACTTAGCAGGGTATATGAGGCACGGAAACAGCTGTTTGTTCAGGGATCTGGCACCACTTGGATTAATCCACCAATAAAAAAACATGCATTGCTCCAATATGTGAAAGGGGCTGTTTATCAAATCGGTTATATGAGGTCACAAAGTCTTGTGCCAAATCTCCGTCTGCCTATAGTTTTGGAGTGCGTAATTAGAATGCAACTGATGAATTGCATGATACACCGTGTAGAGACATGTACTTTATTGTAGGCCTACTTTGTATTGCATAGTTATGCACTATTTCACATTCTCTTAAATTTCACATTCTCATAAATAGTTATAATATATCATACATACGTTGTAAATGTGGCCAAATAGCGTTGTTTGGTACTTTGGCCTTGTCTACCTGTGAAATGTAATGGTCGGCGGGAAGGACTACACAAGTGCGTGTTAGTGGTAAGTGCTGTGCTTTGTTTGTTGCTTCTTAAACGGATGAAAGCTAGATATTATTAGTATTTCTACTAATAATATATCGACTGCGTTAACACTAATGAATCGTAGCCAATCGTTATTGTATGTACACAATCACCTCGTCTGCTCTTTCATGTCCACGCCAGTCTTTGACATGAAATTTTTGGACTTCGTTATTATTTTGTTCGAAGAACGAGTTGCATAATGAAGAAAAAGTGGAGAATTTGTTATATTGGTTTTCATGTTGTTCACCACTTACGTACTTCAGTGTGCTAAATGCGCCGCATTACTAAGAAGGCCAATTAACACACATGTACTTCAGATTAACTTTAAAAACAAAGTAAATTTACGGTTCAAAAGCCACTGGGTTACTCATGTGCATTTAGCCGGTTTTCCCTGACTCCCGACCTTTGCCTGAAGTGTTTTATGAGACTATTGTATAAGTGTGTTCAAAACAGAAACAGACTCTTACTATTTGTAAACGCAACCTTTGAAAAAGAACTCGCGTCGTTTACCGACTGCCTGTGTGTTCAAGGAGATAACATAGTCAGCCAGGGCCGTAGCTGGTGGGGAGGGCAGAAAAAAACAAAAAAGTATAAACCAAGAACGGCACGGCTTCAGCGCCATCGCGCCAATGTTGGAGACACGGATCAATCAGCTGCTGACTACTGTCGCACCAATATATTTACCCATTTATTGATCACGTCCCAGGCGAGTTGGCTGAACGATTTTCCCTTTGAAGCTGCAATTCCGCTCTGCTCTGAAACCTTCACATCAGCACTAATGATTAACACTAAGTGTTTTTTCTTTTACAGTAGTACTTAGTACAGTACCTCCATTTTATATTGTACATATTTGTTCCCATGTCCTGTATGGAAGCATTTACATTTGCCAAAATTGAACACCATTTGCCACTTTTCAGACCATTCGATTAACCTGTCAAGATCATCTTTTAAATGCTGTCTATATTTATTACGTTTAATCCTTCTAAACACTTGTATCATCAGGCAAATGTCAACACTTTGAATATTATATCATCGTCCAATTTGTTGATATATATTAAGAATGATAGAGGTCCCAGTACTGATCTCTGTGATACCCCACTCAAAACTGATTTCCAATGTGAAGCCTTCCATCAATTATACTACCCGTTGTCTTCAGTCAATCGGCCATTTTTCTAACCAGTTAGTTATACCATTTCCTATACCATGGGCTTTTAGTTTACGCAGTAATTTTTGATGTGGCACTTTGTCGAAAGCCGTATGAAAATCTAAGTAGATGATATCTACTGGTGATTCCTCGTCTTCCCATTTAGTGATATCTTCCAAAAACATAACATATTTGTTAAGCATAACCTCGCTTTTAGAAACCCATGTTGAGATGGGTTTATCAAGTTATCCTTAACAAGAAAATTCATCATGTGATCTTTAATTATTTAGCAAATCACCGATGTTAAACACACTGGTATGTAGTTATCTGACTTGTTTCTCGAACCCTGTTTAAATATCGGTATAATGTATGCTTCTTTCCACTCCCTCTTCTAATAACAAGTTGAAAACTGTTGCAACCGGTACGCTAATATGTTCCAATAGTAGTTTGGGTGGAATCCCATCCACTCCAGGTGATTTATTATTCATCATAGCCCTTATTTACTTAGCTACCATTTCAAGGGTTACAATTAACTGCCATAAATAGCCTGATTCTGCCCCCTTGAACTTAGCCACTGGTACTGGGAGTGAACTAAAATCTTCCCTGGTAAACACCGAACAAAAATACTCATTTAGGTCTTCTGCTGTTAAGAATCCCTATGATATTATATTTCCAGCACTATCTTCTAGAGGACCGACCTTCTCCTGAACGTTCTGTTTGTTTCGAACGTATGCATACAAACTCTTGCTATCATGTTTTATATTATAAGCTAATTTTTATTCATAACTTCTCTTCGAATTTATAATTTCAAAAGTACCTTTGTTAAGTGCTTCTTTATAAATGTAAGGCGCCATATCATTAATTATTTAATAACAATGATAATAATCTAATTAGCTATTCAAAATAGTTGATGCCTTTCTACGTAGGTTTTAATGTTATGTATACCAGAATGACTACGTATAGGTTAAACGGCCTTCTACTTCAATATAACTATATATTTACATGTGTGTATGTTGAATCAGTTCGCACTGGTTCATGACTCAAATTGAAACTAAGTTATTACGATATTTGGAAGATACTTCTTTGGGTGTAGCCTATATACTCCAAATCACTTATTCTCATATATTCAATAATGTAAACAATACTCTGAATTAGACTGACCAAATTAAAAACTAAATTTTGGTCTCTGTCTAACTTTTAGCTATAATCGTTTTTTATTATGTCTACAGGTATTTTATGGTAGAGACGATGGCATTGACAGAGAAATAACAGGTCAGGGTGCAGGTTTGTGAATTCAACTGAGTAAGAAGAACTGCGGGAGTGAAGAGAACTGATAAGTGAAGAATAGAGGAGTTGAGGGAGGAGGCTGGAATAAAAGAAAGCCTTAGGAAGAAGCTGGTGAGGAATTGACTGAAGTCTGCTGGGCATGTGGAGAGAATGGGAGGAGAACGGCTGGCAAAGAAAGCAGTTGCCGAGATATCGGAGGGGAAAGGAGGCTACGAAGATCTAGACTGTGATGGGAGGACTGTATAAAGAGACTTGGAAGGATCGGGAGAGAATAAGCGAGAATGACAGAAGGGAATAGCGACAGTTGGTGGAGAGAGCAGAAAAGAAGAAGAAAAAGAACGATAACTGAAATCGAGGAACGGAATCGAGGCCAGCCTCACCCCTGACGACAGGGAATCAAGAGGATAACAACAATATTACATCCCAGTTGTCAACTGTCAGAAGAATATATATTGTATGTGGTAGATAGTTTGTTGACATAATCAGGGAACCGTGTGAGAACGCAGAATACATAGCGCAACCACTCGGAAGTTGTTTAAGTATTTGCTACACTGTGTAGGCCCTAATGTCATACGTTCATTTACTGTGGATAGGTGATCAGCAGCACACAATATTTGATAGTTGTAACCACAGTCCAGAAAACCACCAACGACCTGTAGTACCTTCAGCCGTGCACACACGGGGAGGTGGACATCAGCATATTACTCTACATAGGACAATGCGTTCACCAAGGCTTTCCCAAAGTGGATATCCAGAAGTGTATACATATGTGATTATTCTTGCCGAAGTACAATCCCTTGTAGTTGAAATAGATTAGCGTTTTGGTGTTGACATCCACTTTTGTCCCAATGCAACCCATGCCTTTGCCAGCAACCTGTGAAATCGGAAACATTAATGTTATGTCATATCCTGAGTTGGTGTGACATAATCTCCAATTTCCTTGGTCGAAGGAAGAAGTCAGCATGGTTAGCATGGGCTCCATTCCGTGCTGTTACATGTCTTCCTCGCCCTATCATCACAATGACATGAAGTCGACACACGTACACTAAAATTATATAGAGAGGTTCATCGTTGTAATTTATATTAAGGCTTTCACACTTAGCAGGGTATATGAGGCACGGAAACAGCTGTTTGTTCAGGGATCTGGCACCACTTGGATTAATCCACCAATAAAAAAACATGCATTGCTCCAATATGTGAAAGGGGCTGTTTATCAAATCGGTTATATGAGGTCACAAAGTCTTGTGCCAAATCTCCGTCTGCCTATAGTTTTGGAGTGCGTAATTAGAATGCAACTGATGAATTGCATGATACACCGTGTAGAGACATGTACTTTATTGTAGGCCTACTTTGTATTGCATAGTTATGCACTATTTCACATTCTCTTAAATTTCACATTCTCATAAATAGTTATAATATATCATACATACGTTGTAAATGTGGCCAAATAGCGTTGTTTGGTACTTTGGCCTTGTCTACCTGTGAAATGTAATGGTCGGCGGGAAGGACTACACAAGTGCGTGTTAGTGGTAAGTGCTGTGCTTTGTTTGTTGCTTCTTAAACGGATGTAAGCTAGATATTATTAGTATTTCTACTAATAATATATCGACTGCGTTAACACTAATGAATCGTAGCCAATCGTTATTGTATGTACACAATCACCTCGTCTGCTCTTTCATGTCCACGCCAGTCTTTGACATGAAATTTTTGGACTTCGTTATTATTTTGTTCGAAGAACGAGTTGCATAATGAAGAAAAAGTGGAGAATTTGTTATATTGGTTTTCATGTTGTTCACCACTTACGTACTTCAGTGTGCTAAATGCGCCGCATTACTAAGAAGGCCAATTAACACACATGTACTTCAGATTAACTTTAAAAACAAAGTAAATTTACGGTTCAAAAGCCACTGGGTTACTCATGTGCATTTAGCCGGTTTTCCCTGACTCCCGACCTTTGCCTGAAGTGTTTTATGAGACTATTGTATAAGTGTGTTCAAAACAGAAACAGACTCTTACTATTTGTAAACGCAACCTTTGAAAAAGAACTCGCGTCGTTTACCGACTGCCTGTGTGTTCAAGGAGATAACATAGTCAGCCAGGGCCGTAGCTGGTGGGGAGGGCAGAAAAAAACAAAAAAGTATAAACCAAGAACGGCACGGCTTCAGCGCCATCGCGCCAATGTTGGAGACACGGATCAATCAGCTGCTGACTACTGTCGCACCAATATATTTACCCATTTATTGATCACGTCCCAGGCGAGTTGGCTGAACGATTTTCCCTTTGAAGCTGCAATTCCGCTCTGCTCTGAAACCTTCACATCAGCACTAATGATTAACACTAAGTGTTTTTTCTTTTACAGTAGTACTTAGTACAGTACCTCCATTTTATATTGTACATATTTGTTCCCATGTCCTGTATGGAAGCATTTACATTTGCCAAAATTGAACACCATTTGCCACTTTTCAGACCATTCGATTAACCTGTCAAGATCATCTTTTAAATGCTGTCTATATTTATTACGTTTAATCCTTCTAAACACTTGTATCATCAGGCAAATGTCAACACTTTGAATATTATATCATCGTCCAATTTGTTGATATATATTAAGAATGATAGAGGTCCCAGTACTGATCTCTGTGATACCCCACTCAAAACTGATTTCCAATGTGAAGCCTCCCATCAATTATACTACCCGTTGTCTTCAGTCAATCGGCCATTTTTCTAACCAGTTAGTTATACCATTTCCTATACCATGGGCTTTTAGTTTACGCAGTAATTTTTGATGTGGCACTTTGTCGAAAGCCGTATGAAAATCTAAGTAGATGATATCTACTGGTGATTCCTCGTCTTCCCATTTAGTGATATCTTCCAAAAACATAACATATTTGTTAAGCATAACCTCGCTTTTAGAAACCCATGTTGAGATTGGTTTATCAAGTTATCCTTAACAAGAAAATTCATCATGTGATCTTTAATTATTTAGCAAATCACCGATGTTAAACACACTGGTATGTAGTTATCTGACTTGTTTCTCGAACCCTGTTTAAATATCGGTATAATGTATGCTTCTTTCCACTCCCTCTTCTAATAACAAGTTGAAAACTGTTGCAACCGGTACGCTAATATGTTCCAATAGTAGTTTGGGTGGAATCCCATCCACTCCAGGTGATTTATTATTCATCATAGCCCTTATTTACTTAGCTACCATTTCAAGGGTTACAATTAACTGCCATAAATAGCCTGATTCTGCCCCCTTGAACTTAGCCACTGGTACTGGGAGTGAACTAAAATCTTCCCTGGTAAACACCGAACAAAAATACTCATTTAGGTCTTCTGCTGTTAAGAATCCCTATGATATTATATTTCCAGCACTATCTTCTAGAGGACCGACCTTCTCCTGAACGTTCTGTTTGTTTCGAACGTATGCATAGAAACTCTTGCTATCATGTTTTATATTATAAGCTAATTTTTATTCATAACTTCTCTTCGAATTTATAATTTCAAAAGTAGCTTTGTTAAGTGCTTCTTTATAAATGTAAGGCGCCATATCATTAATTATTTAATAACAATGATAATAATCTAATTAGCTATTCAAAATAGTTGATGCCTTTCTACGTAGGTTTTAATGTTATGTATACCAGAATGACTACGTATAGGTTAAACGGCCTTCTACTTCAATATAACTATATATTTACATGTGTGTATGTTGAATCAGTTCGCACTGGTTCATGACTCAAATTGAAACTAAGTTATTACGATATTTGGAAGATACTTCTTTGGGTGTAGCCTATATACTCCAAATCACTTATTCTCATATATTCAATAATGTAAACAATACTCTGAATTAGACTGACCAAATTAAAAACTAAATTTGGTCTCTGTCTAACTTTTAGCTATAATCGTTTTTTATTATGTCTACAGGTATTTTATGGTAGAGACGATGGCATTGACAGAGAAATAACAGGTCAGGGTGCAGGTTTGTGAATTCAACTGAGTAAGAAGAACTGCGGGAGTGAAGAGAACTGATAAGTGAAGAATAGAGGAGTTGAGGGAGGAGGCTGGAATAAAAGAAAGCCTTAGGAAGAAGCTGGTGAGGAATTGACTGAAGTCTGCTGGGCATGTGGAGAGAATGGGAGGAGAACGGCTGGCAAAGAAAGCAGTTGCCGAGATATCGGAGGGGAAAGGAGGCTACGAAGATCTAGACTGTGATGGGAGGACTGTATAAAGAGACTTGGAAGGATCGGGAGAGAATAAGCGAGAATGACAGAAGGGAATAGCGACAGTTGGTGGAGAGAGCAGAAAAGAAGAAGAAAAAGAACGATAACTGAAATCGAGGAACGGAATCGAGGCCAGCCTCACCCCTGACGACAGGGAATCAAGATGATAACAACAATATTACATCCCAGTTGTCAACTGTCAGAAGAATATATATTGTATGTGGTAGATAGTTTGTTGACATAATCAGGGAACCGTGTGAGAACGCAGAATACATAGCGCAACCACTCGGAAGTTGTTTAAGTATTTGCTACACTGTGTAGGCCCTAATGTCATACGTTCATTTACTGTGGATAGGTGATCAGCAGCACACAATATTTGATAGTTGTAACCACAGTCCAGAAAACCACCAACGACCTGTAGTACCTTCAGCCGTGCACACACGGGGAGGTGGACATCAGCATATTACTCTACATAGGACAATGCGTTCACCAAGGCTTTCCCAAAGTGGATATCCAGAAGTGTATACATATGTGATTATTCTTGCCGAAGTACAATCCCTTGTAGTTGAAATAGATTAGCGTTTTGGTGTTGACATCCACTTTTGTCCCAATGCAACCCATGCCTTTGCCAGCAACCTGTGAAATCGGAAACGTTAATGTTATGTCATATCCTGAGTTGGTGTGACATAATCTCCAATTTCCTTGGTCGAAGGAAGAAGTCAGCATGGTTAGCATGGGCTCCATTCCGTGCTGTTACATGTTTTCCTCGCCCTATCATCACTATGACATGAAGTCGACACACGTACACTAAAATTATATAGAGAGGTTCATCGTTGTAATTTATATTAAGGCTTTCACACTTAGCAGGGTATATGAGGCACGGAAACAGCTGTTTGTTCAGGGATCTGGCACCACTTGGATTAATCCACCAATAAAAAAACATGCATTGCTCCAATATGTGAAAGGGGCTGTTTATCAAATCGGTTATATGAGGTCACAAAGTCTTGTGCCAAATCTCCGTCTGCCTATAGTTTTGGAGTGCGTAATTAGAATGCAACTGATGAATTGCATGATACACCGTGTAGAGACATGTACTTTATTGTAGGCCTACTTTGTATTGCATAGTTATGCACTATTTCACATTCTCTTAAATTTCACATTCTCATAAATAGTTATAATATATCATACATACGTTGTAAATGTGGCCAAATAGCGTTGTTTGGTACTTTGGCCTTGTCTACCTGTGAAATGTAATGGTCGGCGGGAAGGACTACACAAGTGCGTGTTAGTGGTAAGTGCTGTGCTTTGTTTGTTGCTTCTTAAACGGATGAAAGCTAGATATTATTAGTATCACTACTAATAATATATCGACTGTGTTAACAGTAATGAACCGTAGCCAATCGTTATTGTACACAATCACCTCGTCTGCTCTCTCATGTCCACGCCAGTCTTTGACAGGATATTTTTGGACTTCGTTGTTATTTTGTTCGAAGAACGTGTTTCATAATGAAGAAAAAGTGGTGAATCTGTTATATTGGTTTTCATGTTGTTCACCACTTACGTACTTCAGTGTGCTAAATGCGTCACATTACTAAGAAGTCCAACTAATAAATAATACACGTGTACTTTTCTGTCCCGACCATAACAAAATGGTTCTTTGAGAATCATGCAATGTATTGCTGCCATATATTTAAGCTGAGAATTTTTGGTTCTCAAAAAACATGTTAAAATAATTATATCACCTTAGCACCTTTAAATGATAAAGCAACATGTTTCTACACTAAAATATCTCATGTTCTAGCCACCATCTGTGTTACAGTATTGCCGTCGGCCGTCGCAAATGTTAATTTTCAAATGTGTTTATAAATTCCGAATTCGTATTTTCGTTTGACACTGGTAACTTCCGGTAAAGATGGCGACCGCTGTATTCACACAAATTGAATAAACACTTATAATTTATTCATTGTGTTTAATTAACGTAGATTCCGTAACATCTTATTCAATTTGTACTTTGTACATTCGCCGCTTGAAGGTCTGTTACGCTGGCCTGTCATTGTGGGTGGAAATTAACCGCTAGCCTTCGTTTTCCACTCTCAAGCTTATCGACGCCAAGCGTTCAGCGATTTCCGATGTATGGTGCGCCGTCATCGCCATAATTACCGACACCGAAATTCACCGCAATCATGTCGTATCACGGTGAAATAGAGACTGTTCCTAAGACTTTGAATAAAGCTAAGAGCGACCGTGCCAGTACCAAACGCAAAATTACGAATTTCATCAAGGAAGGTGATTCGTTATTGAAAGCTGATGAGGGACTTCCAAGTACTGAATTTCGATATCTCGCTGAACGTATTCGAAAAGAGTTGGATGTTCTAAACGTCGACAACGAACATTTTATCACCTTGAAATGCAGTGCGTTAGTGTTAGATGATGAATCTACTGATGAGAGAAAGGACTTTGAAGAACAAGTAATTGCAGATATTGAAAGCAACTACCTTGATGAAGTTAGAGACAGAGCCATACCTATGATCCATGAACTCATCAAGAAAGCTGAAAGTGTTCTACGCCGAGACTTACCACCGATACCACTTTTACCAGCGCCGCTCGCCCCAGCTCTGGCAGCCCAAATGCAAAAGCTCAAGTTTCCAACATTTTCTGGAGACATCCGTGACTACAAGCGGTTCAAAGAACTCTTCATTTATTTCACTAAACACCTAGACCAAACCGAATGTCTGTATCAGCTAGTCGAATCCATGCAACGTCCCGTCGAGAGGAAGAAAATCAAGCCGTGTACCAACATCAACAGAGCTTGGGAAATTCTTGATGAAACCTATGGGGATGACGACCGCCTCGTCGATACTCTTCTACATGATCTTGAGGACTTGAACTCGTACGCTACAAAAGGAAAAGTCAATCTCGCTGAAATGGAAAAGTTCACTGAAGCCATCCAGAACTTTATCACTCAAGTAGAGGGCATTCATATGACGCAAGACTTAAACGGTCGACTATTGGTCACACAAATCCGCCGAAAGTTATCGGAAGAACACTGCCTGTTATTTCTACAAAGAGTTGCTGATGGAAAGTCGGAAGACTCAGTCTATGGTTTAGCCAAATGGTTGAACTCCCACCTCATTCTTCTCAAGAAGACAAAGTCGCAAATCGAATATGTTAACCAATCTCCGGTTCTACCGAAATCGAAAAGTGCAGGACAGTCTACGGTGTCCTCTGGAGCTAGAGGAAGAAAAGGTTATGGCGTGAAATCTGACTTTGTGAATACTCGGAAGGAATATAACACCATGTCTACACCGAAGTGCCCGATTCATCCTCAAATCTCGAATCAGTTCTTGAAAGTCTGCTACAAGTTTCGCAATCTCCCACAAGCCGAGAAAATTGACTTGATGAACACACATGGAATATGTCACCGATGTGGACATAACAACTGTGTCGCTGGAAAACATCCATTCAACTATGATGACTGTCAATTCATTGCGAACTGTCAGATTCCGACTTGTGGTATGAACACTCACTTTTCATCGATTTGCCCACGTGTGTATGGTCTAGACGGTTACAACCACTTCGATAGGAAATCTATCAGTGCCAATGCCTTGAATGCTGATGCTGAAAACTTCCATCCTTCGAAATCTCAGCCGATCTACAGAAACTCAAATCCTATGCTTGAATCCAGCAGTTCAGGCAAGGAACGTGTCACATGTGCTCTGCCAACCGTCATGGGATATATACGTTTTGGTGCAAAGAAGACCAAGGTCCGGATACTCCTCGACACCGGAAGTCAGATATCGTTGATACGTGAAGGAATCATCCCTCAGTCAGACACTTGTCACATGCAAGATTTCAACCTTACAACGGTTGGAGGTGATACTGTGAACCACAAACTTCGTGTCGTTGAATGTACCCTCGAAAGTCTAGATGGAACATTTAACAGAGAAGTCCGAGTTACCGAGATGAAGAGACCTTGTGGTGATGCTCAGATTGTCACCAATTCACAACTCCGCCGCTATCCTCATCTTGAAGACATCGATATCGTTGAAGCTCACGATGAGAAAATTGATGTCTTGCTTGGTGTGGAGAATGGTGACATACTCACATCAGAAGAACGTGTCATGGGTACAGACTTCGAAGATCCAGTTGCTGTTAGATGCCCATTAGGATGGTACATTCAAGGAGGTCGTGGTACAGAGGACATTCTTGCTAACGCAATAGTCAACTTCACACAAGTGTCCGCTATCAGTGATGTAGAAGATTTTTTAGGTATCGAACGTGTGGGCATGGAACCGAGACACTGCAAATGTGTAACTGAAGAACAAGATCACCTAGCGACGCAAACTATGAAGGAAAGCGTAGTCCAACAAGTCCTTGAACGTTTCATCAGTATCCGAGGAGATCCGGCTCTTATCATCAGTGACAATGCAACGTGCTTCCGTGGTGCTGACAACGAGATCCGTGATCTTCATCTTCGCTTGAATCACGACGAACTCTACAACCATGATCTCAAGTTCGAGATCGATCGGAAGTTTGGACCTCCTGGTGGTCCGCATCATCAAGGTCTAGTGGAGCGCATGGTACAAGAAGTGAAGAAGTCCATGAAGCACTTAGTACAAACCGACAAACTAACCTTCATTGAGTGGGAGACTGTTTTTTTCGCAAATCGCTGGTCACCTAAACAGTCGTCCTATCACTGCCTCGTCGTCGTCGCCTCTCGATGAACCGCCTATCACGCCCAACCACTTTCTCATTGGTAGGGGCGATCTTCCAAGTCCTCAAGTGCCATGTGAGGAATATGTCGGCAACACATGAAAACGACGCGAACTTTGCACCTCAATGGTTGAAGGATTCTGGCGCCGTTGGATGATGAACATTCACAGGCTCTCCCTTCGGAAGAAATGGTCCAATACTTGCGACAGCCTTACTGAGAGAGACGTCGTTCTTGTCGTGGATGAGAACTCTAAGCGTGGACTGTGGAAGATGGCCGAAGTCGTCAAGACGTACGTCGGGAATGATGACCTCGTGAGGGTCGTCGAGGTCAAGTTTGCAGATGGCCATCTATTGAAGCGTCCGGTGACCAAGCTGGTTCTCCTGATGAAGAGGAATGAGAGACTTGACATTCAGTGACATTTGTGACATTAATTATATTCAGTGACTTTTGTTTGTTCGACATCCCTGTCGAGTTGGTGTCCCCTGGGATGTTACAGTATTGCCGTCGGCCGTCGCAAATGTTAATTTTCAAATGTGTTTATAAATTCCGAATTCGTATTTTCGTTTGACACTGGTAACTTCCGGTAAAGATGGCGACCGCTGTATTCACACAAATTGAATAAACACTTATAATTTATTCATTGTGTTTACTTAACGTAGATTCCGTAACATCCTGTGTGATATGTCAATGAAAGTCTCCTGATGGCCTGTTTGGTTAAGATACACATTACCATATCGACTGTGATGAATATTGTTACACTTATTGATGTTACCGTGGCTAATTTTTATCACTGAAATGTTGCAATTTTCATGTTTTGGCTTACAACATATGAATACTTCAAGTTGTCCCGACCATAACATAAAACCAAACACACAGGCAAATATTCAGGATGCCATAATTTCACGGCCATACAATAACATGTAATAACAGTATACATTTTAATACATATAGAAATTGTGAAATTATTAGATAATAATTATATTTGCAATATATGTATCAAATCTGTTTGATTTAGGAGTATAAACATTAATCAGCAAAAGACAAGTATTAAAAAGATATATATATATATATATGTATATATTTGTATTATACAGACCAACGACCATACCTACGCAAGTGTTGTGACTGCCTATAAGACCACTCCTGAGCCGACCTTTGACCCAGCAGGTGTTCAAAGCATAGCCCAGGTAATAGATAGTATATTGATGTCGTTCTATTTCAGTACAGTAATCACTGCAATCTAAAGCCCTTTCCAAAAGCGGGAGTGGATGTATTCATTTATTGTATTATCAATGATCATACCATATTAAAAATATACTTTTTAAAAGTATTGTGCATTTATAAAAGTAAATATATTCGAAATGTATGTTTTGACACACAATAATATGTTTTTATAGGATATTAAACAAGATATAGAGAAACAAACTGTTCTAAGATATGCAGCTTAAGGACACTGGCTGGGAATGAGGGGTGTTATTAAATGGCAGAGACCACTGTGCTGTACTGAGCATACATGATAAACATAGATTTGGTCTACCATATATACATGTACATGTGTAAAATTGGTGTGGCACCAATTACCAGTAACTATATATGAATATGGTTGTATCATTTCAGAAAGTAATGGATTTGCAGTTCGAGGTAGAGCAGCTGGAACACTCTATCACCATGCCAGCTGATCATCTACTGACCCCAGATGGGGTAGTAGAAGCAGCTGTTGCTTTGGGCATGAAGCCAGCCACTGCTGCATTCTTTGAAGGGCAGCTAAGAAACTGCAACAGGGAAAATAAAGGTTCATTGCACATATATTGCAAAATATTTATGTTCATGTGGTTGTAAATTATTCTGATTATTAGTGTTATTATATCATATATACATTGGGCAACATTGAAAAATATATGTTTAGGATTTGATCATAGACCTATGTTTTGATTAAATACTATATGATAAACAAGGCATATGCATTCCCAGGCGACTAATGATTCTACATTGTGTTTTATGGGACTATCAGGTCTTGTTTTACTGATTTGTTTCCACACCTAACGATGATTTTTTATTTGGTATTTTGATTTTTCTTTAATTTATTTTAGGACATAGATGGAAAACATGAAACATGAATAAATGATCTGGTTGAATGACTGAGACATGAATGATTAATATGATTTATCTTTTAGTATATTTATTTGATATATTGTCTGAGTAATATTTGTCATAATCACACAATGTACTACTTAAGCCATCTATCTATAGAAAACATTATACAAGTGTATTATGCAATCCCAAACTTCATTAACAATTAATCTATAAAATGTGTGTGTTATACCCATGATAGGCATTCATTTTGTCTGTTACGATTAGTTCCCATCAAGCATGCCACCATGATTATGACTGATTGTATGTGGATGTTTGTGGAAGATCTGCAACATTTTATATCTGTGATATTATATTGTACATGTATGTACCTAAATTGTGCATGTCGATGGTAATTGAATTTGGTGATCTGTTCTCGAACATACCTAGTGCAGATGAACTTAAAGAATAAACGTATGATCAACTCATAAACCTGTGTTTATATTTTGAATGGGTAAACGAGCAGTAATTTGCAGTGCAGTCACTGGAGGAATGTGTTTCAAGGGACCTTTGCATCCAATTAGCCATGCAGAAGGACTTCAATATTCCAGGGTCTCCTGTTATGTAAACGCATGAGGAAACAAATACACAAGAAGCCAGTTTTACACTAAACGTAAAATGATGAGTCCTAATTGTAATCACTCAGAGGTGACAGATGCACACAAAAGACTGGCGAATGTACAGGGTGACGATGGTTTAACAATTATGAGCACATAAATTAAGCCATATAAAATCATTAATTAAACATTAATTATCATTAAATGACAGGTGCGGCTTTTTATTTTTAGTATACTGATTAAGGTAAATACCGACTGTCAAAGAAGCTATTCTCAACAATCAACAACTTAAGATGTGTAGCGAGTGTATTTCTTACAAGCTGCAAACCCGGTAGACAAACTCATCTGGCTTAACACAAAGCATAATTTTAAACTACTGCGCTGGAACGCAAAGTTCGATGAATAATTGTAATTAACCAATACACAATAAAGTTTTAACTTCACTTATTTTGAAATGCGCGAGCTGATGAGAAATCGTGTAATTGTGTGGCTGTATGGTTGCCGAAATACTGTGGTTGCTAGTTGAATGTTTGTAGATCTCAGAAAGGGGAGCCTTATCGCTGACGAGGAGGCAATAATGTGTGAAGGGCCTTTGTTATTAATTATTATGTCCATTTTGTGTTCTGTATAGTTGTAAATACAGTCTGTGTTTCCTGGAGTCAGTGTGGTGTACAGGATATGGTACTTGACTGTTTAACACCTAGAATTTAATTCAAATTCCACAAGAGGACAATATTTTTTTAAATCTAGCTTACATTTACCGGGCATGTTTCATAAAGGTTTGTTAATTTACTAACTTAATTATGTTTATAATAAATTATGGAACTTTTGCACATCAGATCATATAAATATAATGTATTAATTGAGTGAAAGCCAGATTGTAAATGTCACACTTTAACTGTTTATTCTGAAAAATAACTTGAACACACACACACACTCCTCGGTGCCTCGTTTATTATATTTATATGAACATATTCAAAACAATTGCACACACGGCGAAGGGTTTCAAGTCAATAATTAAATTATATTAACATTATACTATCACTGTAAATTAGGCTTAATCAGGCAACAAAAAGACCTGATATGAGTACCACTTTGTCTGAAAACGCACCCCCAAAACGACCTCGTTACGAGCCTGCTGGGATGCTAATATGGTGTTTGTATATATAAAAAAGATGAAAGAATACAAGACGAAACCACATGGTCCACCAAACTCACACCCACTTCATTGTTCTTCCAGTTAGAAATGTAACCTTCTGCATTATGAGCCCCCACGTGAACATGGAGCGCCCTCTGCATTGTGAAAAAATATAACCCCACATGAACTTGTGGCGCCCCCTGGAGTTTGAATTGGTAAAATGTGAAGCCCCCATTGTGAAAAGCTGGCTACGGGCCTGATTGCAGTCATATTAATATTACAAAATTAAATCCACCATGAATATTAATTGTATTAGATACATGTTCAAAATACAACAGTGAAACTGCAAAATTGAATCACTGATCAAAATGTTCTGGTTTTCAATCTGCAAAATAAAATTCCTGAAAAAAGTAAGTTTGTAGTATGAAATGGAACAACCGAATAAGTATTTATTTATACCTTAGGTAGATGGGTGGGTAGTTATAATCTAAACCATATCAGAAGTAATGATGTCCCGGACTGTAAATAACTATAATATAATATAATATAATATAATATCAACAACTTCACAACTAGCACTGCAGCGTGACGTCACACTTCGGTGCTCTCTACACGATTCGTTGTCCTGTTTACACAGTTTACCATGTCTTAACAGAACATTTGTTTGAATCGAAGGTTGCTGCCAACCCAAAAACAATTTTTTTTTTATAATAGCTTTCTTCCCACACCTATGCATGGCCAGTATTTTATGCGTGCACCTTCAGCACGAAATCTGGGAGTAATCATTGATGATAATTTTAGTTTTAGACGACATATTGTTGTCGCTGCTGTTATTATTATATTTGTGATTTACGACCTATTTGCCATTAGTTGCCTCTTTCTGTTTCAAAAATTATAGCAACTGTACTTGTTACTAGTAGGCTTGACTATTGTAATTCCCTTTTTCACAATATTACCCTTGAGGATATCACTAGGTTACAACGTGTACAGAATTGCTTAGCTATGGTTGTGACTCGGTTTCCGCGGTTTTCTCACTTTAAAAGTAAGTAAAACTCAATTCCTTTTCTGAAGTTCTTGCACTGGCTTCCTGTACGATATCGTATTATTCTTAAGATCTGTGCCATTACCTATCAGGCACTTTCATGTAATCAACCAGCATATTTACATTAATTGCTTACTGCTGTAAAAAAAAACCTATCCAGCGTCGATCATCTAGTTCTGATTTACATGTTTTTTTTCTAGAATCAATACTAATATTGGAACTAGGGCATTTTCTGTTGCTGTACCAACTCTCTGGAATGTTCCCCCTCTTACTGTTAGATCAGTTGAAAATATTAATTTCGCCGTCATTTAAAAACTAACCTTTATAACCTTGCGTATCCTCCTTAATTCCCTGGCGTACCGATCCATCTGTTGACGACTTTAATATGGATTATCGTTTCTGATATTGACTATATTTTGTATTGATGCGCCTCGAGGATTTAGGCGCAAAAGAAATTACCTTATTATTATGACCATCAAGTTCCACCACCGTCGTCTTCACGTGAACTTATTTCGCGTGTGGTCAAACATTTGCCGTCAACAGTAAGATCGTAAACATCTTCCTCACTACACCAGTCGGACGCGTTGGTTGCGAGCGGTCCTTTTCTGCCCTGCGGCGCCTCAAATGGTGGTGTCGGTCAACAATGACAGAAAGACGGCTCAATGGCCTCGCAATGTTATATGTCCATAGAAAATCAATCTTCCCACCCCCGAAGAGGTATATTTGAGTAAAACCAATTGGCGAATCAGTGCACGCGACAGCGAGAGGAAGTGATCTTGTAAAAAATTTCAGACGTGTATAACTGTTGGACCGATATTCCGAATATGATGCATAGCTGTCGATTTTGATAAATGAATTGTCATTTGATAATAATAATTTTTTATTTTTTATTCCCACGCAGCAAACAATACTTAAGCCGTGGGCGAAATTCTCCAGAAAAAACGTTAGATTCCACCAAGAGGGGGTACATTTTCAACAGTTTCTGGGAGGGAACCCTTTACTGTCCCCCCTATTGTTTTTGGCTAACTACGGCCCTGTAAGCCAATGATTTTCCATGATCTGGCGAACAACTTCTTCCTAATCAACACAATACCCCGCTCGCCCTCTGTGCATGCGAATTTATGCAAAACGTATTAACTGCATTTTTGTGGTAGACACAGCATAAACAATAGCGTATCTCTTTCCTTTTGTTTAGGTTAGATAACAGTGCAGTGTTATGCTGACCCAGATTGTTAGTCGCAATGTGTAAGTCACTAGGGACTTCACATGAAGGTCAGGGAAATTTGTTTTTGTCGCACTGACCTCATTGTCTCAATTGCAACGGCTACAAAGGCGATGAAGTTTTGTTGTTCTTGAAGGATCGCATACGGTTTCAATCGGTCACACTATTGCTCAAACGTTTTGTTTCGTTTTACATCTTTACGTCAGTAAACAACCATGTAATAGAAAATTGTGCCATTATGACAACATAAAGTACCCCTTTTGGGCATAGCCCGACTAGAAAACTGTTTTTTTAATGAATTAAACACGATGCTGTTTGTATGAATGAATTGAAAGGACGCACTCGGGACTTTCTATCTTGAAAATCACATAAAACAAGTGAACGTAGGCCTACTTCTATAAACCTTATCAGTAAACTGTTCTTACATACGCACACACGCACACACGCAGACACGCACACACGCACACACACACACACACACACACACACACACACACACACACACACACACACACACACACACACACACACACACACACACACACACACACACACACACGCACATCAAGAACACACATCAATAACACACACGAGAATCTAAACTTTTACTAGTTTATCCCATTGTCCCGAGTGTGTGTGTGTGTGTGTGTGTGAGTGCGTGCATGCGTGCATGTGGCCGAGCGTGCGTGCGTGCATGTGTGCGAGCGTGCGTGCGTGCGTGTGTGCCTGTGTTAATGTGCGTGTGTGTGTTTGTGTGTGTGTGTGTGTTTGTGTGTGTGTATGCGTGTATACGTGTATGCGTATATGCGTGTATGCATGTGCGCGTGCGTGCGTACGCACGCGTGTGTTTGTGCGGCAGTGCAAAATGCGGACGCTGGTGTAACCGTAGCGTGCATTTCACCAGAGCAGACGTGATCTAAAACAAGAAGGGGTGTTTATATCATGTTGTGGTTGAAGCTGTTTCGAAGCACCCTTTGACATTGGAAGGTGATGTGAACAAAAGTGGGTGTGGTGTGTGATGGATTTTGGCAGTGGGAAGTATCTACCCATAAGGGTATAAAACAACCTAACCTATATCAGGGTTCCCTCTTCTCCAATTTACCGCAAAACCATTTTTGGTTGGAAAGAAATGTTTCCCTAACAAACATGTTCGACGAACATAATATACAACGATGAAACTGTTTACGTTATAAGTGCCTACGTTACATGGTTTAATTGTTTGGGCGTTGCAGTTTATTAGTTGAAGGTATTGACAATTATAACTTTCATGCATACAGTAAGCCTACAATGAAATGGATTGCACACATCGTTACTGGAAACAATATAATTATATACAATTCGTCCAGAATAAGAAACACAATCTCACAGAATAAAAAAATACATCGAAAGCCGTAAAGAAGATGGGAGGCAAGCGTACAGTAAAGAAGGTTGTGACCGCTGATCACAGGGATGCTTTGAGCTTCCCCCGGTAACTTTGTTAATACGTATCAGAAGTACAATTTCTCTAGAACCAGATCATGCCACATACAAAGTTCACATACGGGCCCACAACACGATATACACAGTTCGACGCACACAGTTTGTTGCCCGTCACTGTACCGCACAATCAGCGATTTGTGGCCGCTCGGCGTTGTCCTCTTTCGCCGATGCGCTGCCGACGCCCGGTGATGGGCCCCGATTCAGCCATGCCAGGATTTCTCAAAACGCATACTGCGCATGCGCGCACAGGCGCTGTAGGCAATTTGAAGAGATGTGATGTCACCCTTTTCACAGCCGTGCCAGAAGTATCCGCGGTCGTATAGTTTATGTGAATTAGTAGTTGTACGTCAATTTATTTAGTTCTATGTGTTTTAAGGATGTATGGTGACTATGGAGGACAACACATACGTGATGTATATGGCATGCTTGAAGCATTATTTGGTGCATGGCATACATCGATCAGGACTGGCAGGAGACGACAAATGCATCAGGAATGCAATACACGAAGCGGTCAATAAATACGAAATAGACGGTTGCTAAAATGTTACCGATCCGTAGCCCTAACTAGTAATAAACTAACGCAGTACAAGTAAACCCAGTCGTAATTTGTTTCTCATTAAATACAACAAAACGTTTCATGAAAGGACGACGCTATTCGCACAGCTGCTCAGCGTATTATTATGCTGGTGAGAATAAAATTCGTGCTACCTAGTGATTTTATCGTGTCAACAAAAGCAGAACACACTTTCACAAGATATCTATATCCAGCTCTCTGTTTTCAAATTCTTTGAACGTCGTGCAAACAAACTCATAGAAAAGTTGTTTTGAATGAAGTAGGTCTACTTAGACAAAACAGACCAAAAAAACTCCCAAGAGACGCCTACTGCCCAAAATCGTGCATCCTATTTGCTGTATAAGTGCATGTCACATGGTTGTTACACAAGATCAGACACTGTATTAATAAATGTTTTCTTAAATTATTTGATTTGTTTTATCCCCTGTTAAACTGAAAAATGTGGTACACGAAGTCGGCGAAGCATTTACTGAGAAGTCCAGGCCAACTCCTTTTCTGCAAACTCTATGAAATGTATATTTATCTCGAGAAAGGTATGCTATGTTTATTGTTATGTAACAAATGTTTGTTACTTCTTATTCTTCACAATAGTGTACAAGGTCATTTAATGCTCATATATTATCTTCTTCACATTTGTGAGGTGACCTCTATACAGAGGAATATCCCACAGTAAGCACATACGTGGGTCTAATTTAAAATAAGGTTGATAACAACAACATGTTATGAAGTTTAGCTTCAAATAATTGACTCAATGACCTAATGTCTGAAATGGTTAACTGTTTTTTTGCTATATAATTTTCAGTTTTATATTTAATTTGTACCGAACAATGTTAGGGCATCAAGAAACTGGCAAACTATCTCCCCGAAAACATTGCATCTCCTCTTGTACTTATGTTGATATTGAATTGGAAATGCTCACCAAACATAATTATTATTTTCAACATTTAATTAATTGACTTTGACTAATTATTTCTGGAGCTGTGGAAATTATGCACGGTAATTGATTACATTAATACATATTTACCCTAGAAATGACAACACAATGAGTCAAATCCCTTATTTAAAAATAATGGCTTATTTTTAGGATATTGTATACATATCCATTGACTTAGATTATAAAACGATCTTCAATTCACCAAAACTTAGATAAGATAGGAAATGTCTACATGTGTTAATGTAAAGTTTATATGTCAAGAGCTGTTTTGAATTTAAGTAAATAAGTCTAAATTTCAAAATCATAACTAATTGCAGGGTTGGTTTTCTGCCGATCAGAAAGGTATTTCTGCTGGGAAGAAAGGAATGTCTGCCGTGCTCATGGCAGAAATAGGGGGGCTTTTGTCCAGAGTAGCTTTTGCCCGGAGGGCCTTTTGTCAATTACTTGCACTAATATGTGTGAATTTTATTGTGCCCCTGTGTACAGGACTTGTCACCTGACAACACCTGGACTGCAACATTCCTTTTTTGTTCACTCTTTCTCCTATCTCTGCAAAATGAGATGTTGACTGTGCGCATAGGTTAGTTTGCTAGCAGCCAGCAAGTTTGGCTATGAATTTGTTTTATGAAGTTGTCGATGTATGGTATATTAATATATTGGCAATGACTGAAGGCAGTTCAATCCAGTCGGTTGAACGTGTTGCTATTAATACCAAATATTGGTTGGTTGGTTGGTTGGTTGGTTGTTTAGCCTAGATGACTTGTGGATTGGATTTGTTAAATTATAAACCACAGAACATGATATTTTACGTAATAAACTCAATTGTTATTGAATAAGAGGTGTATGTCAACAGTAGTTTAGAAATTAAGTAGAAAACAGTTTATTTTGTGTTATTCCACCAGGATCTATGTTAGGTCCAGTTCTGTTCATGTTATACTTAAACGACATTGTTAAAACAGATATGTGTTATTTACATATGGCATAAACAGGATTCGCTCACATACAAGTGTTACCAGGCTTATTGAAGAAGTACATTCGGAATACAATACGATATCGTCATAGATTCATTGTAACAAAATATCACTAAACATAAATAAAACTAATTTATTATATTTACTCCTGAAAATAAGACGATGATCATGATGTAATTAAACTAAATGTAATTCGTATAATTCAAGTTACTTCAATAACATGTTTAGGAATTTACCTAGAGGAAACTGATCACTGCATATTATAATTCATTAGTATGTGAATCAATGGCACCCCTTGTAAGCGTTATATATATATATATAACTTAAAGCCACTTTTATTACACAATAAATTATAAACCTGCATTGCACATTACTTAATTCTCCCAATATGCAGTGCTGTGCCCTAATTTGTATAAATAGTTATCCATCAAATTACGGATAAATAAACTACATTTTTACACAAGAAGGCAATATCAGAATACGTAGGCCTACTATATTTTTTATTTATTAAAGCAAATATTTAATTACGTTGATTAATTTACCACCATTTCAAGAAGAAAGTATACACAAAAGAATAGCACGATACCGCGACTGTGGATATAGACAGTGCCGTGCGCCACATATCACGATAGCCTCGGTACTAGTTATAGCCTCGATTATGAATAACAAAAACAGCGCTCTAAATCACACAATATGTTTATGTGCGTGAAAATAATCATGCAAGTTATTCCATTTTATTTTTAATATGTATACTAACAATTATACTGGAAAACATTTCGTATTACTAACGCAAATCACCTTTGTAACAACGCGGAATCCAGGCACGCTCCTACTTTGGGCCCGCTACCGTCGCGGGTCGAAAGTAGGCGATAAATCCTGGCACGGGTAAATCGGGGCCCGTGACAAGTGTGACCGGCATAGCTGACGCTTCGCCCGATGGTTGCCTGACTGACGTTTTGCCGACGCTCTGCGCAACCGTCTCGCCGCAACCGTCTCGCACTCGCACCATCCGACCGACTTCCACGCGCGTGCCTTTCCTTGCACTCCAGCGCAGCCTGGGCAGCTTTGTAAATACTTATGAGACGAAACATTTATCTAGAACCAGGTCGTGCCACGTACAATATCACGGCCATTTAAATAATTACGGACGACTAATTTAACCTTTAACATATTTGTGAGTAACTTAACCGATAAAATATTTGTGAGTAAATATTTCGTGTTTTTTTTCTTTATACAACTACCATAAGTGATGCCGTGTTGTTGATATTGCATACTGACAATAAGGGATACGTTTTCTGTTAATACATGAAACAGTTATTGGAAGACGCTATTCAAATGTGTCACCTAGGGGATGACTAGGCCTCGTGACAATCGAACAATAACAATGAATTGAACACAATTTAAAATAACGTAAACACAAATATCACGTGAACTTACAAAAACAAAGTGCAATATACAAGGTTCTGCCACGATCAACATCTGTACACTCGCCAGTTCGTACACGGGCCCACAGCCCTATATACACAGTTCGACAAATACAGTGTGTCGCCCGTCATTGTACCGCTGTAAGTTGAAAACACCACCCCTCAAAAACACTACGGTAGTGTTTTGAGCGTACTCTCAAAAGCGTATTTTCAAAACACTACCGTAGTGTTTTGAGCATACCCTCAAAACACTACTCTTAAGTTCAAAACACTACCCCTAATTTTTTTTCGATTTTTCAATTTCTATGTGTTTGGGACCATTAATTAATTGGTGGGAGGTCGGAGGTCTCCGGGCAAGCGATACGAAGCTTTACATGGGACAGGATATCTTGGTAATAAAATACGTACGTGTGGGGTGGGCGAAGTTAATAGCTGTGGAGATGTACCTGAGGTTCATGTATGGCTTCGTTCCCCAGATATCCTAAATACACCGCTGTAGGTTTAATCATACAATCATGTTAGTGTAATTACTGGCTGGGTAGATCTACATTAGTAAAATTAAACAAACATTTTGATGTATCAGTTCATAAGTATAGGCATACATTGAGGTCGCCGGTGTAATCGTTGGAAGCGTAACCCTAACCATAAACAAACCCAGCTATTACCAACCCCAACCATAGGTGACTCCAACCACAACAAATAATAATAATAATAATAATCTTAACATTAATAAATAATAAATAATAATAATAATAATAATGTATTTATTTCAGACAATCATGATGTCCATATATACAAATACATCAATAAAAGTATGAAATAATATAAAAATACATAGATAAGAACAATATGTTTAAAAATTATATAAATCCCGGACCCACTGGTGCCGCAGTTTCGAAGTACAATACACGTCGCTAGTTTTAATGCTATAAATAATGGGATTCAAAGACATGTCAATCCTATTCATTAAGCTAAAAATAGCCTTTCTGATTACACATTTACCCGAGCTGACATTAGCTGTAGCAAACATGTGGCTAGCGCTACATCTCATGGGCAAATTGTTCAATATCCTGAAAGAGTTGTTATATGCAACAATGAATTGATGAAAATTAACTTTTCTAAAGTTCACCCATAACGCACACATATAGATATTACCAAAATACGCTGTAAATAGCTTATTTTTTACAGCAGTTGAACAAAAGTGAAACTTTTGACGTAACATGTTACTCTTGGCATACAAAAGTCTCACTTTGGCTTGCATGTCAGACTCATCAGACAAGTTATTAGAAATGACATGTCCAAGATATTTACAAGAGGTGGCAAAGTTTAACTTCTTTCCTCCTAATGTCATTTCTTTAGACAGATTTGACTTTCTAGATTCAAAGTACATGACCAGGGATTTACTCGCATTGTATTGCACATCGTGCTCACATCCATATGAGTAACACATGTCTAGTAGTGTTTGTAGTCCTTTAGCAGAAGGTGCAAACAGAAGTAGATCATCGGCGTATATAAGGTGATTAACAACCATGTTACCAAGACTACAACCGATTTGTTTTTTGTGCAGTTGTATACTCAGATTATCCATATAAATGTTAAAAAGCAAAGGGGATAACTTCCCACCTTGCTTAACACCATTGCCTACCGAGAAGAAGTCCGAGTAGGTATTTCCCCATCGTATGCATACACATTGATTATTGAATTCATTGCTGAGTATTCTTAAGATATAGTTCGGTACATTTCGTTGTTCTAGTTTCGTTATAAGTTTATTTCGGTTGACACGATCAAACGCCTTTGATGCATCTAAAAATGCGACGTGCATAGCTGAACCATGTTCAGTGTAGAACCTTAATAATTCCTTAAATGCAAACACGCATAACTCCGTTCCATGTTTAGGCTTAAAGCCAAATTGATTAGGAGTGGTTTCCAAGTACATTTTCATTCTGTTAAAAAGAACAGTGTCTATTATCTTCGAAAATATATTCGATAGACATATTGGCCTATAATTCCCTTTGTCGTTTACTCGTCTATTTTTGTCTTTAATAATTGGTACAATAACAGACTGTGACATTTCTTTTGGTAAATAACCATGCACCAGAATCGAAGTCACAAGGATAGACAAAAGCACAGCGAGTTGATAATCAGCGAACTTAATATGTTCTGCACTGATACCGTCCAGACCTGGTGACTTATTTTTTGAGAGTCCATTAATAATATCCATCAGTTCAACTGCACCAACAGTCATTCCTGTATTGTCAGTGGAACAGTCATAACAAACTTTATCACATCGACTATCCTCCACATCATTAAATAAATGTTCATAATGATGCTTCCACATTGACCCGATATTTACGTCACCGTGTATATTATCAATGTTTGTCGGAAGTTTTACTTTACTGTTCGTACAGTGCTTAATTTCTTTCCAGAATTTGCGGTGGTCTTTCTGACACAACTGTTCTGCAATGTTATCAGCAATGATAGTTTCTTTCTCCCTTTTACATTTTCTGATCGCCTGTTTGAATTTCATTCTGGATAATTTCATAACATTAAAAATGTCACCTTGTCTAGGTTTACCAGTCTCTTTCCATATACAGTAAGCATCACGGGCTGCACAATGAAGCTCTTTCACTCGCTCGTTCCAACCTGGTACAACATTATACTTATAAGCACCTTTGCGATTTGACCGGAGTGTGTGACCACACCTCTTCAATGTAATCACGATAGAATTGTAAAAGTCATCGAGATCATCATGATGATTACAGTTATGACAATTGGGATCATTGCATCTAACACCCGGTGGAACATTCAGTTTGCTCAATTCAACGTTCGTGCATTCTCTATATGCATCAATATCTTGTGGGTTTAATATGTCCCACTGTAAGCCTTGCTTACTCTCATTAGTATTGCCACTACCACTAACGCATTCTGGTAGAATATCACTGTCTATGCTGAACTATCGGGTGGTGATCAGAATAAATAACATCATAAAGTATGGACATGTTAGATAGGCAATCCTTCGCATCCGCGGTACATATGATATGGTCTAGCCATGATGTAATTCCCCAGGCAGAACTAACGTATGTATATGTGTCTATTGGGAGAGTATCTTGATCACATATAGCCAGAGTAAATTCTTTGCAGAAATCAAGTAAGATATTCCCCAAAACTGATTTCTTGGAAATATCCGCGTTAAAATCACCAACAATAGTGATGCACGAGCTATTAATATTATTAACATATACAGCAATTTTGGACATATAATCATTGAACTTGTCCCTGTTTTCCTCGCATTCATAAGGTAAATATACGTTTAGTAGATAATACTCCTTGTTACCCCAACAAATTCTTATGCCGCATAGCCAATCATAGCACTGGTCAAGATGGTGATGTATTGATCAAGGGAATGTTTCCATAAAAAACCTACACCACCATACGGTCTACCAGTTAAAATACCACAAGATGCATCTATAGGAGAAACACCATAACCCACATAAGCTTCGTGACAGGTGTTTAGTATATGGCAATCTTGTTTAGTGAGCATAAGCTCTTGTAGGCACAGTATATCACATTCCATTAACACATCCTTTAAGAAGGGCATAAAACCTTTAAATCCATTACAATTAAAAGATGTGATGTTAATTTCCATAACTTAGTTCTTGGTGTTAAAGAATTTCCTCAAGTATACACCAGATGGCCAGTTGTCCGGGTCATAAAACTTAGATGCGTCATTGCATATAACATCAACCTTGAATGAGGCATAACTCTCATGCTTAGTTTTTAGTTTCACACATTTGGCCTCGAGCTTATGCACAGACTTCACATACAAAGACATGTCATCGACAGTGACCGTAGGATCTAGTCGTGAGACAAAGGCTGTCAGGAATCGTCCATCCTTTACTTTGAGCTGGTTACCGCATTTCCGCGTGCCGATCACCGCCTTCGAACCGTTAATAAAATTTCACACTAACTATTTATTCCAGTCATCTGATTGGTTCTAGCTATTACCTTAGCTCCAATCACAACTGACTCCAATCATAACTAATCTATTGATCCTAATGAATAATGGCATTTCACATTAACTATTTATTCTCGTCGTCTGATTGGTTCAAACAATTGCCCTAACCCCAACTACAGGTAATGGTAATAAACTTAACCTAATTAATAAGGCCATTTCACACTAACTATTTATTCCCATCGTCTGATTGATTCTAACGATTATGCGATATATATAATCCTAACCAACCATAGCTTATTCTAGTCCTAACTAATTACAATAATAGTCTTAACCCACATGAATAAAGGCATTTCACATTACCTATTTATTCCCATCATGTGATTGATTCCAACGATTACCATAATCCCAACCGTAACTAATAATACAAATAATCTTAACCCTAA
The DNA here is from genome assembly GCA_020002185.1 of Paraescarpia echinospica. NCBI lineage: Eukaryota > Metazoa > Annelida > Polychaeta > Sabellida > Siboglinidae > Paraescarpia > Paraescarpia echinospica. The sequence continues at coordinate 34,096,451 of CM034536.1, forward strand.
TGAATACTGACATTTCACATAAAATATTTATTCCCATCGTCTGATTGGTTATAATAACTATGCTATATATAACCTACCACAATTGACACCAACCATAACTAATAATAATTTTAACAATAATGAATAATTATTTATTCCAGTCGTCTGATTATCACATTAACTATTTATTCCTCTCGTCTGATTAGTTCCAACGATTAAGCTATAATTAACCTGCAACTCAGTGATAACTAACTCTAGCCATAACTCATTATAATAATGGCATTAAACATAATTATTATTTATGTTATTTACATTAACTATTTATTTCCGTTGTCTAATTGGCTCCAACGATTACGAACTCGACGCTAAGCTAGTGTATAGGATGATTCTCAAAAGGGTGTCTAATGCAATTGGCTTGTAAAATATACTAACGGTAGTGTTTTGAAATTGGGTAGTGTTTTGAGCGTTCGTGAGGGTAGTGTTTTGAACTTAACAGTAGTGTTTTGAGGGTACGCACAAAACACTACGGTAATGTTTTGAAAGTACGCTCAGCGGTGTAGTCTTTTGAGCGTCCAACACCGGCATAGCTGACGCTTCGCCCGACGCTACCGTAGTGTTTTGAGCGTATTTTCAAAACACTACCGTAGTGTTTTGGGAATACCCTCAAAACACTACTGTTCAGTTTAAAACACCACCCCTAATTTTTTTCGATTTGTCAATTTCTATGTGTTTGGGACCATTCATTAATTGGTGGGAGGTCGGAGGTCTCCGCGCAAGCGATACGAAGCTTTACACGGGGCAGGATATCTTGGTAATAAAATACGTACGTGTGGGGTGGGCGAAGTTAATAGCTGTGGAGATGTACCTGAGGTTCATGTATGGCTTCGTTCCCCAGATATCCTAAATACACCGCTGTAGGTTTAATCATACAATCATGTTAGTGTAATTACTGGCTGGGTAGATCTACATTAGTAAAATGAAACAAACATTTTGATGTATCAATTCATAAGTATAGGCATACATTGAGGTCGCCGGTGTAATCGTTGGAAGCGTAACCCTAACCATAAACAAACCCAGCTATTACCAACCCCAACCATAGGTGACTCCAACCAAAACAAATAATAATAACAATAATAATAATCTTAACACTAATTAATAATAAACTTTCACACTAACTATTTTTTTATTCCAGTCATCTGATTGGTTCTAGCTATTTCCCTAGCTCCAATCACAACTGACTCCAATCATAACTAATCTATTGATCCTAATGAATAATGGCATTTCACATTAACTATTTATTTTCGTCGTCTGATTGGTTCAAAAAATTGCCCTAACCCCAACTACAGGTAATGGTAATAACCTTAACCTAATTAATAAGGCCATTTCACATTAAGTATTTATTCCCATCGTCTGATTGATTCTAACGATTATGCGATATATACAATCCTAACCAACCATAGCTTATTCTAGTCCTAACTAATTACAATAATAGTCTTAACCCATATGAATCAAGGCATTTCACATTACCTATTTATTCCCATCATGTGATTGATTCCAACGATTACCGTAATCCCAACCGTAACTAATAATACAAATAATCTTAACCCTAATGAATACTGACATTTCACATAAAATATTTATTCCCATCGTCTGATTGGTTATAATAACTATGCTATATATAACCCACCACAATTGACACCAACCATAACTAATAATAATTTTAACAATAATGAATACTTATTTATTCCAGTCGTCTGATTATCACATTAACTATTTATTCCTCTCGTCTGACTAGTTCCAACGATTAAGCTATAATTAACCTGCAACTCAATGATAACTAACTCTAGCCATAACTCATTATAATAATGGCATTAAACATAATTAATATTTCAGTTATTTATATTAACTATTTATTTCCGTTGTCTAATTGGCTCCAACGATTACGAACTCGACGCTAAGCTAGTGTATAGGATGATTCTCGAAAGGGTGTCTAATGCAATTGGCTTGTAAAATATACTAACGGTAGTGTTTTGAAATTGGGTAGTGTTTTGAGCGTTCGTGAGGGTAGTGTTTTGAACTTAATAGTAGTGTTTTGAGGGTACGCACAAAACACTACGGTTATGTTTTGAAAGTACGCTCAGCGGTGTAGTGTTTTGAGCGTCCAACACCGGCATAGCTGACGCTTCGCCCGACGCTACCGTAGTGTTTTGAGCGTATTTTCAAAACACTACCGTAGTGTTTTGGGAATACCCTCAAAACACTACTGTTCAGTTTAAAACACCACCCCTAATTTTTTTCGATTTTTCAATTTCTATGTGATTGGGACCATTCATTAATTGGTGGGAGGTCGGAGGTCTCCGCGCAAGCGATACGAAGCTTTACACGGGGCAGGATATCTTGGTAATAAAATACGTACGTGTGGGGTGGGCGAAGTTAATAGCTGTGGAGATGTACCTGAGGTTCATGTATGGCTTCGTTCCCCAGATATCCTAAATACACCGCTGTAGGTTTAATCATACAATCATGTTTGTGTAATTACTGGCTGGGTAGATCTACATTAGTAAAATGAAACAAACATTTTGATGTATCAGTTCATAAGTATAGGCATACATTGAGGTCGCCGGTGTAATCGTTGGAAGCGTAACCCTAACCATAAACAAACCCAGCTATTACCAACCCCAACCATAGGTGACTCCAACCAAAACAAATAATAATAACAATAATAATAATCTTAACACTAATTAATAATTAAATTTCACACTAACTATTTATTCCAGTCATCAGATTGGTTCTAGCTATAACCCTAGCTCCAATCACAACTGACTCCAATCATAACTAATCTATTGATCCTAATGGATAATGGCATTTCACATTAACTATTTATTCTCGTCGTCTGATTGGTTCAAAAAATTGCCCTAACCCCAACTACAGGTAATGGTAATAACCTTAACCTAATTAATAAGGCCATTTCACACTAACTATTTATTCCCATCGTCTGATTGATTCTAACGATTATGCGTTATATATAATCCTAACCAACCATAGCTTATTCTAGTCCTAACTAATTACAATAATAGTCTTAACCCATATGAATAAAGGCATTTCACATTACCTATTTATTCCCATCATGTGATTGATTCCAACGATTACCGTAATCCCAACCGTAACTAATAATACAAATATTCTTAACCCTAATGAATACTGACATTTCACATAAAATATTTATTCCCATCGTCTGATTGGTTATAATAACTATGCTATATATAATCCACCACAATTGACACCAACCATAACTAATAATAATTTTAACAATAATGAATAATTATTTATTCCAGTCGTCTGATTATCACATTAACTATTTATTCCTCTCGTCTGACTAGTTCCAACGATTAAGCTATAATTAACCTGCAACTCAATGATAACTAACTCTAGCCATAACTCATTATAATAATGGCATTAAACATAATTAATATTTATGTTATTTACATTAACTATTTATTTCCGTTGTCTAATTGGCTCCAACGATTACGAACTCGACGCTTAGCTAGTGTATAGGATGATTCTCAAAAGGGTGTCTAATGCAATTGGCTTGTAAAATATACTAACGGTAGTGTTTTGAAATTGGGTAGTGTTTTGAGCGTTCGTGAGGGTAGTGTTTTGAACTTAACAGTAGTGTTTTGAGGGTACGCACAAAACACTACGGTAGTGTTTTGAAAGTACGCTCAGCGGTGTAGTGTTTTGAGCGTCCAACACCGGCATAGCTGATGCTTCGCCCGACGCTACCGTAGTGTTTTGAGTGTATTTTCAAAACACTACCGTAGTGTTTTGGGCATACCCTCAAAACACTACTGTTCAGTTTAAAACACCACCCCTACATTTTTTTTCGATTTTTCAATTTCTATGTGTTTGGGACCATTCATTAATTGGTGGGAGGTCGGAGGTCTCCGGGCAAGCGATACGAAGCTTTACATGGGGCAGGATATCTTGGTAATAAAATACGTACGTGTGGGGTGGGCGAAGTTAATAGCTGTGGAGATGTACCTGAGGTTCATGTATGGCTTCGTTCCCCAGATATCCTAAATACACCGCTATAGGTTTAATCATATAATCATGTTAGTGTAATTACTGGCTAGATAGATCTACATTAGTAAAATGAAACATATATGTTGATGTATAAGTTCATAAGTATAGGCATACAGTGAGGTCGCCGGTGTAATCGTTGGAAGCTTAACCCTAACCATAAACAAACCCAGCTATTACCAACCCCAACCATAGGTGACTCCAGCCACAACTAATAATAATACTAATCTTAACACTAAGTAATAATTAAATTTCACACTAACTATTTATTCCAGTCATCTGATTGGTTCTAGCTATTACCCTAGCTCCAATCACAACTGACTCCAATCATAATTAATCTATTGATCCTAATGAATAATGGCATTTCACATTAACTATTTATTCTCGTCGTCTGATTGGTTCCAAAAATTGCCCCAACTCCAACTACACGTAATGGTAATAACATTAACCTAATTAATAAGGCCATTTCACACTAACTATTTATTCCCACCGTCTGATTGATTCTAACGATTATGCGATATATATAATCCTAACCCACCATAGCTTATTCTAGTGAAAACTAATTACAATAATAGTCTTAACCCATATGAATAAAGGCATTTCACATTACCTATTTATTCCCATCATGTGATTGATTCCAACGATTACTCTAATCCCAATAATAACTGGCTCCAACCGTAAATAATAATACCAATAATCTTAACCCTAATGAATACTGACATTTCACATAAAATATGTATTCCCATCGTCTGATTGGTTATAGTAATTATGCCATATATAACCCACCACAATTGACACCAACCATAACTAATAATAATTTTAACAATAATGAATAATTATTTATTCCAGTCGTTTGATTATCACATTAACTATTTATTCCTGTCGTCTGACTAGTTCCAACGATTAAGCTATAATTAAGCTGAAACTCAGCGATAACTAACTCTAGCCATAACTAATTATAATAATGGCATTAAACATAATTAATATTTATGTTATTTACATTAACTATTTATTTATGCCTGGGCAGCTTCACATCTAAATCAAAAATCACCACATAGCACACAAGACCGTCTACATACATACATAAATATACGAGATCGATATACGTATTTCGGCTATAGTACGTAATAGTTTTATTCATATTATTAGTTTTGTATAGTTACAGAATGAATAGAAACATTTCTTGTATAGGTGCAACATTATAATTATAAAAATTAATATGCGATCAACTCACTGGTTAAGTATCCCAACTTATGTTCATTGACATCGAGCGGCAAGTCTGCACAGAGAGTGAGAAAACCGCGGAGACCGAGACACAACCATATAGCTAAGCAATGCTGTACACTTTGTAATGTAGTGATATCCTTAAGGGCAATATAGTAAAAAAGAATTGCAATAGTCAAGCGTACTAGTAACAAGTACAGTTGCTACATTTTTTTTACAAAAGAAAGAGGCAATTAACGGCGAATACGTCGTAAATCACGAAAATTGTAATAACAGCAGCGGCAAGTTTGAGAAACATGCCGTCTATAATTAAAATTATTATCAACGATTACTCCAAGATTCCGTGCTGAAGGTACAGGCGTAACATACTGGCTAAGCACAGGTGTGAGGGAAAACTCTTAATTTTGTTACGCTGTCTCTATGTACCAATAATAAGGAACTCTGTTTTGTCAGCATTTAATCTACTATCAGACATACAAATGAAAATGTCGTTAAGACAATTTCTGAGCTGCTCTAAAGAGCAATTAGTATAAGATGTAGATAAAGAAATGTAACTCTGGGTATCATCTGCATAAAGATGATGACTTAGATTATGACTGTTAATAACTGAGCTCAGTGGTGTTGTGTAGAGAGTGAAAAGTAATGGTCCGAGGACAGAACCCTGAGGAACACCACATGAAATAGGGTGTGCTGATGAAAGACAATCCACAGTCTTCACTGTCTGATATCTATGTGTTAGACATAACAAAAACCAACTAAAAGTGCCGTGTACACAATAAAACAGACAATTTATGAGAATGGCAAAACAACTGTTGGTGCACCTTCCATGGTCGGAAGAACTAACGTAGTTGTTTCTTCCTGTGTGACGAATCAGTGAAAATGCATCGTGAAGAAACGGAACTGCGTCGCGCTCCTTATCTAAACTACCATCAATTACACCATCAATGCCAAATGATTGCACAATATCAAGATAAACTCTACTACTGCGATGTGCCATGGTTGAGGCAATGCGCCATATACTGCGAAACATTATATTAGGGTGTTCATGGACAAGAAAAATACAGAAGTACCGGAATTCACAGATCCTATGTGGATGTGCAATTTTGCATTTCTTATCAACGTCACGGCAAATCTCAATCTGTTGAATGTTAAATTTCAGTGGCGAGAACACATAATCGGCTTCTCAGACGGCTGTTTGTAGAGTGTTTCGCCGAAGTCGGGGCTCGTAATGTGGATATGCTTTGGATTTTATGCCCGTTCCATCTGGAAGTCGATGGAAGCAGTGCCGATGGATCTCACCGAAGAATCGTTAAATTATGGCGACGCGGGAGCACCCACGGTAAAATTCCAAGAAGGCAGCTGTTTCAGATTGTATCTATTTGAGTGTGTAGAAGGTAGTGCCTCCTGGTGGAATATATTGGAGGTAGTGCCTCTCGTGGGAAGTTTTGGGACACGTGTATGAGGGGTAATTAAGGATTTGTAGGGGTAATTGTGGGTAATGAAGGATAATTAGTGGTAACTAAGACATTCTAATGGTATGAAATTGACCAATCAGCGACGAGAATTTAGAAATGTCTGTTAAGGTCCCGCTCTTTTTCCAGAAGTTTCTGTGTGAAAAAAATGGAGGTGGAGCTACACGCTAGAGGCGCCACTGTCGTTGCGGTAAAAGTTACCAATCAATGTTTTTAAAATGGCGGGTGATTTTAAAAAGTTTGAGTAGGATGCGTTGTTGCATTGGTAATTATTGTTGATATCGTATGTGATAACGTCATCAGCGATGACCCCCTTCCCGTTTTTAGAAGTTTCGGTGTGAAGAGGCGAGGTCGAGGGGGTCCTCCATTAGTTGTTGGCGTCATTTAAATTCAAAAATGGCGGCTGACTCAGCCTCTGGTGTAGGCATTTCTGCAGTCAGGTGACCGGAAGTAGGAACGGCGCTCCCTGGCAACACGGGAGGATTGGACGGGTGGGTTGGCGGGCTGACGGGCGGTTTGGTGGCTTGGTTTATTATAGGACGGGGGTGGTGAAGAGGTCATCAGCGTTTTATTGAGGTATACAATATAAAAAACGAACTATTTTATGTAAATGAAACACAACACCATATTCTAATGGAGGAGTAGCGTCCCCTGACGGTAGGGGCTGGTTGACGAGTGTGTAATGAGCGCTTTCTAATAAGGGATAATTATGGGTAATTATAGGTAATTAATGGGTAACAAGGGGTAAATAAGGGTATTTAAGGGTAATGATGAGGTAATTACGGGTAAACAAGGGGTACTAATGGGTAGTTAGTGTGCGTTTGTGTGCGCGTGCGTGTGGGTGTGTGTGTTGTGTACGCGTGTGTGTGTCTGTGTGTGTGTTGCGTGTGTGTGTAGTGTAGAATAGTGTAGTCTAGTTTAGTGATGTGTAGCTTTAGTGTAGTCTAGTGTAGTGTAGAGTAATCATGTGTAGTGTAGTGTAGTGTAGTCTAATGTAGTGTAGTGTAGTGTAGTGAAATGACATGTATTGTAGCAAAGTGTAGTGAGTGTAATTAAGTGTAGTTGTGTAGCGCTGTTCTATAGTGTAGGGTATTGTAGCGTCGGTAACTAGGGTGTAAGTATACTAGTGTAGTCTCTAGTGTAGGTACTCTAGTGTAGTAGTAGTGTAGTCTAGTATAGTGTAGTGCAGTGTAGCGTGTATGTGTGTGTAAAAGTGTAGTCTATGTGTAGTGTCTGCGTGCGTGTGTGTAGTCGTGTAGTAGTATAGTTCTGTGTAGTCTAGTAGTGTAGTGTAGTCTGTAGTGTAGTGTAGTCTAGTGTAGTGAAATGTGTAGTCTAGTGTATGTCTAGTATAGTGTAGTGTAGTGTAATGTATTCTAGTGTGGTGGAGTGTAGTCTAGTGTAGTCTAGTGTAGTATAGTGTACTCTAGTGTAGTATAGTGTAGTCTAGTGTAGTGTAGTGCAGTCTCGTATAGTATACTAGTGTAGTCTAGTTTCGTGTAATCTAATATAATCTAGTGTAGTGTAATCTCGTGTAGTGTATTGTTGTGTAGTGTAATGTAGTCTGGTGTAGTGCAGTGTAGTCTAGTATAGTGTAGTCTAGTGTAGTGTAATCTGGTGTAGTGAAATGTAGTGTAGTCTATTGTAGTGTCGTGTAATGTAATTTAGTGTTAGTCTTGTGTAGTGTAGTGAAGTCTAGTGTAGTCTAGTGTTGTGTAGTATAGTGTCGTGTAGTCTGGTGTAGTGCAGTGTAGTCTAGTGTAGTGTAGTGTAGTCTAGTGTAGTGCAGCGTAGACTAGTGTAATGTAGCGTAGCGTAGTCTAGTATAGTGCATTGTACATTTAGTGTAGCCTAATGTAGTGTAGTCTAGTGTTAGTCTTGTGTAGTGTAGTGAAGTCTAGTGTAGTGTAGTGTTGTGTAGTCTAGTGTCGTGTAGTCTGGTGTAGTGCAGTGTAGATTTAGTGTAGTCAAGTGCAGTGCAGTGTAGTCTAGTGTAGTGAAGTGTAGTTTAGTGCAGTCTAGTTTAGTCTGATGTGGTGTAGTGTAGTCTAGTGTAATATGATGTAGTGTAGTCTATTGTAGTGTAGTGTAGTGTAGTGCAGTGATTACATTTCACCATGGGTGCTCCTGCGCCGCCGTAATTAACGGTTACAAAACCCCTACAAACTACGGATGACGCTTGTAGAGTTCTACCGAAGTCATTTGCTGAATGAGTACGTACATGTATGCGCAGCCACACTCGAAGACGAGCTTCGTGAAATGCAAGACGAGGAAACAGCTAACCGACGGACATTTGGATGACGTCCTGAGAGTTCCTTGAACAAATCTGCTGCCAGATGGGGAGGGGACAGTGGGTGGTTTAGCAACAGCGCTCAGTGGCATGCAAGAACACGACCATGAATAAAGTGTGTTTTTGTAATGAAGTTTAATCGTTATTCAAATTGAGGCGTTGGCGTTTGTTGTTAATACATCACAATCGTATAATGCACATATAAATCCAACTCCAATGGATAACAGCAATAATAACGATCGTCTGTAGTCAACAAAATAGGCCTATGTGTGGCCCGCTGACCTTACCCATTTCACCAATTTGGCCCTCCGTTCAAAAAGGTTCAATAATCATCTGGTACTGTCCGTGCATGACGATTTATCATGCCCTGAAAGGCCTCGTTACACTTGATATATAATTTGGTAATGTCCGTGCATGAATATTTCTCATGACTATTTCTCGTGCCCTAAAGGCGTTAATTGTTACACCTGATTTATCATTTTCTATTTTAGGTGAATGAAGAATTTCACATGGCATAAAGGGATCATTCACACTGGACATACCGTTTGATATTTTTCACAAGATACAAGTCGACAGGTCAATTGTTCTTTGTTCTGCACTCACGATGTCTAGCGGAAAAAAGCACACTAATGACTATCTAGATATAATATGTTGAATGTCCATTTTAGTTAGGATTAGGCTACACAGTGTTTGTTTCAATCGCAAGAGTTTTGCTCCACGCACGATCTCTAGTTGAATTATTATAAACACCATTGTAGTGTCGTTTCCCGCACTCGTCAACCAATGGCTACGTGACTGTGTCAGAACTGTGCTACCAAGGACACATCGACCTGTCCCGGGTTTCTGCGCACAACCAAAACAGTTGTTTGACAAGGGTCTCTAATGCCGACACCCATCACTGTCTCGTCCACACGCAACACAACCGTTGTTCTACTCGTTCTGGTGAGTCCATCGATATTTATTTCTGGATAAACTGCAAACACAAACAGACTAAACTGAAGCATTCAAGATTCCTCGATATTGTTCAAGATTCAAGCGGCAAACATAATTCAAAATCGGTTAGTTACTAATGGGTCCCGATGACTTTCATACACGTTTCCTTAGTAGACCTCTGTAGTGGAAATATTGCTTTATACTATCTTAATTATTTTGTCAATCTTAATTACTGGTGTTGAATAATAATTATTACAATTGATCCTGTAAACAATGCCAATTCGGTTCACGACAGTAATATACTGGAATCACGGTACAACATGTTTGGATACACGCAGGCATTTGGTGGTCATTCTCCCGAAAGGTGTGGTAGCAAAAATAAATGTTAAAGAAACTGTCAATTATTTAAATTTACAATGTTATATATTAAGTTCATACATAAGGTTATAAACGTTTATAGCTCAGCGTGTTAGGCATAAACATTGCAGTTGTATGTTATAAAATATAAATGCTTAATTTCTATCTAACTACATAAAACCTTGCAACGTGTGGGTGCCAGTGACACAATAATACGTTGTCTTGGTCTTGATATGCAAATAGTATATTATGACATACCGGTCTGCCACTTATCATATGTACGGATGTCGGTGTTATAACTCTATGTATTTCTAATATCATATCATCGATGAAGAGATCACACCACACACACACACACACACACACACACACACACACACACACACACGTTCACGTGTTTCCTAATGATACTAGCATAAGCTTAAAAAAAGTAAAAACAAAACGGTTCCTTCACGAGAATGACTCGGTCGTGTGGAATTGCAACATATTGGTTACATAGATACGACATTAATGAGCCAACTTTCATGATTTAATGTACAAATGATCACATGGAAAATGGTCATAGATCTATTCGAAACCGAGTATTTCGCAATGTTGCTTCGGCTATTGGAAACTCCAAAAGGAGTATAATTTCGTAGCGATCGGAGGGCCTTGTTGGGAGTGCTCACACTAGTGTAAGAAGATAAGATCTGCAACTTGCCTACGATGTTGAAGGAATGGTAGTCTAACGATGGAAAAGCGCACGTTAACTGTCAGAGGATTAGTGTATTTTAGATTTGTAACATAGATATTTAATGATTTTTTTAACTCGTTCAATTTTGTTAAAAATACGTTGCCAGGGATTCCAGATAACACTGAATACTCAAACTGATTTCTGACTAGGATTGTACGGCCTGTATATCGGTAAATGCTGAGCAAACGCGCTTAATAAAAGCACACGTCATAACAGCTTTGTGACACGGACATTTTTTACTGCGGTGACCTTGGGTAGAAACTGGTTTAACTTCATATTCGAACCTAGGAGTGAACATTGATTTTCTTGAAGTGCCCAAGATGCATCGGATGCACACAAGTTGAATTATTTCTATGTGAATGTTGACAATTTTGTACAACTTTATTAGTTGTGAACTGAACAATTACTTCCCGCCAATGGACACTGCAGGTGGTTACATTGCCAGCAGCCTGCAGCACCGGATCGTAGTGATTACCAGTGACTGTGTTCGCCATTTTAGATTAATTGCCTACCCATTAGACTGTTTCGTTGCTACTGTATACCGGTGATCAATTGGCAACTCGTCGAACAACGGAACAACTGCCTGCAGGCGACAGTGCCGGTAAAGGCAATGCTATCGTTGACGCCGTCGCGGAAGCGGTTGCGAGAGCGATCGCCGCAAACACCACACTTCGAAGCGTCCGTCGTCAATAACAATTGTGAGCCAAATCGTTGCGTCAATAGAACCGATCATCATCAAGTCGGTGACTGCGGCGGTGACCGCGGCTCGATCTGATCAGAAACTACAATAATTCTAGTGAAGGAACTTAAACAAGAGCTAGCTGGATGTATACAAAAACCTCAACGACGATGTAGCCAGTTTGAGAAGAGAACTGCAACAACTGCAGAATCTGCTACGGGTGAATCTGAAGATACGGCGCAGTTGGTCATTGAAACGTGTAAACGCATCGGGATAAACGTTACAACAAACGACATAAGCGTATGCCACCGACTACTTGGGCGGGGCAAAGCCATAGTCGCTAAATTCGTGCGACGCGAAACAAAATTCAGCGTAACGAAATCGAAGAAAAAGATGAAAGTTGTCAGTGGCCCCAAGATTATGATTTAAGAAGTTCAGGCATCCCTCCGACGCAAACTGCTGCGTGAAGGAAAAAACGATGTGTCGGTGAAATATGCATTCACGCGTGACGGCCGCATTCACTGTGTGGCGATAGTGAGCGGCCACGAGAAGAAAGTGATGCTTGCAAACCCGGATGACCTGTTGGGTGGGACGCTGACAAGATCAAGCGAACGGGATTCTACATCAGTTAATTCACATTGACCATGATTAGTGGAGATATCACATGCGTCATGTGTTCATTTAAAAATAATTACGTCGTAATGTAGCTATGTGTTTTCTACAAACAATTCTAACGTTGTTTTCTTTTTTCAATGGTTATACATCGTCTTTTCACTACTTTTAGCGTTAGTCAAATTACATTTTTATTTTCGGGACATTGCATATATAGTATTTTCCTAAGGCTTAGTGTTTACACAATAATAATTTTGAGTTTTGTTCAATATACATGTTTTATTCACATTCTATGTTCATGTTGGGACAATGCATGTACTTTCATCTATTTTTATAAGTGTTATGCTTATGCAATAAGTACATTGTGTTGTACATGCATGCAAACTATTAGTAATATTCTCTTTTACAAATTGTATTTGTGTTATGCCCGTGACATATCTTACGCAACTCTTTCACCGCGACTAGGACATATTTATATGATGAGTCATATATACTCAGAGCACTATTTTTAAATCAAATATGATTGACAACAATTATTTCGTAGCGCCGTTTGGTGGTCTAGAGAAACATTTTCTGTATCACATATTAAAAACAGATGAAATGAATGAAGATGGAGATATTGAACCATTGCAGCATTCACCATACTTTGATGATTTGACAATTTACTAAACCACCTAATGAACACACAACGTACATTTATCGTGCTCAGCCAAAAATTGCCAGAATATATATAACAAAATTGATGAAATTAAAATAAAGTTAGAGACACTCAGAAGCATTGGCTGTGAGATTAGCGTGGCTCGATGATGAAGCCGACACTTCTTTATTTTAAATAGATGGCTATACATTAATAAGCCAAGGCAAAATTTGCAATGCACACGCTGGCTTGGCAATCTATCTCAGCAACAAATACAATTACAAATCTGTAAATACCCATGCTAATACAGGCACTTGGGAAGGTCTATTTATAGAAATAGCATGTTGTGCAAAGAAGAAACATTAAGTCTTGGAAATATATATCGACCATATAGAGAAATAATTTGAAACTATAGAATATGAAATAATAATTGCAGGATAGTACAATATTGATCTGCTTAAAATTAACGAAAAACCCATAATATGTGAATATTTTGGAGCAATCGTTTCATATGGTTTCTTCCCTAAAACTACATTACAAACACGACTTTCAGAACACCACGGAATACGCATTGATAATCTTTATGTCAGAAGGATTCGTCAAATCCTCAGCTGGTATTTTAGTAAGCAATATTTCTGATCACTTTCCATACTTTCTTAGTCTGGAGCATGTTGTAACTACTAATGCTACATCAAAATTTGTATGTGTACGAATAAAACAACAAAATCCCGACTTATTCAATAAATTAAAAATTGAAATAATAAACTTAAATATACATAGTAAACTTAACAAAGATCCTTTGCAGATCCAAATGAAAACTACAATATACTCGACGAAATCGTTACTGCAGCTATGGATAAATTCCTACCAATTAAATAATTAAATTCAATAAATGCAAACATAACAAAACACCTTGGATTACCAAGGGCATCATTATGTCGTTAAAGTTTAGAAATAAATTGTATACGAGAATAAAACAAATTCTCGTAAATACGGAGCGGTATCGTTGACTCAAAGCTTACTTGCATACTTATAATATAATTCTTAAAAGAAATATTAGGTTAGCCAAGAAAATGCATGTTCAATCCAGTTTTGAAAAGCATAAACATGATGTTAAGAAGACGTGGTGTTTAATTAAAGAAATTATTCAAAAAAATCCAAATAAAGTATAATTTCCAGATTCTTTTAAAGTCGACGGGGAACTGATTAGCAACAAATGCATTATTGCAAATAGGTTTAACCCATTTTGTACTAATACCGGTTCGACTGTAGCTCTAAAATAACTTCAACTGGAAGTCAATCATACAGTGATTACTTGGAAAACTCGACGTTTCACACCTTTAATTTTAACCCAATTAATATAGATACTACTGTTAGTATCATTGATTGTTTACCTCCAAAATCTAGTTGTGGAAAAGTAAACTAAACTAAATTACTAAAATTAAGGAAAATGATATTAGCATTGCAGTCATTTTAATTATTAATCAATCTTTCATTACTGGAATATTTCCAGACAAATTAAAAATTGCAAAAGTCAAAATATATTGTTTCTGATATTGACTATTATCGCCCTATTTCTAGTCTGCCAGTGATTAAAAAATATTGAAGGGGTTATGTTTGATCAAATAATTCCATTCCAATACGTTATACTACAATAGCCAATATATATTTATATTTTAGAAAGAAACATTCTGCTGAACTTGCAACACTCGAAATTATATACATAATTACACAAGATCTTTTACAAATGGGCTACTCCAATAAATATATAATAATAATAATGACAATCTTCTTTAGCGCCTAAATCTAAATCCACAGCGTTTGATACAATCGATCACAATATCATCATCATCATCATCATCATTATGCAGCCGTAGTGTTCCGTGATAGGGCGTAGGTCTCAGCATGTCGTTTCCAAATCTGCCTGTCTTGTGCTATCCTCTGCCAGATGGTGTTCCGTGATAGGGCGTAGGTCTCAGCATGTCGTTTCCAAATCTGCCTGTCTTGTGCTATCCTCTGCCAGATGGTGCCCTTCCATTACTCGTTTAGTTCGTCTCTCCACCGTCTCGCCGGTTTTCCTCTAGGTCGTTTCTTTTTGTAAGGTCTCCAGGTTGTGATACGGGATGTCCATCGGTTATCTCGTAGTCTGCTGATGTGCCATGCCCAGGTCCACTTCTGTCTTCTGATTTGTTCTATCACGTCTAAGACCTTT
Organism: Paraescarpia echinospica; assembly: GCA_020002185.1. Classification (NCBI taxonomy): domain Eukaryota; kingdom Metazoa; phylum Annelida; class Polychaeta; order Sabellida; family Siboglinidae; genus Paraescarpia; species Paraescarpia echinospica. The sequence goes on from CM034536.1 coordinate 34,111,659, forward strand.
GTCTTCTCTCTTACTCAGATGTTTGTTTTTCTCTCCCGATATGTGAGGTTTAACATACAACATATAACATTCTTTCCATATATGTTTGTGCGGCTGCTAGCTTGTTCTTTGCCTGAATGGTGAGTGCCCATGTTCCCGCACCGTATGTCATCGCTGGAAGTACGCATGAGTTATAGATTTGTCTCTTCAAGCATGTTCCAAAGTTACCCTTTAAGATGTTGCAGTGTTTGGCGAATGATCTCCTTGTCTTGTTTTGTTGTATAGTGTATCGCTGTGTACAGTGTATCGCTGTCCCAGACAGACGTAACTTTCAACGTTCTCTATCTGCGTGGTGTTGATATATATTGGTGTGTAATTTTCTAGCATCACGTTTGTCTTCGAAATGTTAATCTTCAGACCTTGTTTTTCACATTCATCAGCTAGCTCCTGCAGCATTTTTGTGTAGTTCTTGCGGTGTAGTAGTAGCGCATATGATTATATCGTCGGGTAAAGAAGATGACTGAGATATACTCCCTCTACCCTCAAAGCTCTGGTTTCCCAGGTCAGTCTTTGGAATATGCTTTCTAGTATTGCCGTAAACAGCTTGGGCGATATGGTGTCACCCTTTCGTACTCCTTCCTTGATGCTGATCTTGTTGCTCTTTTTGTGTAGATGGACTGTCACTGAGCTGTTGGTGTAGATGTCTTTCATGAGTTCGATGTACACGTCTTCTATCTCCTGTTCTTGAGCATGAGTTTGCACCGATTCGAAAGCCTTCTCGTAGTAGATGAAAGCGATGCAGAGCGGGATATTATATTCTATGAATCCCGCTTGCTCTCGTTGTTGGTTTTCGTCTTCACTAGCCTATTCGTGAGTACCCTTGTGAATAATTTGTAGATGTTTGATACAACATATATATCGGTCTGTAGTTCTTTAAGTCTTTCTTATTTTAATTCTTGAAGATTAGCGTCATCTCTGCGTTCTTCCATGCGGTGGGTATTCGTATTTCTGTAAGCGTTTAATATACAGCTTAGCCAGTGTTTACGAGGTGGTATCTTCTCCTGTTTTAGTGTTTCAATGTTTACATAGTCATTGCCTGATGTCTTCCAATTCTTCATATGTCTTAGCGCTGCTTTCACTTCCCATGGTGTTATCTGTGGTACCTGTTTCTGGTCGGTGTGAATTATGGTATTCTGTTCACTGTCGTATAGCTCGGTGTAGAATTCCTCTATTCGTTCCATGATCATATTTTGGTCTTTTATTTTTCTACCCTGCTTTTCTAGAAGTGTAATCAGTTTGTGTCGGCCTAGTGCCAGTGTTCTTCTGGCTTTCTTCAGGCTCTTTGATGCTATAATCGTTTTTTGTATGATCTCTTGTTTGCACTTCCTGATGTCCTCCTTTCGTTTTGATTGTCTTGCATATTTCTGCTTATTCTGTTTGTTTTTTATGGTCCCCTTTATCCACCATGTATCGTCGTTTCTTCATTAGTGCTCGTGTCTGTGATGATATTCTCGTCACTACATGCCTGTTGATTGCTTTGGCTACACTTGTAGCACTTAGTTGGATCATCTCAGTGATGTTTTTGCTCATGGTGTCGATGTCGTCTAGTTCTTTTAGTGTCTCGAATCGATTTCGCAGTTCGAGTTGGAATTCTATCGTTTTGTTCCCATTTGTGCGGTATCTACACTTGATGGTGTCTTGTTTATTAACTTCTTCCTTTCAGCCTTGACGTCCAGTTTGATGTTGCTCATTACCATTCTGTGGTCACTTCCGATGTTGACTTAGTTGATAACAGTTACGTCAGTGACTATATCTGGCCTGTTTGTCAGGATATAGTCAATTTTGTTCTTCGTTTTTCGCCTTTTCACGTCCATCTCCTCCCTGCTTTTTTCTGGAATATGGTATTCATGATTTTGTACTTTCTTGATGTTGATTTCTACCAAAGTGTTGCCTGTTTCGTTTCTCACACCTTTGCCTTTTGCCGAAATGTTTGTTCGCTTCCCTATTTGTGCATTAAACTCTCCCATCACTATCGTGTAGTGGGTTGGCTTTTCTAAGGTCTCACCCACGTCGTTGTAGATGTTGTCTGTGTCTTCTTCTGATTATGATGTAGTTGGTGCGTTTTTTAGCGCATTGTTATGCATATAACAAGTTTTGTTACTCTGGGGATGATTCTGTTAACCTTCACCATGTCGTTTTTTCATTTCTTGTTCACGAGAAAGCCTACTCCTGCTTGGCCGTTGTTCGCCGTGGAATGGTATAGCAGGTGGCCGCTTTGTAAGGCAGTGAAGCATTCCTCTCTTCTTCTGATTTCTCCTATGCCGTTCACATTCCATACCAACCTGGTTTCCCTAAGTTCTTCCTCCAGTTCTTGTATCTGTTTTTTTCTTAGTAGTGGTCTTACGTTATATATTGCTATCTTCAATCTACTTACCTTCTCTCGGCGGCTCTTCTTGACCCATATATTCTTAACACCTCCTGTATGTAGCCCCATTGACCCGAACCACATCTTTAGTCGTAGACTCTTTCGATGCTGCTTGGGGCTTTGGCTCCATTGTACTTTGCATGCTGGTGTTGTTGGCCTACCCTTCCACGCTGGCCGGTGCGGGTTGGAAGGGTGCACAATATACCGCTACATAAATTACATTACTATGGAGTTAAAGACAATGCACTTGATCATTGTAAGATGTATTTACAAAATCGCAAACAAGTATATATTAACAATTGTTAATCAAAGGGAATAATAATAAACACTGGTGTCGTCCGAGGTTCAATTTTAGGACCACTCTTTTTATAATATATATCTATATATTAATGATATAGCACTTTCTAGTGATCGTATTAAATTCATAGCGTACGCTGACGACACCACCCTTTCCAGTACAGTAAATAAATAAAAAAATCGAGAAGGTCAAATGTTAAGTGAAAAATAAACAAACAATTAACAAAGATGAACAATTGGCTGAAAGCTAATAAACTTTCACAAAATGCAAAATAGACTAAATTCATGATTTTCGTATGCCTCAAACGAAAATAGAATACCCTCTGTTAGAAACAGATGGGGCATACATTGAATGCGTAAATGATTTTAATTTTTAGGCATTACGATAAATAACCATTTAAACTGGCAGAGTCATACCAACAAAATAGCTAACATAATATATAAAACAGTAGGAATATTAAATAAACTAATTCATTTGTTACCGCTTAATACATTAGTTATTATTTACAATGCTCTTATTCTCCCTCATACTAATTATGGTTTACTTTTATGGGGTCATCAAACATATCGAATTTTCAAACTACAAAAAAAGCAATACGAATAATATAATTAAGTAAATATAATGTTCACGTAAGTCCTATTTATAAAAAAACAACTTCAGTTGCTTAAGTTGGATGACATTTATAAACTCCAACAACACACATTTTACTACATATTAATTAACAATCATTTACCCGATTACTTCAATGTTATTCCCAACACACACATCTATGACATTCATATGACATCTGTATATGTCCAGAGTCCAAACATGAATATGCCAAAAAAATGCGTTTGACATAACCTAGTTGAGGCAGTAAACCATGCACCAAGTGTTATCATTAATACAATTTACACCCATTGTCTACATGGTTTTTCGACTTACACAAACATTATTTTATTTTAAATTATGAATCCTGTTGTATAATTCACAATTGTTATAATTGTAGTTTATAATACGTATTGAAATGTATACATATATGTTTATATGTCCAATGCACGAGAACATATAATATGTAATTATATATATAGATGTATATTTATCCGTTGAGTAATCCTCAACTATTTATTTAAGTCATATATTATTCTGATGGTTTCATGTAAATGTTGTTGTTGTTGTTTAAATTGATGGGGTGGCTCCTGTGTTAGCGATATACTAATACATCAATGGGAGTCTCAGGAATATTCGTATTACTTAAGTTATTCGTTGTATATGTATTGTATACATAGGTCAAATAAATTTATCCTGATTTCTGAGTTCTGAGTTAAATAGTGTAGTCATAGGATATATGTTTCATTTTGTTAGTGAACGACGTCATTTGTCTACGTTACGTTTAATGTGCCATGATTCACATACATAATCCAGATCCTTCTGCACCAACTAACAATCGGCCACCGACGTAATTTCTTTAAACAATTTGGAATCACCAGCATACGTGATATTTCACATGTATCAATATGATTAGTGAGATCATTAATTTACAATAAACAGAAGGGGTCCAATTTGTGAACCTTGTGGTACACCAGACAGCACCGACTCCCAGTCAGATGGTCTGCCTTTGAAGACCAGTTAAACGATTTCATGTTCAAATTATGGGGCATCTAAAATCACATCGTGTTAAAACTGATTCCTGAATTGAATTAGTTGATAACGAATGATTTTAGTTCGTGTTGAAATTGCTAGCGATATACACAATCGGCTTAGTGAAATGATTTGTTAAAATCACCAAAATAATTTAGTCTGATCTTCAGATCGATAACTTTAAAATGTGTGAAAAATATTAAGCTATTTTTGACGAATTTTGACCGGTTTCATTAAAAACGTTTTTACTAATTTCTCCAATTATTCCACCCATACAAAATATATATAAATTTATAAATGAGCTAACATGTCGTAGATTGATTAATGTTTTATTAATTGGGCCTGAAACAAGCGAGACAAACGAAATATCTTACCGAAAAAGAACATTTAAACAAACGTATAATTGTTTGCGACACCTAAACAAAAAAATACGCTCTTCTGGCGAGATGCCCAAGGACGATCATGCGAAGGACTTCAATCTCTCAAAGTCTGACCGCGTCAATCTCAATCTGGCTGAAGCGCAATAAAACTCGCGCACCCCAGGTAAAAAAAATCGTCCAGGGGGCGTGCGCAAAGCGGTCTGAGGAGAATATAAGGCGGTGGCGGGAGAGACTCGTTGCACTTCACCTTCGAACTGCGCTGTGAACGGAGGAGCCACCGAAAACACAGACCTTGGTGAGTACACGACGCCACGTTAACTACTGTCTTTAAAGGGAATGTTAAGCGATCTTCATTGGTTAGATGATATATGAAAGTAGTTTGAATTATTTAGTTTAACTAAAATATCTCAATTCTTTAAATGTAACAATAATATGTTTAAATCTACAGTGTCATACTTCGTGTTTTTCTCTATTTTATAAAATATATATTCTGTCTGGAATCGTAGGAAACATGAACTTGAGAAAGCGGTTCGAAATTGTTATAGACTTTTCAGACCCTCGGTTCGTTTTAATACAAAACGCATTAATACAAAACGTGTTAGACCATAATTATAATTATATTTTATTATTATAAGTGCACATCATTTTGCGATGAAATGAAGATAAACCACATTTATGACATATAGAGATCATTGTTTCGATATAAGTAACAAATCAATAAATCATCGAATGAAAATGTTGAATATTCCCTTTAAGTGGAAAGATAAATGGCTGATGTCACATTTAATGCGTTGACTTTAAAATGCGAATGCTGCTATATTGTATTCGAACTCTTATGTAAACTGTTTGTATAGAGATATTACATATATTAAGTTTCGGAGCTACCTCGTTTATTTAACCATATCACTCAAATACAGAGGGTTCATTGCATGTTCTACGATATTCACAGGAGATTATATTTAATGAGGAAAATCAAGCTTCATACTACTGTGGAAGGTCAAGAATGGAAAATTGTGGGAACTATCATATCAAAATGTTGTGAAATTTACAAAACAATCGTGAGAATTAGAGATTCTGCAAGTTATGTCGTAATTCTAACAAAGTTACGACGACTTGTATACCTTGCGGTAGTAACTAAATGTTCCCATCTAGCTTAAACACACAGAGTCAGTTTATTTTATCTATAAGACATTGGCATTTATTGAACCTCCAGTACATTCACGGCAGCCAGACATTTTTGTACGAAACAAGATTTCTATTTTGCGGTTGGGTATGTTAGTCGGGAGTGTGTTGCGAATAAAACTAGAGGAGCACGTAGCATTGCTATGTTGCTCATTCACCAAACCCAAGTTTGTATAGTGTAAATTGATAAAGTAAGCTGGTGCGGTTATACTGTAACAAATGCACTAGACCTACTTATTGCTAAGTTTTCCGTGCTATTCATGAAGATTTTTACAAGTTTTGTGAACACGTATTGTGGAACAAGAACGTAAATCGTTCGTAGGAAACTTTATTGTTGAGATTAAATATTTTTTAATTCATTGCCAATTTGAAAACGTGGAGCTTCAGATATTTTGTTTTAATGCAACGTTACAAAATTACAAAAAAAAACTCAACATGGAGAATAGTCGATGTATGATGAACAATATCAAGATTATGCGTTTTGTTGACACCGCATTATGATAAGATCTAAGTACAGTTATGTTACTCAAATGTTGAGCGAGCCGTATACTCGCACGCACGCACGCACGCACGCACGCACGCTCTCTCTCTCTCTCTCTCTCTCTCTCTCTCTCACACACACACACACACACACACACACACACACACACACACACACACACACACACACACACACACACACACACACACACACACACACACACACACACACACACACACACACACACACACACACACACACACACACACACACACACACACACACACACACACACACACACACACACACACACACACACACACACACACACACACACACACACACACACACATTCACACACTCCGTTGCCTGTGTGTTTGCAGGAAGATGAACTCCCTCATTCTAGCGCTGATGCTATGTGGGGCGACGGTGGCGCTGGTTAAGGCTGAGGCTAGCGACCACTGTTCGTACGAGGATGCCGAAATCGTGATGAAAGAATGGCAGCACATCTTAGGTAACGGCCAAAGCGCGCCGATTCTCTTGGTTGCGGCTAACGTCTTCTTCACCGGGTACGTCTATCGGGGCACAAATATAACTGAGCACATTAGCATAAGTATATTGAAGACATTTGATTGCACAAGCGAATATTAATTATTTAAGTTAAATTAAAAAGGTAGACCAATGTTCCCATTTAACGACATCTCTGACGCTCTGATCACACACGCCTACATTCTAATTCCTAAAAATTGACAAAACGTATTTATCTGATGAAAACAATAATTCCTTGATCTGGCCTCGGCTGCGCAAACTGCTTCGCAGGCTAGTTATTTAACTTGAAATAATGTAATAAACATTGATGCCTGGTGGTCAGCAGGACCTTCCATTTTGTAAGGTCAGTGGTCCCACTGAAAAGGTTTTGGTCCACGTAGCATCAAAAAAGAAAAAAAAACAATATTGGAAAGTCCCGTTAGGACAAGTAAATTTAAAGGAAATGCACGCGATGTTACCATAGACTTAGTCAGATAAGTGGTGATCCCGTAGAGAAATTTTTTAGAATGAAACATGTCAACTTTATGACAAATCTCGCTTAAGGGGCCGTATTTAACGTCGTTTCCCTACTGCTTTTGACATTTGCTAAAAAGTTGATGGTTAGGAAGGGTGTAATGTTCGGAGATTCGGCTGTCCGATCAAAGTGTTTACTGTCTCGATTCTCTTGAGACCGGACTGGCAATAAGTTAGAACACTGCATAGTATACGACAGTGGTTTCTCATGATTTCCCATAATGCATTGCAGCTTGTTTGAGAAAGTGCCGACTTCCGGCGCCCTGTTCAAACGAGTGAACGTTGCGGACATGCACAGTGGCGAGTTCCAAGCCCACACCATGCGTGTGATGACGGGCCTAGATGAACTCATCAACAAGCTGCATAGTCCCGCGGTCCTCGACAGCATGCTCGCCCATCTCGCTGAGCAGCACGCCGTCCGTGATGGCGTCACGCACGAACTATTCCACGTACGTAGCAGGCATGCGCGTTTAGCACTTCCAGCGAGGTTAAAATACATTCATATGGTCTTTCATCATCTCCTTGGGTGGTTTCAGGCACTTCCACGTTAATTTCAAAGTAGCATTATGTTACCACTTTTAACTGTTTTTTTTTAAACGAAATTGTATATACAAGATGAACAATATTTACTAAGTTGAATGTATTTGCTACTGCCACTATGGCGCTCCCTTTCACATAGCAATTAGATCAAAGTATGCTCCTCTTCACACAGCTGTTAGGCTCCAGCGCCTCCAGTACTGCGTGAGATTGACCGTTGTGTGTTTGTTGCAGGTTTTCCGCGACGTCATGTACGACTCCCTCGGTCAGCTCCTGGATGAGTACAACCCGGATGCATGGAGGAACTGCATGTTCCACATCTTATACGGGATCGCCGGCGCTCTGCCGTGAGGGTTGCTCGCCCTGGTGTCGCTGACGTCGACGGGAACGAGGCGGCGTGTCAAATGTAACGTGATGCTCGCTGAAACAACGGCTACGTCTACCAAGCGTCTACCAACGGCATCACCACTAGGCGGCGCAGCAGCGACTCCGTTCGTAACAAGTGGAAGTGGCTCCTCACTTGTCACGGGCGCAGTTCGCTATACATCGCGGCCGCCGCCTCAACCGTCGCTCATCATTTGGTGTCATTTTATCTGTTCACAGTGAGAAATGCAACAAATAAAACGTGAAAACATGAATGTGGTTTCCTCTCTATGTTGTCCTTGTTGCTACAGTGATTTCGTAAACGTTGCGTTGTACGGGATAACCTACCAATTAGTACACACAGGCATGACATCGGGTACACACTACGCACACAATAATTGGCACCCATCAACCTCCTCGGGGACGTACTTTGTGGATGGTTCCTAATTTAGAACAGGAAGTCGTCCTTCCCCTTGTTGTTGTTCTTCTTCTTCTTGATTCTTCTTGTTATCTTCCGTCTTCTCTTACTCCTCCTTTCTATTCTTCCTTTCTTCCTCTTCTTCCTACGTGCCAGTTCGTATTTTTCTCCCTTCACCTTTCTATATTCTGTTTAGTTATTTCTCGTCGTCAGTTACCTGGATGCGCTGTACCTATCACTGTTCCACACTTTGTTCTTATCAACGTATAAAATAATACTATTTTAATTTGATAGAAGCCCAGTCTGATGCGTTGTGTTTACCCTGTGTAGTTTCTCGTCTATATGCCATGTGTGACCATACGACATGGCATATTTAGTACAGTCGTAATTGATTGGAAATGCAGCGCGTGCACATAATCTGCCACCTCTAGAACGTCTGACCTGGTCAGTTTCGGAATTGGTTTAATTGCGTCATTGAAGTCATCTATATTTTCCGCAAGATGTCATTAGAATTCTATAAAAAAAAAACTTGGATGGGAAACACGTGAAACGACTGGAGAGTGCATACAATGTAAGCAGACAAGTCGACGAACAGCATTAGGCATGGATAACTCCTTATGTTTTGCTATTTCGGCTTACGAAACATAACGCCCATTGTTAAGGCAATGTATCATCGCACTATTATTTCTCGGGCAATTATTTACTCCCCACATTCGGTAAATAGTGTGTATTATAGGTCCAGTTATGCAATGCGACACTAACGCTGCTTGAAAACAAGGGAACATTTCCATATGTCCAAATTGCTGTATCAATATCTCCAGTTCTGATGGTCACCAACTGCAGTAGTGAACGTTTTTGAAGCACATCAATACTACGCTTCGCACGTCCATGACACAGGAACCACTCCTCTCCTATCAACAATTAATAACTATTGGATATATAATACAGCGTTTTGGGTCTCTTCCTTATCTTCAAACATATATTCTGAAATAAATATATATGTAGTGCAGACTTGTGTTTTAAATATGATGAAAGACATGTCGTGCTCCCCGTCCACCTGATAATAACTTGAATACTGCTTAACGATTTTTAGATTGACCAACATTTTGTCTTGTAATAATAATAATACTGTTTATTCTATATTGCGCCATATCCATAATAATTCATAGCGCTTTACATAAGAGTAATATATAATAGTAAAAATAAAAAATAAATAAATATAAAAGTAAATATATTAAAATGATAGTGCTGTGTAAACAACGGTAAATACAAAATCAATTTTCATGTTAAAATAAGTACTTTAAAATGTTCTTTCGGTTGTTAAAAAGATCAAGATAAACCCCGTCTCTGAGCATGATTTTGAAGTATGGAAGCGCAAAAGAAGTTATCTTATTATTATTGTTATTATGAAATCCATGTCATAGTAGGTAGGATGGAGTGAGAACTATTGTAATAGGATGACTGGTCAACCATTGCCCAGGGGCCTCCACAATCCTAAAACCGGTGCTGACCTTCACAGGATAATATCACTTTAGTGAGCATGTCCACGCCCATATTGCATTGTCTAACCGATTCTCTGCCTCCTTATTACTACAATAGCGTAATATCTCTGAAATATCGGCGTACGATATTGCCGATCCCATCCGCCATCTTTTGTTTTTGATTGGCAAGGGGTTTCTTATTTCATCGTTGATAAACTAATACCCTGCGCTAATTTGGTGATTACACCGTGTTCAGTATGATATCATTATATTCTTGGCACTACGAATAAGACATGCTCACTTGATCCCCTACCAACTAAGCAACTAAATGACAACATGGACAGTATCGTGCCTATCATCATACAAATTGTAAACGCTTCACTCGAGGAGGCAGTCATGCCTGTGCTGCTTAAGCACACAATTGTCCGGCCATTGCTCAAGAAACAATCACTCAACAAGGACATACTCAACAACTACCGTCCAGTCAGCAACCTAAGCCATCTGTCAAAAGTCATAGAGAAAGTTATTGCGCGAAGGATCATCTCTCATATTTCCGATCAGCGAATGGAAGACTGTTTCCAATCAGCCTACCGGAAGAATCATTCAACTGAAACCGCACTGTTGTGTGTAACAAATGCCATGAAAGCCGCTATAGACAATAGACAAGGCACGGCACTAGTTCTTATTGACTTTAGTGCGGCCTTTGACACAATCAATCACAAGATAATGATCCAGCGCCTTCGGTTGCGTTACGGCATTGTTGGCAAGGCGCTTGGCTGGCTGCAATCCTATCTGCAGAGCCGGACCCAGCGTGTGGTCATTCGTGATGCGTCATCGAATACAACTTGTGTGACATCGGGTGTCCCACAGGGTTCGGTGCTGGGTCCTTTATTATTCTCGTTGTACGTACAACCCATTGGCGACATAATTAGAGCGCATGGACTTTGTTTTCATCATTATGCGGATGATCTGCAATTGTACTGCCATTTTGACCTCACTGGGACTGCGTTGGCTGCTACTCGGCGACGTATGGAGGAGTGTCTAGATATTGTCAATCAGTGGATGACATCAAACTACATGTGCATGAACAACAATAAAACGGAATATCTTCCCGTAGTGCCAAAGAGTGCCGCTGCGCTTATTGACGGCAGTGTGATACGCGTAGGAGATGTTACGATTACTGCCTCAAGATGTGTTCGTAACCTTGGTGTCGTTATGGATCGCCACCTCGATTTTAAGAAGCAAGCTTCAAGTATCGTCAGTGTGTGCTCATTTCACCTGCGCCATATTAACCAGATGAGTCGTTATCTCACAACGTCGACAAAGGAACGTGTCGTCAACGCCATTATTACATCAAGGCTTGATTACCGCAATTCACTTCTATACGGCACTTCTGTCAACAACATCGCTCGACTGCAGAGAATGCACAACTCTGCTGCTAGGTTGATCCTACGCCGCCCACGGAGTGACAGCGCCATGCCTCTGTTGTGCATTCTTCACTGGTTGCCTGTAGCACACAGAATCGACTTTAAGCTATTAGTGTTTACATATAAAGCTGTGCATGGCGATGCCCCGAAATATTTATGCGACCTTGTATGCCCATACAAACCAACAAGAGCCCTGCGCTCTACCAACAATAACATGTTAACGGTCCTGCGGACTCATGTCAAAGCTGGGGACAATTCGTTTGCGGTCGCCGCAGCGACTTTGTGGAACACTTTGCCTAATGACATTAAAACGTCTGATTGTCTCTCTACTTTCAAGGCACGCTTAAAGACTCATTTTTTTTAGACTCTCGTTCTTGTCCAATGTGGCATAGTTTACTCTCTGCATTGATTTGTTTTATATGTCTTATGTATTAATTAACCTATTTATATATTTATGTTATACTTACATGTACATTAGTTCAGTTAAATGAATTGACAACGTCTTATTTCTACATAGAACTGTAGCTATGATCATTATTTTAATATATTTATTTAATTACTGTATTTATTCGTATTTTACTAATATTTAAATTTTCTTTTAGAAAATGCATGCTTATTTAGCCATTATTAATACCTCTATCTGGGTTCTACATGTTGTAAAGCGCCACGAACAATTTATAATTGGATCTGGCGCTATATTAAATAAAATATATTATTATTATTATTATAATAACAAACAATGCCTTGATGTAGTATTTTGTTATGTTGTACCTATTTAATTTACCATTTAACACAAGTTATCTGTTTGCTGGAATGGGACGCCAAGCAAGACCGGCGATCGGAATTTGGGTCGCAGCTAATGAGCCGCGCTTTCACTAGCCTCTAGTGAAAGTACTTTATTTAAGTCTATTATGTGACTAAATTCGAATTATCTTCCGATCACAACTATAAAGTTTTAATTTCGTAACAGGAACTGAATTGTGGTATAACATCTTCTCTCATCTCGGTTCATAGTTGATGTCGTTTTCATATCCAATTTGCCAGTTGTCCGCTGTGTCAATCACTTGGGCGTCCATTCAGCAAATAACACTGTTGTTTTGTCGATCTTACTATATAAAACACATCCAAAGATGTCACATGTCAAAATGGGAAAAACACACATTCGATATGGCACTAAAATAATCCCACAACTGAAATATAATAACAAAAAGGACACAATTGAATTGATGGCAAAAATAGCACATACTGTAATAGCACAATTAAAATAATGACGAAAATAGCTTCACTTATCCGTCCCTCTCTCTCTCTCTCTCTCTCTCTCTTTCTCTCTCTCTCTCTCTCTCGTTTTCGTGAACTCATCAAGACGGGAATCTGTCAGAGAAGACGCGTGACCGTACATGTGTGCGTGCGTGAGTGAGTGTGTATATATGTGTGTGTGTGTGTGTGTAAGTGTGTGTGTGTGTGTGTGTGTGTGTGTGTGTGAGTGTGTGAGACCGACAAAAAGCATATAATGTGCGATGCGCCACCTAATGTCTAATCTTGTCATATGATAAATAAATTAACAATGCTACACTTTTTTTTTATTTTTTTTTTATTGTGTGACTTGTTTCAATGATAAATATGAAATAGTTTCGAAATCATAGAAGCGAATGATAAAAATGTACTTTTATTTTTATGTAGTAACCCTAAGAGCCAATTAAGATTTCTACTCGTTTTCGAGGTAATATATTCAAGTGCACTAATTTCCCAGGTGAATGTAAGTGGTGGCAAAACGTGCTGCCACCTCACGGCGCCTAGGTAAAACAGACAATGACGAAACGTCACAAATCAGTTGGATATATTTCCGAAAATATGGGGAAGCTTAAATTTCCAAATCTCCCGGTTTCAATTCCTATGATATGTCATGTGATAACATTACGTGTTACTCATTGTTACCAAAACATTTGAAATATTCAAACGTTTTGTTGTCAGTGAACAAAACACCACCGACTATTAAACAATGAATGACAGTTTTAACAAGATTTAACAAGATTACCATCCAGAAAATTACTCTGGATGGCAGGTGGACAAGGAAGCCTTTTGGCTTATCGAGAGTCCAATACTTTTTATCTACATGTATCCCGCCTTTTTTAGGTGTGTGTCGATTTTATTTTTAAACATATTCACGCTACTAGCACCAACACAATCAGGAGATAATCTGTTCCATTCATTTACAGTCCTTTGTGAGAATGAGAACTTTCTTATATCTAACCTACACTGCTCCTTTACTAATGTAGCTTCATGTCCTCTGGTCCTTCTATCTTTCTTAACTGAGAAAAAAATGTTTCTATCAATATTTTCATAACCATTCAATATTTTAAACACTTCTATGTGATCTCCTCTCAATCTCCTGGTCTCTAGTGTTGTTAAACCACATTCTTTTAGGCGTATTTCGTAACTAAGATCCCTCAGATTTGGTATCATTTTAGTCGCTCTCCTCTGTACTCTTTCTAGCATATCTATGTCCTTCTTGCGATATGGCCTCCATGCTTGTATACAATATTCTAAATGAGGCCTCACTATTGTTTTGTTCAGCGGTACTATTAATTCTTTTTTCTTATACGCTATATTTCGCCTAATTAATCCAAGGATTTGATTTCCCTTTGACGCTGCAATTCCGCACTGCTCTCAAACCTTCATATCAGCACTAATGGTTAACCCTAAGTCCTTTTCTTTTACAGTAGTACTTAGAACAGTACCCCCCATTTTATATTTTACCTCTTCATTCCCATGACCTGTGTGGAGGCATTTACATTTCCCAAAATTGAACAGCATTTGCCACTTTTCAGACCATTTGATCAACCTATCAAGATCATCTTGTAAATGCTGTCTGTCTCCATCACTTTTAATCCTTCTAAACACTTTTGTATCATCCGCAAATTTTAACACCTTGCTTGTTATATCATCGTCCAAATCGTTGATATATATTAAGAATAATATAGGTCCTAGTACTGATCCCTGTGGTACCCCACTCAATACCGATTTCCAGTTTGAAGCCTCCCCATCAACTACTACACGTTGTCTTCTGTCATTCAGCCATTTTTCTATCCAGTTTATTATACCATTTCCTATGCCATGGGCCTTTAGCTTAAGGAGTAATCTTTGATGTGGTACTTTGTCGAAAGCTTTTTGAAAATCTAAATAGATGATATCTACTGGTGATCCCTCATCTACCCACCTAGTGATGTCTTCCAAAAAACATAACATATTTGTTAAGCATGACCTCGCTTTTAAAAACCCATGTTGAGATGGGTTTATCAAGTTATGTTTAACAAGAAAATCCACCATGTGATCTTTAATTAGTCTTTCTAATAATTTGCAAATCACTGATGTTAAACTCACTGGTCTATAGTTCTCTGACTTGTTTCTCGAACCTTTTTTAAATAACGGTATAATGTTTGCCTCTTTCCATTCTAAAGGAACCACTCCCTCTTCTAATGACAAATTGAAAACTGTTGCAAGCGGTACGCTAATTTGTTCTACAATTTCCAATAGTAGTTTGGGCGGAATCCCGTCCACTCCAGGTGATTTATTATCCTTCATAGCCCTTATTTTCTTAGCTACCATTTCCGAGGTTACAACTAACTGTCCTAAATAGTCTGAATCTGCCCCCTTGAACTTAGCCTCTGGTACTGGCAGTGAACTAATATCTTCCCTGGTAAACACTGAACTAAAATACTCATTCAGGTCTTCTGCCATTAAGAATCCCTCTGATATTGTATTTCCAGCACTATCTTCTAGAGGACCGACCTTATCCTGAACTTTCTGTTTGCTTCGAATATACGCATAAAAACTCTTACTGTCATGTTTTATATTACTAGCTAATTTTTTTTCATAGCTTCTCTTTGAATTTCTAATTTCAGCTGTAGCTTGATTAAGTGCTTCTTTATAAATGTTGTAGTCTTCATCATTTCCAGTACATCTATATGACTTCCACATCATTTGTTTATACTTAATTTTTCTAATGGCTTCTTTCGATAAGTGTTTCTTTTTAGACCGTTTCCCTTGTTTTTTGAAAGGTACAAATTTATCGACTATGCACTTAATTTCACTATTTAAGATATTCCAGCATTCGGTTGCTGTCTTATTCTTCAGTGTGTTATTCCAGTCTATCTTTGCTAAATATTTCCTCATGTCCTTATACCTTCCTTTGTGGAAATTTCTCCTATACTGCTTTTTACTATTCCTTTCTGATTTTACTTTGATGGTAAAATGTATCTGGTTGTGATCACTACTCCCCAGTGGCTCACATATCTTGACATTGTCAACTAATTCTTTCTGTGAGGACAAAACTAAGTCTAACACATTCTCTCCCCTGGTTGGTTCTAGCACATGTTGAGAAAGGAAACTATCTTGTACTAAAACTAAAAACTTGTGGTCCTCACTCCCCATACTCTGTAGAGATTTCCATTGTATATGCCCATGGTTAAAGTCCCCCATAATAATACAGTTCCGTTTGCTTACTTCCTTTATAGCGTTTTGTATTTTTTCATTCTCTTCTATGCTTATGTTTGGACTTCGATAAACTAACCCAACTGTTAACGTTGAGTTTCCTGTAACTATGTTACACCAAACAGCTTCTTCGCAATCTGCTTCTCTTTCTAATTTTATTTCATAAGCCTGGATAGATTCTTTAATATATAAAATAACTCCACCTCCCTTTCTTCCTATTCTATCTTTCCTAAACATTACATATCCTGTTAGTCCCAATTCGGCATCTGATATATCAGTGGTGGCCCACGATTCGGTTATACCTATTATGTGAGGGTCAATATCTTCTACCATAATGTTTAGTTCACTTCTTTTGTTTACTATGCTCCTTGCATTTAAACAAATGCATTTATATCCTGATTCAGAACAGTTTTCCAGGCTGTTCTTTGCCGATTTATTTCTGCTGTCTTTATCTATGCCTCCAGTTTCAGGCTTCTCTGTGAATCCCCCCTGCGAATCTAGTTTAAATAGATGCAGCCTGTCCCACTGTCAACAGATTGCAGCAAGTTCTCTGAGAAAACTGCTGCCCCCTTTCCACTTAGATT
Organism: Paraescarpia echinospica; assembly: GCA_020002185.1. NCBI lineage: Eukaryota > Metazoa > Annelida > Polychaeta > Sabellida > Siboglinidae > Paraescarpia > Paraescarpia echinospica. Next base: position 34,128,387 of record CM034536.1, read on the forward strand.
AGGCCATCTCTCATGTACATATCTTCCCTCCCAACAAAGTATCCCCATAAATCTACGAATCCCACCCCCTCTTCTTTACACATCTGCTCAACTAGTGCGTTGATCGCCATCCTCTTGCAGTTTCTATATGTCGGCCCCCTTCCTCCCATTACTGGCAAAATTCCTGAGAGGATAATCTGTTCTACTCTTGTCTTCTTTAACTTCTTCACTAACTGTCTGTACTTCTGAACTATCCCAGTTGTTCCCTCCCTCTCTGCGTTATTTGTCCCTACATGTACTAGTATAGACCCTCCCTTGCCATGCCCCAGTACCTTCTCTACCCTTTCAGTTACATGTTCTATCCTAGCCCCCGGTAGACAAACAACGACGTCCTCCCCCTCGCTTAGAGTCTTATCTGTCTTTCTCATAATCGAATCGCCCATAAACACCCTCTCTTTCCTCATTGCCCCCTCAATCACTGCCTCAGTGTAGCTCTTTCTACGGTTTGCATCTGTCTGGTTGTAATCTTGTTCCCCTGTCTTCTGCTCTCCCGTCACAATCTCGTCCGTTCCATTCTTTCCTGACGCTGTTTCTCTTGTCACCTTTCTTCCTGTCATCGTCCCTCCCGACTTCTCTTCTGTCACATGTACTCTCACTTCCTTTCTTCCCGTCATCTTTCCTCCCATTGCATTTCCTTCTCTCCTCTCCCGTCTCTTTTTCCCTCCTACCTCTTTCTCTACGGTCACTTTCTCTCCTGCCACCTTCACACCTGTCACATTTCCTGCCGTCGATCCTCCACTTTCTTCCCCTCCGATCACCTTCCCTCCTCTCAGTCTCCTTTCCTCGGTCTTGTTGCCACTACTCTGCTCCTTCAGTTTCACAGTATTCCCAACTTTATCCCTGTCGTCTCTCTCCATTCCATCTGTCTCCTTGCTGATTCTCATCTCCATCCCCTTCACAATATCTACCAACCTAGCTACCTCTTTCTCCAGACATTTCACCTTCCAACACCCCACGCACTGAAAGGTGAATCCCTCTTCCTTGGTTTCTGTCCATGACTTCGTACAGCCGGATAAGGCAAAATCTACCCAACTGTGGCAGTCGTCGCACACCAAGTGTCTCTTTGCCTTGACTTGCCGCTTGCAAGGCGCCATATCAGAATTTATTTAATAATAATAATCTAATTAGCTATTTAAAATAGTTTTGTCAACTGTGTTTACACTATTCACTGTCTATGTAGTCTTTAAGAAGACTGTTTTCTGTGCACAAATGTTACACTTTTCGTAAGATTGCGTACGCTAGACTGCCTTATTTATTTAGGTTATACAGCGCCCTAGCGAATAAGAGAGACACTAGCTACATAAACTTAATTCGCCCGATTATCGCAAATGCTTAACTTTAACAACAAAGCTACCTTATCAAAATGTCTAGCAGGTACTGACTTACACAGATATTATCTTATGTAGGTAGTTTATGGTTGTTACTTTATCACCTATATATTCTACCACATAACGAGGTTTGTTAAATCTTGTTTACAAACTTATCGTAGCCGTAAGCTAACGTACCCTATTATCACTCACTAGACTAAAGTGTCCTAAAATACTTTATCTAACTAACTTTAAGCACAACTGCTACTCAATATATGTTTACTGCTACTTTATGAATGATATTAAGGCAAGAATAATACTTATCAATCAATAATTCCACTTGCTTATGAACTTTGATACACCACCAATTTCAACGATCTATCTCCGCCAAATATAGCCTCGAATAGTTTTGTCAACTGTGTTTACACTATTCACTGTCTATGTAGTCTTTAAGAAGACTGTTTTCTAGAAACACTAGCGATTACCTCGGCATGTTTTCTGTTATTTATATCACATTCACGCTCAGTCAGTCACAGTCACACGGCGACGTCTGTAGCGTCAATATCTAGCCAGATTTCATGGACGGTGACTACAGATAAAACAAATTGAACCGTTTTTTCGACCCGGTTACTGGTTACATTGGAATGTGCACTTTGCCTGCGTGTCGGCTATTTCTACAATAGTACTCTCATAAACATACCAGAAACAAAAATATATTAACTAACAGCCTCATTGATTATTATGTAAAAGTCTCTGATATGTTTAAGTGATCCAGTGTCTGGGGATTGTTTCTCTAAAATTCGTATCAGCTATCCAGCCCTATTTTGCTCTTTAATAATCCATTTCTCTCATACTTTGTACTATTGTAGACGCCCTAAATGGCGTCATTATACAAGATATATAATTTTGTATTGTTCGTGCTTTAGTACATGTTATGTCCTAAAAGGCGTCGTTACAGTAAATTTATCATTTTATATTTTGCATAAATTAAGGTCTCTCATGACACAAAAGAGGTAATTTACACTCAATACGTCATTTGACATTTTCCACAATACACTGTATACGCCGACATTTGCATTTTTCACTCACGATGTCCATCTGGGAAACATCTGTTGAACGTCCAATTTATTTAAACCTCAAAGTGTTTGTTTCAGTGGGAAGAGTTTTGCTCCACGTAAGATGTCTTGTTGATTTATGATAAACACCATAGTAGTGTTGTTTCCTGCACTCGCCGACCGATGGCGCACTATGCGTGTGTTCAGTCGGAGCAGCGCTACCAAGGACACCCCGACCTCCCCTGAGTCACTGAGCACAACAAAAATAGTTGTTTGACACGGGTTTCTAGTCCACTGTCCCGGTGGCTCATGACACCGGTTGTCAAATGTCACACAGTGTCACAACGTTGGTTGTCAGCCGTCAGACTGAATAAATACTACGTACGTGCATACAGTTGGGATAATTGTTATTTTGGGACTAATATAACCACAGTTAAAGTAGCAAGTATGCAACCACCTATGTTCACTAGAGAACCCTGAAGAAATTCATACAATTCTTCTATTATCACGATACTAACTTTATATTACAACTATTATTTTATAAGCAGTGAGTAATTAACGTGGCGTCGTGTACTCACCAAGGCCTGTAATTTCGGTGGCTCCTCCGTGCACACACCTTGGTGAGTTCACTCCACTAGCATCTAATTATAATACAGATGTGCGTGTGTGTGTGCGCGCCCGAGTTAAAACATAGGGAATTTTTACCCCATGTTAAAAGATAGGGATTTTGCACCAGAGCGCGCCCGGGTTAAAGGATAGGACATTTTTACCCCACGTTAAAAGATAGGGATTTTCCACCAAAGCGCGCCCGGGTTAAGAGATAGGTCATTTTTACCCCATGTTAAAGTATAGAAGCTATTATCGTAAATGCATTCGACGACTTTTTGAAAAAATTAAATATACCGAACAGCATTTGAATATGACACACACAATATTGCTTGGCCCGTAGGCCGTGGCACCGGCAAGGGACCGAGCCCTTATTTGGTTGACGATGACACGGATAAAATGTGGTGTTATAATAAGGCGAAATTTATATAATAAAAGGATTATAAATTCAGCAGAGGTCGTTTTATCTGAAGTAATGTATACGACATGTAGACTACGTATAGGACTATGTTATATCAGAACCTATAGCCTCGTTTTTTCGAACAGAGCGACCATCTTGGAATTATACGTTTGGTATCATTTCCGTACGATAGTACCCAAATTCGTGTCTCTTATAAATCCCGTACTCGAGACGTGTCTGGACATTTGTTTGTTGCGAGCATGAGTGTGCGCACCCTGTGTGACGTCATTAAACTGCTATGCGCAGTAATTTTGTGCGCGAGGTGATTTGGTCAAACAGGTAGTGATTTGGTTAGATCTTGTTTTGAACTTGCGCGCTTGAATATAATTCAATCGTGTGACGTCATGATGCAGTGACATCATTAAACTATAAACTGCTACGCGCAGTAATTTTGTGTGCGAGGTGATTTGGTCAAACAGGTAGTGATTTGGATAGCCATCGTTTTGAACTTGCGCACTTGAATATAATCCCATTATGTGACATCATCAATAGTGACGTCATGGTACGCGCAGTAATTTTGTGCGCGAGGTGAGTTGGTCAAACAGGTAGTGCTTTGGCTAGCCACTGTTTTGAACTTGCGCGTATGTAATGTAATTCCATAATTTGGCGTCATGGTCAGTGAGTGACGTCATGGTACGCGCAGTAATTTTGTGTGCGATGTGAGTTGGTCAAACAGGTAGTGCTTTGGTTAGCCATTGTTTTTAGCTTTCGCGCTTGAATATAACCCCATCATGTAACGTTATGGTCAATTCCCCTGTACAATTTCATTGTAGAAGTTTCTTTGGTAATTTTGTCAACACACTACAAAACCGACGCTACTGTGTGCTACTGTGTTCTGGAGACGTGTCTGGACTTGTTTATTGGTTGCGGGTGCGAGCTCGCTCGCGTCCTGTATGACGTCAAAGCTATCATAGTCATTTGGTTAGCCATCCTTTGTAACAACTTTAATAAAAAATTCAATCACGACCTTCAGAGAAAAATCATCGTTCACTACACTACAGGCATATCACGCTATAAGCAAACTGGTATGAACCGGTAACCAAGCCCAAGGCTCTATGTGTTGGAATAACATCCGTGTATTTGTCCTGTGTTAAAACATAGGGAATTATAAAACAGTTACTTATCTGGTAATTTACTCAAACTACCTGCTATCTGTGTAATATTTTGGTCAAACCCTTTGCCATGTAACAGTATTTGTCGTACGCAATTTGTACTTAACAAGTTTAGTGCAGTTGATAGCCTGCTTTCAAAGTGTTTTGAAGTGATACTCCCTGTGTAAGTGATATCGACTTTGTGGCCTTCCCACCAAATTTATTGAATAAAGAATTGGTTGCAAATTTGTTTTTCGAATCAGGTGCGTAACAAAGTGAAGCGTTATGATAGAACAGTACAAGTGTACAGGAACATAATAACTTTCCAGATAAGATGTACCAGTATTTATATAGTTTATCGTATTAATGGTCAAGTGTATAAAAACCCATTAGAACGTTTTTATCTTTATTCCGTACTGTAGTGTTTAACGTCGTGCGTCTTCGGTAAACGTTTCAAACTTGCTTCTGTTGTAAAACACCTAACCTGGTATTGGTAACCGAAAATGAACCCATAGAGATATACATAGATACATACATATACAGACGAATATAGAGGCATACATAGATGGAGGTCATTAATTCAACTGCAGTGCTGAAAGACTGTTTGAGTGTTTTGTTAGACGCAAGTGTGAAGCTATCCGACGTAACACTCGAACAGTTATGTAATATCAATACTTGGTAGCAAGAAGCCGTTTCGAAACAGTGGCGAAACACTATGAAACAAATGGTTCTGACAGTAATGGAGGGTGACCTGTAAATAACTTTCTTTTTTCTTGTACACGATTAAACTTTGCAAGACTCTGTATCAATGTCTAGTCTCTGGTTCTAGTAGTTATGGAGCGTGACATGTAAATACGTTTGTGTTGTTCATGAATAAACGGTGCAAACCTTATCTTGTGTCTTTACTTAAACAAACTAAGACCAACGACTTCCACGAATCAAACTTTGACTAGCGAGATGCACGAACCAAGCATTCAAACAAACTTGCCGGACAAACGAAACACCAAACACCTAAAAAAGTAATAACAACCAAACTAGTCGGACAAACAAAACACTATACTTTGACCAACACGCTGTACGAATCAAACTATAGACCAACTAGTCGTACAAACGAAACACTAAACTTAGCACAACAGGTTGTACGAATTGAACGTAGATTAACTAGTCGGACAAACGAAACACTATACTTTGATCAACACGCTGTACGAATCAAACTATAGACCAAATAGTCATACAAACGAAACACTAAACTCAGCCCAACAGGTTACACGAATTGAACTTTTACCAACTAGTCGGACAAATAAAACACCAAACCTAACGGGTTATCGCGTGAGCTTCCATCAATTTGAACAAACGAAACACTAAGCTTAGCCGAACCCGTGGCACAAATTCAACTTAGACCAACTAGTCGGACAAACGAAACACTAAACTTAGCCGAACACGTGGCACAAATTGAACTTAGACCAACTAGTTGGACAAACGAAACACTAAACTTAGACCAAATGGTTGTACAAATTGAACTTAGATCAACTAGTCGGACAAACGAAACACTATACTTTGACCAACACGCTGAACGAATCGAACTATAGACACGAGTTGTACAAATGAAACACTAAACTTAGCCGAACACGTGGTACGAATTGAACATAGACCAACTAGTCGGACAACCGAAACACTATACTTAGCCCAACAGGTTGCACAAATTGAACTTAGACCAACTGGTCGGACAAACGAAACACTATACTTTGACCAACACGCTGCACGAATCAAACTATAGACACGAGTTGTACAAACGAAACACTAAACTTAGCCGAACACGTGGCGTGGCACGAATTGAACTTAGACCAACTAGTCGGACAAACGAAACAGCAAACCTTGGAAGGAAGGAAGGAAGGAAAAAGGAAAAAAGGAAAAAAGGAAAAAAGGAAAAAAGGAAAAAAGGAAGGAAGGAAGGAAAGAAGGAAAAAAGGAAGGCAGGAAGGAAAAAAGGAAGGAAGGAAGGCAGGAAAGAAGGAAAGAAGAAAAAAGGAAGGAAGGAAGGAAGGAAAGAAAGAAGGAAAAAAGGAAAGAAGGAAAAAAGGAAGGAAGGAAGGAAGGAAGGAAAGAAGGAAAAAAGGAAGGAAGGAAGGAAGGAAAGAAGGAAAAAAGAAGGAAGAAAGGAGAAAAGGAAGGAAGGAAGGAAAGAAGGAAAACGGAAGGAAAGAAGGAAAAAGGAAGGAAGAACAGGCAATTCGACAGTTTATCGCGTGACATCTCACCTCTTTCAGGCAATTCGACGGGTTATCGCGTCAAATCCCTCTTTTTGGAGCAAATTCGATAGGTTATCGCGTGACATCTCACCTCTTTCAGGCAATTCGACGGGTTTTCGCGTCAAATCCCTCTTTTTGGAGAAAATTCGACAGGTTATCGCGTCAAATCCCTCTTTTTGGAGCAAATTCGACAGGTTGTCGCGTCAAATCCCTCTTTTTGGAGCAAATTCGACACGTTGTCGCGTCAAATCCTTTCTTTTTGGAGCAAATTCGACGCGTTGTCGCGTCAAATCCCTCCTTTTTGGAGCAAATTCGTCAGTTTATCGCGTGACATCTCTACCAAACTTAGCGCACGATACTACGGCCGAGACATTGCTGTCGACAAACGCTACATTGCTGAAATCACTTGTCCTGAAGCTCACTACAACATCTGTGTAACACCAAACACTTATACCAAAGAGTGACAAGAACCAAACTTGTCGGACAAACGAAACACCAAACACTTAGATCAACGAGTGACAAGAACCAAACATCACATACCTTCATGTCAAGAGACGATCATCTGTTCGGATTCACATCCAACGAGACGACCATAGGACTCGTATGAGGTATCGCTTCTTTTAACGGAAAACATATGTATATGAAACATCCGTCTTTACAACGTAACAATTCTATATTTACAAATAGTGCGAGCGATCAGACACGATACGAACTTCTCGAGAGTCGAAAAAGGAAAGACCGGAATTGTCGGAAGTATGGTATATACACTAGTTTTCGGCGTCATCTCATTTGTATAACCAATGTGCACGTTCATGAGAGAGGCGACATCCGACGCCACTCAACGGACACCAATGTAATTAGTCAGAGTATTGCCATCTACCAGCCATGATAGATCTATATTCGTTGACACACTTCCGGGAATTCCGGAAGCATAGAGGCCGCCATGACAGTCAAGTAACTTCCGGTGCGACGGCACTTCCGACCTAGCGTTCCTTGTAGAGGCTGCCATAGCAAGCGAATATGAAAACTGCTATGATCGAAAACGACTATGTCAATAGCATGTAAGGACAACCACCTGACAGGACTTCATTCGAAGAGGTGACCACCATGGTTCCCGACGCCACTCAACGGACATCAATGTAATTAGTCAGAGAATTGCCATCTACCGAGCATGATAGATCTCTATTCGTTGACACACTTCTCGGAGTACCGGAAGCGTAGAGGCCGCCATGACAGTCAAGCAACTTCCGGTGCGACGTCACTTCCGACGTAGTGTCCCTAGTAGAGGCTGCCATGACAGTCAAGTAACTTCTGGTACGACGTCACTTCCGGCGTAGCGCCCCCTAGTGGATAATCGGAGTACTGCGTCACATGATAACGCCATCTAGCGGGTAAAAATATCTAATTAGGTTAGTTAGATAAAAAAATTGGGGTTAATCGCGCGAAAATTTTCTGTTTTTGTTCCTCTGGGACAAAAACATAAAATTTTCAGAAAATGTATACAACAACCACCTTGGTTGGTAAATTTTCGCGAGCTTAACCCCAACTTTTTTCTCTAAATAACCTCTTTGGTATAAGTGTTTGGTGTTACACAGATGTCGTAGTGAGCTTCAGGACAAGTGATTTCAGCAATGTAGCGTTTGTCGACAGCAATGTCTCGGCCGTAGTCTCGTTCGCTAAGTTTGGTAGAGATGTCACGCGATAAACTGACGAATTTGCTCCAAAAAGGAGGGATTTGACGCGACAACGCGTCGAATTTGCTCCAAAAAGGAGGGATTTGACGCGACAACGCGTTGAATTTGCTCCAAAAAGAGGGATTTGACGCGACAACCTGTCGAATTTGCTCCAAAAAGAGGGATTTGATGCGATAACCTGTCGAATTTGCTCCAAAAAGAGGGATTTGATGCGATAACCTGTCGAATTTGCTCCAAAAAGAAGGATTTGACTCGACAACGCGTCGTATTTGCTGCAAGAAGAGGGTACGATGTCACGCGATAACCTGTCGAATTCCCTCAAAAAGGAGGGATTTGACGCGATAACCTGTCGAATTTACTCCAAAAAGAGGGATTTGACGCGATAACCCGTCGAATTGCCTGAAAGAGGTGAGATGTCACGCGATAAACAGTCGAATTGCCTGTTCTTCCTTCCCTTTTCCTTCTTTCCTTTCTTTTTCCTTCTTTCCTTCCTTCCTTCTTTCATTTTTTCCTTCTTTCCTTCCTTCCTTCCTTCCTTTTTTCCTTCTTTCCTTCTTTCCTGCCTTCCTTCCTTCCTTTTTTCCTTCCTTCCTTCCTTTTTTCCTTCTTTCCTTCCTTCCTTCCTTCCTTTTTTCCTTTTTTCCTTCTTTCCTGCCTTCCTTCCTTCCTTTTTTCCTTTTTTCCTTCTTTCCTTCTTTCCTTCCTTCCTTCCTTTTTTCCTTCTTTCCTTCCTTCCTTCCTTTTTTCCTTCTTTCCTTCCTTCCTTCCTTCCTTTTTTCCTTCTTTCCTTCTTTCCTGCCTTCCTTCCTTCCATCCTTCCTTCCTTTTATCCTTCCTTCCTTCCTTTTTTCCTTCTTTCCTTCCTTCCTTCCTTTTTTCCTTTTTTCCTTCCTTCCTTCCTTCCAAGGTTTGGTGTTTCGTTTGTCCGACTAGTTGGTCTAAGTTCAATTCGCGCAACCTGTTGGGCTAAGGTTAGTGTTTCGTTTGTACGACTAGTTGGTCTAAGCTCAATTCGTGCCACGTGTTCGGCTAAGTTTAGTGTTTCGTTTGTACAACTCGTGTCTATAGTTTGATTCGTGTAGCGTGTTGGTCAAAGTATAGTGTTCCGTTTGTCCGACTAGTTGCTCTGAGTTCAATACGTACAACCTGTTGGGCTAAGTTTAGTGTTTCGTTTGTCCAACTAGTTGGTCTAAGTTCAATTTGTGCCACGTGTTCGGCTAAGTTTAGTGTTTCGTTTGTCCGACTAGTTGGTCTAAGTTGAATTTGTGCCACGGGTTCGGCAAAGTTTAGTGTTTTGTTTGTACAAATTGATGGAATCTCACGCGATAACCCGTTAGGTTTGGTGTTTCATTTGTCCGACTAGTTGGTCTAAGTTCTGTTCGTGTAACCTGTTTGGCTAAGTTTAGTGTTTCGTTTGTACGACTAGTTGGTCTATAGTTTGATTCGTACAGCGTGTTGATCAAAGTATAGTGTTTCGTTTGTCCGACTAGTTAATCTAAGTTCAATTCGTACTACCTGTTGGGCTAAGTTTAGTGTTTCGTTTGTACGACTAGTTGGTCTACAGTTTGATTCGTACAGCGTGTTGGTCAATGTATAGTGTTTTGTTTGTCCGACTAGTTTGGTTCTTATCACTCGTTGGTCTAAGTGTTTGGTGTTTCGTTTGTCAGACAAGTTTGGTTCTTGTCACTCGTTGGTCTAAGTGTTTGGTGTTTCGTTTGTCAGACAAGTTTGTTTCTTGTCACTCGTTGATCTAAGTGTTTGGTGTTTCATTTGTCAGACAAGTTTGGTTCTTATCACTCTTTGGTCTAAGTGTTTGGTGTTTCGTTTGTCCGACAAGTTTGTTTGAATGCTTTGTTCGTGCTTCTCGCTAGTCTAAGTTTGATTCGTGGAAGTCGTTGGTCTTAGTTTGCCCTCCATTACTGTAAGGACCATTTGTTTCATAGTGTTTCGCCACTGTTTCGAAACGGCTTCTTGCAACCAAGTATTGATATTACACAACTGTTGGAGTGTTACGTCGGATAGCTTCACACCTGCGTCTAACAAAATACTCAAACAGTCTTTCACCACTACAGTTGAATTAACGACCTCCATCTATGTATGCCTCTATATTCGTCTGTATATGTATGTATGTATATGTATGTATGTACATCTAAGTGGAAAGGGGCAGCAGTATTCTTAGAGAATCTGCTGCGATCTGTTGACAGTGGGACAGGTTGCATCTATTTAAACTAAATTCGCAGGGGGGACTCGCAGAGAAGCCTGAAACTGTAGGCATACATTAAGGCAGCAAAAATAATTCAGCAAAGAACAGTCTGGAAAACTGTTCTGAAGCTGGGTATAAATGTGTTTGTTTAAATGCAAGGAGTATAGTAAACAAAAGAAATAAACTAAACATTATGGTAGAAGATATTGACCCTCACATAATAGGTATAACCGAATCATGGGCAACCACCGATATATCAGATGCCGAATTGGGACTGACAGGATATGTAATGTTTAGGAAAGATAGAATAGGAAGAAGGGGAGGTGGAGTTATTTTATATATTAAAGAATCTATCCAGGCTTACGAAATAAAATTAGACAGAGAAGCAGATTGCGAAGAAGCTGTTTGGTGTAACATAGTTACAGGAAACTCAACGTTAACGGTTGGATTAGTTTATCGAAGTCCAAACATAAGCATAGAAGAGAATGAAAAAATACAAAACGCTATAAGGGAAGTGAGCAAACGGGACTGTGTTATTATGGGGGATTTTAACCATGGGCATATAAAATGGAAATCTCTATAGAGTATGGGTAGTGAGGACCACAAGTTTTTAGTTTTAGTACAAGATAGTTTCCTTTCTCAACATGTGCTAGAACCAACCAGGGGAGAGAATATGTTAGACTTAGTTTTGTCCTCACAGAATGAATTAGTTGACAATGTTAAATTATGTGAGCCTCTGGGAAGTAGTGATCACAGCCAGATACATTTTACCATCAAAGTAAAATCAGAAAGAAATAATAAAAAGCAGTTCAGGAGAAATTTCCACAAAGGAAGATATAAGGAAATGAGGAAATATTTAGCAAAGATAGACTGGAATAATACACTGAAGAATAAGACAGCAACATAATGCTGGAATATCTTAAAGAATGAAATAGAGTGCATCGTAGATAAATTTGTTCCCTTCAAAAAACAAGGGAAACGGACCAGAAAGAAATACTTATTGAAAGAAGCCATTAGAAAAATTAAGTATAAACAAATGATGTGGAAGTCATATAGACGTACTGGAAATGACGAAGACTACAACATTTATAAAGAAGCACTAAACCAAGCTACAGCTGAAATTAGAAATTCAAAGAGAAGCTATGAACAAAAATTAGCTTGTAATATAAAACATGACAGCAAGAGTTTTTATGCGTATGTTCGAAGCAAACAGAAAGTTCAGGATAACGTCGGTCCTCTAGAAGATAGTGCTGGACATATAATATCAGAAGGATTCTTAATGGCAGAAGACCTAAATGAGTATTTTAGTTCAGTGTTTACCAGAGAAGACACTAGTTCACTGCCAGTACCAGAGGCTAAGTTCAAGGGGCAGAATCAGACTATTTAAGACAGTTAATTGTAACCCCAGAAATGGTAGGTAAGAAAATTAGGGCTATGAAGGAAAATAAATCACCTGGAGTGGATGGTATTCCACCCAAACTACTAGTGGAAATTGTAAAACAAATTAGCATACCGCTTGCAACAGTTTTCAACTTGTCATTAGAAGAGGGAGTAGTTCCTTTAGAATGGAAAGAAGCAAACATTATACCGTTATTTAAAAAAGGTTCGAGAAACAAGTCAAATAATTATAGACCAGTTAGTTAGATAGTTAGTTAGATTTGTAAATTATTAGAAAGACTAATTAAAGATCACATGGTGGATTTTCTTGTTAAACATAACTTGATAAACCCATCTCAACATGGGTTTCTAAAAGCGAGGTCATGCTTAACAAATATGTTATGTTTTTTGGAAGATATCACTAAGTGGGTAGATGATGGATCACCAGTAGATATCATCTACTTAGATTTTCAAAAAGCTTTCGACAAAGTGCCACATCAGAGATTACTGCTTAAACTAAAAGCCCATGGCAGTAGATAGTAACACCTGTTCAACCTCAAAACCCTACTTATAAAAAACGTTTTAATGACCACTAAACGATTCTTGCACCCAGCTGACGTCAGCAATAATGCGAGACTAGTCCTATGTATAAAAAAAAGATCAAAGGTTTTTTGTTTGACACTAATGAGTTTGGGAAACCTACTTATAAAAAACGTGATTGATGAGCGATGTAATTTGATACTAATTGGATGATTGACAGTACACTAGAGAGATGCCACCTAGCGGTGAGTGCAGAGAGTATTTTAGTCCTAGCGATCAACGTCGTACCTAGAGCGCGCTGACGTAAGCAATAATGCGTTTAATAATAAAGTATATAAGTTTAGTTTCGTACTTTATAACCACGCTAAAGTATATAAGTTTAGTTTCGTACTTTATAACCACGCTAAGTTAAGTTTCGTACTGGACCACCTATAACTGGGGTAGGAGTTGTGCTGACGTAAGCAATACGCTAACCACGCTAAAACCATTGTATATTAAAACCATTGTATAAACGTTGAGATGTCCCCGTATGTGATGTTGACAGCAAGAGCGACGACTGCTGCAGCGATAAGGCCAACGGCTGCTGCTGCTCTAGTGGTCTTTGACCCCTGGATGACAGCATAGCTGGCTAACGGTAAACAACGTTGTTCTGGTGGACGGATTAAAACGAAACATAAATACATCTAGTCGTGGGATTACAATGACAATCAAATGCATAAATACACTAACATTCAGTAGGGTGTTTTTGCATTGAAAATAGACGCGTGAAAACGTGAGTAGTGACTGTAATATTTTATTCGGAATAATAGTTGAGTGTTCGGCCGCGACCGACGGGTTGCTTCCTGCTGGTCTCCGGCGGGGACCCTTCCCGACGAGGCGTGATCTCCGGCGGGGAACCGAAGCCTTCCCGACGATATAGTTCGGGAGGCGTGATTGTCCTCCATAGTCCGTTTGGCTGTTTTACGAGGAACACTCGAGCCATATCGGGGACATCATCGTCGTCAAAGCTGTCAGGTGTGGGGGCGGGCGTAGGAGGTGGCGACGTGTGGATGTACGGTGGCACCGCGCATGTTGCCCGGGTCGACGTCGTCGACGCGTCGGGGAGATCGATCGGCCTACGTGGCGTGTACGTACTGCTTGTAGGCAGTTGGATCGGTCTATGAAATAAACAAAGGATGAATAAAATGAGTGAGAGTTATAAATAAAATGCATGTTTAAAATAAAATACATGCTATAGTAAGCACTGTTTAAATATGTTACAACATTAAAAACGTGCATTTAAATAAAATGCATGCATGCTATACTAAGCACTGTTTAATGTACGCTGTCTTACCGTGGTTTTGTTGTGGACGTGGCCATGTTAGAGCGATGTGGTGGAGACGTCGTGCGCTCGTGTTTGTAAAAGTGTGTATGAAATGTGCGCGTCGTCAAACAGCGGCGGCGGCGCATGACACTACGGCTTATCTTGATTGACATGTGAACGGAGAACAAAGGATTTTTACAAACGTTAAACGAAACGTTAAAAGCACGAAATTAAACGTTATATACGATCACTACGGGGTCAGGAAACACGAGATGCATAGATATTAGAAAAAATCGCTGTAAAAGTCACATTTGACAGTGGATGCACTGACGTGAACGCTAACTTTTTTCCTAAAACAAATTCCTCGGTAGAGTAGGCGGAATGCGTTAAGCGCACATGTGTGACATCTGTTGCGCGTGACTTAACGAATTGGAATGTGAACGGAGAACAATGGATTTTTACAAACGATAAATGAAACTTTAAAAGTGCGAAATAAAACGTTGTATAAGATCGCTGGGGGGTCAGGAAACGCGAGATGCATAGATATTAGAGAAATTCGCTGTAAAAGTCACATTTGACAATGAATGCACTGACGTGAACGCTAACTTTTTTCCGAAAACAAAATGTTTTGGATGGATGAAGTATGCACGTCGATAATTGAAAAAGATAAGGGTATAAGTGTGAAGTGCGCATGCGCGTTATAGTGTAGACAATGACATTTCAAAAACAATAAACGAAACGTTAAAAGCACGAAACTAAACGTTGTATAGGTTCGCTGTGGAGTCAGGAAACGTGAGATGCATCGATATTAGAGAAAATCGATGTAAGGAGAGATTTAACGGCGAATGTACTGACGTGACTGGAAACTTTTTTCTGAAAACAAAATGTCTGAAATGTTCGAGGCATTCACGCTGATAATTGAGTAAGATGACGTATTAGCATGAATTGCGCATGCGTGTTATTTGGAAAAGGTATAAAACGGGTGAGAAAAATGTTATTTTGTATGACGCTGAAGTTCTAACGTGTATTCTTTCTACAACAGCAGAGCAGCAAGCAGCAGATGTTCTTCCGCAACATGGCGGATGAAAGTCAACAACAACAACCAAAAAAGTCGAAGGCAGTCGATGAAGGCGGCAGCGGCCAGCAGCAGCAGTCAACCTTCGTCACTGATTGCAGCCTTGTCAAAGGGGGCGTCACCACCCGTTAAGCGCCCCGTTACGCTGATCGCGGCCCCGTTGACTGTCGGCCGAAAGAGAAGCGCCGAAGAGGCGTCCTTGGAGCTACACCCCGACGACACGGCCGAGCAGCCCCCGGTGTTGTCGCGGAGCGGTTCTATGGAGCGTGAATCGACGGCGTCGACGCGTGCTACCGTGGTGAGTCTGAGACATCTGAAGTGCGCCTACGTGTTTATAAACTCCTGTCGGCCGTTACGATCGATGCCGTCTCGTACAAAGGGGAGCCCGGCACCACCTATTTGGGATGTTCCCGTTGTCGTCGGAAATTGCAGACAAGCAAAGCCGGGGTCCTGATATGTCGAACGCACGGTGAAGTGTTCGTACCGAAATATTTCTTCGCGTTACGTGTGATGGTGAAGGACGGCGATGAGGAGGAAGACGAGCTTTGGCTTACGTTGTTCGATAGTCAAATGTCTAATCTCGTCGAGTTCACGGCCGAGTACTTGACGGAATTGAACGAGGAGGATCTCCGCGATACCGTGCTCGAGTTAACCGGTACTAAAGTGGAGATTAGTGTGCGGAAGACGAGTTGGAACGGGGACCCCTCGTATACAGTCCGCACACTAAAAAGATACGTCGACGATGACTAATGTTGTTGTCTTGTGTTGTTTGTAGGAGGAGGAAAATTGGCCGCTACTGCTAGATTTATTGACGCACGCCAACGAACGACAACGAATGAGAGATCGTCGGGGGCTGGAACTAAGCAAGGAGAGCTTTGAACTATTAGCCGAGTCGGCCGAACAATATATAAGAGCGTTTTGGTTGGCCTATGAAGCAAGCCTATTTCGTAGTAGTTTGATGTACTAACAGTTGTGCTTTTATATGCTTTAGGAAGTGCGCTGCGTACTCCAAAAAATGCTTGCAAACAACGAAAGGATTCGCGCTCAGTACGACGAGGTTGCGACGTTCGTAAGAACGTTGTTGGAACGGGGTGTGCCGGGGTCAGTAAAGATGGATGAGAAGGAGGAAAAGAAGAGGGAGGTGGACTAATCATAATAATGTGTTTGTAGGACGCTTTGATGCAGCACACCAGGCGTGAGTGTATGAGCGACTTCCTACACGCGTTCCTGACGGTGATTCGTAAAGAGTAGAACTGCTTTGTGCTGTAGGGTAGTAGCGGAGGAGTACGTGACGCTCACGTATTGGAGGCAATCATCGAGGAGGCGCTGGGCGACTGTTCGACCCGAATACGCCCCCCTCCACCGACGTATAACGACAGCCTGGGGACGATGGGACCGACGAGCTCGCCGTACTGGAGCGTATCGGAGGAGCTGGGGACGTGCCAACGGCAACTCGTCGTGCCGAGCCGGAGTCAGTTGATCGTGCGTTACGAACGACTGGCTATGGATCTCGTCGCCGAGACTCTCGGCGAAATGATTCTGGAGAAGGCGCGAGATCACTGCGGGGTATGCGAACCGAATGAAGGCTGCCCATACGTTCACATGCCCGGCTATCGCGCGGGGCGGCCGAATCGCGTCTACATGCAACGTTTCGATAAGCCGGGCTGTATTGTGACGCGGTATTTCAACGGCGTCATGGAAACGTTCCTACGTCGATCGCTCATCCCCTGTTTCACGAGACTAGTGCATATTCTACACGAGACTACGGTGTCGATTTCTTCCGGTGATCAGCAGCCGCAAACGGGCCGTGCAGGAGAATTGTATTTGGTGCAGTTTGTGTCGAACTGGTTGTTGGGAACAAATTGGCGCGATTATATGAGTCGCGTGCAACTCGAGTCGGCCGTGCACACGTACGTGCAACGCCGGAGCGGACTGGAATGAACGAACACTAGTAGAATAGAGAACATTTTATTATTTGCTTGCTATTGAAACAAAGGCTTTGAATGTTGTAAGAGTACCGAATAAAACGTTGAAAATGTACTTTCCGTTTCCGAGTTACCTAGTTAGAAAAATTACCGCTAGTCGTACCACCATCCCGCTAGTTACCGCAAGTTAGAAAAACCACCGCATTTCACCGCTAGTTAGAAAAATTTCCGCTACAGTTAGAAAAACCGTCACTAGTTAGAAAAATTACCGCTCTTCCCGCTAGGGTTAGAAAAATCGTCACCACATTCCACCGCTCTTCCCGCTAGGGTTAGAAAAACCGTCACCGCATTCCACCGCTCTTCCCGCTAGGGTTAGAAAAACCGTCACCGCATTCCACCGCTCTTCCCGCTAGGGTGTACTTACCACCACCACCACCGCCACCGTCACCGTCGCCGTTATAAATAGCGACGTTCGAAAAAATATCATTAGAGAGAATGCCACCACCTACTAGATGGCAATGTCCGAAATGTGGGCACTATTTCGCGACGCAGTCGACGTTAGAACGACACGTAAAGAGTTCGAAAACATGCGGCGACGAAGCGCTATGCGTAAAACGTCGTGTCCAAAATGTGGCACGCTATTCACCATGCGTTACGCTATGCTACGACATCTGAGGCTGCTGTGTTCGTCGCCACCACCTCCTAGTAATGAATCAGTGGTGGAGGAAGAGGCCGCTAGGCCGCCGTCGCCCGACGATCTACAGCGTGTCGAAGACGAGCACCGGCGTAGCATAGAGACGTCGGTGGCGCGCGGCGTCATACAGTCGCGTTACAACTATCGTATGACCGCCTGTACGAGTACGCGCGTGCTTGAACCGCGTCTGAGGGAAATGTTTCGCGCGCAAAAGAACGCGTTTAAAATTAACGTAAGCTATGGTTTTGTATTACGCCACAAGGTGTCGGGTCGGTACCGATATTTTCATTCTTCGTGTAACTGTTGCGGTCGCCTCCTCGAAACACCCGCCCTAGTTACCGATAGCCGTTCATTCGAACGATTCCAAGACGCCGTGCGCACTACCGACGTACTGCAGTACGCCATCGCGCAGCGTCCCGACTCGGGATGGATCGTCGAGCTCGTAACTAACGCCACCTACTTCGTGAACGTCATCATCAATCATCCTATCGGCTGCGTTGGCGTGACGACGCTTCCCGCCTACGTGCGCCTCAACAAGTCCATCGTGTCGTTGACGAACGATGATCGAGGTACGCCCTACGACGACCATCTGTGTCTCTTCCGATGCATCGGCCTTCACCTGCAAGGTCACCGACGAGGCGAAAGTATCCGCCATACGAACAGTTTAACGAAAGACGCTAAACATCTGTACGCGCGGTATTGTCGCGCCGCGCGCACCTCGAACGACGGCGGCGTGCGCCTGAACGAATTGGATCGCGTGGAGACGGTTTTCGGCATCAACGTCGTCGTCTATCGTCGACTGACGAACGACGTCGCCGAACTAGTCCGTCGATCGCGCGAACCGCACCCCACGACGCTGAACGTCAACCTGTACGAGTCGCACTTCTCGTACATAAGCGATCGGCGCGCATACACGAAAACGTACAAGTGCGGGAAATGCGGCAGCGTCCTCTGGCGGAGCGCGCGCGATTTACGACGTCAAGTAGCGACGTGCGAAGGCGGCGTTCGTCACATGTTTCCCGGCGGCGTCTACCGACCGACGGCGTCCGTATTCGAGCGGCTCGACGACGAAGGCATCGACGTCGGCGACGACGAACTGCGCTACTACCCGTACCGCGCGACGTTCGATTTCGAGTGCTATTTCGCCGATAACGATCTGCCGACGGATAGCGACAAATGCCGCTGGATCGCGCGACACGAACTGCTCAGCGTGAGCGTCGCGTCGAACGTGCCCGGTCACGAAGCGGCGCGCTGTTACGTCACGACCGGCGATTCGTCGGAACTCGCGCGTCGCCTCATCGACGACCTGGAAGCGGTGAGCGCGGCGGCGTGCGCGATTCTACGTCCCCGCTACGACGCGACCTTCGAGGCGCTCGACGCGCTCGACGCCGACTGGCGGCGACGACGATGCGACGACGACGACGCGTCACCGTACGCCACTCTCGCCGACCGGCTGTGGACGTACCTTCGTCAAATGCCCGTATTGGGATTCAATTCGGGTAAGTACGACGTCGTCAAAAAGTACTTGACCCCCCTGCTCATAACCGACGACGCGCAGCACACGTCGTCGGCGTTTACCATTAAACGTCAGAACAATTACATGTGCCTGTCAACGACGACGTTGAAGTTCCTGGACATAACGAATTACCTCGCGCCCGGCGTTAGCTACGATCGCTTTCTGAAAGCGTACGGTTGTTCGGCAACGAAGGGCTACTTTCCGTACGAGCACATCTACGCGTTGTCGCGTCTGGACGAAACCGCCCTGCCGTCGCGCGAAGCTTTCTACAGCCAGCTGAAACGCGAAGGAATCTCCGCGGAGACGTACGAGATTTGCGCGACGGCGTGGCGCGACGAGGGCATGACGTCGATGCGAGATTTTCTTGTATGGTATAACAATCGTGACGTGGCGCCGTTTCTCGAGGCCGTCGATCGCCAGTTCGTCTTCTATCGGCGCAGACGTATCGACATGTTCAAGGACGCCATCAGCGTACCGGGGTTGACGTTGTTGTACCTGTTCAATGACCTGCCGAAGTCGATCCATTTCTCGCTCTTCAACGAGCCGAACAAAGATCTGCACCGTCTGTTGCAGGCGCAGATCGTCGGCGGCCCGTCGATCATATTCGCGCGCCACCACGAGGCCGACGTGACGTCGATTCATGGCGGCGCGCCGTGCCGATCGATAGTAGGCTTCGACGCAAACGGCCTCTATCTATGGGCAATAATGCAGGAGATGCCGACGTGCTGGTACACGCGCCGACGCGCTGAGAACGCCTTTCGAGCGGAACGCGTGCACCGCTACGGTCGGATGGCCGTGGAGTGGTTGACGCGCGTGGAGGCGGAAACCGGCGCGCGTATACGTCACCAGTTGAACGGAAGCGAGAAGCGCATCGGAAAGCACCGAGTCGACGGCTGGTGCGCCGCCACGCGAACGGCGTATCAATTTCACGGCTGCTATTTTCACGGCTGCCCGACGTGTCAGGCGCACGTGACGACGAACGCCGTCAACGGTCAACCGATGACGACGCTGTACGCCGCGACGATCGCCGTGACCGCCTACCTGCGCCGTTTCGTCGACGAAGTCGTCGAAATGTGGGAGTGCCAGTGGCACGCCGTGCAACCGCCGGCGGTGCCGACGCCGCCCGACGCGTCACGATGGCAACCGCCGCCGACCGCCGCCATTACGCTCTCGACGATACTGGAGGCGGTGCGCGACGGCTCTCTGTTCGGCCTCGTGCAGTGCGATATCGCCGTACCGGAAGCGCTGCGCGACAAGTTCGCCGAGATGCAGCCGGTATACAAGAACGTCGATATCGTGCGCGACGATCTCAGCCCGTTCATGTGCGACTACGCCGAGTCGCACGATCTCCTCACGCGACCTCAACGCACGCTCGTCGGTAGCTACTTCGGCGCGGCGATCGTGCTCGCGACGCCGCTCCTACGCTGGTATCTGGCGCACGTGCTCGTCGTCGAGCGCGTCTACCAGATCGTCGAGTACGCGCCGATAGCGTGCTTTCGCCGCTTCGGTGACGCGGTTTCGACGGCGCGTCGCGAGGGCGATATCGATCCCGACAAATCGATCATCGCCGATACCTTTAAACTTCTCGGGAACAGTTCCTACGGGAAAACGATTACGCGCGTCGATCGGCACCGGGAAATCAAGTACGCGACGCCGGTCGGCGCGTCGATGCTCGTCAACAATCGGCGCTTCCGGCAACTGGACGTCGTCGTCGACGACGCGCTGTACGAGGTGGCGCTGAATAAGCGTAAAATCGTCTACGGCCTGCCGATACATATCGGCTATTTAGTATTGCAGTACGCAAAATTGAGAATGCTGGAATTTTATTACGATTTCGTCGACGCCTACATTCCCCGTCCGCTCTTCCAGTACTGCGCTATGGACACCGACTCGTCGTACATAGCCCTAGCCGGACGTGACGTCGACGCGCTCGTACCGGAAGAACGTCGCGAACACTACTTCCGGAATCGTTCGCTCTGGTTTCCGGCCGAATGCTGCGACGCGCACGTGGACGCCTACGTACGACG
This sequence comes from Paraescarpia echinospica, assembly GCA_020002185.1. Taxonomy (NCBI): domain Eukaryota; kingdom Metazoa; phylum Annelida; class Polychaeta; order Sabellida; family Siboglinidae; genus Paraescarpia; species Paraescarpia echinospica. Next base: position 34,149,548 of record CM034536.1, read on the forward strand.
GCGCGTCGCCGGGCTAGCGTGGGACGGCGCGGCGGCCTGCTGCGCGCGCCGACGCCTGTTCGATCGTCGAACGCCGGGTCTCTTCAAAGAAGAGTGGCGCGGCGACGGAATCGTGGCGCTGTGCAGCAAGACCTACTACTGCTTCGGCGGCGTCGCCGGTCCGAAGTACAGCACGAAGGGACTGAGCAAGCGACAGAACGTCGACATCGACGAGCACACCTTCCTCGCCGTACTGCGCGACCGTCGCAACCGCGGTTTCCAAGTGAAAGACTCGTCCGTGTTGACGTACGTTCAAGAGCGCGCGGCGTTGAGCTACTTCTACGCTAAACGCCGCGTGCTCGACGACGGCGTCACTACGGCGCCGATACTCGTCTAACTCGTAAACTCGTCTAACTCGTAAACACTCGTCTAACTCGTCTACTACTAACCTAACCCCCACCCCCCTAGGGATAGTTTCTGTATGTATGTATGTATGTGTGGGTAATAATAAACACCAACAATTGTGTACGTGATGTCGTGTTTTTATTTCTTCTATTATACACGTAGTAAAAGCGAAGCGGCTAGTGCCGAATAGGTTTTAATAAATCGTATACGAGACAGTCATTGTTCACCCTATCGGTGCCGAATAGGCTCTGAAACATCGTCAACGGCATCCCGCGACATCGGAGGAGAAGGTAGGCGACGCAATATTGTCCGCACACGTTAGAGATGACGCTCTGCAGCCGTTTGTCATTGTACGTCCACGCGTCGCCGCAGTGACGGCGCAGGAAGGCGCTGAAGTCGGCGTGCAGCGGCGGCAGACCGTACGAATCGAAGTACTCGCCTCGTCGGTCGGCGCCGACGCAGACGGCCACCCAGTGCTGTCCCGGTTCGCCGCCGTCGTCGGTGTTGCACACGAAGGCCGTCGGGTAGGCGGTGGCGGCGGCGGCTAGCGCGTCTTTAGGCACGACGCCGACGACGATACGTTTAGCGTACGTATCGAGTTCCAGACGACGCAACAGTTGAAACGTATCCATAGTTACCAGTCGTAAACGACGTTCCGGTTCCGGTCGATCTCCATCACCGTCTCGAATTCCGCGTACACGACGACGTTCACCGGAAGCGGTAGCGCCGTCCCGAAATGCATATCGACGCCCACGCTCCCCTGACGCACGACGTTGAAATGATCGCCGTCGCAACAGTCGGGGGTCAGGTCGAAACCGAAGATGCTGTAGCCGGCGCCGAAGTCCGTACGCGATACGTCGTTCCCCTCGTCCTCGAACGCCTTTCCGGTCGCCTCGAAGAGATTCAAGTAGCTCCGCACGTACCGGTTGTGCAGGAAGTCCGGCTGCAGCGGCTTGCTCGGCACCTGACGTCCGTCGACGACGAGCGACAGGAAGTTTATGTCGTTGTGACGCGCGTCCAACGGATTTCTAGTGTAGTCGCCGTTGTAGGCGACGTTATCGATCATCATCAGGAAGAGGCGTTTCGGAATCGCGCCCATGTACAGGTTCTCGTGCGTGTGCGATAGCGTACCCGCCGTTATCGAGAACGATTTGCAGTCGACGCGACGCATCGGAAACTTAGCCGTTCCCAACGCCCACGCTTTGATATGTCCCATCTGGACGGCCGGGTTCAACTTCACTTTTCGCACGTGCAGTGGAATCGCCTGCAGCACGAGGCGCCACCCCGGTTCGGCTTGCGCGCCCATGATCGCGAAGGCGTCCTTCGCGCGAACTATGTGTATTTTCGTGTCGACGCCGTTCGGTAGGTGTTTGTTTAGCATAAACGCGTCGACGTGCAGGCGTCCCATCATCTCCACCTCGTGGCTATCGGCCGTCGCGAGGCGTCGCGTCTCGAAGCCGACGTTGCCGTTGCCGAGCGTGTCCATCCGTCCGGCGGTGTCTTTGTACCACAACGACGCCGTGAGATGCGAACGTTTCGCGTCGCTACCGTAACTTAGCAACGTCTCGAGGTAGGCCCGGTACGCGTACGTATTGGTCGACGGCATCACGAGGGTGTTGTTCAGCGACACGTCGATTTGACTGATCATCGAATGCAGGAAATTGTTGACCGGCGCCACCGCGGCGGCCGCCGCCAGATCGGTACCGTCCCGCTGCGTCACTTTGCAACGCACGTACAGTTGAACGCCCGCCAGGTCCGTATAGTCTTCGCCCGAACCCGGCACGAGGAACTCGATAGGGCCGCCGGCGTCGAGAGCCGGCAGCGGCTGGTAGACGGTCCAATGACTACTCTCGATGCTCGTCTGCGTCACCGGTCCGCTGAACAGCTCCAGTTCCGCCTTCACGCCCTAGCACGTCGAGCCGTTCACGAACGCCATCGTCGTTGTCGTCTGTTCGACGTCTTCCGCCTACTGACGACCGTCGCCGCTAGGCGCGTCCTCTTTATGCCGCTCCCGCCGACGCGTCGGTGCGTTTTTTTCTTCCGTATTTCGACGACAACGACACGAGGACGTTGCTCAGCGACGAGAACGTCACGAGGACGTCGTTCAGCGACGCGTCGAGTTGTCTGAGCACCAGCGCGGTGGCCGTCGGCGTCATCATGAAGCGCGCGTACATTCGAAGGTAGTCGTCGTCCGTGATGTGGAGCTCGATAGGGTCGAGAAACGTCAGCGGGTGGTAGAAGATCCACTGATCGACGTCTGCCATCTCTTTATGCCGCCGCCGCTGCCAACGCGCTGCGTTTTTTTCTTCCGTAGGTCGACGGTGGCGTCACGAGGACGTTGTTCAGCGACACGTCGAGTTGACTGAACAGCAGGACCGGTGCGGCGGTGGTCGTCACCCCCCGCGTCACTAAGAAACGCGCGTACACTCGAAGGTTCCTAAAGTCCTCGATAGGGTCGAGAGACGTCAGCAGCTGGTAGACGATCCACTGACTTCTCTCGATCGTTGCGCCGCTGTCCATTACTCGTCGAATATATCCGTTCGACGCGCTCTCTTCCGCCTACTGACGGTCGTCGCCGCTAAGCGCGCTCTCTTTACGCCGCCGCGGGGACGAAGCTGCTGCTGCGTTTGTTTTTTTCTCTTCTTCTTTGGTGGCTGCTGCTGCGAATTCAATAGGCCGTCGAGAAGATCGGCGCCGGCCTCCTTCGCGCGTCTTTTTATCGACTGTTTCAGATCGCCGCCGGCGACGACGTCGCGCGCCACGTGCATGCCGGTGTTGAGCGCGCGTTTTCCCAACGCCAACACGCCTCTCTTGATAAGCGGCATGGCGCTTCGAAACAGACTCCCGAAGAGATTACCCAGACCGTGACCTCGTTGACCCCGAGCGCCGACGAAGACCGGCAGCTGTCCGCCGACCTGACGAACGTAGTAGTCCACGTACGGGTTCTTCGACGACGGCGCCATTAAAACAATTTCGATTTACAAGGTCTGAAGTGAAGCGTCGTCACCACCTTCCCCTGCTCGAATGGTATCGGTTGGCCGTGATCGTCTCTTATATTGACTTCGACCTCGTCGAATTGCTTCCGCTGCAGCTTCACGTATTGCACGCGATCGAACGTTTCCGAAATGATGTCACCGTTCTCACCGCGGATGGCGATGTTTCGAATGAGCGGCGCGTACACGTCACCGACGACGCGCGGTTCCACGAGATCTGTGTACACGTACAGATTCTCGATGACCGCCGACATATTCAACGTATTGCGACCTTCGTACTCGAACGTGTACGCGACGGGCGACGTGCTGATGACGGGTCTCACCGCCGGCGCGGGACCGAACGCGGACGAACTCATGATCGTGTTGGTATGAAAACCTAGCACGTGCCTCAGGCGACTCGAATGAGGTATGATAAATTCGACACCCGCCGACATACGTAGCGTATATCGGTTAGAGACGGCGCAGTATTCTAGTATGGCCTTGACCTTATCGGTGTGTAATCTAGCTAGCGCCGCGTTGATCTTGTGCAACAACGTATAACAGTTGTTGTAGAAACCGTGAGGAATCGTCGTCTGACGATATATCAGCACGGTCGAACCGTCTTTGTCTATCTGCGTGTAAACACCCGGTTCGCCCGTCGCGCAAGTCAGATAGAAGTAGGCGTCCTTCTCCCTCACGTTGTACCTCGTGTGCGGATACTGTACCGACACCGCGCCGCATTCCCACTCCCCCGACAGGTCGAAACGTCGCGGCAACGCCGTGACGTAGTGCGTCAACGTATTTTCGGGGAGACGTTTCATAGACGCGTTGCTCGGCATCGTCAGATAAAAATCAGAAGAAATCGCCATCGCGTTGTCGTCGATCGCCGCCGACGCTCATAGACGGACTCGGAAGCAGGTAACCGAGACAGCTGCTCAACAGCGCCGTTCACAGGTTGGAGTCACCTTGACCTTTCGTTAGATTGTATATACTAACGGCGATGACGAAGTACAGGACGACGACCTGACAGAGGAATACGATTTCGGCCTTAGGGCATTTGTTGCCGCAGATTCGCCATGGAACGGGTTCGACGACAGTAGCGTCGACGGAGTCGTCGTCGTCGACGACGGATGATCGCTCGGCGTTCGTTCCTCGATCGCCACTCGAGGTAGTTTCGTCGTCGTCGCACATCTTCGCGCCACTGCGCGCTGTCGATGCAGCAGGGACCTTTATACGGTAAGAACGAAGATCCGTTGCATAGTCCCGCCTCGTGCAGTCGCCAGCAGCCGGTGTGACGCATCGAACGATTCATCATAGGTCCACGAGCGACTAGGCGTCGATCCAGCTGTTGAATGAAGCCGGATATCCTCTCCATTTTACGAACGCCTCCGAACCACCGCCGCGACGCCGACGACGCCGTAGAACCGCCTCCACGCGATATAGTTTGTCTTTCGGAACGACTACGCGTTGTAGTTCCGGTTCGTAGAAGGCGGCCTCTATCGGCGTCTCGGCGTCGTCCTTCAGGCGATAAACGGGCGGATCGGACGGCTGCACCTCTACGACGGTGAACAGCTCCTCACTCCAGTTAGCCATGTATCCTTTTTTGAATTGACCCCTCGTCTTGCTGATACGTACGCGATCTCCCACGCGTAGTTTCGGTTTTCGTCGTCGACCGTCGCCGCCACCCCCGTACAGTCGTTTCCATACGGCCTCCTGATTCGTCGCGTCGACACTCGCCGGCGTCCTACCGATACTTCGGTGGTAGGCGTTGTTGTACGATCGCGCGAAATCCGGTAACGCCTCTACGTAGCGCAGCGTTTCGTGTTTCGTAAAATAGCGCCAGATACGCGTCTTCAAAGTTCGATTAAACCGTTCCACGACGCTCGCTTTAGTCTCCTCGTTATGCGTCACGAAATGATGAACGCCGCGACTCTTTAACAACGTTTGCAGGGGTCGGTTCAAAAACTCGCTCCCCTTATCGGTCTGCAGCGTGTGCGGCGTCTCGTCGTCGTTCAGCAGGCGCTCGAAGGCCGCGACGAGCGACGCGCCGGACTTACTCTTCAACGGAACGCACCACGCCCGCTTCGAAAACACATCGATCACCGTCAATAGGAATGTTATACCGTCGTTGTGCGTTTTCAGTCTAGTCAAGTCGACTAGATCGGCTTGCCACTGCTGGTTTCGACCGCCCACGATGACGCGACGTCGTTTGAAATTATGTCTAACCGGTTTGTGTAGGGTATAGGCGTCCTGCGACGCTAGCCACCTCTCGACGGCCGGACGTCGGAGCTTCGACGCACGATGCAACGCGTCGACGCCTCCGTAACTCCCCACCCGTTTCGGATCGAAGTACGCGTTATTCAACTCGTCGTCGTCGTCGTCGTTTCGTTGCTATCGAAGCTTTGGACGACGAAGACGACTCCACCCGGACACCATGACGACGACGACGACGACGATGATGATACGATTATACAGAACGCGATAAGCGCGATGATGAAACCGACGACTATGATGATGATCGCGCGTCGTGACGACATCACGACAACGTATCCCACGCCGTGACGTCCAACGAAGAGGATCTGCGTTTAGGCGCGCCTCGCATCCGAGTACGACGTCTCCGCTCAGTCGGCGCTGCTGATGAACTAGACGTCGACGGCATCGTCATCCTTTCTTCTAGTAGCTGCTTCCGTCGTCGCTCCACGTAAGAACGATAGCGCGGGTTGCCTACGAATTCCATAGGGATATTCATATCCTTCATGTGCAATCCGAACTCCCGCCATCCTCCGGGCGCCGTCGTCTTCGATCTCGTTCGCATGAGATCGTTTACTAGATCGACCATATTACTCCCCGCGATCGCTTTACCGTCGTACACGAATTCACCGCGTTCGTTCCATCGAGACAACGGATCGGCTTTCATTTTTTCGATCAGCAGTCTCGTCTTCTCTTTCAACGTTTTCGGCATACTGGCTATGATTTCGCGCTCTATCGTCTCCGACGATGGTGGCGCCACCGCCGCCGGCGCCACCGGTACCGCGGGCGTCGTCTCGTCGTTGACCACCGACACGCGTACCGGTTGCGTCGCTCGAGCCGCCTCCATCGTATTGTACCGACGCAGCAGTTGATTGTACGACGCTACCTTTCCGATAAATCCGAACGTTCTAGAATGTCCTTCATGTCGCTGTCAAGGCTACTCAGCACACGTGATCGAGGCGTGCTCGACGACTGATCGACACGCGGCAGAAGGCTTTCCACCAATCGTGGATCGACCAACGCCATCTTCTTCGCGTAATGCATCAATCACCCGTTGCCGCCGGCGCCGCCGAACACCTGTCTGAGCAGCGGCAAGATAACGGTACTCGCTAACGGCGCTAGCAGGGCCGTCAGAAAACCACCCGCACCCTTTTGCAAGATGACACGCTTCTGCTTACGCGTCACGTGTTTGTCGACGAGTTTACGCAGGTGATCCCGGTATTTCGACAATACGCGTTTCTATTTCGGCGACAACTTCACGTTCCCTTTCAGAATGTTGTACGCGCAATCGCACAGACTACAAATGAGACCGGTGTCCGCGTGGGCGAGTAGGGCTTTTCGCAGAGCGATGTTCCGCCTATGTCTCTCCAACAGCTGCAGGGCGACGATGTGTCTCTTTATTTGATTCGTCGGTCCCGCCACCTTCGGCCGTCTCTTCGCTCCCGTCACGCGCGCCTTCATAGCGGCTAATAAACGGACGCTTCGTCGTCTCTCTCTTCTTATAGTCCGCCGACGCCACCACCACCACCACCACCACCGCCGCCACCCTTCCGTACGTACACGTACTGAAGGCGATCGTCCGGAAATATGCACGTACGCAGAGGCATATCCTCTTCCGTTTCCTGTTTCAGATCCACGAATAGATACCCGTACGCCGACGACGTCGCGTCTTTGAAAGCCTCTATCATGTAGTTGACCTTTCCCGGGTATATCTGTTTCGCTAGGTGACCTACTTGACCCGCGTCTCGAGGACTCTTGAATAGCACTACGTATTGCGCGTTCAGGCTGATTGTACGGTTTTCTTTCCCTTTCGGAAACATGTTCTGTCGCAATTGTACGACCGACGTTACAATGATGACTTTTTTTAGTAAATAGTACCGTCACCCGGCTATCGGTCTCTTCCATGAGGTCGTCGAGTACTAGAAGCGTTCTCGCTTTACCGTCTAAACGTTTCGAATCCGGCAGGCCGTCTACGAACTCTATTTTCGAAGACATAGACGTGTAGCCGCTCTGCCACTGTCCGTAACACCACAGGATTTTCTCCGGCGGCGGATCGATCATAGTGTCGTAACGTATCAAACGCTCGACGAACGTCGTCTTACCGCATCCCGTAGGACCGGCTACTCTACACGTAAAAGGATGCTTCAACGACGGTCCGTTCATTTTTCACGACTGAACGACGAACACTTTTTTACGCGTCTTTATACTCATCGCGCAACTCCATCAACAGTTTACCGAGCATGTTCTTCCCCGGATCGCCCGCGATTCCGCTACCCCAGAAACCCTCCCTACTCGCTACCCATTCCACCAATTCGGCGTCCCCGGTCGCCAACAGTGCAGCCTTCAAATCGCTCGATCCGTCAAACTTCCTCCTCAACAACATCTTCATACATTTCACCCTAATGTCGGTCCATTTGTTTCTCATTCTCTTTAGTCGAATGTCGTAACCGCGTCGTTTCGCTGCGTAAGAGCTTTGCGATCTTTTGATGTTTTCGGCGCATTCCACGTCCTCGTAGAATATCGCTTTCCTATACTGATAGGCGTGCTCGACGGATCGAAAGCCCCGACCGAACGCCGACAGTCGACACATATACATATTCGACAAGAACGATCGCGATCCACCAAACCTTATAGGCGACGACATCGTACCGACTACCGATCACCCGCTACCGCCACCGCTTATATAACCGCGACTCCTAAGGTCAAACCCCGGTTGTACGGCGTTGATACCCCGGTTATAGGTGGTTGACGAAAGTACGAAACTAAACGTTTAGCGTGGTTAGCTTACGTCACTAAGTACGAAACTAAACGTTTATACGAGCGTGGTTAGCGTATTGCTTACGTCAGCGCGCTCTAGGTACGGCGTTGATCGCTAGGACTAAAATACTCTCTGCACTCACCGCTAGGTGGCATCTCTCTAGTGTACTGTCAATCATCCAATTAGTATCAAATTACATCGGTCATCAATCACGTTTTTTATAAGTAGGTTTCCCAAACTCATTAGTGTCAAACAAAAAACCTTTGATCTTTTTTTATAGAAAGGACTAGTCTCGCATTATTGCTGACGTCAGCTGGGTGCACGAATCGTTTAGTGGTCATTAAAACGTTTTTTATAAGTAGGGTTTTGAGGTTGAACAGGTCTTACTATCTACTCATGGCATAGGAAAACGTATAATTAACTGGATAGAAAAATGGCTGATTGACATAAGACAACGGGTAGTTGTTGATGGGGAGGCTTCAAACTGGAAATCAGTTTTGAGTGGGGTTCCACAGGGATCAGTACTGGGACCTATATTATTCTTAATATATATAAACGATTTGGACGATGATATAGCTAGCAAGGTGTTGACATTTGCAGATGATACAAAAGTGTTTAGAAGGATTAAAAGTGATGGGGATAGACAGCATTTACAAGATGATCTTGACAGGTTGATTAAATGGTCTGAAAAGTGGCAAATGTTGTTCAATTTTGGGAAATGTAAATGCCTTCACACAGGACATGGGAACGAATATGTAGAATACACAATGGGGTGAACTGTATTAAGTACTACTGTAAAAGAAAAAGACTTAGGGCTGACAATTACTGCTGACATGAAGGTTTCAGAGCAGTGTGGAATTGCAGCTTCAAAGGGAAATCAAATCCTTGGATTGATTAGGCGAAATATAGCATATAAAGAAAAAGAACTAATAATACCGCTGTACAAAACAATAGTTAGGCCTCATTTAGAATATTGTATACAAGCTTGGAGGCCATACCACAAGAAGGACATATATATGCTAGAAAGAGTACAGAGGAGAGCGACTAAAATGATACAAAAACTGAGGGATCTTAGTTATGAAAAACGCCTAAAAGAATGTGGTTTAACAACACTAGAGACCAGGAGACTGAGAGGAGATCAGATAGAAGTGTTTAAAATATTGAATGGTTATGAAAATATTGATAGAAATATGTTTTTTTCAGTTAAGAAAGATAGAAAGACTAGAGGACATGAAGTTACATTAGTAAAGGAGCAGTGTAGATTAGACGTGAGAAAGTTCTCATTTTCACAAAGGACTGTGAATGAATGGAACAGATTATCTGATGATTGTGTGGGTGCTAGGTGTGAATATGTTTAAAAATAAAATCGACACATACCTCAGAAGGGCTGGATATATGTAGATAAAAGGGTTGGACTCTCGATAAGCCAAAGGGCTTCCTTGTCCACCTGCCATCTAGAGTTAATTCTCTGGATGGCAATCTTGTTAAATCTTGTTAAATCTTGTATCTATGTATATCTCTATGGGTCCATTTTCGATTACCAATACCAGGTTAGGTGTTTTACAACAGAAGCAAGTTTGAAAGGTTTACCGAAGACGCACGACGTTAAACACTACAGTATGGAATAAAGATAAAAACGTTCTAATGGGTCGTTATACACTTGACCATTAATACGATAAACTAAATAAATACTGGTACATCTTATCTTGAAGGTTGTTATGTTCCTGTACACTTGTACTGTTCTATCATAAAGCTTCACTTTGTTACGCACCTGATTCGAAAAACAGATTTGCAACCAATTCTTTATTCAATAAGTTTGGTGGGAAGGCCACAAAGTCGATATCACTTACACAGGTAGTATCACTTCAAAACACTTTGAAAGCAGGCTATCAACTGCACTAAACTTGGTAAGTACTGTTACATGGCAAAGGGTTTGACCAAAATATTACACAGATAGCAGGTAGTTTGAGTAATTTACCAGATAAGTAACTGTTTTATAATTCCCTATGTTTTAACACAGGACAAATACACATAGAGCCTTGGGCTTGGTTACCGGTTCATACCAGTTTGCTTATAGCGTGATATGCCTGTAGTGTAAGTGAACGATGATTTTACTCTGAAGGTAGTGATTGAATTTTCTAATAAAGTTCTTACAAAGGATGGCTAACCAAGTGACTATGATAGCTTTGACGTTATACAGGACGCGAGCTCGGTCGCACCCGCAACCAATAAACAAGTCCAGACACGTCTCCAGAACACAGTAGCACACAGTAGCGTCAGTTTTGTAGTGTGTTGACAAAATTACCAAAGAAACTTCTACAATGAATTTTTGTACAGGGGAATTGACCATAACGTTACATGATGGGGTTATATTCAAGCGCGAAAGCTCAAAACAATGACTAACCAAAGCACTACCTGTTTGACCAACTCACATCGCACACAAAATTACTGCGCGTACCATAACGTCACTCACTGACCATGACGCCAAATAATGGAATTACATTACATACGCGCAAGTTCAAAACAAGTTCTAACCAAATCACTACCTGTATAACCAACTCACCTCGCACACAAAATTACTGCGCGTACCATGACGTCACTCACTGACCATGTCGCCAAATGATGGAATTACGTTACATACGCGCAAGTTCAAAACAAGTTCTAACCAAATCACTACCTGTATAACCAACTCAGCTCGCGCACAAAATTACTGCGCGTACCATGACGTCACTCACTGACCATGACGCCAAATGATGGAATTATATTACATACGCGCAAGTTCAAAACAAGGTCTAACCAAATCACTACGTGTATAACCAACTCACCTCGCGCACAAAATTACTGCGCGTACCATGACGTCACTATTGATGATGTCACATAATGGGATTATATTCAAGTGCGCAAGTTCAAAACGATGGCTAACCAAATCACTACCTGTTTGACCAAATCACCTCGCGCACAAAATTACTTTGCGTAGCAGTTTATAGTTTAATGATGTCACTGCATCATGACGTCACATGATGGAATTATATTCAAGTGCGCAATTTCGAAATAAGATCTAACCAAATCACTACCTGTTTGACTAAATCACCTCGCGCAAAAAAATTACTGCGCGTAGCAGTTTAATGACGTCACACAGGGTGCGCACACTCACGCTCGCAACAAACAAACATGTCCAGACACGTCTCGAGTACGGGATTTATAAGAGACACGAATTTGGGTACTAACGTACGGAAATGATACCAAACGTATAATTCCAAGATGGTCGTCTGTTCGAAAAAACGAGGCTATAGGTTCTGATATAACATAGTCCTATATGTAGTCTACATGCCGTATACATTACTTCAGATAAAACGACCTCTGCTGAATTTATAGTCCCTTTATTATATAAATTACGCCTTATTATAACACCACATTTTATCCATGTCATCGTCAACCAAAGAAGGGGTCGGTCCCTTGGCGGAGCCTCGGCCTACGGGCAAAGCAATCTTGTGTGTGACATATTCAAATGCTGTTCGGTATATTTTATTTTTTGAATAAGTCGTCGAATACCTTTACGATAATAGCTTTTTTCATGGGGAAAATTCAAAATTTTGTCGTATACGTTTACGATAATAGCTCCTATGCTTTAACATGGGGAAAATTCCCTATCTCTTAACATGGGGTAAAAATGACTCTTAACCCGGGGGCGCTCTGGTGAAAAATCCCTATCCTTTAACATGGGGTAAAAATGGCCTATCTCTTCATCCGGGCGCGCTCTGGTGGAAAATCCCCATCTTTTGACATGGGGTAAAATGTCCTATCCTTTAACCCGGGCGCGCTCTGGTGCAAAATCCCTATCTTTTAACATGGGGTAAAAATTCCCTATCTTTTAGCCCGGACGCGCCCTGGTGCAAAATCCCTATCCTTTAACATGGATTTCCTCCAGTTGTAATCATTCGGTGCACGCTGATTAACCTGACATACTACTTGTATATATATATATATATGTATATATATATTATAGTGTATGAGGCATGTTACTTCACTGGAAATGTTTATTTGATCTCAGAATGCAACGAGCACATTTGTTAAAACACTAACAAATGCATTCATGTTATAAAATAAAGGCGATCTCAAAATGCAACGTTTAATTCGAGTATGTTTTCCAATATAATTATCTTTGCATTCAAATATGCTTTACTATTATTTATATTATCAAGTACTTTCATATAGTAGTACGATCTCAAATACTAGTTTTATATTATGTATTTTAGCTAAACATAATAATTAATAAAGTAGTTTATCACGGAAATTTGAGTATAATTAATTTAATTGTCGAAATCTTTCATAAAACATCGGCGCCGAAACAACCAATATTCGCCGTACTTGTCGCGTTGGCAACAATACCTCTTCGGTGACGATGCAATTTCAGCGAATTTGTTTACAAAATGCCACCAGTACGACCGTATTGTCCCGCCGACGCCACCAACGTTTGTCGCCTAGCCGAAGCGGTAAGGCAGCCAAAACTTCCTAAATACAAAAACGAAAAACGAGTGGCGCTGCAATCGTTTTTGTATCATTATTTTGTTTTTTTAACATGGATTAGATATACCGCAAATAGTATTCGTTTTTCATACTTCAAACGTGAAAACGAAAACCGAACATTGTTTGCTTTTTCCTTTTTCGTTCGTCAATTTCAAAACGAAAAAGGAAAAGACGGCATATACACGGACCCACCTCACCTCCTCGTTGAGTTAATTGCATTTATGACGTCATCTGTATTTTCTGCAAGATGGGACTGAAATTCTGAAGAAAAAACAAATTGGATGGGTGACACATGGAAAGACTGCGGAGGGCATACAATGTATGCTAACAATTCCACGAAACACATTAGGCAGGGCTATCTCGTTATATTTTGCTCTTAGATCTTTGGAAACGTAACGTCCATTGTATTGACAGTATAGCATCTCACTATGTTTGTCAAGCATTCAACTACTCCTCATGCTTGGCAAAACTACTATAATAATAATAACGGTATGTCTGTGTAATTTGATACTTGCGCTGATTGACAACAAGGATGCATTTCCTTATGCCCAAATAGCACTTCGTTTATATCTAGTGCTGATGGTCACCAACCGCAGTATCTTCTAAAGTACATTCTGAAATTAAATGTCTCCAGATTTGTTTTTTATTGAAGACACACAAGACGTGCTGTCAAGTCGATGTTATAGTTGGTAGGACTGAGTGAGAACTATTGTGATAGGATGACTGTTCAAACACTGCCCAGGGGCATCCGCAGTGTTAAATTCGGCGCGACTGTCAGAAAAAATATCGCTTTCATCAGCATGTTGAGACACGTCAAGTGTGTCACAGACAGACTGAAGCAGCACACAAGAGTATCACCCACAGACTGAAGCAGCACGCAAGTGTATCACAGACAGACTGAAGCCGCACACAAGTCACAAGTGTATCACAGACAGACTAAAGCAGCACTCAAGTGTGTCACAGACAGACTGAAGCAGCACACAAGTGTATCACAGACAAACTAAAGCAGAAACAAGTGTATCACAGACATTCTGAAGCAGCACACAAGTGTATCACAGACAGACTGAAGCAGCACACAAGTGTGTCACGGACATAATAAAGTGACGAACAGGTTTCTCACCGATACACGGTAGTACAGAACTCCAGACGCACTTAAATAGACAATACGTACCTCTCAGACATATTGAAGCAAGAAACAAACGCATCACCGACACATTAAAGTAAAACAGAAGTGTTTTCCAGATACACAGAAGCAGAGAACAAGTACGACAAACAAAGTGAACCAGTGAACAAGTGTCTCACAGACACACTGAAGTTGCGAACAATTGTCCACCAGGCACACTAAAACATAGAACACACGTCTCAACGGCACACAGAATAAGTGAACGGGTATCTCACCGAGACACTGAAGTGGAGAACAAAGGTCCAACCGATACATTGAAGCAGAAAAGAAATATCCCTACACCCTGAAATAGACACGCGCAAAAACAGACAGACAGCAGACAGAGAGACAGGGAGACAGGGAGACAGCGATACAGAGAGACAGAAAGACAGAGAGACAGAGAGACAGAGAGACAGAGAGACAGAGAGACAGAGAGACAGAGAGACAGAGAGACAGAGAGACAGAGAGACAGAGAGACAGAGAGACAGAGAGGCAGAGTGAGACAGAGAGACAGAGAGACAGACAGACAGACAGAGAGACAGACAGACAGACAGACAGACAGACAGACAGACAGACAGACAGACAGATAGACAGACAGACAGACAGACAGACAGGCAGGCAGACAGACATACGGACAGAGAGACAGATGGACAGACAGACAGACGGACGGACGGACAGACAGACAGACAGACAGAAATACAGACAGACAGACATACGGACAGAGAGACAGACGGACAGACAGACAGACGGACGGACGGACAGACAGACAAACAAATAGACAGGCATGCATACATACATACATACATACATACATACATACATACATACATACATACATACATAACCATTTATTCAGATAGACCATGAACATAATTATGAACATGATTTCAAAATCATTAGTTCCACTTCTGACGTGGCTTTTGAAAGACAATCTCGATGAATTGTTGCAGGTGCTGATTCAAATTGTAAACCAATCAATGTCATCAGGGATTGTATCTGACTCCTTGAAGGAAGCCTGTGTGACCCCTGTGCTGAAAAAGAACAATATTGATCCCGAGCTACTGAAGAACTTCCGACCAGTGTCGAATCTATCATTCATATCCAAGCTGATAGAACGTACAGTGGCAGGTCGACTCAACACCTATATGTCTGAACACGGATTGCACGAGGTTCTCTAGTCAGCCTACAAGAAACACCACAGTACTGAAACAGCGCTCCTCCGGATCAGTGACGATGTGCTCCGCGCCATGGACAGCAAGAAATGTGCTTTCCTAGTGCTACTCGACATGTCCGCAGCGTTCGATACAATGGACCATTCAGTGCTACTCTCCAGATTGCGTACTAACTGGACATCTGTGGGACAGCCCTCTCGTGGTTCAGGTCGTACCTAGCCAACAGAGAGCAGTCAGTTCTCATCCAGGGGGCATCATCCATCTGTCAGCGTCTGGACTTTGGGGTACCCCATGGCTCTGTGCTGGGGCCTGTACTGTTTCGTGTCTACACCCTACCGCTGGGGGATATCATGCGTCGACACACCTGTACGCAGATGACAGCCAATTGCTGCTCACCTTTAACCCCGTATCTTCCCAGTCAGCGCTTGACGCTATGGAGAGGTGCATCGCCGAGGTCAAGATCTGGATGGCTTGCAACTTCCTAAAACTAAATGACAACAAAACGAAATTGTTGTAGTTGGAACTAACGGGCAGCTCGCAAAAGCAGCCGTGACAGACATCTTCATTGGGGAGAGCATTATCCCAGCAACATTGAAAGCGAGGAATATTAGTGCAATTATTGACTCAAACTATGGACTGCAGGCGCATGTAAACATGGTGTGTCGGTCAACTTACTACCATCTACAGAGCATCGGGAAGATCAGAAAATATCTGGATGTGAGTACGGCCCAGATAGCCACCCACGCCCTCGTCACGTCAAAACAGGACTACTTGAATGGATTACTGCATGGCCTACCCGCATGGCAGCTGGCCAAGTTACAACGAGTGCAGAACACAGCCGCGCGCATTGTTTCCCGTGTCCCTAGACAATCTCACATCACGCCAGTCATTGGCTGCCTGTGAGGTATCGTGTGCAGTTCAAATTGCTCACACTGACCTACAAGGCAATCCACGACGAAGACCCATCCTACATCAAAGACATGCTGGTGCAACACGATCCGAGAAGATCACTTCAGTCTAAGAGCAGGTTGCTGCTGGCTGTGCCCATGTCAAAGACGCAACTGGGAGACAGGGCCTTCTCTGTGGCTGCACCCTCACTGTGGAACAACATACCCCTATCCATTCGTCAGGCTCCATCGACGGATGTATTCAAAAGGCAGTTAAAGACTTACTTGTTTTGCAAAGCTTTTTAGTACAGTTTTAATTATTTATGACATTTTCTATAAAACACCTGTATTGTTCATAGATAGTTCTGCATGTGTTTATTTTAGAGCTACTTCATTTATATATCTACTTTATTTATTTATTTATATATCTTAGACGTCTACTTTAAATTTTCCATAGTTTTTTTAAAAATATAGATATATACTAATTTTTATGTTTTGAGGTTTTTAATGTATGTATTGCTTCAATGAATTTGTAAAGCGCCTTTCAGCAGTTTAGGCTGAAAAGGGCGCTATATAAATATGCATATATTATATTATTATATTATAACATTATTAATACATGATAATTGATAAGCATATATAATATGCCTGCATCATATTTCCTTGTAATGATGTAACATACTTTCCATCAGTTGTATAAAACTTTTTCTAAAATATATGTGTGTTTTGTTATCGAGTATGTCTAAAGGTTGGTCTGTCCACATTATATTGTTTTGATAAAGAATTTATAATTAGAATTGTTACTTTTGAGACGGAATTGGAATTTGCATGTATAACCAGTGCAGGATCTTAAATTATGCATATCCAACGTCATTGTGCCGATGAAGACTGCGAGATGCAGTCGAAATATTAAAAAGAGAACAAAGTTTCTAATGAAAGTTTAACAAAGAAACCCTGAGAAAAACAATTACATACAGACACACACCCACACAATTATATACCTATCCACACACCCCACACACCCCATACACTCACACACATTCACGCACACACATATAAGCGCGCGCACGCACGCACACGCGCACATGCATAGGCACACGTAAGCACACGTAAGCACACACAGAGACATACACGCATACGCACGCAAACACATATGCACACACATACACACATACACACACACACACACACACACACACACGCGCGCGCACACGCACACACACACACACACACACACACACAAGAAATGTGAAATGCGTGCATGCGTGTGTTTGTGTATGCGTGTGCGTGTATGCATGTGCGCGCGCGTGCGTGCGCTCGCGTAAGTATGTGCGAACAGGCAATCACGCAAAACTAAAAAATTGATTTAGTTTCTACAAAGGCTGTAGTTGTACGGTCGAGGTGACCGTGCCCCAGGTAGACGCGGCAGTGCAAAGTGCGGCCGCTGGTGTAACCGAAGTGTGCATTGTACCGGAGCAGGCGTGATCTAAAACAAGACGCGATGTCACCTAAATCGTGTTGTGAGTCAGGCAGTTTCGAAGCACCATTTGGCATCGAAAGGTGATATGAACAAAGTGTGTGTGGTGTGTGATGGATTTTGGCAGTGGGAAGTATCTGCCCGTAAGGGTACAAAACAGCCTAAGATATATCAAGGTTCCCACATCTCCAATTCACCGCAATACCATTTTTGGTCGGAAAGATAATTTTTCCTAACAAACATGTTCGACGAGTATAATATACAACGATGAAACTGTTTACGTTATAATTGCCTACGTTACATGGTTTAATTGTTTGGGCGTTGCAGTTTATTAGTTGAACGTATTGATAATTATAACTTTCATGCATACAGTAAGCCTACAATGGAATGTGCAGGCGTAACATACTGGCTAAGCACAGGTGTGAAGGAAAACTCTTAATTTTGTTACGATGCCTCTGTGTACCAATAATAAAGAACTCTGTTTTATCAGCATTTAATCTACTCTCAGACATACAATTGAAAATGTCGTTAAGACAATTTCTGAGCTGCTCTAAAGATAAATTAATATAAGATGTAGATAAAGAAACGTAGATCTGGGTATCATCTGCATAAAGATGATGATTAGATTATGACTGTTAATAACTGAGCTCAGTGGTGTTGTGTAGAGAGTGAAAAGTAATGGTCCGAGGACAGAACCCTGAGGAACACCACATGAAAAAGGGCGTGCTGATGAAAGACAATCCCCAATCTTCACTGTCTGATACCTATGTGTTAGACACAACAAAAAACAACTCAAAACGTTGCTGGGTACACCATAAAACAGACAATTTATGAAAATGGTGTAACAACTGTTGGTGCACCTTCCATGGTCGGAAGAACTAACGTAGTTGTTTCGTTGATGGAAAAGTCTGTACAATGCTGTGTGACAAATCAATGAAAATGCAGAACATAACGACCATCGTCGTTATGAAACAGAATGGCTAGGCGAGCGGCAAATTCTAAAAAAGTGCTTTATTTTAGGAGTTTAAATGCCCCCCCCCTACACACACCAATATGTTATATCATTTGAAAGCCCTACATCTCCCTGTCCCAACTATGGCTGTCGTATAGCTGCCAAGTGGTACAGTAAGCGTGAGTCCAAGGTCAAACAAGGTCATCGTCAAATGATAAATGTTATAAATTATGCGCTTCCACAAACGTCTTAACATTACAATGGTTGTATATCTACTTTACTTGATAAAGAAATGGTCATATAATATATTTTGGAAAGATTATTATATTCCCGTCAAAATGTTACACAACGTGGAGTTGTTACCTGATATGGTAAGTGTGGAGCTGTTACCTGATATGGTAAGTGTAGAGCTAAGGTCAGACAAGGCCACCATGAAATTATGAGCATTCGATTTTTTTGCAATACCGCGAAAGTAATAAAGTTACAATGCCTCTGTAACTACTTCAATTATGCATACAAGTCATATATTGTTTCAAAGAACAATTTCTTTCCGTTAAAATGAGATATGACGTGGAGCTATCAGTTGATGGAATATTGGTGGAGCGACGATCAAACAGAGTAACCGTCAAGCGATAAATGTTCGAAATGGCGCCATTCCGCAAACCTTGTACAATGTCAATAGTTGCATATATCTACGTTACCTATGTATTCAAGGCCATGTAATACACCGTTGTAAAGCCTACTGTCTCCCCGTGAATATCGAATACGACGGGGAGCTATCGGGTGTGGCAGTCGGTGTGGAGTGAAGTCACAAACGATGAATGCTCAAAATTGCGCCATTCAGCAAAAGTTCTACAATCACAATGGTTGCGTAGCTACTTGTTTACCGACACTATGCCATTTACACACCGTTAGAACGCGTATTGTATCCCAGTCAAAACGAGATATGGCATGTAGTTGTAAAATGGTGCTCTAACTGTGTAGCGACTGTTGAACAAGGTCGCCATCAAAAGATGAATTTTTGAAATTGTGCCTAGGTCAGATAACATGTCATGTTATACTTTTAATGCCTTTTGTTAATAGAAGAAATTCATGCTAAATCCATCACTCAAAGATAACAAAATATGTGTCGGTTGATGCCGCCCTCGATTTTGAAGGTTATTTGAGGGTCACAAACTTAAACCTGTGTCAAACTCAAACTTGTATTTTATTAATTAATTGACATGTTCTTGTGCACACCTTTGCATAAAACTAAATATTTATGATTTGTACATGTACCGCCTGTGTCATCATGTGTTAAACTTTTAGTTTCCTCATACATATATGGAATAATCTAAAATAAAAAACTTGATTTTCTCGAAATTTGTATATCGCGTAAATCAAAGTTGTTTACACACCCACTTGTTTTATGTATATTCCTACTTATGTAATATACATATTACTATATTAATACATACACATTTGGTTATTAAACTGACGAGGTCATTATCATGACGTGTAAGTTAAAGAACTTGCCCGAAGGCTGTGCAACGCAGTCAGCGAACTGTCAGATGTTCTCAGGAACAGGACAATTCAATATCTCAATAAGAAATCCAAACTTCAAGATGTGGTTGACATACGTGGACATTATGGAGATCGTGCTGGACATCATCAGAGCTGAGTATATTGGCAACTATGTGTAATCTTTCGTTGCAATTATACATTGGCTAACCATCTACGACCACACAAACTATGCCCGCCCGAGGGAGAACGGTCTATCTGGATGACGTGAAACACTCCGAGAAGATAGCACCAGAGGATCCTGCAGTATTCATTACATGAATCTTTGTTGTGAAGAGAACTAAAAGGCGTATCAACCAAGTTCCTACTGATCAGGTAACTGAGTCAAGCAGGATGTAGAATGGGATCGTCGTCATTACTCTATTATTATTATTATAAAGCATTTATGGAGCGCCGTGTGTCCGGATAGCAAATCTTCTTAAAGGCGCTGACAATCGTAGAGTATAAGTAAACATACATAAAATTACCTAAAACATATTAAATAGAAATATTAAATGGAAAGGTAAAAGAACATGATTTAAAAGTAGCATATAAAATTACATTAATTATCAGTTAGATAAACCTGAATAAAAATAAATAAATATATATATATATATATATATATATTTACAAGTGTGTATATCAATATATAGTGTATACATATATATATATATATATATAATGTATATATATATATATATATATATATAATGTATATATATATATATATATATACATCACCTTCCATCATCGCCCACGTTCGATTGGGCGAGGTGATAGTGTTGGATTTCTCGTCTCAAAACAGTTCAAAGTTAATTTGCATTCAAACCCTGATTATTCCAGCTTTGAGGCCATCCGTGCCGAAATTTCCGATTCATCTTTCTCTGTTTATTTTGTGTGCATTTATCGCCCTCCAGGACACCCTGCCCATTTCTTTGAAGAATTCCAGGATCTACTCGAAAATCTGCCAACTATTTATTCAGAATTTTATATACTCGGTGATTTTAATCTTCATCTGGACACACCTTCATCAACAACAAGTACATTTAATGACATTCTGGCATCCTATGATATGAAACAACATGTTACCTTCTCAACACACATACATGGCCACTGGCTCGATCTCGTAATCACCCGTTCAGATTGTAACACTATTCAGACACCTACTGCTTCAGATGGTTTATCAGACCACCACACTGTCATTGCTGATCTCAAAGTTCCTAGAATTCCCGTAGAGTCCAAACACAATGTGTTTTACCGACCGATCCATAATATTGACATTGCCGCATTAATGACAGACATCCTTAAATCCGACCTCATCAGTAACCCCAAAGAACATCTGTCAGAATAAACATGCACCCCTGAGATCTAAATATGTGTCCCAAAAGCCACATGCTCCATGGATGACTCCTGAAATTCTACAATCTAAAAAGTGCCGGCGCTATCTTGAACGTGTATGGCGCAAATCACGCTCGCCTTTGGGCAGATCACGATATTCTAAACAGTGTCACTACTGCAACAGACACATGGCCAAAGCTAAATCAAATTATTACACAAACATGGTCTCGAGTAACTCTGATAACCCACGTCAGCTATGGAACTGCATAAATCATATTTTACACAGACGGCCGCCTCCATCTCTACCTAGTCATGTGTCAGTCAAATCTCTGTGTGACTCGTTTTCTAGTCATTTCAAAGAAAAAATATTATACGTTCTGCTTTTCCATGTCACACTTTAAGTACTGTAAATGTGGACTCCCCACAAGTAAATTCTCCACTTGTATTGTTTGAGCCAGCCACAGTTTATCACTAAGTTCGGGTAAATTCCCAGATGATTTTAAACACGCACATGTAAATCCTGTTCTCAAGAAGACTTCTCTGCCAAAAGATGATTTCAAAAATTATAGGCCAATTTCTAATCTTAGCTTTATTTCTAAGATACTTGAGAAAGTCGTAGCAAGCCGTCTAAATGTCATATCAGCTCAACTTGTTTATCCAGTGTGCTCCAATCAGCATACAAACAATTTCATTCTACAGAGACTGCTCTCCTAAAAGTACACAATGATGTTATATTAAACATTGATAAAGGCAAAGTAACTGCACTTACCTTGCTTGATCTGTCTGCCGCCTTTGATACCATTGATCACAACACTCTTGTCAAACGTTTATCAATGTGGTATGGCATATCTGGCACAGCTCTGACCTGGTTTTCTTCATATCTAACCAATAGACATCAATGTATAAAGATAGATAATTACTTTTCAACCTCACTCTCCACATCATGTGGCATTCCCCAGGGTTTCGTTCTTTGGCCTTTGCTTTTCACTCTCTACACTACGCCACTCAGCTCTGTAATCCAAAGTCATAACTTGGATCATCACCTTTATGCAGATAACACACAGATCTACATTTCCTTGGCCACGCCCGATACAAGTCACTCTCTAAACCGACTCAACGATTGTCTCCAAGATGTTTTTTCATGGATGACCGATAGCAAATTAAAGTTAAATGCAGACAAAACTGAATTCCTCATCATTGGTACTCCAATGCAGCGAGGTAAACTTAATGACTTTTTTCCAACATGCATCCTGAGTCAAAATATCACACCAGCAGCATCAGTACGGAATCTAGGAGTGACCTTTGATTGCGACTTCAATGCCGTTGCTGTTTTTATCATATCCGTGATCTTCGCCGCATTCGCCGACATATGTCGCTTTCTGTCGCTAAGACTATCGCAACAGCTCTTGTTAGCAGCAGATTAGATTATTGCAATTCTCTCCTTCATAATATTGCTATCAAGGATATTGCAAAACTACAACGCGTCCAAAATTGTTTAGCAAGGGTAGTTACACAATCTCCTCGATTCTCCCGCTCAGTGCCACTTCTAAAATCACTGCATTGGCTCCCCGTGCGATATCGCATTATGTTTAAGATCTGCACAATCACCTACCAAGCCCTTTCATCCAAACAACCTAGTTATTTACATTCAATGCTCACACCGGCTAGACAAGCCATACAACTTCGGTCGTCTAATTCGAAGTTGCTATCTTTTCCCAGAGTTAAGACAAATGCTGGAACTCGAGCTTTTTCAGTTGCCGCGCCAACTATATGGAATTCGCTTCCCGTTAATGTTAAATTAGCAGAAAATATTGTTACATTTCGTCGTCACCTCAAAACCTATCTTTTCAATATCGCCTATCCTCCCTAGCTTCCTAGCACATCCATCCATTTGTTGACGACTTTCGCCTAGCACACGAGTATGAGAATGCTTAATCCTTTGGTTTTGGTGCGCCACTGTGCTCGGATTGTCTGAGGATATTGGCGCGTAAGATGTTATTTATTATTATTATTATTATATATATATAATATATATATATATATATATATATATATATAATTATGTGTATGTGTGTCTATATACAAATGTAAGTTAAATGAGTTAGCCGTTTAAATACATAAAATAAATAATGTGCTTAAATAAAATAAAATAAAATAAATACATACGCTAGTAGTATGCTCGCACATTTGGATGTGTATCCTGCGGTGTTTAAGCGATATTAGGGAGGTTTCGAAAGTCTCCCCCCTGAGCAAAGTGAGTAGTCACGTGACCTGCGCCACCTAGCGGAAAGAAGTGTACCTAAGTACTCGTAGTGCCATCTAGCGATTCGGACTTTAAAACATGTGATGTATGTATGTATGAAGAATTAGTACTAAGGGAATAACTATTAAAACTCACAGTTTGAAAGTTGATTAGGTTGTTAATGATAACGAGGAGTGTAGAGAGGTATTAGTTGTGTATGAATGCACGTGTATGTGAGGGGTGTGTATGAATGTGCGTGTATGAAAGAACTAACGAAACACAAGAGTATACGAGTGCACACGTATTTTATTGACGAATGATACAAGCGTATAATATGAAACCGTGTTTTATTAAGCGAAGTACTTGTGGGTGAGTGAACACCACGACAGAGGTCGTGAGCTTAGGGGTCAATACGACCACGCCAGTGGCTCGTGGGATGACGATGATGGTACGACTTACGGGTGAGTGAACACCGCGTCAGAGGTCGTGAGCTTACGGGTGTGTGACCACCGCGCCATAGGCTCGAATCGTTAATGACGATGATGATGATATCTGTTCGTTAATGAAACACGGTTATTGCAGTTGTTTAAGCCAATCGAATACGCGGCAATCGTTTGCTACCAGATCAGGGCCGAAACCTTTTACGAAATCCTTCATGACAAGTCCACGACATCGAAACATGAGATAAGCAACACAGTATCGTCCACAAACGTTAGACACGGGACTCTGCAGTCTCTTAGAATTATGAGTCCACGTTACACAATGTTTATTCAAGAAACGTCGAAACTCGACGTGTCGTGGCGGCAAGCCGTAAGAGCAGAAGTATTCGCCGCAACCGTTGGCATCTACGTAGATAGCTATCCAATGTTCTCCGGGTTTACCCGTGTCGTGCGTGTTGCACACGAAGGCGACGGGGTAAGCGTCTATCTGGAGTTCGAGGAGTACGTCTTTGGGTACGATCCCGCGCATGACGACACGGGCGTGCGTATCGCGGGTGAGTAGACGGACGAGCTGCATGGTTTCCATCAGTTGTCGTAGATGACGTTACGATTCCTGTCGATCTCCAGCACCTTCTCGAACTCGGCGTAGGCGACGACGTTCACAGTGGTTGTCAGTGCGTCGCGGAAATGAATCTCGACGCGCAAGTTGCCCTTTTGTACCAGATGGAAGCAGCAGTCGTCGCACGCATCAGGGGTGAGGTCCACGCCGAAGAAGGTGTAGCCGTGTCGGAAGTCGCAGCGAGTCAAGCCGTTCCCTTCGTCCTGCCACGCCTTACCCGTCGAGGTGAACAGGTTATGGTAGCATCTGACAAAGAGGTTGTTGTCGAAGTCGGGCTGGAAAGGTTTGGCGGGTATCTGTCGTCCGTCGACGTACACGGCGAAGAAGTTGATGTGGTTGTTTTTAGCGTGAAAGGGATTTTTGTCGTAGCATCCGTTGTAGGCGTCGTTATCGATGCAGCATATCACAAGACGTTTCGGAATAGTACCAAGAAAGAGGTTCTCGCGCGTGTACGAATGGGTACCTGTGGGAATAGAGTAGACCTTGCATTCGACAGGTCGCAGCGGATACTTGGCGGTGGCCTTTTCGAGGGCTTTGATGTGTGCCATCTGCACACTCGGGTTCAGGGTGACTTTCTTGACGAACAGTGTAACGTTGACGATCTGTATCTTGTAGGCGGGGTTGGCTCCACCAGCAATGAGTGCGAACGCATCCTTGCTGCGTACGAAACGCATCTTGAGTTCGACACCGTTGATGAGGAGTTTATCCTGAAGCAAGAGGTCGACGTGGACACGACCTATCATGTCGACCACACGACTCTGTGCGATCATGTGGCGTCTGGCAACGAACCCCGCGTTGGCTGTCGGATCGGCACCATCAATGACGACGGCGTCCATACGACCGGCCGTGTCCTTGTACCACATCTGACTCGTCAGTTGCGTCTCCTTGGCATCGTCACCGTAACTGAGCAGTGTCTCTATGTAGGCACGGTACGGATACGTGTTGGTCGAGGGAGTCACGAGCGTCCCGTTCAGGTAGAAATCGACCTGTCCGAACAGCGAATGGAGCCAGTTATTCACGGGAGCGACGGGGTCGGCGGGGTCGAGATCACTTCCGTCGGCACGCGTCACCTTCGCCCGAACGTGTAGTTTCGTGTCGGCGAGATCCAAGTAATCGTCTCCCGAACCGGGTACGACGAATTCGATCGGTCCACCCGAGTCGAGCGAGGACACCGGCTGGTGATGGACCGTGTGACTGTCGATGATGGCGGTCTGAGTCAGAGGTACAGTGAAGAGATCGAGTTCGCTCTTGAGTCCCTCACACGATAGTTTATGAACGAACGCCATCGTCGAATATATCGGGTTCACGACGTACCTTCGGTTTCTGCTGTTTCCTCCGACGTCTCGCTGGTGTACTGACTCGTTTCGCAGGGTGTGTGCGTCTTATACGCTTACGGGGTCGCACGCCAGGGGTCAAGAGATCACTCATCATATCTCTACCGGCAGTGGTGACGCGACGTTTGGCGGCCGTTCTGATGTTCTGTCCCGACAGGACATCGTCGGCTATGCGTGCGCCGGTCGACAGAGCTCTCTTTCCCAACGCCACGGCTCCTCTCTTGACGAGTGGCATGACGCTACGCAGTAGACTTCCGAATAGACTTCCCAGGCCGTGTCCCCGTTGGTGTCGGGCACCCACGAAATAAGGAATCGCGCCTCCCGCTTGACGATCGTAGTAGTCGGTGTAATTCATCTTTCTCTCTCTCTCTAGAACAGTGCCGTCCGTTGCCGTTGGAAATGAAGTGTCACCGTCACCTTACCAACCTCGAATGGCACGCGATTTCCGGTGTCGTCTCTTATATCTATCTCGATCGTGCCAAATTCTTTGTAGAGCACGGGTACGTAGTGAATCTTATCGAAGGTCTTCGATACGATGTCGCCATGGCGACCGCTCACCGGGATGATGCGCAGCAGCGGCACGAGACTGTCACCAACAACTCGTGGTTCCACGACATCCGTGTAGATGTAGAGTGAGTCGAGTCCTCGTTCCATGGTGATCACGGTGTTGGCTTCCGTGATCAATACCTTGAACTCGGGTGCATCGGGATCCTTCGGGAGATACTCCAGCGTAGTGGTACGAAAGCCGAGAACGGCAGTCAGTATAGCAGCACGGAAGACGGTATTCGGTGCCATGTGCACCGATACCTTATGCGTAATGATGTTGTAGCTCAGTTTCACTCGTCCCTCTCCCACCACACGACGTAGAGAGGCGTTAATGGAGAGGATCAGTGACCACGGATCTTTATAGTATCCGGTTCCGATTCGGATAGTCTTCGTGTGCAGGGACCGTGGGTGCTCTTCGTCTATCGGTAGTGTCACAGCGAACCCCGCGTCATCGTCTACGATGTTGTACCAACTGTGTGGGTACTGTACTTCCACCAGACCGCATTCCCATTGTCCCCGTAGTAGGATACGTTTCGGTAGCGTCGTGATGTAGTGG
Organism: Paraescarpia echinospica; assembly: GCA_020002185.1. Lineage (NCBI taxonomy): Eukaryota > Metazoa > Annelida > Polychaeta > Sabellida > Siboglinidae > Paraescarpia > Paraescarpia echinospica. The sequence continues at coordinate 34,176,703 of CM034536.1, forward strand.
GTCAGCGTGTTGTCGGGGTGCGTGTGCATGGAAGCATTGCTGGGCAACGTGAGATAGAAATCACTCGGTTCCATGTTGTTGTTGTTTCAACGTCGGACTGGGTAGCAGGTAACCCAACGAACTGCTCAACAGGGCCGTCCACAGAGTCGGATCGTGGTGGCCAAACGTCAGGTTGTAGATGCTGACCAAGATGACCGTGTACAAGACGACGACCTGACACAGAAAGACGATCTCCTCTTTGGGACACGCGGTACCGAATATGTGCCACGGAGTCCTCTCTTTCTTTAGTGGTGGTGGCGGTAGAGTGTCGACGTCGTCTTCTTCTTCTTCTTCTTCTTCTTCTTCGTCACTAACGGTGATGCGTGATGTTGTCTCGTCTGCCATACGTGGACGACTGACATCGCGACGGACGCACAATTAGTCTTTATAGCCCGACGAGACCCTTGGCATCGATCCAGCTGTTGAACTTCGAAGGATATCCGACCCATTTCACCAACACCTCCCGTCGCCTGCCTACCTTGCGGCGCTGTACTATCGATTCCACACGGTACAGTTTATCGACCGGAACCGTCACCTTCTGCATCTCCGGTTCGTAGAAGGTACCGTCCAGTATCTCGCCGAGATCGTCCGTTAGACGATAGACGGGTGGATCGGACGGATGGACTTCGCGTATCGTGAATAGTTCCTCTGTCCAATTTATCGTGTAACCTTTATCGAACCGTCTCTTAGCCTTGCTGATACGTATGCGATCCCCCACGTGGTACTTGGGTACACCCTTACCGTGATGACCACCGTACAGACGCTGCCACACCTCTTCCTGATTAGTCGCATCCACCTGTGACGGAGACATCCCGATACTGCGGTGAGGTGTGTCGTTGTACGTGCGCACCAGATCCGGAAGGATATCGATGTACCGCCACGCTTCTTTGTGTGTCAGGTATCGCCACATACGCGACATTAGTGTGCGATTGAAGCGTTCCACGATGCTCGCCTTGATCTCTGCGTTGAAGGTGGAGAAGTGGTGGATACCGTATCTGTCCAATACACCCCGAACGCTACGGTTATAGAATTCCAGACCTCTATCGGTCTGCAACGACAGTGGTTGAATGTCGGTGAAGAGACCGTTCAGTGCCTTCGACACAGACGTCGCCGACTTGTTCTTCAGTGGAACGCATCGGGCGACTTTCGAGAAGACGTCGATCACCGTGAGCAGGAACGTTGTACCGTCGTTTTCTTTTTTCAGACTGGACACGTCAACGAGATCGGCCTGCCACTGTTGATCCCGTCCTCCGACGATCGTGCGCCGACGCTTGAAACGAACTCTGACCGGTTTATGTAGTGTATAGGCGTTCTGTTCCGATAGCCATTGTTCGACGATTTTTCTCGGTACGCGTGGTATGGTGGTTCGTCGCAAAGACGCGATTCCTCCGTAACTACCCACCTTGGCGGGGTTGAAGTAGACGTCCTCCAGCTGTTTACGACGGCGTCCCATGATGACGTACGTATGATATAATCGATGGTAATCCCGCACACGATGGGAAGTCCGCTGTAAGCAACACCGGTAAACAGACGTGTTAGACTGTCCCGTAGATCACACATTATGTCGGTGAATCGAGATGATGCGTCTCTTTTATTCGAGACGCTCCCATGTCTTACTAGTCGACGTCGGTGGTGTAGGTAGAGTAGACGGACTCATTCGAGATCGTCTCCGCGAGAGGGGTGTCCACTGCAGCGTTCGACGTGCTCTACCGAGCGATCGTGTGGCCGCCGCTTCTATGGTACGCTTCCTTTGTTCCTGTCGAATGGCCAGTCTCCTGGCCTCGTTACCCTCCAACTCCATAGGCAGATTCATGTCGCCGAGTTGATGTGCAAACACCTGCCACCCCGTTGGAGAACCGATGGTCTTACGATGACGCAACAAATCGTTCACGAGGTCCACCACGTTACTTCCGGGTACCGCTACGCCTTTGTTCATGAGCTCTCCGCGCGCATTCCACGCGACGTCTCGTTTCAGACGTTCCATCAGTCGTCTGGCTTTGACCTGGAGGCGTTTGGGAACACTGTCGATGACTTCCGCTTCCACCCCCACCTCCGGTGGGGTCGGATCCGTATTAGTTCCCGCCACCACCGCCGCTGCCGTGACCACCGGGGACGTGTCCTTGTTGACCGTTGTCACGCGTATCGGTTCGCGCGTGCGTCGATCGGACAACACGTTGTAGCGTTGCAACACTTGATTATACATGACGACCTTGTCACCGTCGGTGAGATCTTGTCTGTCGAGTATGACTTTCATCTCGTCGTCGAGTACCTGTACTTTGCGTCCTAGGGTATCCGTCGGTGCTGGTGCGCGTAGACTGTCCAACAGTCGTGGATCTACCAAGGCAAGCTTCCGTACGTGTTCCATCGTTGTCTACTTGAGTAGCACCTGTTTTAGCAAGGGTAGCAAGACCGCACCTGCCAAAGGTGCCAGCAGTGCCGACAGGAAACCACCGGTCTGTCCTCTTCCGTCCTGGTTGTTACCCCGTAGCAAGATGCGACGTCTCCTCGCTGCAGGTGCGTCTCTCTGTGCCAAAGCACGTAGGTTTGTTTTGTACACGTTCAGAGCACGTCTCTGCGCGTCGGTCAAGGGCAAGTTCTTCTTCAATATGTTGTAGGCACACTCGGCTAGTGCACACAACAGATCGGCGTCGGCGTTTCTGATGATGGCTCGTCTCAATTTCGTGCTCTTGTATCTGTTTAGCGTCTGTATGCAGAGGATGTGTTTCTTCACGAGTTCGGACATGCTGTTGTCTTCACGAGCATGCTGCGACTGAAGGAACGAGGTGCTGCGCGGACGTCTTATACCTTGGGTTGGTACACGTACTGGACACTGTCGTCCGGAAGGACACCCGTGCGCAGACGCATATCGTCGAGCGTGCCCTGTTTCAGATCGACGAGGAGATAACCGTACGGGAGTGACGTGGCGTCTCGGAACGCTTCCTGTACAAACTTCAGGCGACCCGGATACATCTGTCGTGCCAAGTGTCCGATCTGTGACGCGTCGCGAGGATTCTTGAAGATCACCATGTAGTGTGCGTTCAGACTGATCGTACGACTCTCCTTGTTCTTCGGAAACAGGTTCTGCACGAGATACAGTACGGACGTGTTCTGGTGATGACTCTTTTTTGTGAACAAGGTCGTGACCCGTTCGTCCGTTTCTGCCATCAGATCATCGATGACCACGAGGTTACGCGTCGATGCGTCGAACGCACCGCTCGGTAAGCCTTCCTCGAATCGTACCAGGTCGTTGTCAACGTAGGCACTCTGCCATACACCGTAACACCACGTGATCTTCTCTGGAGGTGGATCGATCATCGTTGTGGCGTGACGTAGCAGACGCATCACGAACGTGGTCTTACCGCATCCCGTCGGGCCCGCAACGATACAGGTGAAGGGGTGTTTCCATCGCGTGTCCATCTAGTAGTCACCGGTGGTGTTCGACAATGTCGCGTTGACCACTGTGCTGTTAGTTGCGACGACGACACCTCCACCACACCAACGAAGGAAGAGATCGCGGAACAAGACGTACAAGACGTACAGATACAGACCGAGTATTCCCACTAGTGTTACAGCTACAAGCGTTCCCGTCCGTGACATGCTACGTTATGACTATCGATTGTGTGGCATCTGACTAAATAGTGTTTATCTTTTTTTTTCGTGTGTCTCCGCCTACTAACCGCGTGACAGCTAGAGGCGCCTATAACCCCAACTAACGTAGGGGCGCATTTCCTCATCGTGTCAGCAGTGGTTCGGCATTACACGTCCACTGGTCCCGTGGTGATTCCGTCTTCGTTGACCACGCGCTTGGCATAGAAGTAGGTCAACGCCGCACGTTCCTGGATGTACGTCAGCACGGACGAGTGATTGACCCGAAACCCGCGGTTCTTCCCACTTCCACTGCAACGATTGGTCAACACGTCCAGGAACGACTGCTTGTCGATGGTGTTGAGTCGTTTGTTCAGACCTTTGGTGCTGTATTTACCGACCGTACCCGAACAATAGTAGGTCTTGCTACACAGACCCAGGAAACAGTCACCGGACCATTCGACCTTGAATAGTCCCGGTGTTCTCTTGTCGTACGCCTTGCGCTCCTTGCAACACGTCTCGGTACCGTTCCACGGACGTCCGGCCAGCCGACAGCGCACGTAGTCGTTCTGATGTTCGTCGCAACATTCAGACGGTAGCCATTCGGAGCGGTGACGATAGTAGTGGTCGCGCAGTGCCGGGGTCACGAGGTCGTCGACGGACTCACCGGCCAGAGCCAAATAGGCACTGTCCGTATCGGTTTCGCAGTACTCGAACAGCGGACGATCCACGTAGTAGAACGTAGTAGAACTCCAACATACGCAGTTTGGCCCACTGCAACACGAAGAATCCCACATGTGTGGGCAGTGCGTATTTGACGGTGCGTTTGTGCATTTCGATCTCGTATGCATCGGCAGCGACGACGTCGAGTTGACGGAAGCGACGATTGTTGATCGCGGTCGATGCACTCTTCTCCGTGCAGTAGGTGACCTCGCGGTGCTTATCGACATTGGTGATAAATTTCCCGTAGGACGAATTGCCCATAAGTTTGTTGGTATCCGCGATCATGGCCTTGTCGGGATGGGCGTCTCCTTCGCGACGTGCGGTGGACACCGCCTCGCCGAATCGTCGGAAGGAGGCGACCGGTGTGTACTCGATGACCTGGTAGACGTGCGTCACCTCGAGTCCGTGCGCGAGGTACCATCGCAAGAGTGGTGTGGCGAGCAAGATCTTATCCCCTCGATAACTCCCGACGAGCATGCGTCGCGGAGTTGCCATGATGTTGTGTTCTTCGGCGTAGCGACGCATGAACGGTCCGAGATCATCGCGGGTCAGGTGAATGTTCTTGAAGATGGGCTGCATCTCGGCAAAGTGTGCGCGCAGGTTCTCCGATACACGTATGTCGCACTGAATCATACCGAACACGCTACCGTTGCACACACCTGTCAGGATCTGTTGTGACGTCATTTTCCATCGCACGTGTCGACGACGTTGGCGAACGTCCAGAAACTTTTGTACGCACGGTTCGCGTCTCGTGACCTTCCACTCGCATTCCCACAATTCGACGACCCTCACAAAGTGTCGAAGATAGGCTGTGTTCTTTCGTGTTTCGGCGAGTAGTTGCGTCATGGGTTTCCCGCTGACCTCGTTGAACTCGCGTCCGGTGCACGGACACCCGTGGTAGTAGCATCCGTGAAACTGATAGGCCGTCTTCGTTTCACTGCACCAACCGTCCACCAACAGTTTACCGATGCGCTTCTCTCGACCGTTGGTCTGATGACGTATGGCGAGTCCCGTGCGTTCGGACTCCCACGTAAGCCATTCAACAGCCATCTGACCTGTGGGCTGTGCCACTTCGGGTCGGAACTCCTTCTCTTCCCGTCGCCGCGTGTACCATCCAGTCGGCATCTCTTGTGATATCGACCACAGATACAATGCATTCGCATCGTAGCCCACAATGGACTGACACGTTCGAGCCGCATCACCGTAGTCGTTACGACGTATCTTCGTGACCCCCTTCTCGTGATGTCTGGTGAAGATGAGTGACGGCCCTCCGACGATGTTCTCTCTGATGAGCTGGTGGACGTCCTTGTTCGTCTCGTTGAAGAGCGTAAAGAACGTCCTCTCTGGTACGTAGGTGAACAGGTAGGACAAGGTCAAACCAGGTATACTGATCCCTTGTTTGAACATGTCGAGACCGCGGTGTTGGTAGAAGTCGAACTGTTTGGCGATGGCTTCCAAGAACGGTACGACGTCTCTGTTGTTATACCAGACGAGAAAGTCTCGCAAAGTCTCCATGTCGTTGTCTCGCCACACCTTCCGACATCGTGTGTAGTCGTCGTCGGATATACCTTCGTTCTTCAGACAACTGAAGAAGGCCTCTTTGGGAGGTAGAACGGTGTCGTCGAGTCTCTCCAAGCTGTCCATGTATTCGTACGGGAAGTGACCTTTCGTGACTGTACAACCGTACGCTTTCAGGTACTTGTCGTACGAGAATCCCGGGGCAATGTAATGAGTCATATCGAGGAATTTGAGGTTGTCTGTCGATAGACACATAAACGTGTTGCCACGTTTGATCACGTGAAACGTCTCCTCCTCCTTCTCCTCCTCCTCCTCTCCGTCCTCTGTTGCTGTCTTTTCGGACAGGAAGTAGGGTACCAGGAACTGTTTGACGACGTTCAGATCGTACCTGCCCGAGTTGAAACCGATGACGGGCAACTGATGAAGCCAACCGTACAATTGTCCCATGAGAGTTTTGTAGGGATTGGTCGGTTGTCGCTGTGACTCGTTGTCCCCCGCCTCCTCCACGGCGGACGCTTCCTGTTCGTTCCACGTTCTGATAGCCTCTGTGAGTTCGTGTAGGATGCCCTCGTACCTGTCTACGATGACTTCGTAGGCTGCTTCGCTCATGTTCTGAAGGATGGTCATCATGTCGGATACCAACTTGTTGCTGTTACCATCCGTGATGAGACATTGCACCTGTTCGAATCCGGGTACGTTACTCGCCAGGGACACACTCAACGGTACGTGACGAGCCACCCAATGGACCTTGGCACTGTCCGACGGAAGGTGCGATGTATCGAACCAGGACTCGAAGTCGAAGGTGGCACGATACGGATTGTAGCGCAACCATTCGGCAACGTGAATGTTTTCGTCGTCCAATCGCTGGAAGACTGTCGGCGACGGATGGAAGACGCCACCGGAATAGATCTTTCGCACACCTCCCGTACACCCGCGCTCGTGTCGTTCTAGTTCGGATACGCGGCTCCATAGTGCATCGCCACACTTCCTACATCGATACGAATGACAGTACATGTTCACGTCTTGTATGTAGGAAAAGTGTGTCTCGTGAAGATTGATGTACATCGTTTCAGGATAGTGACACAAGGAACGGCGTACGAGTTCAGCAGTCGCCTTTCCACCTTCTTCCGGTTCGACGAGCGTGTAGACGCACACGTTGGTCTCAAAGGTGGTCTCGACGCGATAGAGATCGTCCATTGTCACCCCGTCAAAGTCTTTCATTGCCACCCCGTCACGGTCGTACTTCGCGTAGAGTACCCGCACAGCGGGTTCCAGGTGGTATCGGTCGCATCCCCGATGCAGAGCCAGACATCGGAAGAGACACAGATTGTCGGTGTACTTTGTGTTGTTGTCGGAGTCTCTTTCCAATCCGATGACGGCTTTGATTCGTTTGATGTACCTCGGCAGTTTGATGTCCACACATCCTATCGGATGATGTACGATGTGATTGACGAAGAAGGTAACATTCGTGACAACCTCACATACCCATTGACTGTCCGGACGCTGATTGATGACCCACTGCAGCACGTCTGTTTCTCGGATACGTTCCAGAAACGCATCAAAGTCTGCAGTGTTTGTGATCAGACACGGTTCGTCAAGGTAACGACCACAACAGTTACAGGACGAATGATAATACCTGTACCTGTTCGTGGTCTTGTTTCTTAACACAAACCCGTAACTAAGATTAATCTTAAACGCATGCGTCTGTTCGCGGAACATGCGTTTCAGTGACGGTTCTAGGACGCTCGTGTCCGGTGTCGACACTCTGTAATTGTACCTGGATTGCACAGGTCCTCTAGCCGTGTGGGTTCGGATGGTCGACCAGTGATCTCGGACGACGTCTTGTAGTTCCCTCGATAGAGTATCGGCGAAGGGAAGTCGGGATGGGAGTTGTATCGGGTCGTCGTCGTCGTCGTTGTCGTCAGGAACACTCACACGGGGTCGCTCTGTGCGTCTCGCTCGTTTGCATAGGGGTGGGTCGTTCGCTTCCATACATACCGACTTCGCAATACTCACACGTGGTCGCTCTGTGCGTCTCGCTCGTTTGCGTAGGGGTGGGGCGTTCGCTTCCATACATACCGACTTCATATGACGTAACAGGCTGTCACGTCTCGTGAACTCACGTGCACATCTCTCACAACGATGCAGTGTAGCACTAGATGGCGCCACTCGTGACGGAGATTTACTGTAGGCATGATCGTCGTGTGTTGTTGATGATGAATGTGTTTGGCCTATATGACGTTGTATGTCGGCGTGTGTATCGAGCACGAGACCGCAGTGACGACACGTGTGCTGTTTCATCGTACCTACAACTGAAGGATGGGAGATCCTTGCACGTGTCTATATATCCTACACTGTGTGACGTCATAAGAGGTGTGACTTGTATGAGTGCGCGTGTATGTATTCACCGATCACAACGAGCTATGAAGGTAACAAGAACAACAGACACCAGAATCCTGGATTACATATCATCTTTATTCATGGAATTACAATCAAAGCGAGTATAAAGTTCAAAGCAAAGCTAAGCTAAGCACCTGCAGTAACAGACAAGCGGCGCCTATAACCCCAGCTATAGCGTAGGGGCGCATTTCCTCTTGTCGTCACTGCAGGCGCTTCTGGAGACTATTCACTATGTATGAGACGTGTTCGTCGCGCACAACATTTCGTGCGATCTCCTCGCATATCGTGCGCACGGCCACGTCTAAGCTGCATCTTTGTGTTGCAAAGAGTGTCCCCGCTAGGGACTCAATATTAAGTTCGATGTGCCTGACGCTGTTGAACGGTGCCGAGTAGGCCCACGGGATCGACGTGTCAGTTTTAGACCAAACAATATGGCCGTCGTACGCCAGGTCGAGCGTTGACGCGTCCCTTCGGAGAGTCTCGTAGTCCGATGCGGTCATGGTGACGTCATAATCGTCATCTGGTTCACATGACATGTCCAGTGATTCGGTGGAGGTTGCGGGTGACACGTCTTCGCATGTCAACTCCAGTGGTGAGTTGTGGCGCTCGTGTAGCTGGGTGAGTAATGCCTGACGCAGTGGCATGGGGGTGTGGTGGCGGCGACGTTTTTGGGGAGCCCACTCTATCGGATTCTGTGCATACGATTGTCGAATCAGCTCCAGACCGCTAGAGGGAGCATCGGTGGCCTGTTAGCAACACAACAACAACAACAACATTAGCAGGGTGTTTTTACATCCATCATTGGAATACCACGTGTACGCAGGATGGCTTGTACACGTGATACGATGTCACGTGACCACTCCGGTGTGCTCGCCATAAACCTGTAATGCTGCACTGCATATCTCAAATTGTCGTGGATCAGGTCACTACGCACCAGGTAGATGACGTTTGACTCACCTTCGAACAGGCGCCACAGTTCGTTGCTTATAAAACGAACGATTGCATCGAGTGCTACTGCACACAGCTCGGTGTACCAGATCTGCCTGTCGTCCCCCCCGTCGTCTTGTTCGTCCCAGGGCAGTGACTCCTTCGGTGTGAGTGGTTCGTCTTCCTTCGCATCCGACACGGTTATACCGCGGGCATGGAGACTCGCTTTCACCCGTACTATGACATTACGAGCAAACCACGGTGTGCGCGCTACGCATACCAGCTCGGATACTACCATATCAAAGCTATTATATATACGTATGGGATCTACTTTGTACATGTCTTCGTGAACGTTCGCATAGTGACGACTCAGTGATTCGGCCGCCTGGCGAGTGCAAGCAGCGGTTATAGTGGCCATAAATAGACCGTCATCTATCATTTGGTCTGCACGCTTCTGAATACCATTCACCTTCTCTACCGCTTCCTGTAATTCACTACGTCTCCTATCCTCGTCATGGTCAATATCAGTGGTCCAATCAGTATCAATATCACCATCATTAGCAATCTCCTCATCATCATCATCATCACTAGACCACGCACACGACCCCACATAGATGACACTTGCCTTATCATCATTATCATCGCTGTCTTCGAACAGGCGACGTTTCACCCCTCGTACGCTAGGGGTTGTCCAAGGAGGAGGAGTCTACAACACACGACAGAAGCAAGTGTCAAATACATTCATTCATCGCTGGCAGGTGGCGCCACATCATTCATTCGACACTGTCAGGTGGTGCCTCTTCCGACTGGAATATTTCCAGTACGTCATTGTCAGGTGCCGCCACCTCCGACTGGAATATTTCCAGTAAGTCACTGTCAGGCACCGTCTTGTTCGACTGGATTATTTCCAGTGCAATCAAGGTGTAGTTACGGTAGCCCTCCTTTGTCTCCTTTCTAATTGTCACCCTAGCCCGTTTGCCACGTAGGACATTCAGTGCCTCGTAGCGTTCTTGGCCGGGTTTAAGCGCCATATAGTCGCTTGCTGTCATTCCCCCCACGGCCCCCTGAACTATACGATCAAATCCTGTGGCCCACGCTTCATTCCCCTTGTGATCGGCAAAAAGTATACCCATAGCATACTTGTAAACGGGGTCACCCGACTGACGGCCGTGTACAGCACATGTACTGACGCAATGGCGGTTCCCCTTCGTCATTTCAAGACGAAGGACTTTCCGATTACATATACGGCACGCCGGGTAGCATACATATTTATCTGTCAGAGCACATGTTACTAGTGTCAGTGGACGAACAAATGCGTACGTTCCGTCACTTACTTGTTCGAGTTCTGAGAGCAGCATTTCCTCAGATTTGGTATTGGGCGTCGCCATCTTGTTGAGCAGTGAAGTCGAGAGCGGCAGAGCAGTGAAGTAGTCGAGAGCGGCAGCAGCGAGTCGGAGAGAGAATGTTTGTCCTGTTGGATTTACCCTGGGTTTATATACATAATCATCCCCTCCAGGCATCGATCACGTGTACCGTAGACAATGACATCACGCGCCCCTGGGTGTTCGCGTCTTATCAGGCGCGTGACTTTATCTCTCTCTCTCTCTCGTACTCTGTCACCGTGTGGCTGACTGTCTGTTTTTTGTGTAATGGCCGCCTTAGCACTGCCTAACGAAGTCTCTCACCTGCATAAGAATCACACCGAGTATATTCTTACCTGCTTCGTTACGCTTTGAACTCTTACCCCAATACCCTTCCGCACTGGGTACATTCTCAATAAGTCGTGCGTCACCTGTATCCAGCAAGCGTTGCCGTAGTTTAGAGGCTCGAAACTTCACGGCTACTATAGCGCGCATCACGGCTCGACGTTGTGATAACCATGTAGCAGTTCGATCCGGTGTCCACCGAATGTTTTTACTCCAGTATTTCGCCTGTATTCCACTGCGTGCAGTCTGAATCTTTCTCGCTGTGTTCTCATCGTGAAAATGTCTGGCTTTTTTAAACTGATAGGCTGCTTCTGCACAAGAAAAGTCTTCGCCCCATATGTGTATATTACATGGATGGAAATTAGATAGGAAGTGTCCAGCACCCCTGAATTGTATATCCAAGCTCTTGATCGCCATATGTTTCATCGCTGACCACTCACAGAGTTCTTTTCTCCCGTCTGTATTGTTAGCGTTCTGATAAGACGCATTGTCCTAGTCGCACTTCGAACATCATGCGCTTATGCGCTTATCGCAGGGTCCTATGACTGATATCGGTTTACTACAGTGAAATTTTCCATAACGTCACATGGCTGGCTACATACCCAGGCATCGGTCACGTGCCATCCCTAGATGATGATATCATACGTCCCTGGGTCTTCAGCTTTTCATACACCGGTATTTTTCCACGCTAGTATCGGTCACGTGACAACCCTAGATGATGATGTCATACGTCCCTGGGTCTTCAGCTTTTCATACACTGGTATTTTTCCATTGCTACAGTGTGTCTTACAAGTTTCCTTCCTATCTGCATGCATATGCTCTATCCTATATATACTAGCTCGTTTGTTACATTCTTCACATCATCTCATTCGCAACTATGTCGTCGATACCTTGGGCCCAACTGCGCGCTGAATGGCGTGATCTCGAAATGTAAGTACTTTTATTATTATTATTAATATCATTCTTTGTTTCATTCGATAGATATCCTACCTGTGACGTCTCACCTCTATTATTCCTTATGCTTACGATCGTTATGTGTCACGGTTATCTATATTACCTTTCAGGTCTGGCTGTATCATCGATGCTGCTGACTGTATCACCGATGCTGCTGCTGCCTTATTATGGCGTGAACTCGAACTGTAAGTACTTTTATTCTTTGTTTCATTCGATAGATATCCTATACATATCATACTATAATCATCACAGTGTTCTTCACGTAAACTACCTGTGACGTCTCACCTCTATTATTCCTTATGCTTACGTTCGTTATGTGTCACGGTTATCTATATTACCTTTCAGGTCTGCCTGTATCACCGATGGTGCTGCTGCTACCTGGAGTCTGACAGGAAGTGTCAGTGACTCCAGTAATGAGGATGATGAGGAGTGCACGTGAGTGTTCAATGATTACAACAATATTTTACTACCTTATTTATGTTTTCTCTTACCACGTTGTCGTTTCGACTAGGTATGCGGTGTTTGATTACCGATTACGTCAGCAGACGTCTCCATTACGTATTGTATCATAGTCCGTTGATCTAGCTTGCCCTTTTATCGTATGTCGATTCCCTATGCGGTGTCTGGTTACATCACTGGCTTATTCCACCCGGTTGTACTTTGTATAATATAATTCATATATATATATATATATATAATATATACAACGTTTTCATATATGTTTCAGAGAGGAGGAGCACCGCGACAATCATTATTACTTGTTCTGTCACGTACTACGCGAACTCCTAGAGACACGGCCTCCCTTTGATGCAGACCCTGTTCCTTCCCTGGTGGAGGATGTTGTCGAAGATTGGGATGCTGAAATCGACCATTAATTCTTGTATTCATTCGTTAATAAAATACATGTGTACTCGTATATACTCTTGTGTTTCGTTAGTTCTTTCACACACGCACATCCTCTCTCTCCTCTCATACACGTACATTCATACACAACTAATACCTCTCTACACTCCTCGTTATCATTAACAACCTAATCAACTTTCAAACTGTGGTTTTTACTAGTTATCCCCTTAGTACTAATTCTTCATACATACATACATACATCACATGTTTTAAAGTCCGAGTATGTTTTAAAGTCCGAGTCGCTAGATAGCACTACGGACGCTTAGCGCTAGATGGCACTACGGACGCTTAGGTACACTTCTTTCCGCTAGGAGGCGCAGGTCACGTGACTACTCACTTTGCTCAAGAGGGAGGCTCACTTTGCTCAGGGGAGAGGCTTTCGAAACCTCCCTAATATCGCTTAAACACCGCAGGATACACATCCAAATGTGCGAGCATACTACTTACGCTAATTAAAAATAATAATAATAAATAAATAAATAACTGCATCCTAAATACATAATCGAATGTTAACATTGCACAAATATCACTGATACGGACTGCAAAGTTCTTTGAAGGCCTGCCGAAATAAATAATGTTATGTCTTTAAGAGTGATTTGAAAGTGGCAACGCAGTTTGCATGCCTGACTGAATGAGGAAGGGCATTCCACAGGATCGGGCCAGCCACCGAGAAGGAACGACGCCCATAATGTTCAAGGTGATATCTCGGACCAGTCAGCAGAGCTTGTTCGGCCGATCTAAGTGAACTGGTCGGCGTGTAGGATGTCACGAGCGATGAAATGTACACAGGACCGAAATGGTGCATTGCACAATATACCAGCAGTAACAGCTTGAATTCGATCCGCTGGTAGTGTAGACGGTACAGAACAGGTGATATGTGTTCTTGTCTCTTTGTCCCGGTAATGAGACGTGCTGCAGAATTCTGTACCATCTGCAACTTTCGCAAGTGCGTCTCCGGCAGACCATATAACACTGCGTTGCCGCAATCTGACTAAGGCGTTCACAATTGTTCTGCAGGCATTAGTGATATGCCACTTCCTAATCAACGCGATGCTTCGAAGGTGACAATATACCACCTGGCAAACACGATGCACTTGATTCGTCATCGACATAGTGTTGTTGAGTAGAACGCCGATGTCGCGGATAATCGGCTTTGGCGAAACAGCACATCCACATACCTGTAGCATACCCGTGTTGCGTGTGCCCGTTTCACCGTGACACCCACAAGGTACACTATTGCGTGATGGCGAGTGTTACAACCAACAAGCCAATGACCAGAGCGAGCGGGGCGACTAACAATACAACGAACAGTGAACCAAGCCTCGCATCTATCGCTGCTGACATTAAGTCGTTTAGGGACATCATTGAAAATAGATTCTCAACTTTCGAGAAAACACTATCTAAACAAATTGCGGATATGATCGAAGATCAGACGAAAGCATTTCGTGACGACATTAACACACGAACAGCAGCTATAGAAGAAGGGATACTAAATCTCGAATAAAGATATGCCTGTATATAGATACGGACGAGAACCAGGAGGGCCGTCTTATAGCTTTGGAGAACAGGGTGCCTTCGTACGCAGACGTAGTGGGTGTACACGACGGTCGCGCTCTGAACAGTGCCGTTCTTAACCTACCCGAATCGGAGAACGAAAACGTAGTGGAAAAAATAAAGTACTGAGAGACGGGCTCAAGCTCACATATGTAAAATGTGAAAAAGCTGTACGCAAAACATCCAGCAGAAACGACGTTTAAAACCGCTAATGATAAAGCGAAAGTAATGAAAACAAAAAAGGACTTAAGACAAAATGCGAAATATCGTGACATCATAATAGTCTACGACAAGCCAAAAGAGCAGCGTGTAATCGAATCGAACTTCAGAATCCTCGTGAAAGCTCTTGACAACAACAACCTGGAACTACGCGGCTCCATAATCACGAGATGTGACGCCGGATCTCGTAACGCCAACAACTGCGCTCACAATTCCCCATCAACCACCAGAGACAATAAGCAAGGAAGCAGTCGTCGTCGAAACCCAAGAAATCGAGGGACACGTCGGGAGCGCGACAATAGATCAGATGTGCGCGGTCGTCGCTAGGTGTCCGTTGGATGTTGGAACGTTAATAAAAATAATAATTTATTTCTTATATAGCGCCCCATCCAAATAAATACAATGGTTAATGCAAATAAATAAATAACATCTTACGATATATAGTTTTAAAATACTGTGCAATCATTACTACTAAGTACAATCAACTATACTGTCTTAAAATATATAAATAAGCATAATTATGCAAGCCATTAAAACAATAAAATAGATTAATTAAATTAAAATAAATGTATAAATAACTATGATCATCGGTCATCGAAGGTTAAAATAATTTGTGAAAATATGCGTCTTCAGTGCCACTTTAAAGGTCCTCGACCAATTCGTTTGCCCATCGCCAATCCGGTTCTTTTAGGTCCACATGTGTAATGTGTGAATAGTTTAACTAGTGCGCACAATCGGTTTAATAAAAAATGCGTACTTTTTTTAATCGTAAAAAAAAAGATTTGTCGTTACACCGGGTATAGCTGACGAAAGCCAATTGCGATGTCGACCTCCTGCGCCATTTCGGTTACGTGCTTTATGCGAGATGGGCATCCCACGCATTCGAAAACAATAACAACATACACGTGCTTTGGTGTATCAAGATGAAGATTCCAAAGTGGTTGTACGAAGGTACGTATTACACTATCGCATTTAGCAACAAGAACGCGTAGCCGTGTATTAATTCAACGAGAATTGCAACTTGCGAACGTCTACACTCGACTCGAGGCTGACTAAGTAAGGCTGCCAGTCACCACGGCCGGCATAAATTATTATCAGCCAGAGATTCAATCAGAGGCTGTGACAACGAGCATAATATTTGATATGCCTTGTATTTGGTTACGTAGGATCTTGTTAATAAACTATGTTATTGCAACAATACATATAGAGAATAGATGACGTGAGGGTGCGAAATGACAAGTAACATTGGTTTGGCAGTAGGCCCCTGTTGATCGTGCAAGTAACTTAGTCAGGGAGCATCCGTAATTTCGTGCAACAGAACGCCAAACACGGGAGTATTATATTGGTGATCATAATTATTAAAACAGTGTTTTGTGACTCACATTTTGATACTATTACTGCAGAATGTTGTTGATTTGCATTGTAGTTTATGCAAAATAATTTTAAAGAGATTTTTTATATGACAACCAAGATGGTGATGACGATTTTATTCAATATAAAAATGTAAACGTGTAAATACATAAAATATAAATACAGCTAGATTACACCACATATAAGGATTACACAAGATAATGCTCGCCCTTGTTTCCGTTGTGGTCCTTGGTGCCTGGCTATAGTTTATGTAATTGGTATCCTGTGATACCTTTCAACTGACATATATGCCAGCTATTCTTGTGTATTTACCAATATGTGTATATATTCTCATCACAGCAATATATGAATGCATAATACGTAACTTGAATTATGATGTTGATGGTAGCGGGCCAAATTGTTCTCTGAAAATTATCGTGTTTTTCATTGGATTTACACTGCACTGAGGATCACAAATACCATTGTTTGTTCGTGAAACTACAGTGATTCACACGATACACTTTTTATACGGCAAGACAGTGTACGTTATCTATGATTTTTTATGTTATAAATGAATGCCGTCAGCCATCCGTGACGTTGACGAAGTTGGAGTCGACTTCAGGTTCCTGCAGACCTGACAACGCCCGTTAGTTACATAATTTGGCAGGCTGTAATTGTGCGACGATGTGCTTCATTCGGGCTCTTCATTCTGGCTCCAGGGGTGTCACTACCCTATTGCCGGATGCGACATATTCCTTAATAATACGTTTAGGATTGTCTGCGACACGTCCAACCTTGCGTGGCAAACGAGGGGCACGCGCAAACAGTGCGCGATCCCAACGCGGATTACTGACCCTTTGGAGTATGCTACACGAGCTGCAAATGTTGCCAGAGCAAATAATGCAGCCCATCTGGTAAACACTGCATTAAACATTGTGCATGTGACGTTCCACTGACGATGTGTTGTCTCAACGCTCGGTCAGTTCGAAATAAAGCTTTGTCGCTGGCAGACCTGGTAATTTCCAGGGACATCGACGTATTAGCTTTGACAGAAACCTGGCTCGGAACAGACACTGACAATCAGGTGATAAAAGAACTCGTGCCATCTGGCTACTCATTTCAACATACCTCTCGCTACAAGTTCGATGCCGAGTCAAAACCTGCCCAGAAGCGTGGTGGTGGAGTGGGCTTAATGTGTAAGTCCGGCATGAAAGTTGAGAATGTGCCATCAAGTCATAATAGGTCTAAATTTACCCATTTTGAACATGTCGACTATTATATTACGACACGTGGCGCCATGTTCAGATTGGGTGTTATATACCGCCCGCCATCGTCTAAACGAAACGGCTTCACAACGTCTGTTTTCTTCGAGCAGTGGTCAGCATACTTGGACACCGTAATGCTGGACCCGCATGACATCGTTATTACCGGCGATCTGAACTTCCATCTTGACATTATATCAGATCCTGACGCACGGCATTTTTTTTAGACGCTAGCTGACCGTGACATGAACCAAATAATTACAGATGCCACGCACAATAAAGGTCAACTCCTGGATGTAGTTATCAACAACAACATTGCAATAGTTACTACACGACCGAGTGTGTATGACCCGTGCTTATGTGACACACATGGAAATCTATCCGGTGATCACATGGCCATAATGTTCTGTGTAAATGCCACAAAGCCTGCTCGAATGCGTAAAGAGATAGTTTTTCGATGACTGCGTCATATACGTCTTCCTGATTTCAAACGTGACATTACCTCTTTGCTACATGACATAAAGAGTGAGGCATCCGTTAGTGACATGGTTGCCACATACAACAATGGCTTACGTCGGCTTGTTGACAAACAAGCCCCACTGCGGAAGACGACCATCACATTGCGACCGGACTGCCCGTGGTACACTGACGAGCTTCGTGACGAGAAACAGCGTCGACGGCGAGCTGAGCGCAAATGGCTGCAAACTCGTCTTGAGGTACATCGACAGACGTATCGCGCTCAACGTGTGGTCTTCAACAACATGCTGGTTACCACAAAGAAAAATCACTACACAACTAAGATCGCCAACTGCAAAAATGACCAAAAACAACTATTTTGCATCACAAGAAACCTCATGGGCAATAGTGGCATAACGACAATGCCATGGTATGTGTGTCCGGTGGACATGGCACAACGCTTTGGTGATCACTTTATTGAGAAAGTTTCTAACATCAGAAAATACATCGTTGACTGCGGTGAGGATCGTTCGGACATTACGTTGGCTGCTATGAGCAGCGACGCGGCATTCAGTGGTGTCCCACTAGTCTGCTTTGAGACAGTCACTGAATCGGACGTTGAAGGATTAGTTGCATCTGTTCCGGTTAAGTCGTGTGAATTAGATCCAGTACCGACGTGGCTGCTAAAACAATGTTCGCATGAGTTAGTTCCACTAATCACCGCTACGATAAATGCGTCTCTCACCTCAACAAATGTACCTGCTGACTTCAAGCATGCAATCGTTAAACCACTCCTGAAAAAACCTACGCTGGATAAAGACATTTTGAGCAGCTACCGGCCAGTGTCGATCTTGCCATTTGTATCAAAATTGGTTGAAAAAGACGTTGCAAAACAAATTAGCACGCACGTTGATGAACATGCTCTGCACGACCCTTTTCAGTCTGCACACCGTCGTGGACACTCCACAGAAACAGCTCTACTCCGTGTCAAGAATGACATTGCCGCAACACTGGATAGGAAATGTACAACAATTCTCGTGCTGCTTGATTTGTCGTCCGCGTTTGATACAGTCGATCGATGAGTTGTTGATGACTCGACTTGAACACTCATTCGGTATCACCGATAAGGCGCTTGCGTGGCTGAAATCATACATTAGCGAACGGTATCAGAAAGTGGCAGTGGGAAGTGCCGAGTCGGTTGAGTCAATCTTGGCGTGTGGCGTCCCCCAAGGGTCGGTGTTGGGCCCTACTTTGTATTGCATGTACACCAAACCTATCGGAGATATTGTTGCTAAACACGGCATGGAGCATCACTGTTACGCTGATGACATTCAAATCTACCTAACGGTTGAACGAGATGAATCAATTGTGGCGGCACTGGCTAAGGTGGAATTGTGTGTTGCGGAAGTTGCCGCATGGTTGACTAGAAACCAGTTAAAACTGAACAAAGAGAAATCCGAGGCGATCGTTTTTTCTCCTGCGAAGAAACGTGGCAGTCTGTCTGCCAATGTATACATCACAGTAGCCGGCCATCGAATTCAACCATCATCGTGCGTGCGCAGTTTGGGTATGCTATTTGATAGCAACCTGAACATTGGCTACCGTCCCATCAACAGAACTCTACGATCTACCTCGCAGCCTCACAAACTGTTACTCACGTTGATCACCGTTTCGCGGTTTGCTCAGCGGTTCTATGGAACAATTTGCCTCCTACGCTCAGGACAGCAACATCATTACAAGTGTTTAAAACACTTTTGAAGACTCACCTTTTTAAACAAGCGTTTTTATAATTCACCGACGAAGACATTTTATGTGCTTTCTATTGATAAATATATTTTTGTTTTATTAGTTTCTTAACATATTTATGGTTATTCTTCTTGTATAAATGAATGTATTTATAGTAGTTTTTAAGAATGTCTTAATTTATTTTAACGTTTTTTTAATGATCTCTTTTTTTCTTTCTTTTTGTTGTTGTTGTTTTTTTAGTAACTATATTTAAGATAATGTTATTTTTTTACATATTTATTTCTTAGTTAGCATTTCTTTTTATGTAAAACACTGTTATATACGTGTGCATGTATGTAAAGCGCCCGAGGGCAATTTTAATTGATTGGGTGCTATATAAGTACTTTTATTTATTTTATATTTATTTATGATGTCGCTAGAGGCCACACTGCAACCCAAGAATGGGAATGAGAGGAAGAATTGATAACAATCAACCATGTATAAGTTATCAAAACAATTTAATATGCACATTTATATATATACATTTGTTTTCATACACATTTTAATAATAACATCTTGGACGTGGAAAACTAAGTTGACTTCTGCACTTATATTATACCCACATACATATTAATACACCTTTAAAAGTATTTAGCATACGGCGATGACTCAGAAATAAGTTTATAAAATAAATATTCATTTTTGAAGAAGATAAACATACATGTTATGAACCTTTGAATACTTGGCGAGGAAAATATACTGTTAGCATCACAATAACACCTCATTTTGTCATTTCCAACATTCACCTTGACCATTCAACCTCAGGCAGAACCTTGACATGTCAAACATGAATATGTGTAGTAGTTACACATGGCAGACACTGACATGAATTTGTATACTGAAAACAAAACAAAACATATAAATAAATTAGAAACTTTCAATTTTCATATCCAAGAATCATGTTAAATTACCTGGTAGAGGCTTTCGTTGACGTGTCACGCCGACTTCATCAGTACCTATGACGCTGAATGACGTCATCGTACACGTGAGGCAGTTCGTAATTGCCCTCGTCTCTGTTGATGGGTGTTTTGGTTTTTCTGATCCAGATGGCTTCTTTGATATGCCGAATTCTTCTGTTGGTTTCTTTGTCTACAATTTTCACTCCCTCCCAGTCTATGATATGGTTTTCAGTTGTCGTATAGTCTGTAAGGGCGGATTTATTGATGGTAGACATCAATCTTTTTTTCCCGCTCCTTGTGTATTTCTCATTTTTCGTGTTGTCTACGTCCTTTCTGTGTTCCTCCAGTCTTGTTTTGAGTAGTCTTCCTGTCTCCCCAATGTATTCCCCACCACAATTCTTGCACGGTATTTGGTACACCAGTTCGCCCTGTTCTTCTAGTTGTACTTTGTCCTTGGGATGTACCAACAGGTGCCTGAGGGTGGTGTGGGGACGCATGGCCGTTGCTACTCCATACTTTTTCAGTACTCGATGTACTCTCTCTGAGACCCCCTCTATGTATGGAATGACTACTTGGCTCCGATAGTTTTTTGGATATGAAAAATGAAAGTTTCTAATTTGAAAACGAACTATCCTGAAGAATGTTCAGTAATCTTAAAACATATAAATGCTCTTTACTGATTAGCAGAATTCAAATCAGTCTATAATATTGACTAAGATCAGGCATCACTGTAATGAAATTGAACAATAACAGAAAGAAACTGTTGTACAATACTTATGATAATTTGAGGCCAAGCAGAAAGAAACACTCTTGGTTGTATTTTTTTAAATACACATGCCCTTATGATTTAATTGTAAGTGTTTTGGATGATGGCCACCACGTCTTAGATCATCTAAATAATAATGGTGGCTGATTTATGTAATTACTACACCCCTACACCTTGAATTATAATGACATCTAAAGCATGACTTGAAATAATCAAGCAGTACACTGCATGACGAGTTTGGGATCAGCATTTCTTGAAAAAAACTGGTTTTTTTCACTGGCATATATAATAAAAAAGAGGCTGTGGTACCCAAAAATATTTCATTTGTATATGGCATCATGTAAGTGAAGTTATAGAAAATAATATGTGATGATGTTTCATTCTGTTTTGTTCATTGTATTATTTTTTGTTTTGCTCTATTGTATATTGTTTAAATATATATTATAATAATGTGTGTTATTATAATGTTTAAAATGTAGTTATATGATTTAATCTATGTAAACAAAACAAAGCTTGTATTAATTCAGCTATATATATACTAGTAAATCCTCCTTCCACTGCTGACTGGTATCTAAGGCTTTCATTGTTTACATAATACCACAAAATCCTGATTCATTCCTATCCGGAGTGGAAATTGGTGGCAGCACATTGCAGTATTTCACATTAAATTATCCCTGTTATTATTATTATGTCAGTACATTATCCCTGTTTGTTGGTGACAACACATTGCAATAGACGTATGACAGTACATTATCCCTGTTTGTTGGTGACAACACATTGCAATAGACGTATGACAGTACATTATCCCTGTTTGTTGGTGACAACACATTGCAATAGACGTATGACAGTACATTATCCCTGTTTGTTGGTGACAACACATTGCAGTAGACGTATATCAGTACATTATCCCTGTTTGTTGGTGACAACACATTGCAATAGACGTATGACAGTACATTATCCCTGTTTGTTGGTGACAACACATTGCAATAGACGTATGACAGTACATTATCCCTGTTTGTTGGTGACAACACATTGCAATAGACGTATGTCAGTACATTATCCCTGTTTGTTGGTGACAACACATTGCAGTAGACGTATGACAGTACATTATCCCTGTTTGTTGGTGACAACACATTGCTGTAGACGTATGACAGTACATTATCCCTGTTTGTTGGTGACAACACATTGCAATAGACGTATGACAGTACATTATCCCTGTTTGTTGGTGACAACACATTGCAATAGACGTATGACAGTACATTATCCCTGTTTGTTGGTGACAACACATTGCAGTAGACGTATGACAGTACATTATCCCTGTTTGTTGGTGACAACACATTGCATTGACGTATGACAGTACATTATCCCTGTTTGTTGGTGACAACACATTGCAATAGACGTATGACAGTACATTATCCCTGTTGTTGGTGACAACACATTGCAATAGACGTATGACAGTACATTATCCCTGTTTGTTGGTGACAACACATTGCAGTAGACGTATGACAGTACATTATGACAACACCATAGACGTATGTACATTATCCCTGTTTGTTGGTGACAACACATTGCAATAGACGTATGACAGTACATTATCCCTGTTTGTTGGTGACAACACATTGCAATAGACGTATGACAGTACATTATCCCTGTTTGTTGGTGACAACACATTGCAGTAGACGTATGACAGTACATTATCCCTGTTTGTTGGTGACAACACATTGCAATAGACGTATGACAGTACATTATCCCTGTTTGTTGGTGACAACACATTGCAGTGACGTATGACAGTACATTATCCCTGTTTGTTGGTGACAACACATTGCAGTAGACGTATGACAGTACATTATCCCTGTTTGTTGGTGACAACACATTGCAATAGACGTATGACAGTACATTATCCCTGTTTGTTGGTGACAACACATTGCAGTAGACGTATGACAGTACATTATCCCTGTCTGTTGTTGACAACACATTACAGTAGACGTATGACAGTACATTATTCCTGTCTGTTGGTGACAACACATTGCAGTAGACGTATGACAGTACATTATCCCTGTCTGTTGGTGACAACACATTGCAGTAGACGTATGACAGTACATTATCCCTGTCTGTTGGTGACAACACATTACAGTAGACGTATGACAGTACATTATCCCTGTCTGTTGGTGACAACACATTGCAGTAGATGTATGACAGTACATTATCCCTGTTTGTTGGTGACAACACATTGCAGTGACGTATGACAGTACATTATCCCTGTCTGTTGGTGACAACACATTACAGTAGACGTATAACAGTACATTATCCCTGTCTGTTGGTGACAACACATTGCAGTAGACGTATGACAGTACATTATCCCTGTCTGTTGGTGACAACACATTGCAGTAGACGTATGACAGTACATTATCCCTGTCTGTTGGTGACAACACATTACAGTAGACGTATGACAGTACATTATCCCTGTCTGTTGGTGACAACACATTGCAGTAGACGTATGACAGTACATTATCCCTGTTTGTTGGTGACAACACATTGCAGTGACGTATGACAGTACATTATCCCTGTCTGTTGGTGACAACACATTACAGTAGACGTATGACAGTACATTATCCCTGTCTGTTGGTGACAACACATTGCAATGACGTATGACAGTACATTATCCCTGTTTGTTGGTGACAACACATTGCAGTGACGTATGACAGTACATTATCCCTGTCTGTTGGTGACAACACATTGCAGTAGACGTATGACAGTACATTATCCCTGTTTGTTGGTGACAACACATTGCAGTAGACGTAGGTCAGTACATTATCACTGTCAATGACCATTAACACAAAAATCAACAACGGTGTCCTTTTTGGTATAGCAAATTATTTTTATTGCAGTGGAAAGAAGATGGCCAGAAGATGGAAGCGCAACTGGTTGCAGCAATGGAGGTGATCCTATCTGCAGCAGGACCATGGGTAGCTGCTTCAACAAGTCTTCCATCAGATTTACATCCAATTCATGGAGCTCCTTTTCCTGACTTTAAGACTCGATGCAACTGTTTCGAGATATGCACAACCATATTGCTTGACTTTTCTGTTGGGTCGTCGAGTACATGTGAACCAAGTCCTAGCAACTTGTCCCATCATCATTCGGACAGAGATGATGAGTCCAGTGTGGAGTGTGAGGGTGAGGAGGTTGATGTCCACAGTATAGTCGTTCGTTGTGCTCGCGGTTTTTTTGATCACTTTCAGCTGCTGCTCCTGAAGGTCTGTATGTTTGGCGAGAAAATGGGAGACCTTACTTTCTTTCTGGAACCAGAGCCAAAAAATGTAAAGGACAAGAATGCTATTCTTATTAAAGTAGATATGCCTGGTGTCTCTCAGTCTATTGGCTATATACCAGTGCAGGATTTGCCTAGAGTGCACAAAGGGTATTTTAACAAAACACTTTGCTCCACAAAAAATTGACAAAATTATTGCTCAATACCGACCTCAGCAGGAAAAGTCTTTGCTGACAGCTTATATCTGCCTTTTGAAAACTGGGAAATGGCCACCGAAAGATCCCTCTTTTACTTACAATCATAAACTGAAGTGCTCATTCAGTATGGCCAACATGTAATATTTCTACACCAGTAATTTTATTTAACAGATGCATTTTGGTAACATTTAAGGTAAGAATTTTAGACATTCACAAACTATTATTAATAAAAATAGTACAGAGTCAATTGACAAAAGGCACCACATACTTAAATATGTTATATATAGATGCTTGTTTACATTTAAAAAAATTAAGAAACATTATCAGTGTTAAGGGCCTGTCTTATTACTTTCTGAAATGTGGTAATGATGTTTGTTAACTTATTTATTTACTATATCAGTGATTTTGCAATATGTGTGAAGAAAATCGCTTGATAGTTATGTTAGAGAATAGCATTCTTGTCTCATACAAATAGTTTGCATACAATTTTATATGTTTTTTAAGTTGAACATGTTTTTTCCGAATGTTTGGCATGTTAACATTGTAAAGAAAAAAATTATTTTGAAAAGCTATACAATTGACGTATTCCTCTTTACCTTCACACTCTTCCATGCTCATACACTCTAATAATACACCTGGTACCTTTTAAATTGTTGTGTCTTATCGTGTCTTTTGCACTTGAATTTACTTATAGCAATCTTAAGACACCCTACTACATAGGGTGAACCCTACAGAACATACCCTTGTCACATTTGCTGATCATGAATGTTAATATATAACTGTAAGATAGCTTCGCTTATGATGTTTGTGATTTAAGTTTAACATGATAATGTCTTAATGTGTAAACTTGGGGTTTGTGTTCAAATTTCAAAATGTAATACAGTAATACACGGAAACATAACCAATATTACTGTATCATGTTACATCTATGTTTATTGAACCTGCCACAACGACCTATTTTTGTAGCACTCGACTTCCTGTAGACGTGGCTACTGTAACCATTTATTGCTGTTTGTGTTACATGTATTTGATTATTTGAAGAACGTGAAACATTTATTAAACCATAATTTTTAATTAAATATCTTGTTGCATTACATATCATTATATAAGGTATTTAATTTAAGGTAACAAGCAATATTAAATCATTCATACCCAAGTACTAATGGCGCAGTTGTTGAGGCAACATGTGTTCAGGCACAGGGGGAGGTCAGCAACTGAGGAAATTGCATGGAACTTCTGCCGAATGGTTTGCACGTGTCACTTTGGCATGTACACTCGATTTGCCAAGACGATTGAGCCAACTTCCCGTATGTTGCGCACCGGTCGGTGTAGTCGCTGAGGATGATTCTCTGGTGTTACATTCACAGGAACATTTACTTCAGTGTTGAAGTCTACCTCTTCCTCTCAGTACCGCTCATTTGCAGTCTTATAGTAAAACTGCAGCCCCTGGTGTATTTTCTTACAAAACTCACTGAAAATATGAAAGTATAACAAACATATTAAGTATGGTTATGGATGACTACAAAACTTCTTTAAGAAACAATGTCATTTAACAAAACTCATCTCCCTCTACTCGTTAGTATGTAGCTTACATTGAATTATCCTCAAGAAACCTGTGGGAATTGTTGTCATCTCTTATGGTAAAATATATATGTAGTGTTGTACATCAGTGTTTTGAAATCACCCCCAACTTGTTATGTATAAGCGAATTTATGCTAGTCAAGTTTACATGTTAGCGTTTAACATAATTTACCATTTTATGTACATTCATAGTGTCATATTACAAAATACAATCTAAAGCAAGGTTGTCTGTTCCATTACTCAGAAACAGTAAGTGTTCTAATTATTAGCATGAATTTATGTATATTTTGTTTATATTATGCAATTACATTTCAAAGCTCATACAGGGAATGAGCAATGTCACATGGGCAAAAAAGTTCTCTCATAAAAAATGAACTTGATATGAATATAACATTATTATATTATACCAGTACATCCTAATGTTATGTACTTTTTTCTACTTAAAATAAACAATTACTATTGAAATTGTGTACATTTTAACTTTAACATAAAATATATTTTGTTACTTAAAATTCATACATCACATCAAATTGCTGAAGAGATTTTGAACTACAATTTTGGGAAGATTTATTTTCGTATAATTTTGTTTCCAAAAATTACTAAGAATACTTTAATATTAAATGGCAAATTTGTGTATATCAAAGTTCTTACTAAACAGCTTTGTCGTAATACAGTCGAACCTCGCTTTATGGTCACCTCGGTAATACAGCCACCTCGCAAGTAAGGTCAACATAGGATAGTCCAAAATTATTTTTATAACAGTAAAGTATAGGAAATTAGTCTCGCTAACATGGCCACCTCGTCACTCAGGTTACCTTTTGCCCAGTCCCAAGGAGGACCTTAATAGCAAGGTTCCGATGTAGTTGCAGTTACCTGATGATGTCAATAAGGCTGTAGCCACGGTTGTTATGGTCGATCCATGGCCATCCAATCCTTCACCAAATAGTCGAGCATACCGAGGTTGTATCGACATCTTTGTTCCTCTGAGAATCCACACCCGCCGGGTGCTTCATGCCAATCAGCTATATGTCATACACATTCGGCCTCAGTATTATAGTTGTTTTCTTCCATGAAGGATGCAACTCCACGGGACAGGAGTCGTTCTACATCCACAACTGTATATTATAAGTTTAACATGTTGTTTATTTGAAATCAATTTCTAATGTAAAGCGGTAATAAATATTTAATTAGATTCCTTTTGTCAATCATATGTCCTGTGCTTAATGCATATATATCATAAATATGTGCAACGTTATATATGCAATACCGTATTCAATATGATTAACTTTATTAAAAGTAATAAATAAAAAAGAATTAAAATAATATAACTTACATGCGAATTAATTTACATTACTGTAACATTTTGGTGTAGAAGTATCCATTCCGTAGAACTACCCTTCCGTAGAAGTACCCACCCCAGTACTGGTCTGGGGCTGTTTGCATTTTCTTTGGCTTCCCCGAGCCGCCGGATTTCTGTGATGTCAGTGTCTGTAAAGTTATTGTCTATTTCTGTGCAGATTTCTAGCATTTGTTCTTTGTCATGTTGTTGTCTTGTGGTTTTTAGTTGGATGTTGTTTCTGGCAGGTTGAAGATAATTACTTTGTTTAGTCTTTTTTCTCTTTCTTTTTTTCTCTCTCTTTCTTCAATATTTTGCTCCTTTACTTGTAGTTGTACCACTTTTTTTCACTTCATTTGGGTTAATTATTAACTTTGTTTGGGCTTGTGTTGGGCTCTTTTTTCTACCTTTGATTCTGAGATAATTTCTCTCACTCTTTTCTCGTCGACTTTGTATCCAAGTTATTTTTCTATTTCATTTATTCTTTCTTCCACTTTCTTTAGGAATTGTTCGCACCTCTCCTCATAGTTCTTTTCCTTCTTGAGATTTTTCATTACTTTTGAGTCACAGGGTGGACAAAACCAATGTAATTGCTGTTTGTCTGTCATTAGTTTATATTCTTTATCGTTTATGTCCACACATTCAATACAGAAATGTTTCTCGCAGAATTCGCACTCTAGCAGTTTATGGTTTGGTCCTTTGAAGTTTTGTTTACACCCTGTGCATGTCCAAACTTCATCATCAACAGTTGTCCACTGAAAATCAGTTTTACTTGTTGTCCGTGTTATTTTTTTTGCAGGTTGCCATGACCTACTTTAGTTTTATATCCCTTATTATATTATTTATTTAGTATTTTATAGTTATGCAAGGGATCAAGGCAGTGCTGGGAGAAGATGTTGAGTAGTTTAGAATGATGCCCAGGGTGACTCTGGGTTTAATGAGTTGCCTTGATGAACGAGCCAGATTAGTATAAAGTGAAGATTTGTGCAGGATGGTTAAACAAATGTGTTTATGTCTAACTATTTAATAATGTTTATGCCTACATAATTTATAATGTTTGTCTACATAATTGTAGTGGCTTTAACTAAGTTTGTATGTTAATCGTTGCTTAGGGTGCTTTCTTTTGTTTACTTTTAATTGTGGCGGGAAAATTTGGAATATGAGTTGCGTTATAGTTACGATCCTAAGGGTAGAAGTTTTCAATTTTTTGGGTATTAATATCAGTATGGGGTTTTAATTGTGCTGTTGGTTTAAGTATTTACTAAAGAGCTTTGAATTTGTTAGTTTATGATGAGATTTAGTGCCGCTAGTGTTGCTACGTACGCGCCTTGTACCGGAACCGGAAGTCATCTATTGCAGCAGTCAATTCGCGAAATGACTAGCGCATGCACAAGTTGTTTTGTATGTTCTTTGTCTAAGTTTCGACGAATGCGTCCAATGCTATGGAGGTGGTAATATGCATTTCTGCAAATGTTAGTTACGTGTCGCTCAAGGGACATATTAGAATCAAATGTCACCCCTAAGTTTCTGGCGTGTGTGTTGGGTAACACGCGCACGTTTCCGATAGTTACACCGTCAGGAAGACCATTTTCGGTTACTGATTTCGGTTGGACGATGATGATCTCCGTTTTGTCATCATTGAGTTTTAGCATGTTGGTTTTCATCCATTGATGGATACTGGCGACACAGAGTTCTATTTTCGTGATGGCAATGTCGGGTGAAATATTATCGCTCAGGCTAAATTCTTGTAAAAGTTGGATGTCATCTGTATATGGATGGTAAGCCACGCCATGGTGGTTGAGTAGCGACGCGAGAGGAGTCATATATACAGGGTGTATAGTGAACAGTAATGGTCCAAGAACTGACCCCTGCGGGACACCGCAAGTCAGTCTGTGAAGTTTAGACTGCTCACCGGCAATCAACACCGTGTATTGTCTGTGTTGTAAGTAGGCAGCGAACCATGGCAAACAGTGATCGTCGACGCCGATGGTGTTGCTCAGTGTGTTTAAAAGAATGGCAAATGCTGCGCTCAGATCAATTAGCAGCAGCACCACACCTTTGCGTTCGTCCATGCACCGAATCACATTGTTATGCACGTGCAGAAGCGCAGTTTCAGTTCTACAGTCCTGTCGGTAGGCTGATTGCAACGGCATATGCAGGTTGTTTTCACGCATGTGCGCAATCAACCGGTTTGCCACAATCCTCTCGACTAACTTTGATAAAAAGCACATGTTAGAAATAGGCCGATAGCTTTTCAAAATGTCACTATCAAGAGTTGCCTTTTTCAATATGGGGATGATGACAGCAACTTTCATTTCATCAGGCATTCCTTCCAGCAAACACTTATTGATGATGTTCATAAAAGACGTTGTCATGACATCAGAGCACTCTTTTACCAAGTTTGAAGGCATCGGGTCAAGTTTGCAAGTCTTCGATGATGACTTGCTCAGTAGTTACGCGGTTTCTTCTTGTGTGACAGGCACGAAAGTAGAGAGATGACAGTCTGTGAGAGAGTAATCTATGCTCACAAAGTCGGTAACCACATCATGGACATTTGGCGCTTGTTGTGTGGTGCGAATACACTGGATTTTATCGTCAAAGTAGTGTGCAAAGTCGTTTGCGAGCGATTCAGCACATTCGTAGGTTGGTAGTGTTGCTGTGTTACCCCGATGCAGCAGCTTATTTGCGAATTGTAGAATTGCGCTTGGTTCCGGACGTCCGACAATGTTTTCTCGTAATGGAACTTTTTCGCTTCAGCGCACATGTTGTTGACTAAGTTTCTTTGGTGTACATACATGTCTCGGTGCACTGTTAATTGTGTCCTCCTCTATTGATGTTCAAGCCGCTTACGTTTAGCTTTTGCAACTTCGATGTCCGCGTTGTATCATGGCACGTTGTTCTTCACGGTGATGGTGCATTCTCTAGCAGGAGCATGTTGGTCGAGTATTGACAACAAAGTATTGAAACGAGAAAATGCCGCTGCTGCCGATTCACTGGCTTGCTGAACAGTCAGATCAGAGCAATTAATGTCATGGCTGATTTTCTGATGGTTGATAGTTTTCAACTTACGCACAGTCATTGTTCTCTTTGGTGGGACGGTAGTTGTGATAGGTACCGTAAAGATAACGGCGGAGTGGTCAGAATTGACAGAATCATCACAAGTGACATCTTCAACAGGCAGCTCACCACATCTCGTTATGATAACATCGAGGATGTGACCTTTCTCATGAGTTGTCTGGGCAACGTACTGTTGGTGGTTTGTTGCGGAGAGAAGGTCTATAATTGGTTTGGAATGTGCACTGGTGGGATTGTCAAAGTGAAAGTTCAGGTCCCCAACGAGTAGCAGCTGATCGGATGTAAGTGTGAGTTCATCGAGGAGATCGGCAAACTCCCTCAGAAATACAGGAACATATGGTGATTTCGGTTTTGGTGGAGGTCTATACACTGTCACAAATCGCAACAGTTCGAGGACAACTTTGACTAAGCAGTTGATATACTCCATGGAAGTGTAGTTGTGCTTCATTACAGTTACTGAGATGGATTCACGGAAGATAATGGCGACGCTTCCGCCTCTGGCGTTGACTCGCGGTATGTGTTTCATAGCGTATCCAGGTGGCACCACTGCCTTTACGGCAATATGCGATGGCCTGAACCAGGTTTCCGTAAAGAAAAGATGCTCTGCTGCATGATTTTAATGTGAACATTCTAGACACATCTGTGGAAGGAATAATGTGGACAACTTTCACAAGCAAGAGCTCGGATAATATTTTTAGGATGTGTGTGTGTTACCTTCCTCCTGACGGGTCATCACGTTACATTGACCCCGAAACCTATTACAACGAACTATTATCACATATATATATCGATACCAGAAACTTGGAATATTCTTCATATGTGGCGATTTCAATGGCCATCGTGGCAATGAGCCTGATTACATTGAAGGTGTGGATGACATTCCTGAGAGAAAAGTTATTGATTTTAAAGTGAATTCACATGGACAATACCTCATCGACCTTTTAATATCGTCAAGCTGTTGCATGCTGAACGGTCGCGGTTCGTCGACTTCACATCTGTTTCAACCAAAGGTTTGGCTGTCGTTGATTATTGCCTTGTACCGCATGAACGTTTGGCGTCGTTTACTGACTTAAAGTAACTTCGGCACGGAAGACATTTAATGACTCTGGGTCTGTATCAATTATTGATCCACACAAGACCATCCCAGACCACTCAATATTGACATGGGTTTTACTCCTGGATTGCATGGAATGCTACGATAATACAGATCCGAACCCAAAAATCCCATATACAACGATATACAAATTAGAAGGCATTCACCAGTCATTTCTCGGTGACGACACAACACAAGAACATTGTGCTACTCTCATGCAGTTCATTCAAAGATCTAATTTAACACAACAAAATCTGAACAATGTTTATGGTAGTTTCTGCGAACATGTTAAAACGGTGATGGAAGATAAACTTCAAAAAGTGGTCCATATAAACCATTCGGTGCTCAGTAATAAGCGAAGACGGACCAAGAAGCAGTGGTGGACAAAGGAACTTACTCAACTATGGAATCACTTCACAACAAGTGAACTATTGTGGATTAAGGGCGACGAACAAAATAAACCGCACCTGAAAGCGGAAATGAAGGTAGCCCAGAAGTGTTTAATAGGCACGTGCAAGCTGCCAAATGCAAATTCTGGCGTCAACAACAAGAACAACTACTTGATCTGCCGTTGTATGATCCAAATGCCTTCTGGAAGCATATTGTAAAATTAGGGATAAAACAAGAACGCGTCCATGATATACCAATGGACATGATGCTAAAGGACGGCTCCACATCCACTGATTAAGGCGTGATATTACGTAAATGGAGAATTGACTTTCACACTTTGCTGAACCCGGTCCATGACAAACAAACAGTTGACTCTCAACCGCCGGTAGAGACCCACTCACTGGGGCACAATGAACACCTTGTTGGGCCTATCTCTAAGGAATGCAACAACAACAAAACGTGAAAACATGAATGTGGTCTCATCTCTATGTTGTCCTTGTTGCTACAGTGATTTCGTAAACTTAAGTGGTACGGGATAAGCGAAGAATAACCTACCAATTAGTACACACATCGTGTACACAATACGTACACAATCATTGGCACCCATCAACGTCTTTGGGGACGTACTTTGTAGATGGTTCGTAATTTAGAACAGGAAGTCATCCCTCCCCTTGTTGTTGTTCTTCTTCTTCTTGTTATACTCCGTCTTCTCTTACTCCTCCTTTCTGTTCTTCCTTTCCCCCACTTCTTCCTACGTGCCAGTTCTTCTTTTTCTCCCTTCACGTTTCTATATTCTGATATCGTCAGTTACCTGGATGCACTGTACCCATCACTGTTCCACACTTTGTTCTTATCAACGTATATAATAATACTATTTTCGGTTGATAGAAGCCCAATCCGATGCGTTGTGTTTACCCTGTGTAGTTCCTCGTCTATCTGCCATGCGTGACCATACACTATGACGTATTTAGTACAGTCTTAATGTATTGGAAATGCAGCGCGTGCACAGTACAGCCCACTTCTAGAACAACTGATCTGGTCAGTTTCAGAATTGGTTTAATTGCATCAATGACGTCATCTATTTTTTTCCGCAAGATATCTCTGAAATTCAATAAAAAATAACAACTTAGATGGGGAACACGTGAAACGGCTGGAGGGTGTATACAATTTAAGCAGACAAGTCGACGAACAGCATTAGGCATGGATAACTCCTTATGTTTTGCTATTTCGTCTAAGGAAACAACGCTAATTTTTGAGGCTGTGTATCATCGCACTATTATTTCTCGGGCAATTATTTACTCCCCACACTCGGTAAACAGTATATATAAAAAGGTATATTTGTGTAATGCGACACTAGCACGGCTTGACACGAAGGTGCATTTCCATATGTCCAAATTGCAATTTTAATATCTACAGTTCTGATGGTCACCAACTGCAGTGGTGAACGTTTTTGAAGCACATCAGTAGTAAAGGAGGTTAAGTAGCGGGGACGGTGGATTCGGAGTGAAGCAAAAGCAAAGTACCCGGATGTAGGTCAAGGTCAAATACCCGGATGTAGGTCAAGGTCACGTGGCGCCCCCTACCGGAATTTTTCGGAACTAGAATAACACGCCACCTAGCGGATTTTTTCGGGACTAAAATATTTCCCGCCAAAAATATCATCGCGCCCCCTGGCGGATAGTTGGTGAACTAATTAGGTCCCGCCAAAACCAAAATAGCGCCCCCTGGCGGATAGTTGGTGAACTAATTATTTCCCGCCAAAACTAGATAGCGCCACCTAGCGGAATTTTTCGCTACTAAAATATCTCCCGACAAAACTGAAAAAGCGCCCCTGTCGGATAGCTGGTGAATTAATTAATTCCCGCCAAAACCAAAGTAGCGCCCCTGGCGGATAGTTGGTGAACTGAAATATTTCCCGCCAAAACTAGATAGCGCCACCTAGCGGAATTTTTCGTGACTAAAATATTTCCCGCCAAAACTTAAAAAGCGCCCCTGTCGGATAGCTGGTGAACTAAAATATTTCCCGCCAAAACTAGATATCGCCACCTAGCGGAATTTTTCGGAACTAATTATGCAAGTGGTGCCATCTTGTGGACAAGTTGTGAAGTAAATGTAGGAGTACTGCAAATATTCGTGTCTCTTGCACGCTTGCGTGCAATAGAGCCCCCTGACGGATACATCACGAACTACAAACATCATCCCCTAGTGGACAAATGTTCGTTCGGTACGACCACGTGACCTTTATGTTCTGTCGAACTGTTATAAAAGGCCTGCGTCTGTTTTTTTGTGGTCATAATATCTTACATTTTGGAAGATGAACAACATGGCTAGTGATGACGTCCGACAAGGGATTTTGCTACCGAAGGCGCAGCCTTCTCCGGCTACGGGACCACTCGATCTCTCGACCCCGACAATCAACCCGGACCAACAACCAACGACCAGTTCAACGACCAGTCCGACGACCAGTTCAACGACCAGTTCGACGACCAAACCAATTTCGTCTCTGTCATCAGCTCCGTCAACCGACCCAATCATCAACCTGACATCGTCACCTCCGACGAAGCGTCAGAAGCTGTTGCCTCGTTATACTTGTTGTATGTGTGGCAGTACCTTCAAGTATAAAGGAAATCGGCCCGCTCATGTGAAGCAGGGCTGCTGTCAAAGGAAGCAAGATAAACAGCGGCGACGTAAAGAACAACTTGAAGAACAGCTTGAAGAACAACTTGAAGAGATAACAGTAAGCTTCAATTTTTCATAGTGTTCAAATGGTATTCATGCTATTTTGTTAGAACATTGTCAAAAGAACATAATATTATATTTTTTCTTATACATACCAGTTGACCATTCATTATTAAGCTCATTCCTTCACTGTTTCAGCGTATCATCAACCTGACATCGTCACCTCCGACGAAGCGTCAGAAGCTGTTGCCTCGTTATACTTGCTGTATGTGTGGCAGTACCTTCAAGTATAAAGGGAATCGGTCCGCTCATGTGAATCAGGGCTGCTGTCAAAGGAAGCAAGATAAACAGCGGCGACGTAAAGAACAACTTGAAGAGATAATAGTAAGTTTCAATTTATCATAGTGTTCAAATGTTATTCATGTCATTTTGTTAAACATTTTTCAAAAGACCATAATATTATATTTTTTCTTATACATATCAGTTGACCATTCATTACTAAGCTCATCTCGTTACTGTTTCAGCGACAAGAAAAGGAGGGCATCGCTACTGCTGACAGTGTTCCAACTCCCTCTGCGTCACGAAAACGTCGACGGTCACTGTCATCTTCAGCATCACCATCTGTCAACCGACCACCATCACAGTTGTACCACGATAGTACTATGCCTAACGTCATCCTCGAATCACACATCACGTCCATGAACTCAGACCAATTAGATGGTGAAAGACTGTTTGAGTGTTTTGTTAGACGCAGGTGTGAAGCTATCCGATGTGACAGTCGAACAGTTGTGTAATATCAATACTTGGTTGCAAGAATCCGTTTCGAAACAGTGGCGAAACATTATGAAACATATGGTTCTTGCAGTTATGGAGCGTGACATGTAAATACGTTTGTGTTGTTCACGAATAAACTGTGCAAACCTCATCTTGTGTCTTTTTTCATAGTGTAATGCAAAGCATATGTTGGGAACCTTACTAATAGTCTTACACTTCACAAGTATGTCTGTGTAGTTCAGTAGAGATGATAGCCACTTATGTCTGTGTAGTTCAGTAGAGATGATAGCCACTTATGTCTGTGTAGTTCAGTAGAGATGATAGCCACTTATGTCTGTGTAGTTCAGTACAGATATGTTAACCACTCATGTCTGTGTAGTTCAGTACAGAGATGTTAATGTACTCAGACCAACTAGTGGTGCAAACGAAACACTATGCTTTGATCAACACACGGCACGAATCGGACTCAGACCAACTAGTTGCGTAAACGAAACAGAAACTTAACCGATTACGCTGCACAAATTGAACTCAGACCAACTAGTTGCGTAAACGAAACAGAAACTTAACCGATTACGCTGCACAAATTGAACTCAGACCAACTAGTGGTGCAAACGAAACACTATGCTTTGACCAACACACGACACAAATCGAACTCAGATCAACCAGTTGCGTAAACGAAACAGAAACTTAACCTCGATTACACTGCACGAATTGAACTCAGACCAACTAGTTGTGCAAACGACACACTATTCTTTGACCAACACATGTCACAAATTGAACTCAGATCAACTAGTCACACAAACGAAACACTATGCTTTGACCAACACGCTGAACGAATCGAACATTGAACTCAGACCAACTAGTTGTGCAAACGACACACTATGCTTTGACCAACACGTGTCACGAATTGGACTTAGATCAACTATTTGTACAAACGAAACACTATGCTTTGACCAACACGTGTCACGAATTGGACTTAGATCAACTAGTTGGACAAACGAAACACTATGCTTTGACCAACACGTGTCACGAATTGAACTCAGACCAACTAGTTGCACTAACGAAACACTATGCTTTGACCAACACGTGTCACGAAAACGAAACACTATGCTTTGACCAACACGTGTCACGAATTGAACTTAGATCAACTAGGCACATCACACGAGACTATGACCGAGATATGTCACGAGACTTCGGATGCACGTCACACGAGAGTACCGACGAGACAAGAGACGAGACTATGACCGATATATGTCACGAGACTACGGATGACACATCACACGAGACTACGGATGACACATCACACGAGATTACGGACGAGATATCACACGAGAGTACCGACGAGACAAGAGACGAGACTATGACCGAGATATGGCACGAGACTACGGATGATACGAGACTACGGATGACACATCACACGAGAGTACCGACGAGACAAGAGACGATTTTGACCAACACGTGTCACGAATTGAACTCAGACCAACTAGTTGGACAAACGAAACACTATTCTTTGAGCAACACATGTCACAAATTGAACTCAGATCAACTAGTCACACAAACGAAACACTATGCTTTGACCAACACGCTGAACGAATCGAACATCGAACTCAGACCAACTAGTTGTGCAAACGAAACACTATGCTTTGACCAACACGTGTCACGAATTGGACTTAGATCAACTAGTTGTACAAACGAAACACTATGCTTTGACCAACACGTGTCACGAATTGGACTTAGATCAACTAGTTGGACAAACGAAACACTATGCTTTGACCAACACAGTGTGTATGTGTGTGTGTGTGTGGTGGTGGTGGTGGTGGTGGTGGTGGTGGTGTGTGTGTGTGTGTGTGTGTGTGTGGTGGTGGTGGTGGTGGTGGTGTGTGTGTGTGTGTGTGTGTGTGGTGGTGGTGGTGGTGGTGGTGGTGTGTGTGTGTGTGTGTGTGTGTGTGTGTGTGTGTGTGTGTGTGTGTGTGTGTGTGTGTGTGTGTGTGTGTGTGTGTGTGTGTTCACGAATTGAACTCAGACCAACTAGTTGCACTAACGAAACACTATGCTTTGACCAACTCGTGTCACGAAAACGAAACACTATGCTTTGACCAACACGTGTCACGAATTGAACTTAGATCAACTAGGCACATCACACGAGACGATGACCGATATATGGCACGAGACTTCGGATGACACGTCACACGAGAGTACCGACGAGACAAGAGACGAGACTGTGACCGAGATATGTCACGAGACTACGGATGACACACACCACACGAGACTTCCCGGATGACACGTCACACAGGAAGTACCGACGAGACAGAGACGAGACTACTGGCCAGATATGTCCGAGACTGTGGATGGGCATGCAGGGAGTGGGTCCTGGAGGTTGCTGGAGCAGGCGCTGACAGGCTGGGATGGGCTGGGATGGCCATTCAAACAGGCTTACTACACCCCAGCTAACACGTAATGAAACGGTGAACTTAGATCAACTAGACACATCACACGAGACTATGACCGAGATATGGCACGAGACTTCGGATGACACGTCACACGAGACAAGAGACGAAACTATGACCGAGATATGTCACGAGATTACGGATGACACATCACACGAGACTATGGCCGAGATATATCACGAGACTTTGGATGACACGTCACACGAGAGTACCGGTGAGACAAGAGACGAGACTATGTCCGAGATATGTCACGAGACTATGACCGAGATATGTCACGAGACTATGGCAGAGATATGTCACGAGACTATGACCGAGACTACGGATGACACATCACACAAGAGTACGGACGAGACAAGAGATATGCTACGAGACTACGGATGACACATCACACGAGACTACGGATAAAAATATATAATTAGGGTAGCTAGAGAAAAACAGTTGGGGTTAACCTCGCGAAAATTTAATGTTTTTGTCCCTCTGGGACAAAAACAGAAAATTTTCAGAAAATTTATACAACAACCACTTTAGTGGTTGTTGTTATAATTTTCGCGAGGTTAACCCCAACTTTTTTTTCTCTAGCTACCCTAATTATATATTTTTAACCGCTAGATGGCGCCACCATGTGACGTAGTACTCCGATTATCCGCTAGGGGCGCTACACCGGAAGTGACGTCGTACCGGAAGTTACTTGACTGTCATGGCAGCCTCTACTAGGGACGGCCCGTCGGAAGTGACGTCGCACCGGAAGTTACTTGCCTGTCATGGCGGCCTCTACGCTTCCGGTATTCCCGGAAGTGTGTCAACGAATAGATATCTATCATGGCCGGTAGTTGGCGTTATTCTGAGTAGTTACACTGCTATCCGTTGGGGCCATCAGATGTCGCCTGTCTCATGAACGTGCACAGTTTTTGTGTTAAGGGAAGTCACGTGATGTACGTTCGGTCTGATTGACTATGCAAATGAGATCACGCCGAAAACTAGTGTATATACCGTGCTTCCGACGATTCTGGTCTTTCCTTTTTCGACTCTCGAGAAGGTCGTATCGTATCTGGTCGCTCGCACTATTTGAAAATATGGAATTGTTACGTTGAAAAGACGGCTGCTTCATATACATATGTTTTCCATTAAAAGAAGCGATACCTCATACGAGTCCTATGGTCGCCTCGTTGGACGTGAATCCAACCAAATGATCGTCTCTTGACATGAAGGTATGTGATGTTTGGCACCTCATTGAATGAAGTCCTGTCAGGTGGTTGTCCTTACATGTTATTGACATAGTCGTTTTCGATCGTAGCAGTTTTCAAATTCGCTTGCTATGGTCGTGTGTTAAAAAGTTCCGAGTCCTACCGACACTAAAAAGTTCCGAGTACTACCGATACTAAAAGTTCCGAGTACTACCGACACTAAAAAGTTCCGAGTACTACCGACACTAAAAAGTTCCGAGTACTATCGACACTAAAAATTCCGAGTACTACCGACACTAAAAAGTTCCGAGTACTACCGACACAAAAAAGTTCCGAGTACTAACGACATTAAAAAGTTCCGAGTACTACCGACACTAAAAAGTTCCGAGTACTACCGACACTAAAAAATTCTGAGTACTACCGACACTAAAAAGTTCCGAGTACTACCGACACTAAAAAGTTCCGAGTACTACCGACACTAAAAAGTTCCGAGTACTACCGACACTAAAAAGTTCCGAGTACTATCGACACTAAAAAGTTCCGAGTACTACCGACACTAAAAAGTTCCGAGTACTACCGACACTAAAAAGTTCCGAGTACTACCGACACTAAAAAGTTCCGAGTACTAACGACACTAAAAAGTTCCGAGTACTACCGACACTAAAAAGTTCCGAGTACTACCGACACTAAAAAGTTCCGAGTACTATCGACACTAAAAAGTTCCGAGTACTATCGACACTAAAAAGGTCCGAGTACTAACGACACTAAAAAGTTCCGAGTACTACCGACACTAAAATCTCTCGTGTGACGTGGCATCCGTAGTCTCGTGACATATCTCGGTTAAGTCTAGAGGAATTGATGCAATAACACGTCTATTTTCCTGAAAAAGGAAGGAATTGATGCAATAACACGTTAAGATTAGTGTTTCGTTTGTCCAACTAGTTGATCTAAGTTCAATTCGTGACACGTGTTGGTCAAAGCATAGTGTTTCGTTTGTACAACTCGTATCTCGTCGGTACTCTCGTGTGATGTGTCATCCGTAGTCTCGTGACATATCTCGGTCATAGTCTCGTCTCTTTTCTCGTCGGTACTCTCGTGTGACGTGTCATCCGTAGTCTCGTGTGATGTGTCATCCGTAGTCTCGTAGCATATCTCTTGTCTCGTCCGTACTCTCGTGTGATGTGACATCCGTAGTCTCGTGTGATGTGTCATCCGTAGTCTCGTAGCATATCTCTTGTCTCGTCCGTACTCTCGTGTGATGTGTCATCCGTAGTCTCGGTCATAGTCTCGTGACATATCTCTGCCATAGTCTCGTGACATATCTCGGTCATAGTCTCGTGACATATCTCGGACATAGTCTCGTCTCTTGTCTCACCGGTACTCTCGTGTGACGTGTCATCCAAAGTCTCGTGATATATCTCGGCCATAGTCTCGTGTGATGTGTCATCCGTAATCTCGTGACATATCTCGGTCATAGTTTCGTCTCTTGTCTCGTGTGACGTGTCATCCGAAGTCTCGTGCCATATCTCGGTCATAGTCTCGTGTGATGTGTCTAGTTGATCTAAGTTCAATTCGTTTGACACGTGTTAGTCAAAGTGTAGTGTTTCGTTTGCGTGACTAGTTGATCTGAGTTCAATTTGTGTCACGTGTTGGTCAAAGTGTAGTGTTTCGTTTGTACAACTCGTGTCTATAGACCGTACTCTCGTGTGATGTGTCATCCATAGTCTCGTGACATATCTCGGTCATAGTCTCGTCTCTTGTCTCGTCGGTACTCTCGTGTGACGTGTCATCCGAAGTCTCGTGTGGTGTGTCATCCGTAGTCTCGTGACATATCTCGGTCACAGTCTCGTCTCTTGTCTCGTCGGTACTCTCGTGTGACGTGTCATCCGAAGTCTCGTGCCATATATCGGTCATAGTCTCGTGTGATGTGCCTAGTTGATCTAAGTTCAATTCGTGACAGGTGTTGGTCAAAGCATAGTGTTTCGTTTTCGAGACACGAGTTGGTCAAAGCATAGTGTTTCGTTAGTGCAACTAGTTGGTCTGAGTTCAATTCGTGAACACACACACACACACACACACATGTGTGGCTAAATGTAACAGCCATGTGTCAGTGTGTGGCAGTTGTCATCATCAAACAACATAAAAATCATGCCATTGTATAAAATATCATGTATGTGTGTGTGTATGTATAAAATCATGGTGTGTGTGTGTCATCATGTGTGTGTATCAAAAAAAAAAAAACAATATTATGTGTGTGTCAGATCATCAGTGATCTTGTGTGTGTGTATACACACTGTGTTGGTCAAAGCATAGTGTTTCGTTTGTCCAACTAGTTGATCTAAGTCCAATTCGTGACACGTGTTGGTCAAAGCATAGTGTTTCGTTTGTACAACTAGTTGATCTAAGTCCAATTCGTGACACGTGTTGGTCAAAGCATAGTGTTTCGTTTGCACAACTAGTTGGTCTGAGTTCGATGTTCGATTCGTTCAGCGTGTTGGTCAAAGCATAGTGTTTCGTTTGTGTGACTAGTTGATCTGAGTTCAATTTGTGACATGTGTTGCTCAAAGAATAGTGTTTCGTTTGTCCAACTAGTTGGTCTGAGTTCAATTCGTGCAGTGTAATCGGTTACGTTTCTGTTTCGTTTACGCAACTAGTTGCTCTGAGTTCGATTCGTGTCGTGTGTTGGTCAAAGCATAGTGTTTCGTTTGCACCACTAGTTGGTCTGAGTACATTAACATCTCTGTACTGAACTACACAGACATGAGTGGTTAACATATCTGTACTGAACTACACAGACATAAGTGGCTATCATCTCTACTGAACTACACAGACATAAGTGGCTATCATCTCTACTGAACTACACAGACATAAGTGGCTATCATCTCTACTGAACTACACAGACATACTTGTGAAGTGTAAGACTATTAGTAAGGTTCCCAACATATGCTTTGCATTACACTATGAAAAAGACACAAGATGAGGTTTGCACAGTTTATTCGTGAACAACACAAACGTATTTACATGTCACGCTCCATAACTGCAAGAACCATATGTTTCATAATGTTTCGCCACTGTTTCGAAACGAAGTATTGCAACCAACACTTGATACTACACATGGGTAGTGTCGTCTTGAGTGTTCAGCTTTGCACACCTTGGTTATGGAGCTAATTTTGACGCTAAGCCTAATCCTAACCCTAACCCTAACGCTGACCGAAATCCTAAGCTTAACCCTAACCCCAACCTTAATCCTAATGCTAACCCAAAAATTGTGACATTGGTCACGTGAGTAGAAGTTGTGACGTCTTCAGGAGCGGTCGTTGTTACATTGGTACCATCGATAGAAGTTGTCACATCGGTCGTATCGCCAGAAGTTCCGACATCGGCGGGAGCGGAAGTTGTCACATCGGCAGGGATGACAGCAGAGAGAGGCTGAAACAGGATACGGAGCCTAGTGTATCACCTCCACGCGAGTGACGTTGAAGTTTGTGTAAGTATCTCGTCGAGGTTTCTTTATGGTGAGAGACACACGAGTTCCCGTCAACGAGTTCAGTTTGTAAGTCTGCATCGTTTCGTCCATACCAGCAAACGTCTCGGCATTCACGTCTAGGAGAACAGCCATACACTGGTCGAATAAAGTCAGCCATATAGATCGACCCGTCGCTGTCTCGACAAAGTACATGTGCACCACGAAATGCACGTCAGAAGCAACGTAACCGTGTCGTTCGCATTGCAAATGTCCCCTATCGTCGGTAATCATACGCTTCTTGCAGTACCTGCACCCGATGTACAAGGGAGTGTGCTGGCGTACTCTATCGATGAGGAGCCCTCTGATCTTGATAACGGCGTCGGCGCTTACCGTTGCTTCTAGAGCCGAGATGTCCACGACGTCCACGACGTCTGGTTCCGACGGCACGGAAGGACGGTTGATCACCGGCATGATGGGGCGGCTCGTCGGCTCGTCCTCGTCGCTCGAGTCTGCCGCATTGCGAGGTCGGTAGTAGGGTGTCTTCAACATGATGATGATGTTAACAGTGCTGTCGTCGTGATACGAATGACGGTCCGATTGGCAAAACACTGCGCTTATATAGTTAGAGAATGTGCC
Source organism: Paraescarpia echinospica (assembly GCA_020002185.1). Taxonomy (NCBI): domain Eukaryota; kingdom Metazoa; phylum Annelida; class Polychaeta; order Sabellida; family Siboglinidae; genus Paraescarpia; species Paraescarpia echinospica. Next base: position 34,219,878 of record CM034536.1, read on the forward strand.
GAAAAGTCACGTGGGCGTGCCGAAAGATCACGGATTGTAGAAAATTCAAAAGCACGGACTGCTGAGTAGAATGTACACAAGCGCGGACTGCTGAGTAGTTATTTAGTTCACCACTTATCTAACAGGGGTGCTTTCAGTTGATGATTATATACCCACCAGGTGTTTATGGACGAGAAAAAACAAGAGACACGAATATTTGCAGTACTCATATGTGGTTCGCTCACTTGGCCACTAGGGGATGATGTTTGTAGTTCGTGATGTACCCGTCAGGGGGCTCTATTGCACGCAAGCGTGCAAGAGACACGAATATTTGCAGTACTAGAACATTTAGTTTACAACTTGTCCACAAGATGACACCACTTGTATAATTAGTACCGAAAAATTCCGATAGGGGTCGCTGTTTTAAATAACAAACTATCCGTCAGGGGGAGCTATTTTGGTTTTGGCGGGAAATAATTAGTTCACCAACTATCCGCTAGGTGGCGCTTTTATAGTTCCAAAAAAATTCCGATAGGGCGCTATTATAGTTCAGATAAATTCCGATAGGGGGCGACACGTGACCATGACCTACATCCGGGTACTTGACCTTGACCTTTGATCTTTGACCTTGACATACATCCGGGTACTTGACCTTGACATACATCCGGGTGTTTGACCTTGACCTACATCCGGGTACTTTCCACTTCCACCGCGCCGCGCCACCATCCCCGGTAAGGGACCTCCTTTACTACTCCCATCTGTATAGACGTAAAGACTATAGTGATATTCTGGATGTCAGTATGTACCTGATGGAACTTATGCATACTAGTGACAAGTTGCGTGGCTACAAATTCGTGCATTTGAAGTGCATACAAAAAGGAATTGTCGTTCGACAAGAGACTGTGCGACTATTGTTGCAAATATTATATCCTGAAGGAGTGGAACTTCGGAGGACAAGAAAAATACAGAGACGTGTGTATTTCAACAAGGGGTCAAATTGTTGTAGGCTCGTAGATTCATATGATAAACTGAAGCCCTGTGGAATTTGTCTCAATGGTGCGATCGATGGCTACTCGCGCTTTGTTATCTGGCTCAAGACATTCATCACACACAAACAGTTATCCTAAAGTGATTGCCAGCTATTACTTAGACAGTGTCAGGAATAAAACGGGTTGTCCAGCGAGAATCAGAGCAGACATGGGCACAGAAAATGGGTATATGTGCGAGATGCAACATGCATTCAGATGGGACCATGCTGACCAATACGCGAAGAAAAGTTTCATTTATGGATCAAGCAACCACAACGAACGAATAGAGTGCTGGTGTTCATTTCTGAGAACACACCAATCGCAATACTGAATGGATGTTTTCCAGGAATTGAAAGACAACGACACATTCACAGGATATTTCTTGGACAAGAACTTGGTGCGGTTTGTCTTCATGAATCTCATCCAGGTATACGGAATACGTTGTGTGCTAACAGTATGTGTGCCTACTACGGTGACTTATATTCTATTTAGTGATTTACGTAACATATTGATACATAATTAAACATCCAGAAAGCACTGTTATAAGGTAGTTCTGTTGGTAACTTAAAGTGTATGTCACATTAACAAATGTACTCACACACAAATGCAGTTTGAAAGATGATTGTGTGTGTGTGTGTGTGTGTGTGCGTGCGTGTGTGTGTGTGTGTGTGTGTGTGTGTGTGTGTGTGATGGGCAGTCTTCAAAATTCGTCGTAATGTTCTCATACTTATGACAATGTCGTTGAGATGGGAAAGTGATTGCAGGATTTCGCTATGGTTCATACCCAACGAGATGTACAGCCTCACAAAGTCTTTCGTGTCTTGATTTGCCATGGCCACTCTTCATCCGCGGACGAATATAGTAATTCGTACTTACGAATTAGTAATTCGTACATACGAATTAGTAATTCGTACTTACGAATTAGTAATTCGTACTTACGAATTAATAATTCGTACTTACGAATTAGTAATTTGTGCATACGAATTTAGTAATTCGTACATACGAGTTAGTAATTCGTACATACGAATTAGTAATTCGTACTTACGAATTAGTAATTCGTACTTACGAATTAAAAAATATACGTCGGTGGCAGTTCAGCGATGCCGTAATTAATAACAAAACGTGATCGAATGTAAGCAATCTTATCCGTGAAGTATTTTGAAAACATGCTGCATAATGTATCCGATGAAGAGGTATCAGGCAATATTTTTGGTTTCTCCCGATGAAACACACTATTGATGGATTTCCACATTTGGCGAGGGTTTTTAATTGTTTGATATTAAATTCGTATGATAGTCTGATTTTGCTTTTGACATCATGTGGTTGCACAAATGTAACTGCTTATAGCGGGACCGATCAAGGGGTGAACGGGTACGTCGCCAAATTCTTTCAAGACATCGACGGCGACGTGTTGCTTGTACCATGTCTAGTGACATCCATGGTGACGGTGGACGAACTTTTTGTATTTGTTTGGGGGCATGTTTATCAAGAAGATTACTTAGTATAACGTAGTACTGGTTTACTAGCTCACACAGTGTAGTTTTTGGCTGAATTAAGAGATCTGAATTTGGAAGGTCCTCACGAAGATGTCTATATTAATGTCATGTATCGATCAGAACGTAATAAATTGTTGTGCTGGTCTTGACTTGACTCTGAGACACGGATCAATAATTACAGTATGATGATCTGATAATCCGTCAGCAACAGATACCGCCTTGATGTTATTGCTGTTTGACCTAGTGATAAACAAGTCGAGCCAAGGCCCATGGATATGAGTAGGGAATGTGACATGTTGTTGTAAGTCAAATGTTTGAAGTGCATCCATGAATAACCTAGAATTAAGGATAGGTAAATCAACGTGGATATTGAAATCACCTAGAATATATAATTCTTCATGTAATTGTAATGCTGTTTCAAGAAAATCTTAAAATTCATCAAAAATATACTTGTGTTTCCAGGAGGACGATATATGCAAATCAAATTAGCAGACATAGATGAACCTTTTATAAGAATCCATAACGCCTCGAAGCTGTCGTATACAGGTGAATGAAGGAGTTCTACTTTGAACAAATCAGAAACCAGAAATGCGTCACCACCACCCCTACCTGACTGGCGTGGATGATGGTGTAGAGTAATGCCAGGAGGAGTGATGTCAGCAAGACAGGAGACAGTATCAATTGTTTTCAACCATGTCTCAGTCATTGCTAATATATATATATATATATATATATATATATGTTTTGATGCTATTAAATCAGAAAGGGCAGCAGATTTGTGACGAACAGATCTAAGATTGATAGTAGTACAGCGTATATTACGAAACGTTTTTGGACGAGGATTAATTGACACATCAAGAAGGAGAATAATAGATAATTTAAAAGATGGATTACAACCTGATTTGTTCACTAAGTATTTGTGCGTACGTACACCAAAACAGGAAATATGTAAAGCAGGGGTTTTGGTTTTGATTTGTGCACTATTTTGAACGAATATTCTAGATTGATTATAGGTATGATAAATTTCATCTTCACGAGAGTAACGTTTGTCTTGAAAAAATACAGGTAAACACAAGAAGCATATCGTGACCATCAACAAAAACACAGTTTGTTTAAATACTTAAATCAATGTAGCCTTAAAAGGCTTACTGAGATATATAATTAATACATGACACTGAAAATAACGAATTAGAGAGAGGTTGCAAAGGCCAGGACTAAGTGTAGTTGCAGGGAAAGGAGTCACAGTAATTTTATGCATGAGCTAATAATGATTTAGTTAATTGGCTATTTTCGACAAGGGCCGACTCCAGTCTCTGCATTGTGACTCCTAGGCCTGTTAGACGGAGGAATATTAGATAGTGCAGCTCAGCCTTCGACAAAACAGCAAACAAGGAAAACAGTGTATTAACACATAAATCATGTTAGGTGCCGTCACACGATGCAACTTAGTCGCATGCAGTTCTACTCAAGTTCACTCAATGCGTTCCATGCAAATATCGGAAACAGCACAGACGTCTGTGTCATACCATAGAGCAGTTCAACATACATGGTAGCATTTGCATTACCTGTTTCTCACCAATTCCCCAATGGGTACCAGATAGTTATTGGTATACCAAGAACGATCTTTGTTGTACGCCTTTACCGACAGTATAAAACGTGAATTCTATCAATTGTACGTAGCACAGTTTATATGAAACGAGCAGCAATTTGATGTACAGTTCTCTTCTCGTCAATGCGACAACCCCAAGTGGACAGATGCATATTTCAAAAACCAATACGCTTCGCGATGTGAATATGAAAAAGGCTGTAAGTGCGGTCTGTCCGATACTTTGAATGCAGTTTGATTAAAGTGCAGACATCGACACTACCACTTGCAATAGGACGTCGCGTCTTGTACTGTTAATGGATGAACAAATGCAGTGGTTGTGTTGCGTTGGTAATCGTTGTTATGGTTACATGGGGACGTCATATCGCCAAACTCGTCTCACTGCAATCTGGAGGTTTACGATCCTGAAGTACTCAAATAGGTGATGAAAGGGAAGCTTCTGTTTCAGAAAAACGTAATGTAATGTCGTAATCACCATAACTCGTATTCAATCCAGTCGGCCTTCGTGACTACACTGTCTTACAATAAAACTCAACTCCCACGTTAATTAAATAATAAAAAACAAGAAATTACACGTATTATATACAACGTGTGTGTGTATGTGTGTGTGTGTGTGTGTGTGTGTGTGTGTGTGTGTGTGTGTGTGTCTGTCTGTGTGTCTGTGTGTGCGTGTGTGCGTGCGTATGTGCGTATATGTGTGTGTGCGCATGCGCGCGTGCGTGCGAGCATACGCGTGTGCGTGTGTAAGTATGCGTGTGTGTGTACATACATTATATTCAATCCACGGATCAGCGTGTATGGGCGTGCGTTCGTGTATGCCAGGATGTTTTTCTCGATAACTTATATAATTTTGAAATAACCACTTCACTCATGGAAGTAGCATGTTTGGCAAATAATCTCTGCAAATGACCTCTTTTACGCGTTCTTTTTTGTGAGCTACACCTCCAAGATTACCAAATAACGCTGTATGAATCTGAAATGTGTCCACGTTAACTCTTTACTTTACAAGTCCAGTTAACTAACTGATCATATCACATCCGGCTGGCATGTCGCATGGTATGCTGGGATGGTCCTTCGGAGTTGGCATTACGAAGGTGCCAGTTACAACAGCAACATGCCGCTGTTGTGTACTATACCTGTTTTCCTCCATATTTATTGCTTCAGTTGTGTTGCAATGTTTCCCTGCAAATTATAACAACCAATAGATAAGTGTATCTAGTTAATTATGATGATACAGAGACCGAGCCCTGCCTGACGAACTGTATCAACTCGTATATGATACGGTGTATAATACGCGTGATTAGCCTCTTTGCTGATTGGTTCGCGTTAATAAACATGGTCCATGGAACGATTCTGCAAGTTCCACCAACAAAGCTTCGCTATCTGATAACACAATTTTGTAATAAATCGTCGATGGTCGTTTCCTGTATAAATCCTACGACGAGTATAGTCGCCACCTTTCCCGCATTGGTCATATAATGTAATGCCGGGTTAGTACTTGTTATGCATATGTTGTGTGCAGTGATCACAACAGAGTTGTCGTCAGTTAACACGTGTTACACTCTTGCTAGCAAAATTACAGCATAGTAACATTTACAGCGTACACATATCCACACTTCATACAACTAGTATGTTGGTATGTTGTCACTGCGATTTTGTATTTTGCTTCTGTTTCCGTGCTGAATCGATACATTTCGAAGTTGAACTATCGTAGGATAGAAACTATCACACATTTGGATTTATACATTGTTAACAAAAAATACGGAATTAATTTAATTTAGGTTCGGGATAAACGTTTATGTAATTGTATAAAATCGATTAGTCTATATGTGTGAAATTTATAGATGTGTTCAGATTATGACTATTATCTGAGGTAAGATCGGACGCGTTCTTCTTCAGCTGAATTCATGCTACTCTTTCCCACTACCGTGTGAGCGTTTCGTTCCACTGTTCGGTAAGTGACAGTATGTCAGCGGTCCTTTGCACGATATGTGTGTGCGCGCGCATGTGTATGTATTCATGTATGTGCGTGCTTGTGCGTCTGTGTGTGTGTGTGTGTGCGTGCGTGCGCGTGCGTGTGTGAGCGTGCGACTTTCGTCCGTATGTCTGTGTGTGTGTGTGCGTGCGTGTGTGCGTGTGTGTGCGTGCGTGCCTGTCTGCCTGCCTGCCTGCCTGCCTGCCTGCCTGCCTGCCTGCCTGCCTGCCTGCCTGCCTGCCTGCCTGCGTGCGTGCGTGCGTGCGTGTGTGTGTTGTCCACATTTGTGGCACACGTTTGGAATGTTATTGATCCCCAATTGAAGTACCACTTGATTGTTTAGTTTTCTTAACACAACACCAGGCTGCGACGCCTATCGAGGATCATTAAAAATGCGACCTCCGCCCCGCTGACGTCACGTCTACCGACGCAGAATCTGATGATATACGTTTTGTTTTTGTAGTTGCATAATGTGTTACTAATGATATTCCATGCACACATGTATTGCACTCACACAAATACTCGCAGTAGAAGAAGCACTAATATATTATTATTTCTACCGTGGATCACAATAATAAACCTTCATGTGTAGGCCTACTCCTACAAAGTCAAGTGTGCAGTGACACTATTGGTTTCAGGTATACCGCAGATATTGTATTTTTTTTCGTTTGACACTTAGGGCGTGAGGAATCTCGGTGCTAAATGAATTCTACACGATCAAATGTACAGTTTTGAACAAGTATGTGTAAGATTTTTGTATATAAACCTATAATGATGGAAATGGTGGTTGATATCGGCTGCATATTCAACTGCCACGTATATCCGTAGCATAATTACAGTGATTGGTCTATAAACAAGTGTCACATTTAATGATGGTATCATGTGTTTAGAGTAGGGCTGTTACCTAAAGTTACACGGACTGTCCTTGTAATACATCAAGCTACACCATGTGGTTATCACATATTGACAAATTCCCGAGTGCAATTGTCATCATGTTAGAAACTGGAATTCATGTTTTAAAAGCAAGAGTTTAACTTACATTGAAGCAACAGTTGAAATTTGCAACAATATCTTCAAATTGGAATTCATGTGTTTATATTGCTACTGCCATTACTTCATATAAATTGGTATTTACTCGGACAGCTTGCTTAAACTGTAATGTGATAACCCTTTTTATTCTTTGCAGACTTTCTAGACATTGGTAAGATCACTTGTGGCAGGTATTTCCTTCAGACAAACCAGGTCTGAAGACTGTGCGGCGCGGCGCGGCGCGGTGCAAACGTAGTTCCGGTTTTCCCATGTTAAACGATAGGAAAATAGTTCCCGTTAAACCAACGGTTGCACTGCGCCGCGCCAAGAGTCCTTTGATTTCAACTACATGTTAAAAGATAGGTGCTAAATCCCATTTTTAAAGATATGAATTTCCGCGAATTTAGGTCCGGAGGTTTTTTAAAGTAATTTTAGGTATGGAGGGTTTTTTCAGTAATTCCTATCTTTTAACATGGACAATTTCATTGTAGCGTTTACACATTTTGTTTCATTCCAGAGAGCTACAATAAAAAAGAGGCACAAATTTAAGCAATACAGCGCTTTGAAACATGGCCCGAGGTAGAATTGTGGTGCCACCTATCGGTACATTTGCCCCGTAGTCCGAGGCTTAGCCTAAGGACTGAGCCCTTGTTTGATTGATGACGACGTGTCTAAAATGTGGTGTTATAATAAGGGGTAATTTATAATAAAAACATTATAAATTCAACTGATGCCTATATATCTGAAGTACTGTATACGAAATGTAGAATACAAAGAAGACAATTTTATAGTAGAACCCAAAGCCTCGTTTTTTTTAACAGGGCGACCATCTTCGAATTAAACTCTTGGTATTATTTCCATACAATAGTGCTTAAATTCGAGCCTAACGTCCGACGTTATGAAATAGGTCAATTATGTCATGGAATAGGCCCCTATATATTTCTAAAGTCTACGTATAGCTTACAATGATTATAAAATCGGAACTTCTCTGCTAAATCAACTGGCGCCTATCTGTGTAGGTACTATAATTATTTATACATCACTTGCTTGCATAAAGTGTTTATTGGTTCGTGGAAAATGGCGAGAAATTTTTGAAAATGGCGGGAAATCTGTGAAAATGACGTCATTAAATAAATACACATGATAATTAGTTCCAACTGGTAGTAATTTGGTTAGCAGGCATTCGGAAATTGCGCGCGTGTAAATAATGTAGTTCAATTACATCATTAGATAAGTACGCGTGGTAATCCGGTCCAACTGGTAGTAATTATGTTAGCAGGCATTTGGAACTTGCGCACCTGTATATAGATTTGTTCAATGACGTCATTAAATAAGTACGCGGACGATAGGGGTCATTTGCAATGTGAACGGCACGGTTACGTGGCCTTTGACATGTATATCATTGTTCGAACGGTCGCTGCCCCCTCAACAAACAACCCAGACCAACGACCGACGACCAGTCCGACAACCAGTTCGACGACCAAACCAAAACCAAATTCTTCGCTGTCAACAGCCCCGGCAAACAAACCGACCATCAAACCGACGGCGTCACCACCGTTGATGCGTAGGAAGCTTTTGTCCCGTTATGCCTGCTGCATGTAAGGCAGTACCTTAAGCAGTAAAGGCAGTCGGCACGTTCATGTGAAGCAGGGCTACAGCCAAAGGAAGCAAGATAAGCAGCAGTAAGCAGCAGCGACGAAAATAAAAACTTAAAGAGATAAGAGTAAGCTTCAATTTTTCATAGTGTTCAAATGCTATAAAGGTCTTGTTCTACGTCTTGTATTTTTTGTCAGAACATTTTCAAAACCTGTTACAAAGAAAATATATTTCTCATATACATATCAGTTGACCATAAATGAGCAAGCTCATCTCGTCACTGTTTCATCGGCAAGTAAAGGAGCGCATTGCCGCCGCCGTCGCTGCTTATGCCTCTTCTCCCGCTGTCGCGGCAACTCACTCCCAACTTTACATTTGACTTTCCTATGAACGAAATAATGAAAGTCCTTGTACACTACATTGCACGTGACGTTGTAGAGCATTCCAACAACTACAAAGCAGAAACATGGCGGCTCCTCGATAATATTGACATGTAAATAAATCTGTTTTGTGCTTTTAGGAGACCTCTGGGGACACTAATCCAACTGCAGTTTTTAAAGACTGGTTGACTGTTTTACTAGAGGAAAATCTTAAACTATCCTACATGACATCCGAAGATTTGTGAACTATCAAGACTTGGTTGCAAGACCGTGTTTCGGAACAGTGGCGAAACACTATGAAGTAAACAGTGCTGGTGGTAATGGAGGGTGACCTGTAAATAAAGTTTGTCTTCTTTTCTACCCTAATAAAACGCACAAACCTTATCTTGCGTCATTGTTATAGTATAAGTGCCGTGTACTCTAGACCGTTTGTTAATTTCCTTAAACTTCGATTTACCATACAGGTCTACCACCTTCATATTATAGCACAACCCTTTACTATAACAATAGTTAGTGCACACACTCATTCACTCACACACTCACTCACTCATTCACTCACTCACTCACTCACTCACTCACTCACTCACTCACTCACTCACACTCACTCACCCACTCATTCAATCACTCACTCACTCGCACAATCCCTCTCTCATTCTGTCACTCACTCACTCACTCACTCACTCACTCACTCACTCACTCACTCACTCACTCACTCACTCACTCACTCTCTCACTCACTCACACAATCCCTCTCTCACTCAGTCAGTCACTCACTCACACAATCCTTCTTTCACTCACTCCCTCTCTCACTCACTCACTACTCACTCACAATCCCTCTCTCACTTACCCTCTAACTCACCCAGTCACTCACTCACACACAATCCTTTTCTCACTCACCTAATCACTCACTCACTCACTCACACAATCCCTCACTCATTCATTCGTAGCTCACTCACACAATCCCTCACTCACTCACTCACTCACTCACTCACTCACTCACTCACTCACTCACTCACTCAGTCACTCACTCACTCACTCACTCACTCACACACTCACTCAATCACACTATTCCTCACTCACTTACACAATTCCTCTCTCCCTCACTCAGTAACTATAGTGACTGCAATTCGCGTAGCGTGTAACAAGTTTAATAGAGCAATAGACGAACGGTAACCTACGATAATTGTAGGTTTGTTGACTTCCTATATCACAACAAACACTGTATGTTCATTTCAATAGTCTCTAGATATAAACAAACACTGTATGTTCATTTCTATAGTCTCTACATAACTCACTCACTCAATCCCCTCTCACTCACTCACTCACTCACTCACTCACACAATCCCTCTTTCAATCACTAATTAATTCACTCACAAAATCCCTCTCTCACTCACTCATGACTAACTCATTCACTCACACAATCCATTTACCACTCACTCACTCATTTATTCATTCTCTTACTCACTCACTCACTCACTCACACAACCCCTCTCTCACGCACTCACTCACTCCCTCACTTAATCGCTCACTCATGTATTCATCACTCACTCACACAATCCCTCTCTTTTATTAACTCTCTCACTCACTCTCTCACTCACTCACGCACTCACTCACTTAATCAATCACTCTCATTCACTACTCATTCACTCACTCACCACTCACTCACTCACTCACTCACTCAATCCCTCTCTTTATCATTCACTCCCTTCTTTCTAACATTTTAATTTTTCAACATGTTACCGTGGTAACATTTTCAAATTTTAGTGCGTAAAATTGATGATCTCGCGGTTCATTTCATTGTTTACATTTGAACCATAAACTTCTACATCATGTGCTTATGGACTACTCTACCGGCTGCCAAGAATCCCGCACCATCACCGTTCCAATGCCCAGATTGCAAGAGACATTTCACACGTCGTGACAACAGGAAACGTCGTATTGTCAGCAGTCACTGTGGACGATCGACAAACACCACTTCACTGAATCCACTTGTCCCGGCGCTCACTGCGACACCTTTGCCTCTGGTCCCAGTTGCAAGATCGACATTGCTGTGTTGATCTCGGGTGATCATGGAGCATACAAAGAAAATGCCGCTGGTCGATCCTGTATTTTGGAAAACATTCAACAGCAACGTCCTTCTACCAATCCTATCGAAAGGGACTTTACGTGTTAGTTTGTGTGTACAGCGCCATCTAGCAGAAAAGATATGTACAATACAACCGGAAGTGAATCGTTTGAAAGATGGCCGCTTCCTAATAGTGTGACTTATTCTAGATGACGCGACACCTCGCATAGGAAATTCCATAAACCATATGGATGGCATGGTCACATGCATTCTTTGTAAATACCGAAGTGAGTCGCCGGAATGATACATACGTTTACTTCTAGATGGAGCTCTACATCCAAACTGACACGTTGTGACGCTTACATTTATCTGGCATTAAATAATATCCGGGTGACGTTTCTGCGCATGCGCGAGTCTCTTGTCATTAGTTTACCGCCTAAACTGACAGTATGAGTTGTGTTAAAACGAACGCAGAAATGTTTTACGAGCAGCTCATGCACTGCATTAACAATAGCGTACACCATCCAACGGTTGCTAACAATGAGAGCACGAAGAGGAGGATACGCTATGCGGCATCGAAGTATATCACAAAAGGTGCGTTACAAAGGCAGTTGTAAATGTATCTAAGGCTAAGCTCAAGTCAAGTCAAGTCCAGATGACCTTAAATTAATAGAAGAAGAAGAAGAAGAATTTGTTTTATTTGACCCAGACATTTCAAATAATTCATACAATACATCCATGTAAAAAAAAAAAATACAAATATGTAACCTTATAGTAAACATTGCGTAATTTATAATAAATAACGAAAAGTAGGGTCAGGAGACTCCTCTAAAACTATGGTAGTCGCTATCGAGGAGCCACCTTTTGTAATAAAACTTTAACTGAATCAATACATCACCTAATCAAATTCTTCCAGAATAAGAAGAACAAAAAAAAAAAATATGTATGCATGTGAGCAATCTTACATGCTTATTGAGTTTGTCGTTTAGGTACTGTTTTGTACTGTATCAAGTTGACAGGTGGTTGTCGGTTCTTAATTTTGCATACATATATAGCAATTTTGCCTGGTGCATGTTACTTGATAGTTTTGTAAAAAATAAAGTTTAACATACTTGGCAAATCCTTGTGAATTGTGTGTACTAAGCTTTTCTTTGACAATATCAGGAATGTTATTTAGTAAAAGTGGTAAATTATGCCTAAGGCATTTCTTAGCAAATTCATGTTTAATTTTATAAGTGTATATTTTATTTTTGACTCTTGTATCGTGATTATGTACCTCATAGTTAAACATTATCCTCCAGTTTTGTAAATAAACTGGTAAGTCATTGTGTAAATATTTATAGTAAAATTGTAATTGTTGTAATTTAAGAATGTCAACTACTTTTAACAAGTTGAGTTTTGTGTGAAGTGGTTCTGTGTGGGAAGTATAATTACTTAAGGTAATAATTCTCAGGGCTTTTTTTTTAAGTTTTATTATTCTATTTGATTGAAAGCCCCACACCATGATGCAATAATTAATGTGTGGTACTATTAAATAATTATATAATATTATTTTAATATGAAGAGGTAACACATGTTTCAATTTATTTAAAATGCCAATTTTTTTAGAACAAGCATTTGATATTTTTTCAGTGTGCTTTTTCCAGTTTAGATTTGTATCTATAATTAAACCCAAAAAATTAAATTCTTTGACTTGTTCAATATGTTCTATCTTCAGAGTAAGTGTCTGTATATTTTTCTTTGCCTTTTGAAATGTCATGTATTTCGATTTTGCTATGTTTAGCGATAATTTATTTATTTTGAGCCATTCATTTATTTTTAAAAGTTCTTCATTTATTAAGGATTCTAAATTTTCGTCATGTATGTTATCGCTGAAAGTGTTTAGTGTACTTGATAGAGTTGTATCGTCAGCATAAATGATGAAATTTAACATTTTACTGGCTTGTGCAAAATCATTGATATATATGATGAATAACAGGGGTCCTAAGATTGAACCTTGTGGTACACCTGTTGTTATTGATAACATATTTGATTTTATATTGTCAATTTCCGTATATTGTTTACGATTTGTTAGGTAACTGCTGAATAAGTTCAAATGTGTTCCATGTATACCATAATATTTCAATTTGTCAATTAAAATTTAATGGTCAATGGTATCAAAGGCTTTGGAAATATCTAGGTAAATATTAATGGGTATTTCATCCTTATCCAGTTTGGTTATTATTCTATCTATTAATTCTAGTGCTGCGTATTCAGTTGAATGTTTAGGTCGGAATCCATACTGATGGTCAAAAATTATTTTTAGTTTATCAGGGAATATTCCTGTGGTTAATACTTGATTTGTTAATAAAATTAAAGATTTGGTTAGTGCAGGTTCGAGCATTTTTAGCAGTTTGGTAGAGAGACCATCACATCCACAGCTATTTTTGTTGGGTAGATTAATTATTGTTCTCTTTATGGTATCTTCTTCAACATATTTAAATGTAAAATCACAGTTTACTATTTTATTTAGATAATATGAATGATCATGAATGCCTTTGTATTTAATATCATTAGCCAGATTACTACCTATATTGGTAAATAATGTATTGAATTTATTTGCAATTTCTAATTTGTCTGCCACAATAGAATCGGATTGTTTAAAATATTTTGGATATGATTTATTAATTTTATGTTTAGACAGGATTTCATTTATAATTTTCCAAGTGTTTTTTATATCAAATTTAAATTGATTAAAACATTTGTCAAAATATGATTGCTTTGCTTTGCAAAAACTTCTTTTCAAAATACTATTGTATGTTTTTAGATTAATCAATAATACGCCATATTCAGAAGATTCAGGGTTTGTGATTTTTAATTGTTTGTAAAGTTTGTCTCTGTATCGTATTGAGGTTAGCAAGCCTTGAGTTATCCATGTAGATTTTTTATGTTTATATTTATTATATTTCACTAATTTGCTAGTCATATATTTATTTTTAGTTTGATTTATTTCATTGATGATGATGTTATAATTATGGTTTGGATCAGCATTTGAACTTGTATCTAAATACAATCTAATAACTAAGCTTCTATTATTTAAGTTCATCGTCAAACGTTCTACACCGTTATGGCGTTAATATTGAATGATGTTGTCATTTGCAACGTAAAATATTCATTATATTGGGTACAATTAGTTTATTTAAGATGCTATGCCTACATTATCTCAGCAAATTAGGCATACCATGATGTAATAGTATTGATAGGCTTAACATTGGATAGTGCATGCAGCATAGTCATGGACGTAGTCATACTCACACAGTCACAGACAAACTCACATAGTCGAATAGAGTCCACAGACTACTGACTAGTAGTAGTGCCACAGGCATAGCCATAGCATAGCCACCAAATGAAACATAAAATAGCCTATGAAATAATGTATTTTGCCATTATTGATGTGGACTTCTATCAGTACGAATCGTACATAATATTAAAATAATATGTGTAGCCGTACGCCTACGCATACACCCCGTTGGAATATACAGTTCATTTAATTGAAATGTAATATTTTAATTTTAACAACTGTTTATAATTATTGTATGTAATAGGCCATACTGATACTATGGCTTGATTGTTTTTTGCAAGTCTTAATTTACTTTTGTGACAACATATTATATATATATATATATTATATATATAAATATATATATATATATATAATATATATATATATATGTATATATAAACCTACCACATCATATGCAATATGTTTAGTCGCAAATCTTCTGTCCATGCGGTTTCCATCTGTGAAAGAACCAACTGGTGCTTAAAGGTAAGTTCCAGCAATATAGCTGAGTGTGATGTCCTAACAGCAAGACCATTTTTTATGTGAAACATTACACATTCTGCACAAAAGCTATTAATTCATTTCAACCATTCAGGATCCATTGAGAGAAACTGCACAGCAAGATGTTTCCTATAATACTGCACAATCATGTTAATGAATGAATGTTTTATGATTGCAGGGCAACTGGATCAACTATGAACATGCAGTCAGAAGATGGATGTGACATCACTTGTAATGGCTATGCAGTTCAAACCTCAAGACATGCACATTACTTAGATGCATTGATCAACGTTAACACTTATATCTTTGCATTAATGAAATTAATTTTACTTACGAATGAAGTTTGGAAATTTGTTTAATGTCAATAAGAAAAATATAACTGTCACTAGGAATGCTCATAGTACTTCAGCCAGTGACAGACCTGTTCATTCCAATACCACTGCAATGTATCCGGGAAACATTCAGCAACACTCACTGCAGTTAGTTATTACTGTTTGAAAGCTAGTCATGTTTGTAGATTCACTGGTGCCTATAGTTATGTACTCTTTTATATAAATAGCTGTGTATATATGTGTGCATTGTGAATAAAATATATTGTGAATAAAACCTGTGTGAATTTGGTTTCATGTACTAGTCTTGTCTTACTCTTACGATGTCTTGTTCAGGTGAAGCAAGTGCACAACTCTGTGTTACCAATTTTAGAAATAGGAAATATCTTCCATAGTATATCTCGATCAAACATGACCCGTAACCCCAGCTGACTTTTTTTCCACACGTCACATACATAATTATAATTTATTTGTATACTTCAACAATCGAATGCAATACATCAGTGTTTTGTGGCTGGTTCAAATCCAGCTGGTATGTCGCTAGGTGCACAATATTACTCCTGGTTTATAAAAGGACTACCTTTGTTGTGTTGTGATTTTGTCTTTTATATAACTACTGGCATTCTGTGAAGGATGAGTATTTCCTCATTTTTGGGGTAAATAGTACTGCAGGCTGAAACACCGTGCTGGCGATTTATTAATTAATTATTCTGCACACGAGTCAAAATACCTGTCTAGATGATGTCCCGTCAATGTTGTGATGTCATAACTTTATAATCTCATCTTTCAATTTCCAGTTTACTTTCCTCAACAAATAACCCAAATCTGATAAAACACTAACTGTATAGTTGTTATTAGCATTGACTTTTTTAACACAGCCCAATTTAAACACATTTTTCTCACTTTGAATCTTAAAATGTTTGCTTCATTTTTAGCAGTAAATTTAAAACTACTGAAGATATTTTAAAAAATTGGGTACTATTTTATTGGAATCCAGAAATGTACAAAATTCTACTTCACAAATTTCGAACTTAATACTCACTTTGCTGCGGCAGGTCACATGGCCATAAAGTCCTCAACTGCAATAGCTTGACCACTTGGTGCTAGCATGATTGGTTACCTGTCTATAATAACCTATTTGACATACTAGTTCATTAAAAACTGAAGAAAAACCCATTGGTTGATTTTACCTTGAGATACTAGGTGATGTGTCCTTGAACATTTAAAACATAATCTACAACTATCTTACCTTAAGTAGGAACCATACAAGGTTGTTAGTATTGGCCAGATGTTTACAACAGCATATATTTGTGTATGTCATTATTAATTTGTATACTGTAGGTCATGACCTGTACTATAAAGGAAGAATGGGGTTACGTTTGGTTCTGAGGACCAGAGGTGAAATAGAGAATGTGAATTCTTCACAACTAAGTCCGTAGGTATTTTGGTAATGCCTGTCACACATTAAACGGATGTCATTTGACTTATACTTGCTTTAGTGTTATACTGATGTTTATTGAACAAATTACACACATCACTGGTGCAACCAGTTTACAATCAATGAATGTTTGTATCATATGCATACAGTGTATATGCAGGTATATATGCAGTTATATATGCAGCAAACTACTTTATTAGTATATCAAAAACAGATAAGCGACCGAAAAATGAACAACTCAGAACACATCCAAAACATGAAATTCTACGGTCGCTAGCACCGTCACGTCTCGTCCTGTCTCGACGATCTTGGTATCATTTTAAAGGATGCACTTTTTGTTATTCTAGTGTCATCTAGATTTCCCTGTAACCGTTCAAAGAACACCAATAAATGGACCTACAATCATGCCGTTTTCGGTGTTCTGTACGGTTCCGAACGATGTTGGCGCGGGTACTTAGTACACTAATCTTCCGATTGCGGCGCTGTTTTCCTCATTTGCATAGGTTCAGACATGCGCACTTCATTATTTCTTGATTTCATGTTATAAGCTCCACCCACTTTTAAACCGCGGCGAAACTGATAAGCTTTGATCGCAGCGAAACCGATACATCTCTACGTCGGCCTGACGTCACAATAACGTTCGCCACCCAACGGGTCTAAATTCGTTGCGTTGGTTGGTTGATATATGTGATTGTGACGTCACGCCTACTTCGCGTATGTCATTTTAGCAGCCGTTTGAAAGTGAGTGGAGCTTATACCATTAAATCAGATAGTGGTGCCTCAATCGGTAGATTGGTGAACTGTGTCGACGAAACAACATCGTTCGCAGTGTCTAAGACACCGGAACAGGCCCGGTTGTAGGTCCGTTTTTAGTTTGAATAGCAGAAAGCTTAAAGTTTCAAACGACATCAATATTATTGGGATCCGACGAACCGTAATGGTACTAGCAATCGTTAAAAAGGCGTTTTTGGAACGTGTTTGACAGTTGTTCATTTTTCGCTCGCTTATTTATTTTTGGTATTATGTATATAATACTATATATGTAATATTATGCAGTTTTTATTGTATATTTATTATACTAATTTGTAACTCTGATGAGCCTTCCTCATTTGGAAAATTTCTGAAAAACTTTGAATTGAATATAATTGATGTATGGTCAGCATATTACATTTTGTTGGCATAATAACTGTTCATGTTCATATTAAACCATACATTTGCGTAGTTGTCTACAAACAAAACTAGCCACAATTGTTGCTCTCCTCTTTCCGTGGGCCACGGTGAGGCTGACCTTGATCTCTGGGTTGGGTTTTTTTCTGGGTTTTTCTTTCTTTTCTGTTCTCCCCCCTCACTGCCTTTTTACTGCTATCTCCAACGAACCATCTCCACTCACCTCTGTTTTTCGTTTTCCTTCTCGACCCCTCTCCCAATTCTTCAACGACTCTCATAAAGCAATCTTCCCAACGCAATCGTAGTCTTCCTTGCCTCCTTTTCCCGTCTACTTTCCGGGTATCCGTTTTCTTCGCCAGCCGTTCTCCTCCCATCTGTTCTATGTGTACCGCCCACTTCATCCGACATCTCACAAAAATCTGTCGCGTCAACCTCCATGTAGACAAACCTGTCTGTGTTAGCTTCTTCCCCTCCAGGTGTATATCTATGTCTTTGTATTCCTGTCCAACCCACATCGCCTCCGTCTTCTCCAAACTGACTGTCAGACCCTGCTGAAAGTCGCCATCCATTCCATTAGCTGTTCTTAGAGGTCTGCTTCCCCATTTGTTACCACTGCCACTATACTAACTAAATGTTTTTAAATAGCCGTACACGCCTTTCTGATGCCCACATAATAACATTATCACATATGTCAATGATTGTACAGTAATTAAATTTTAATTAAAACACATTGTAAAGCAGGTAGTTTTAGCATAAACGTAAGTTAATTATATATTTTACATTCTGTACACACCACGCACGCGCGCCTTCCTGCACGCACACATACACACACGCATACACATAAACATCACCCGGATAAAATGCAACGCCCAAATAAAATTGTAATCGCAACAGTTGTAGCTAGTGTTAAATATATTCCCCTAGATACGCGCACGCGCAGAAACGTCACCCGGGTAGTATTTAACGCCCGGATAAATGTAAGCGCGACAACGTAAAGTTACTGGGTCGCGCTTCTTGGTAGGTCAGTAGATTAAACTATGATACGAAACTCGCCGGATGCCACATGTCGGCGCAACCAAGGCGCCGAAGACCGCAATTCAATAGACCGAGCAGTACCCGACAGAGGTCCATCTGTGATGTTGAGTATTCGGTTGGCTGAAGAGAATCGTAATTACTCTCGTCGTTTACCCGTGTTTATTTTCGATAATGCACCGCAGCATGGCAACCGCTTGAGATACTGACGTGTGGCCTTCGGCCTCTGCTTCGGTTCCTGGAAGTGTGTCGACGAATAGAGATACGAATAGACGGTAGATGGCGTTACTCTAACAAGTTACACAGGTGTCCGTTGGGCGGCGTCCGAAGGCGTTTTCGTGAATAGTATAGCCGCGTCCAGTGATTGTGAATACGGAAGTGTGTCGACGAGTAGAGATACGACATCCACGGTAGATGCCGTTACTCTAACTAGTTACATAGACGTCCGTTGCTCGGCGCAGGAAGTCGTCTTCGTGAATGGCCGTGCACAGTGTATATATTTAGATAAGAACTCTGTCTATTTGTTTTACGCCACTTTACTGAACTTTGTAAACATGACAAACAATAAAGAAACATGTTCAAACTGGTACGTTGTTGTGTTCGCCATTTGCAATACAGTCTGTGCGCAAGTGCGAGTCATAGTCACATAGGGAGCATTTAGTATCTCATTGTTCATATTGTTCTATCTCCCCCCAAGTCTTCATCACTTATTTTAGACTGTAAATAATAGTCTATAGTGAGGGAGACTGTCTCTTAGGTTTCATAGTCTGCCAGCAATTTCGGTGGTTTGATGTTACGGCCATATCGTGAGACGCGTGTTGGCGTGGTAGGGGTAGGAATGTTCTCGAGTGCTGGAGCGACATCTGTTGACGCCGTTGGAGCCACTGCCGGTGATACAGTTTTCTTGGGGCTCTCCACATTGTCCTTCCATCTTTCAGGAGTTGCGATGGTGTGTTGTGTGATGTGTGTGGGTTCCTTCTGTCGTCGAGGTTGAGGTTGTGAAGTGCGATGTGATGCATGATGCTGAAGGTCCTCATCAATGGTAAGACGTGGTGTAGCAATGCGTACTGGCGCGTATTTCCTCAGGAATTTCCTGTTCCGGATTGTTACTCTCCCAGATCCGTCGACTCGGATTACATATTGGTCGAATTGACGTACTTCGATGACCTGGCCCGTTTTGTCCCACTTCGTGGGGTGAGGGCCAGTTTGATTTTGTATTCTCACGAAGTCGCCGATGACGAGGGGTGGTAGTCGTTTCGTATGTTCTGACCAGTGTTCAGCGGCTTTCATGTGTATGTTTCTCAGGGCCTTTTCTCGAGCAACGAGTGTCTCTCGCCAGGTCTCGTGTGGTTTGTACCTACCGGGTAATATAGGTATGAAGTCCTTGATCGGTCGTCCGAATACACACATCGCTGGGGATAGCTTTGTATCTGGGTCAGGTGTGTTCCGATATTGAAGAATCGCGCGTTGGACCCCATCTGTATCGAGTTCACCATTGGTACCAGTGTTGTTGGTAATGAGGCGTTTGACGGTCTTCACACCGATTTCAGCTCTGCAATTGCTATGCGGGAATGCATCTGATGAAAGTCGGTGGTGTACGCCCCAGGTGTTGAGGAAGAGGCGGGTCGTTGTTGAAGTAAATTCCGGGCCGCAGTCTGATGCTAGTTCATCTGGGATTCCGTAGGTCACGAAAGAGCGGCGCAGGCTGTCAATTAGACCATCTGCACCGCCTGTGGTCCTTTCAATAATAGGCCAGTTTGAGTACCTGTCAACTATGACCAGGTAGCTGATGCCTTTATAGGTGAAAAAGTCTGAGCAGACGCATTGAAACGGGTAAACCGGCAACACTGGGGGTGTTGGTGGAGCGCTGGGCTGCGATGGCGCCATTCTGTTACAGTCGCTACAGTTTGTGCGGATGGCAGCCATGGCTGGGGTTATCCCGGGCCAGAACACGGATGATTCGGCCCTCGCCGTCATGGAAGATATTCCTTGGTGTGCGGAGTGGAGTGCCGATAGGACGTCCTCTCGGAGGCTCGGCGGTATAACAATCCGGTCCTTGTAGATGACTACACCGTCTATTGTGTGAAGGTGCTCACGAAATTGGTGGTAGGCACGGAGTGGTACAGGTAGTTCGTGGCGGAACTTCGGCATGCCGTTTTCGATGATGGACATGAGTAGGTGCATGTTCTCATCACTAGCCGTTTCTTGTCTTGTACGGTCCCATGTGATGGATTGAAGAGATTCGAGTGCGTAGGTCGCCGCATTCCTGACTGCATCATCTATGTTCTCGTGATCTATGGTGTCCTCGTTCGTGCGGATGCCTTCTAGGAATGCATGTTGGATCATCATGGTTGAAGGCAGGTTCGATGGATCATCATCATCGGGTGTGATGTCATCTTGGAGGTGTAGTTTGTTTGGATGAGGGTATCCCGATGGGTGCCGAGACATGGCATCTGCTGCTTTGTTTTGTACTCCAGGGATGTGTACGATGCGAAACCTGTATCTGTTTTCTCTTTGAGGTTTCTCAGGCGTGCATTTGGTATTTCATCCAGTGACCGATCACCGAGTATGTTAAGGAGTGGTTTGTGATCCACTGCCACGATGACGTCTGCACATCCGAGGACAAAGAATCTTGCCTTATCGAGAGCGTCGGCCACAGACAGAGCTTCGCCTTCGATGGGGGCATATCTAGATTCGGCCGGGTGGGTGAAGCGGCTTCCGACAAGAGTGATTCTCCATCCATCCGGGCAGCAGAATGGCATGCTCTTAGTGCAAGTGCAATGTTTTTGTAACAACCAGAAACCGATCCCATCCTTGGACCAATATGTGGCAAGGCAAGTCGGCTTATCCTTGTCAAAGATTGTGACACCTTTCTCTATCTCATTAGTGATAATGTCTTTGGATTCCTTGAAGAGTTTGTCTAGTTGGTCGTCCCACACAAATGGGTTATCGGGTTTCAGCAGGTGTCGGAAGGGCTGCATCCGGTCTGCCATGCTGAATGTATACGCCACTTGGTTGACGAGCCCGAACCAGGATCGAACGTCTGTAATGTTTCTGGGGGTGGGGAAGTCGCGAATGGCTTGTAGGTATTTTCCGCAAGGGCGCACACTGTCCAGGGTGATCACAAACCCTGCGAATTCTACTTCTGGTTTACAGAACGTGAACTTGTCTGGGTTCAATGTTATGCCATTTTTGCCACAAACATCTAGCCAGTGGATGGCCTGGAAGAAGCTTTCCTCCATCGTGTCTGCCCACAGAAGTGTGTCGTCTATGCATTTTGTCTTCTGGGGGATGTCGGCTACGATTTCATCATATCGTCTTGAATATCCGTCACCAGAGGCGATGTACCCCTGTGGAGTTACACATTATCTATATCGGCCCCATGGCGTTATGAATGTCGTCAGGTGGCGATCGTCCGGGTGAAGTGGCACGCTGTGGTAACCATTCCAGGCATCGAATACCGTTTTGAGTTTGCCCTGCGGGACGGAGCGGGCTTGGTGGAATGGTGATTGAGTGTGGTGTGTCTCACGTGTCGCGTGGGTGTTCAGTGGTTGGAAGTCCACCGTGCGGCGGGGCTTGCCCGTCTTCTTTGCACAAACTACCATTCTGTGACACCAGGTGACCGGTGTGCCGACTGGGACTGGCTCGATTACCCCTAACCTCACATCCTGGTCTAGTCCCGCTTTGACGTCCTTCTGCCAGTGGAGTGGTACGGGGATGGGGTTGTGCGAGGCCACTGGTTCAGCATCTGGGTCCACCGTGAGCCTCATTGGGGAGCATTTCATCATGGGGAGGGGCTGATGGTCACATGTATTGAACGTACTCGCCTTATAGTGGTCGATCAAGTACGTCTGTAGTTTCTCTCGGTTGGATTCGGTCGCGGGGAAGGGTAGTTTCGTTGGTGGAGGTGGTGGTAGTTGTCGCTTTGGACAGTCACAGGTAGTAGAGATGCCAATAGTATGGGCATGGTGAGTCTCTCCGATTGTTGGGAACGTTTTAGAGAGCATGCCAAGGGCCACGCATGCTTCACGGCTGAGGAACATCTTGTCAGAGCTGTCAGTTACGTATACGACCTGTCGTGTCTCTAGTCTGTTTTGGTCCTTGTCTCTGCCAGAGAACCGAAGTATGGCTGCTCCGAGGATTCTGATGTCCTTGTTATTCGCGGCGTGCATCTTCATAGAGACGGGGATGAGATTTTCACGTGCTAGGCCGAGGCGGTTGATTGCCCCGATTCCAATGAGGCAACTTTGGCAGCCTGTGTCGGCCATGGCGGATAAGGATAGGGGTCGAGTACGGATTTTCAGTTCAAAACCCAGATCCTTGTAGTCCTCCTCAACCGCACAAATGTCTAGTTTGATGAATGGTTGAGGTTGTGAGGCTTGTTGCGCCCACCTGTCACAGATGTTGTTATAGAGGTGATGGTCAAGGATTATGGAACGCCTCCCGCGCTCATGACCAATCTCTGTAGCAGCACATAATGCATCGAATACCGCGCCTTCACACTCACCCGAATCAGTCCTTTGGGGCTTAGCCTTCGATCTCTCCTTGTTGCGACATACTTTTTCCAGGTGATGTTGCAACTTGCAGTACTGGCATGTATGATTGTAGGCGGGGCACTCGGTTTTTCTGATGCGGAACGGAGCACTTCTACCATGGCCCTTTTCACCACAGTAGCCGCATAGGCCTAAGTCAGTCATCCTATTTCGGACATCCTGTTGTTTTCCTCGACGGTATGTGCTACTCACCGATCCTGCACCTTGCGAGTTCAGCAGTCTGGATGCTGAGCGCTTGCCAGATTCTTTGGCCTCCACGAATTTTAGCACTTCTTCGAGAGTCATATCCCGATTCTGATCCCCGAGTACATCGAGTTGTATTTCTTGATCAGCTATGCCTCGGGAGAGTACATCTCGAAGTATGGCATCCATATAGTTGATGTCGGCTGCGCATGAGGGACACTGTGTGACATAATTGCATATGCCCGCTTGGCCTTTTATTCTGGCTCCATATGATCGGATAGCCTCGTCACGATCTTGTCGCATGTTGTGCAGCGCTGCACGGGCAACCATGGTATTCTCCCTGCGCACCGCCAGCATCTTTATGGCCGTCAAAACATCTTGCTCTGACTTACTGGATAGGCTGCCCCCAGCCGCACGTATGAGGTCTTTTCGGAGCTCGTCACTACAGCATTCCAGCAGTTGGACCACTACATCTCCATCCGTGAGCTTGGTGCCCCTGCGATACTCGTCCCATCGGGTCTCGAAATATGCCCACTCCTCGCTAGATCCGGCCGATGATATAGTTGGTCGTTTTAGTTTCTCTGCTCGAGTAGCCTGGGTAGTGGCGGCGTGAGTAGAAGCTGCATGCGAACTGGCGTGAAGGTTGAGGAGGATCAGCGATGATGGCGCCATCCTCAGCTTCTGCTGTCTCGAATTCATAACCCACGATAGGACACTTCATCTTCATTTTGAAAGATTGTATTGTCCAATTGGCGGTGTGGTAGGTCTATCGTCGATTGGCGTTTCCGGCTCAAATAGTCCTAGTGCACGCACACGCTTCCAATGTCAGTGGTGTACAATTAACGTCACGATGTTTCTTTATATATAAGAACTCTGTCTATTTGTTTTACGCCACTTTACTGAACTTTGTAAACATGACAAACAATAAAGAAACATGTTTAAACTGGTACGTTGTTGTGTTCGCCATTTGCAATACAGTCTGTGCGCAAGTGCGAGTCATAGTCACATAGGGAGCATTTAGTATCTCATTGTTCATATTGTTCTAATATTCACGGAAGTCGCGCAACCGGAAGTGAATCGTTTCAAAGATAGCCGCTTCTTAATAGTGTGGCTTCTTGTAGATGAAATTCCGTAAACCGTGTGGATGGCATGATCACATGCCGTGTTTGTAAATATAGACATTTAAATACCGAAAGTGTGTCGTGTGTCGCCGGAAAGATGGCAACTTTGTGTACACATGTTTTCTGCTTGATGTCGCTGTACACACAAACTGACACATGAAGTCCCTTTCGATAGGATTGGTAGTAGGACGTTGCGGTTGAATATTTTCCAAAATACGAGATCGACCAACGCCATTTTCATTGTATGCTCCATGGTCACCCGAGGTGGAGACAGGAATACCGATCTTGTCACTGGGGCCCGAGACGAAACTGTAGTAGTAGGCGCCGGGGCAAACGAATTCAGTGACTGGTGTTTGTCGATCATCCAAAGTGACTGCTGGCAATATATGCCGTTTCCAGTTGTCCCGACGTGTGAAATGTCTCTTGCAATCTGGGCACTGGAACGATGATGGTGTTGGCTTGTTGGCAGCCGGTAGAATAGTCGATATGCTCACGATGTAGGTGTTTATGGTTCAAATGTAAACAATGAAATGAACCGCGAGATCATCAATTTTATGCACTAAAATTTGAAAATGTTACCACGGTAACATGTTGAAAAATTAAAATGATAGAAAGAAGGGAGAAAGTGATACAGAGAGGGATTGTGTGAGTGAGTGAGTGAGTGAGATAGTGAGTTAGTGAGTGAGTGGCTAATGAGTGAGTGATTGAGTGAATAAGTGAGTGGGTGAGTGAGTGAGTGAGTGAGTGAGTGAGTGAGTGAGTGAGTGAGTGAGTGAGTGAGTGAGTGAGTGAGTGAGTGAGTGAGTGAGTGAGTGAGTGAAAGAGAGAGGGATTATGTGAGTGAGTGATGAATAAATGATGGATGAGAGAGTGAGTAAGTGAGAAAGGGATTGTGTGAGTGAGTGAGTGAGTTTGTCATGAATGAGTGAGAAAGGGATTTTGTGAGTGAGTTAGTCAGTGAGTGAGAGGGGGATTGAGTGAGTGATTTACTGAGTGAGGGAGAGAGGAATTGTGTGATTGAGTGAGTGAGTGAGTGAGTGAGTGAGTGAGGAATAGTGTGAATGAGTGAGTGAGTGACTGAGTGAGCGAGAGAGTGAGAGAGGGATTGTGTGAGTGAGTTGCGAATAAATGAGTGAGGGATTGTGTGATTGAATGAATGAGTGAGTGGGTGAATGAGAAAGGGGTTGTGTGTGAGTGAGTGAGTGACTGGGTGAGTTAGAGGGTAAGTGAGAGAGGGATTGTGAATGAGGGAGTGAGTGTGTGAGTGAGTGAGTGAGTGAGTGAGTGAGTGAGTGCGAAAGAGATTGTGTGAGTGAATGATGAATGAGTGAGTGAGCGAGTGAGTGAGTGAATGAGTCAGTGAGTGAGTGAGAGAGGGAATGTGTGAGTGAGTGAATGGTATAGATTGTGTGAGTGAGTGAGTGAGTGAGTGAGTGAATGAGTAAGTGAGAGAGTGAATAAGTGAGTGAGTAAGTGTGTGAGTGTGTGAATGAGTGAGTGAGTGAGTGAGTGAGTGAGTGAGTGAGTGAGTGAGTGAGTGAGTGAGTGAGTGAGTGAGTGAGTGAGTGAGTGAGTGAGTGAGTGAGTGAGAGAGAAATTATGTGGGTTTGTGAATGAGTGTGTGTGTGAGAGAGGGATTGTGTGAGAGAGTGAGTGAGTGAGTGAGTGAAGGATTGTGTGAGTGAGTGAGTGAGAGAGTGAGAGAGGGAATGTGTGAGTGAGTGAGTGAGTGGTATAGTTTGTGTGATTGAGTGAGTGAATGAGTGAGTAAGTGTGTGAGTTTGTGAATGAGTGAATGAGTGAGTGAGTGAGTGAGTGAGTAAGTGAGTGAGTGAGAGAGAAATTGTGTGGGTAGGTGAGTGAGTGTGTGTATGAGAGAGGGATTGTGTGAGAGAGTGAGTGAGTGAGTGAGTGAGTGAGCGAAGGATTGTGTGAGTGAGTGAGTGGGTGAGTGATGGATCAGTGAGGGCGGGATTGTGTGAGTGAGTGAGTGAGTGCGTTCTATGTTGGTCCAGTTCTCTCAGCTGTATGAATGAGTACCTGGCTATAGAAAGTGGTGTATATTTGTGTACGAATAGACTTCGCGCATTAATTGCAGCGTGGCTGAAATTCTTCACAAAGTCGAGATGGTGTTCGATTGAACAGTTCTGCCAGGGACTAAGTTGTAATACGCTTTGAGCAGTCCTAATGACTGGCTTCTGTGCTATATATAAACACTTACCTTGACTTATTTTATATTGCTAACAAGCACAATATAATCTGATAATGCGTTAGTTAGTATATCCGTTTAGATAACACCGTTTCGTTCCAGAGTTGCGGTTGCAACAGGCTTCTTGGCATCGCTGTTGCCTGTAACGGGAGTTCAGTTCAACACTTGACATTCAGCATCGTCATTTCTGAGTGTAAAATAATGGTTTGTATGACATCAATCTGATTTGTACATTATTTTACCAAACACATTTTTGTATTACGTCAGAGCAATATACATCATGAAATGATATACTGTTTTTATTAATATTCCGACAAATCATTTTCTTAAAACCTGTTAACATGCTACAGAAGTCCTGACAATTTCGTCATGTTCGCAATGGACCGTGGCCTAAGAGTCGAAGTATCAGTCTTGGCTGTGAAGAAATACGATACAGCGCGTTTGAAATACCGTAATATCGATGAAAACCAAACACAGCGAAAACAAGTTAATGCACATAGGCCGACCGCTACCAATAGCAAGATATTCATTTATGCACCTGGGTGAATTAAGACAAATTGGAGAGAACGAAATTAACACATTTTCGAAACGGCAAAATGTTGATTCTTTCCTCGGTCCTCTCGATTTTGATAGACGCACTTAAACACGGCGTGCCGTTGAGAGACTTCAGAAATAACATAGAAGCACAATCAACTCTAATGATCTACACGTGCTAAAAGTGAACAGGATAGCAATTCATGAGCTTGTAAAATGTTGACTGAAGTTACGATGAGTCATTGGGCTACTAAATGAAGAAACGCAGTCGTTAATAAACTAGTTTAGATCAGAAACAATTTTATTGTTTAACACAAGCACGCGCTTACACACACACACACACACACACACACACACACACACACACACACACACACGCGCGCGCGCGCGCAAGCACACACGTACGCACGCAAGTACGCGCATAGACACACACACACACACGTACACGCGCGCGCACACATACACACATAAACTTACACACGCGTGCGCGCGCGCACTACACACACACACACACACACACACACACACACACACAAACTCACACACATACTTTATTACCTTACCAACATATGTATAGAAACGTAAGACGTTGCCTGATCACATATACGTTGGTGTACCTCATAGACCCAACGCTAAGAGCACCTCCATCCAATCAAGTGGCTGCGGAAACCGGTAGGCAAATTAAAGCTATGCACTTTAGGAGTCGTAATAATAATTAATTGTACTCTTACGACTACTGAACGAGTCTCACATTATCATCTTTCGGGTCAGAACAGATAGGGACTAAATTACCTTGCTGCAAACAAAACGCATCATGTCGACCATAGATTTAGCAAAATCAAAGGACAGGTAAAACTAACACGGAATGAAACATCTGGCTTGAATATGTTCTTTTTACATATACAATCGAAGTTGTGATGACATGAATGGGCAAGAATAATTGTAGTACTGAAATTGTTTGCCCTACGGAAGGGATACAAATAAGTGAAACATGACAGGAGGTATTAATATCGTAGGGTAGAAATATAAATAGGTAAGACAGGTAACAGATTTACAGAAGAGAATGAAACGGTTGTATTTCCGTTATGTTCCCTGTCTCCTTCAGTCTTTTACACTGTTTTATTTTTGTATCCGGCCACCCAGTTATATGTTTCCTTCCTTTATATATATATATATATATATATATATATATATTATATATATACTTATATATATATA